>CM076578.1:834551520-835174781 GCA_034641835.2 Pinus albicaulis
CTGAAAAAATGCTAAATGGGGCATTAATAATCTAGGTGGATATTGGTGGCCACCCATCGAGTCCATTTGAACCCCCACCATCAGTTATTTCAGTTTGTAAGCTTCGGCACGACTTACTATTTTTAGCAGTTTTTCGGGTCTTAAACTTTGGCATCCGATCTCCGTTTGATGCGCTCAATAGCTCGTTAAATATCAGTATTTGTCAATTACCCACATGGCTTTTGAATATATATCGGTCCAGCGGGCATTGCATGTTGCTCTCGTTCCCAAAAACGTCGTTTAGACCTGTGACTCCAGTTTAAGACAGCACAAAATAGTGGTATAGAAACACAAGCGATGCTTGATAGTGGGATTCAAATGGACCTAGATGGTGGCCACCAATATCCCACAGTTATTAATACTAAACGGCTCAGAGTGTGCGGGACCAGCCTGCTATAAATAGTAAGTTGTCTTATTTGAAAAAGCTAGAAGAATTGATCTTTACTTGGTCCAAATGGAATAGGTGGAGGCCTCCCAAGATATCACACGGATCAAAAACACTAATAATGTGAGGAGTGTGCTATGTCCAAAATATAAAAATACCATGAGACCATATCAATAAACCAGCAACATAGACCAACATCGCTAATTTTGAAGGCAAAGTGATCAACATTAATCATTTTTTTTCACAAGAGAAAAAACGTTGTTTTGAATATATTATATGAAGTAAAGAAGTCCATGAAGTCATTACATTTTCACATTTGAAGATTAGAACACAAATATCCATCGAGGAAAAGTGGAAGTCCCACGAGACAATTATGAAAAATACCCCATGTCACATACGACGACTTGATATAAAACCCAGTAACGGTCCACATGGAGATTATCGACAAATCTGAGAAAGCATCCAAATATGCCTGAGGCATCTATAAGAAAGTGAAATATCAGTATGTAGAATAGTAAAACAACAGATAGAGTACCGAAGTCCATTGTTCCAAATACAAATTAAAGTACCCAAAATCCTTGAACAGAGAAAAACACTAATCATGTGAGGAGTGTGATATGTCCAAAATATAAAAAGACCATCAGACCATATCAATAAACGAGCAACATAGACTAGCATCACTAGTTTTGAAGGCAGAGTGATCATTAATCATTTTTTTTTCCATGAGAGAAAAAATATTTGGCATTCTGTATATGAAGCAAAACATTCCATGAAGTCATTACATTTTCACATCTGAAGATTGGAACCCAAATATCCATCCGAAAAAGTGGAAGTCCCACCCCAGACAATGATAGAAAAATACTCCATGTCACATACAGGGACATGATATAAAATCCAGTAACGGTCCACATGGAGATTATCGACAATTTGAGAAAGCATCCAAATATGCCCGAGGCATCTATAAGAAAGTGAAATAGCAGTATGTAGAACAGTAAAGAAACAAATAGAGTACCGACGTCCATTGTTCCAAATTCAAATTAAAGTACCCAAAATCCTTGAACAGATCAAGAAAAATGCTAATAATGTGAGAATTCTAAGTAAAGTTAATCTATTAACATTGCGAATAAAATTACACCGAAGTCAAAAACATTGCCTGGCCAGACTCATGGAAAATTTGTCATCAAAAAATAAAAAAATTAAGAAGACTTCCCTCATACGGGGAAACTAGTCTTGAACATTTAATTTACAAAATTCAAAAATATTACAAAGGTCTATACGATTAAAATAATCTACACTTGGTAGGTTAAGTTGGCACCAGCAAAACCATTGGCAAACTACCCTGCAAATTTGGATTTTCAATTCGATTTTTCATCCTTCGGAAGGTCAAGGGATAAACCGTGCTACCTCCACAGCCATCTACGGCTCCCCTCTGAAGAGGCCGAATCTTGGTAGCTTTCCGAGCTCAGACCCGCCGGACGGGGTGCATTCTTCCTCCGTTTGGGCCTCCTCGCGGAAGACCACAGTGACTACAGCTGTGATTCGCGGGCGGTTGAGAGTGCAATCAAAGGAAAATTGCGCAGTGCGCGTCGTGGGAGAAGGTGGACTAGCGGTGGGGAAGCCAGGAGCAGGGGAATCCATGTGGTGACCGGATCCTGACTTGACCAGCCCACTCTAGTATTTGGATCGACTTGCGTAAAATCACTAAGGCGGTGATAGAGCTCGGTTGAGGGGTTGGAGGGAACGCGCAGGGGTTGACCTCTAGTGCTCCCCACAGTAACCGCGCATCCTATGGCCACCGCGAGGGGCGTAGGTGCGGTCTCAGCGCGGTGGGCACAAGAGGAAGGCGAGAAGCAATTCCAAGCAGAGGAGAAGGCACAGCCCAGGAATGGCAGAGAGAAATGCAGATATGCAACAAGGTCTAGGCAGCAGTTCAGCTGGCCACTTCTCCTTATCATCACAGTTAGAAGGCAATGTAATACAGCAACCAGCTCGTCTGAAAAACCATAGCTAAACGCCATTTTGTCGACCCAACTGCAATGCAATCAAAGGACACCCATCATAATTAATCTCTGATCATTAGCCACAGAGAGCCGGAAAGAAAATTTCCCGGATCATGTGGAGCGTCGCGGAATGCTGGAGAAGTGGAAGTCCGATCTTGAGCGTGTTAAAAATTAATTAATGCGGATTTGATGTGAAAAATTAATTGAGCAGCGTTAAATGTTAATGCGATTGATATGAAATCGCCATATCCATGTCCCATCACCTTAAACGCCATCGAATGCACCCGCAGCCGGGAGCAGGGCAAGTTTTTATTGAGGACACGTTGTAGAAATTGATTGGAGCGGATCTTTGTTTGGGCCGCTCGCGCAGTGGAACTCCAGACCCGTAAAATATTAGGGCGAATTTGATAAAGTTAACGTCACTCTCACATCCGTCACAGCAGTAACCGGACCGAAAAAGATGAAGCGGAATTCATTTGGTTTTCGCGTCACAAAATTGGCCGACGTCAGCAGGCTATTTTGGAACGCGAATTTGGTTTGAATTATGGTTTATCTCCGTTTGAAGTCTGGCGGGCTCGACTTAAGAACAATTTTTTTTGATCCCATCTTATAAAATTTGTGTTGGTTTTCTTTGATAATACACATATTTATAATAAATCATGGGAATACCACACTAGTAAACATGTGGAAAAGTTATATAAATTATTGAGAACAATCATTTTTATGTAAATATATCCAAATGTGCTTTTGGGAAATAAGAATTCGAGTATTTGGTTCATATTGTTTTAAAGGAAGGAGTGAAGTTGGAGCCTCAAAAGATGCAAGCTATTACAAATGACCTATTCCTAAGAAAATCAAGGTTCTTAGAAGATTTTTTAGACTTACATGATATTATTGATCATTTGTTAAGAATTATGCATGCATTTCAAGTCCACTCATATCTCTTGAAGAAAATATCATTTATATGGAATGATGAGGCTACTTTGGCATTCTCTTTTTTAATGGATGCCATGTCTTCTACACCAACATCGGTTGCACCTACTTTTGGTAAAACATTCATAGTAGAGTGTGAGGCACTAGGACAAGGAATTCACGTAACATTAACACAATAAGGGATATCATTGGCTTTTAAAAGAAATGAATTCAAAGAAAATATTTGGTGAAATCTACGTATGAAAAATAAATGGAAGCAATATTACATGCAATAAAAAATGGGGATAGTATATCATTGGGAGGTACTTTAAAGTCAAGATATACAATGATAGCATAAAGTATTTTTTGAAGCTATGGATTTTATTGGAAGATTAACAAAAATGAGGAGAAAAAATGCAAAGTTTTAATTTTGAGATAATCTGCAAAAAGGGTAAGGAAAATTTAGTACATGATGCTCTTTCTAAAATAGAAGAGGCCTCAAATTTATATCCAATTACATTTTATATTCCTAGGTGGCTAGAATAAGCTTGCCATAATGGAAAAATGACAATAGTACTAAACAAAAACTAAAATTTATAAAGGATGGGATGAACTCTATGGAGCATTGGGAGTGAAAGAGAGATATACATTGGTGCAAATGTAGAATATTTTTATGCACGCAAGCATATTTGAATAAACAAATATTAAGGGAGTCCCATGTCTCTCTGATGGTAGGACGCAGAGTTCCTTAAAACATCTCAAAGGATCAAAAAATATATTTTTGGAAGGAATGAAGAAAGATATTCAAAATTTTGTAAGAGAAGGTCGGGTTTGCATAATAAATAAAAGAGAGATAGTAAAATCTCTAGGGTTACTTCAACCATTCCACATACATATTCAAAGACTAGAAGATATATCAATAGACTTTATTACAGGGTTACTGAAATATAAAGGTAAGGATGAAATTTTTGTGGTCATATATATAGACAAATTTTGTAGATTTTTTTTGTAGAGCTCAAAGTACATAAACAACAAGCCAAGTGGCAGAAGTGTCCGTGAAAGAAATTCATAGTCTTCATGGTTTTCCTAAAGTAATAGTAACAAAAAACTTTTGGAAATAATTATTTAATATGAGTGGAGAAACACTAGAAGACATGAGTTCTACATATCAAACACAATCAAATGGTCAAACAAAAATAGTTAACAAATGTTTTTAAGGTTATCTACAATGTTACTCTTTAGAAAAGCAATCTTAATGGATGAAGTGGTTTCCTCAAGGAAGAATGGTAATATGATACTATCATAATACCTATCACACATCTACTAAAATTTCCCCATTTAAGGCGCTTTATGGATATCCAACTCCTAGTATCTCATACTTTTTGCAAGATAAGTCCAAAGTATAGGAAACAGAGTCACATATGGAAAATACTAAAGAAACTTTGAAAATTATTATGGAAAACCTTCAAATGACATGAAACATGATAAAACAACAAGGGGAACAACATTAAAGTGAAAGATAATTTGAGGAGGGTAATTGGGTATTTTTTAGATTATAGCATTATAAGCAATCTTCATTCAAGAAAAAGAAGAATAAAGAATTAGCTCAAAAGAATAATAGGTTTATGTCACACGATGATGCAGGGGCATTAGGCACTAGCGAGCAATGTAGGAGGTTTTGTCCACATGTTGTGGCTAGGAGGGTTCGAAAACATTTGAGTTGTAACAGCTAGGTGTCAATACCTCAGCTGACTGTATTACTTAGACTAGTTAGAGTTGTAGGAGTCGAACAGTTTCAGTTAGTTGAATTATTATAATTAGCATTTTTGGAAAAAATCCTGATTTTTTCAAAAAAAATTAAAAAATTATTAAAGAAACTACCTCACTCAAGATTTTTTTGAAAAAGTCGGCAAAAAGTCGGGACTTCGTGGATAAAATCGTGACTTTTTCAAGGATGAAAAAGTCGGCCAATAAAGTCGGCTCCGGGAAAAATTCGGGACTTTTTGCCGACTTTTTCCACACTGCAAAACTGTTATGGCCCTAAATAATTATTCATAGGATTGCACAAGTGGTATAGAAGTTATATTTTCCTTCTTCTTGCATTCATAAGGTTTTTCATGTATCTTGCCTAAAAAAGGTTTTGGGAAAAAATATGCTAATGTAAATAGAACTTCCAAAATTAGATGAAGAATGAAAGTTGATTCTTGAACCACAAAAAGTTATAGATAAACATTCTATATCTCTTTGATATATAACCATTATGAAGTACCTAATCAAATGGAAGAATATTCCTCTAGAAGAAGGTGCATGGTAAATGATCAATTCGTGATGAAATACCCACGGCTAAAGGGTTCGTTTGACGTTTTGACAAAGGTTTTGTTATATGTTTTATATAACGTGCGACGGAATAGTTTTATTGTTTGTTAAGGTCCCACACAGTGATCAAATTTGAAGGGCAGGTCCGAATTTCAATTAGAAGGGCATACATCTATGTCGCCCTTCCATAATGAAAAGCTTTAAAAAAAAACTTTTCAATTGACCACAATAAATTATTTTTACATTTCATTTTCAGAAAGACAAAACCATCATTCTTTATATTAATAAAAGACTGTTACATATACAACAATGAAGAAGGCTCCATCTTTCATTGCTTAAATATCTCATTTGCAATGTCAACATAAGTCTTGAAGACACTATTATAAGAGTTTGGATACATACCACCGGGATATAGGAGATTCTTATGTGTCAGATTGTGTAATGCAATTTTGACTTTGTCTCACAAGGAGCAACAACATGGAGGTCTGGATTTTTCTTATAGAACTTTTTTATTAGTATTTGAAACATTGTTTATAGATATGAATACAACAATGAAATTATGAGCATGGTGGACAATTAGTCAAGCTCATGATGCCAAACCATGATGATGTAAGTTTGGAATTTAACATTTTTACATGTTAAAGAAAAATAGTCAAAATCACTGACAACTTAGTATGCCATAATTAATAATCATTCCCTGTTCACTTTTGTTAATAGGTTTATGTCACACGATGATGCAGGGGCATTAGGCACTAGCCAGCAATGTAAGAGGTTTTGTCCACATGTTGTGGCTAGGAGGGTTCGAAAACATTTGAGTTGTAACAGCTAGGTGTCAATACCTCAGCTGACTGTATTACTTAGACTAGTTAGAGTTGTAGGAGTCGAACAGTTTCAATTAGTTGAATTATTATTATTAGACCTTTTGATTTCTAGAACGGTCCTCTCAGAGGAAACGAAGAGCCATATGTTATGTATATAAATTGTAATTCCTTGGATGAATAAAAGTAGAGAGGGAAGAGGAGAATAGAGAGGGGATTTCTGCAATAAACCTGTGTGTGTGAACAATTGTTTCCAGTTAAATGATTTCCAAGCTTAGTTGCCATTGAATTATCTTGAACTGCTAATTGTGAAGAATTGTTTAACTGTGAGGCGATTGGGTACTGATAATTCCATTCTTCTGTCTTTGAATTCCCGTAAATTGTTGGATAACCCTGTGAACTCACCCCACCCGAAGGTGAGGTATGTGTAGAGAACCAGGGTCGTGAACACTGTTCAAATATAAAAATCCCGCTTAATAAAGAGACAAGATTGTTGTGCTTTCGGAACCTAACCCGAGGATTGGACATGAGTTAACAAACAAAAGGATAGCAGAACCAAACTTGCACCCGTGGTCAAGCCCTGTACCAAAACCATGAGCGAAATCACAAAAGCGGGTTGCCCATATCACACCTCTTTTGCGGAGTAGGCGATATTTCCTATTCGCGAGCGATTCCATAGGGAATGCGACACATGGCGAAGTGACCCCTGGAAAACCACCGTTTAACCCGCGCCATCGCACGTTAAAGCCCGACGTTGGAAGCCGAGCGAAATTGCCAAGAGTCGTTGATTTGGAGAAGGGCCATCGGACGGTGGTCGCACGTTGAACTTGCTCGGAGGTTAACTAAGGTGTGCGGAGGATAGCCATGTACGATACGAGTGTTTGATTGGTTATTGATATATATAGGTGGGGCCGGAGTATAATGAAATTGTTTAATTAAACGATTGGCGGATAATTAGCATAAGTCTGGAGCGTGATTGTTGTAAGGCGGGGTGGTGAAATATAGAGCCGAAAGTTCATTACAAGTTATTTATTTAAAAAGAAACGTGGAGTATAAATACGAAGTGTTGAAAGTTAAACATTGGTTATAAGGCTTGGAGATAATATAAAGTCGGGAATATAAATTAAATTCCAACCATTGTGGATAGTATTTATTTATCAAATTCTACAAATTTGATAAATAAACCCGAAGAAAGAAGAAGTCAATTAAGACTCAGGTTGGAGGAAAAGAACGGGGTAAACCAAGGGAAAATGCTGACAGAGCGATTGTAGACACACCAACTCTCCTTAGGGGTCCAATTTCAGTTTTGTTGCGTCACACGATGATCTCTCTTCTCTGGCATTTACTTGTATTGAAGATCACTACTCTAGGAATAAGGAGTTATTTTCTCCAAAAAAAACCCTAGTCAAACATTGATAATGCATCAAGGATATCTTTCTATGCTTCATAAGTACATATGTTCTACTTCTAAATCATGTCTTGGAAGTGGTTGTTTTGCTGGAAATTATTCACCAGTTGGTTTCATACCAAAGTCTTTTTCACATTTTCAGCATCCAATACATGAAAAAGATAATGGTTTAAACAACATAAATATTTGTGAATATGAATTTTGAAGTCAAGTGCATGATGCTGTATAGGATCAAGTGTCATTTTGAATACCAAATGTTTCACAAGAAACTTCTCAACATGCTACCCCGCAGTAAGGATTAAATGACAATATTGCATCAACTATTTCCATAATAAAAGTGCACCTCGGCCATAAGACTAAACAACTACAAATGTTGTAGATCTAACAAGACCACACAATCAAATGTATTCCACAAGGCCAATACCGTATGAAAAATGAAAAGGAGTTTGCAACCAAAAATACCTTAGGCAACTAATTCAATTAGATACACCAAACCATCAGCAAAAAGGAAAACCAACCTACTTGGCCCCAATATTTTCAATTGGGTCCTCTAATTCAACCAATAAAAAGGCCAAAACCATAGCATTGAGATACATTTCATTACACTGTCAATAACAATAAAATTTGACTCAGCCATAACCCTTTCCTTTTATTGTTGTGAAAAGCTTTATGCATTACTTTAATATTGAATTATGAACTGTAAAGGAACTTACAAAATGTGACATTACGAACTTGGTCAAGCGCACAAGCAAAAATATCCTGGACATGACCCTGGTTGACAAGTTGCATTGCTCATGATGCAAGAGGATTTGTACCTGCACTGCCAAGTCAATCAAAATCCATCATTATCTATACAATAAATACAAGTAATTGATGTAGTATTTTTTACTCTAAGATGAATTCTTATGATAATGTTAGAACATATGTTGAAAATGTCAAAACATACCCGAATAAGCTCCTCTTCGTTTCAAGAACAATTTATTGGAGTCGCATGAACTTGGAACAAGCCTCCCACGATCTGAAAGAGTAGCAACTAAGTCAACAGTGACTTTTTTGTTGCTACACTGGATCGAGGGAGGTTTGCTCCAAGATTAAATCACTCCAATAAATTATTCTCTACTAAACAGGGCCAACCACATGAAGGTGGAAGCTCTTATGGCCCCTCCCCCCCCCCTCACATCACTCTCAATTCCCCAATACCCAATCTATATTTCATTTTTTACTTTCATGAGCATAAAAAAAAAAATTCAATAACTAATAAAAAAACAATTCAACAAAAAGTACGCAAGGAAACATTGCAATTAATGCTTGACATAAAAATAGTATGATAAATGAGTTTTTATATAACGCAAAAAACGTTCCAAGTATGGTAACGTTTGTCTTATAATAATACAATATTTTACATTATCAAATTTTCTTTTTCTTCTTCCTATTTCTAAAGCTCCTAATTACATCATCAATATCATTGTGCTCTACTCCTGTTTCGTGCCTTTCGACTCGCACTGCTGACCTAGTTGCGTAGTCACGATGTCCGGTCTCATCCTGTGACGGGGCATCGCCTACAAAAACAGATAATATTAAATTTTAATTGTCAGTTTTTAAATATCATTGAACTAGTTCGGTAATATTAATAAAAAAAATTGCAATGAGATTATTTACCTGGTGCACCAGTTGTCGCCGTTGGGACTATTGCCCTGTCTTCCTCTCTGGTGGTAATATCCTCAAGGGAAACATTCTCTGTCATTTAAACAAAAAACGTTATAAGGACAACCATCAAGGTATAATTAGAAAAAATTATAAGTGGAAATTAATTATCGTCACGGCCCTCACTGATAGTAGCATTGTCGGCCTGGTCCCTACTACAATGATCAGGTTGCACGTGAGGATCATCTACATTTGGCTCTAAAACTGGGTTATTTGCGTCGTCGGTAGTGTTGCTCCCCTGATTTAAACAAAGTTGTCAGACATTAAATTTATGGATGAAAACAAACATATTGAAAGGTTAATGTTTTACCTTATCAGGCATTCTGGATCTTGGGACCTGCCCCAAGCTTATGCGACGTTCAACTACGGCTTGATAGCCGAAATGGAAAGCGATATTTTTATCTTCCTCTATAGTTTCTATTCCGAAGTCATCACCCTACATTACATATGATTGTGTATTTTTAATCATATTTGATAGGATTACAAAAACGTTGGAAGGCGATACAATTAATTATAATATGTTTAGCTACTTAATTACAATTCTTGCGGCCAATTTCAAGTAGCCGCCCTGGCCTTGCTTGTGATGGAAAATTTTTCAATCCTAGCTTTGGTTGCCTTTGAGGTGTCAGGAAACCTAGCATCAAAATATTAAAGTCATATATGACGTAGCACACTTTTATTTCAGACATAGAGAAAATTAAAGCTATTGAATTAAAGTTGTAATTTACCTTGCGGGTCCAGTTGGCATTTTTCCTTCTTTCTTTGCCCTTTTCTCTTTTTCGTCATGGATGAGTGCTCTCCACTCACTCTCTGGAACTGCGAGAGGACGCTCATATCTAGGGTTAAATTGCAATTGCGTCCTATAGGTGTCCCTAGTATATTTCAAATATTTGCCGGCTACCCGAGCCACCGCTGTTCTGTCAAATGTGCCGACCCCAAAAAGGGCTTCTAGATAATCTAGAAGTTATTTTTTTCAGGTTGGAACTCCGGGAATTCCACCCTGTGTGTATGGTTGGGCAAAAAATTACCAACGCATGGCTCTCCAGATACCTGTAGAACTCATTGTTTCCTACACAGAAAAAAAGAAGGAGATATTATCATTAATTTAAAAATAAAAATCATGATAAATATGTTTTAGATAAAGTACATGAAATAGTTAAAATATTAAAATTTACCTGGGAGTTGTACATGCTTTATAGGGACACCTTCATCGTTCACCAACAACGTGCCATTAATGGTCCCTGTGGAGATGACACGTGTAGCTCCAGGAAATGCAATAATGTAGTTGGCCATATCAGCCTAATCATTGCCAACATGTTCAGTGGTTAGTTGGGTGTCTGCTTGGGCAGGGTGTGTTTCTTGGCTGGCACCTAAAGGAGTAGAAGGTGTACGAGAGGGTTGACGTTGGGCAATCTCTTGCCCTTGTGTCCCACTACCACCAACACCGGATTCAGCAAGTGCCAGAAAATGCTACATACAAAAGAAATTTTTGTTAGTTTAGTCAATGTATAAATTAAAAATCAAACTATCACAATTCATCTCATGCAGAACAAAAAAAATATCCTTTTGACTTTTTATTATTACCTGATATCTTTCTAGCTGGCTCATAATTTTTTTTATCCTCTCTTCTGTTTCAGGTGTTTGAGGCGCGTCTATCAAAGTATTAAATTCCGACCTTGCATCTCGTGCCTTTTTTCGCAACAAGAACATTGGAGATAGGGATGAAGAAAGCTCTTCCTCAAAGAGGGAATCATCAGGCGTACCATGGCTAGGTGTCTGCATATTTGAACAAAATTAATATTATTTCAATTATGTAAATAACTAAAATACCTGAAGATAGAGCAATGCTGGCACTTTACATGTTCTTCCACTGGCCTCTTCCCGCAATCATCCCGTCTCTGGGTTGTTCCTGCACTGCTCTCATCAGTCTGCCACATTGCAATAAAATTATAAATGTAAAGACTTGAAAACAATATCTAGCTTGAAAACACAAAATGAAAACTAAAATAATTTCTAATAAGACATGTTGGGTCTCAATCTAGTCTCCTAAATTGAGCTCATTTAATTGTCAACCAGGATTTGTAAACTGCTGAAGTGAAGTGTACCATATGTACCTAGGTGCTTGTTTCCTAGTGCGTTGTGTGTAGTGTGTTGTGATGTTTTTGGTCTTTTAGTGTTTTATGTTCACAATGAAACTGCCTAGAAAACTAATGAAAAGAAGTTGTTGGTCAAAACAGAGTTAAATCTAATGTGTGGAATGGCAAATGCAATTGGAAACACTGAAGCAGAATCTGAACTATGACTAAATAAAAGCAAAAGCTTGATAATGACTTTTTAGACAAATGTCACAAACTAAACTTGAGAAATGATCACTAAATATGCAAATCCTCTAACTAAACAGTTAAACACTAATCTTACCATGATGCAACATTTTGTTCTAAGCTCTTCTATTCTATGACTAATTCCTAGTTTTATTCTGCAATTCAATTGAATATCACAGAACCTTTACTCAAAGAGTTATTGGTTTCTTTTTCAAAGTAGTTCTTTTGAGGAAGAGCTCTGTTTATGAAATGATGAGGAAATTGCAGAGAGATTTCAGACCTTATAGTGATGTTGTCTTCTGTTTCTATGGCTATGGATTATTTGTAGATTTTAGAACAAGAAGATGTTTGTGAATAATGAAGGCTGTCTTGTTAATCCTAACAACTAGAGTAATCTATTGTGCAATGGATGACAATTTGAATATGAGATGCAAGTGCAATGAGTTAATCTAAGAATGAACCTAAGATGCTACTAAACTAGAACAATGCTGAACTATAAGTCATCATCAAACTTGAAACAAAGTAACTGAACATGGATTAAATGCAATGAAACTCCGGAGCATTCTAACTATACTAACATGCATTATTCTATGAAGCTACACAATCTGTTTGTTCATCATTAGTGATATTTTGGAAGAGTTCCTTCTTTTGGAAGGGGTAGAACAATTCTGACTGTGTAATTGTATGCAATTGAAAGCAAATGAACTGAAAGCAAATGAAAAACTAAGTTATCACATCCATACCCTACTCGTCATTATGATGTCTTGGGCAAGCGTTTAAGAGCAAGATTAGAGATGATACTTAGTAAAAACACACAATTAAATCATTCATTATCACAGTCATATCTTGAACTTCTTAAGGATGTCTTGGAAGAGTTTCTTCTTGTGGAAGAGTGATTAGAACAAGTGTAACTATGATAGTGAATAGAAAAACTACAACTAATTCCTACAGTACTATAGCTATTCATCATTCATCATTATAATCTGTTGGAAGAGTGTCTTCTTGTGAAAGAGCTAGAATGAATATAACTACAGTAGCTAGTTAAAACAACTACAAATTCAACTCCTATTTCTACAATACTATAGTTATTCAACATTCATCATTATGGTCTTTTGGAAGAGTATCTTCTGGTGGAAGAGTTAGAATGAGAACGACTACAGTAGCTAACAAAAACAACTATTAATTCAAATGCAAAGTGTAAAGGCAGCTAGAAAAACTTATCTAATTAACGCAAAATAAATCCGTGCAAGAGGCAGGGGCCCTCTACCACTTGACGACATTCAACTCCAAATTAAATCACGCCTTCAAAATAACTGTGTCTGCTCCATTAACGATGCAATAGTTTGAACATAACACTCTGCGTTTTCAGGAATGTATCACAGAGTTCCAACAAAATCTAGCAGCAATCTAACATAAAATCTCCAACTAAGCTCTCGGTCTCCCAAGAGTTTATAAAGAAAATGCACGTAACAATAATTACAACAATTTAGGAACAATGTCTTTCCTTATCCGAATCACGTTAGAACTCTTTGAAGTGGCTGCGTGAAGAAGAAAAGACATCTGGACTGAGACAGTCCTAATAGGAGTCTTCCTTCATAAATGTGTTCCCACGTGCATAACCGTACCCAGAATCCATTTCTTCCTCCATGATGAGCAACGAACCATGTAGACAAGACGTGGATCATGCCCATATGCGGTTTTTCTCAAGAGGCCACCTGGAACATACTCAAACATGAAGGTAGCTGCAGAATCACCGGTTAGCTACGGAATGTCTGCATTCTGCAGCTAGTTCTGGTCAAAATGCTTAACAATGGAAAAAATCACAAAATTCAACAAGTCAGTCATGTAAATCATTCTAGAAGTAATTTTAACTATATTTATTGATCAATTGGGTTTAAGATAGAAATGGACAAGGGAAAATGAGGTAAAATGAGGTGAAGGAAAGCACAGTTTTGAGGCTCAACAAGACATCGGACGATAGAGTTAGAGTTTCAAATATGCCTTGCATTGAATTCAGTCCTGGAAACATGTCATTGCACATTAAGGCACCCAAACAAGAGACGAGTTGAAAATGAAGACCTTATTGAATATATTGTTGGAGCAACTTCTAGTAAACTTGTTTTGAAGACCTTGAGGACATTTTTGGAGCAACATTGTTGAAGCTGATGGTATAACATTGTTGGAGACGATCTTGAAGGGCCTTGAAGTGAAGCTTTTGGAGCAACTATTGAAAATTCCTTAGAGCATTTAAGTAAGGCACTTTCTATCTTCCATCACCTTTTTCCTTTCAATATCCTTTAAATGATTTTTTTGATATTTAATGTTTGAAATCACATTATAATTCCTTGATTATATGTGTTTGGGGACTAGAATAATTTCACACTAAACCATGCAAACTTAAAAGTAACTTAACATATCCATAAAGTAATAATAATCATAATTCCTAATTTCCTATTGTACGATATGATGCAAATTATTCAAACATGAAGCAATGAAGACATGCAATGTATGAATTTCAAGATTGATGAACCAGTACAAGAAGTTAGAAACTACAACTTTGATTCAATACTCTGTGTCCTAACTCCAGGAAGGAATCTAGTTTGTAATACAGAACATGCATCGTGTATTATCAATTCTTAATTGACAACAACTAAAGGTCATCTACCTCATAAATTCCTTCCCATTTTGTGTTTTTATGTTATATTCCTTATAAAAGTGTCAAATTTCTCTCAAAGTAAGCAACCACTGAATAAAATAAAAAATAGTTGAGATATGATTGAGAAATGGTCATTTATTTCTTGAAAGGATCTTCACAATTTCTTTCGTTGTTTTTCATCTCAAGAAACAAGAAATGACCTAAGAAACTATTGTGATGTAATATAAGAAACAACACAGTGCAATGGCCATTTTCAAAGCCAAATGATGTCCATTGAGGACATGGCCTTTATTTGGTTCCTGTTTCATAGGAGTTTCGGGTAGAAATGGAACTTTGTTATACCATTTCCAGTAGTAAAAAGGGAAAACCTTCTTTTTCCATGGGAAATAATTTACCTTTCCTTTTTCAAGATAATCTAAATCACAAAAAATATGAACTATACTGCACACATTCTTGGATAATGTGAAAGTGGAAAAGGAATACCCTACACAAGTGATGCACACATGTACATTTGAACACTAATATATTTTTGTAGTTGAAATGCAATGCTTGTTTTCATTTAAATGTAGGTTTTTTAAAGCAGGGAGAAATAATGAATGCCAAATTAATAAGCATTTCTTTAGGAAAAAGTTAAATCTTGTATTGGGTGATGAAGATAATAGAGGGTATTGAATCTTGATTCTTGACATCTAGAGAGAACCCTACAGCCTAGCACAATCTAATGGAATTGACCAAAAAAACACAAATAGAGTCAAACCTACTATAGGAGGAAGGGCCTACAGTAAGAACTTACCATTTTGCAAGAGCTGAGGGCGAATGTAGGGCGAATGCTGAGGGAAAATGCTGTTCTGCAAGAGCTCAGGGCGAATGCTGTTCTGCAAGAGCTCAGGGCGAATGCTATTCTGCAAGAGCTGAGGGCGAATGCTGAGGGCGAATGCTGTTCTGCAAGAGCGAAGGGCGAATGCGCGCGTGATATCAGATGTTAATGTAGCACACATGTACATTTGAACACTAATAGATTTTTGTAGTTGAAATGCAATGCTTGTTTTCATTTAAATGTAGGGTTTGTAAAGCAGGGAGAAATAATGGCTGCCAAATTAATAAGCGTTTCTTTGGGAAAAATTTAAATCTTGTATTGGGTGATGAAGATAATAAAGGGTATTGAATCTTGATTCTTGAAATCTAGAGAGAACCCTACAGCCTAACACAATCCAATGGAATTGACCAAAAAAACCCAAATAGAGTCAACCCTACTATAGGAGGAAGGGCCTGCAGTAAGAACTTACCATTTTGCAAGAGCCGAGGGCGAACGCTGAGGGCGAATGCTGAGGGAAAATGCTGTTCTGCAAGAGCTGAGGACGAATGCTGTTCTGCAAGAGCGGAGGGCGAATGCGCGCGTGATATCAGACGTTAATGTAGCTATTGCGACGGATACGAAACCATAAAATCATTTTTATGTAGCGCGCATATAAGTTTCATATTTGTATTTAGCGTGCATATAAGTGTCGTTATACCGACGGCGGAAAAGGCGTCGCTATTGCGACGAAGGCCTCCAAACGTCGCAATTACGACACTTAGACATTGTGTCGCACTTGCGACGTTTAGAGACAATCGTCGCAATAGCGACGCGTTGGGCCATAGTGTCGCAATTGCGATGTCTTCCTCCAAACGTCGCAATTGCGACAATTTTCTAAGTGTCGGTATTGCGACACTTTTCTATAAACGTCAGTATAGTGACGGTTTCGGGTGGGATGGAAAAAATTTGGGGACATTTCTAACATTTGGTCAAAAGCGTCGTTACCAAGTGTCGGAATTTCCGCCAAATGTAGTAGTGATTGATGAGGGGGCATCCACTTGCGTGATGTCCGCTTTAGTTTGGAAGCAACTCGGATCCCCTGAGTTGGCTCCTTCCATGATCACTCTCCGAGCATGGGATGGCCATGCCTCCAAGCCCATTGGCTTATTCCGCAATTGTGCTATTACTCTTGTAGGCAAGACTGTTTGTGTTGATGTAGAAGTCATAGATGCCCCCTTAGATTACAATATTATATTTGGTCGTAGCTACACTTATGCGATGTCTGTTGTCCCCTCCGTGGTCCACCACAAGATTTACTTCCCCCATAATGGAAATATAATCACCATTGAGCAGTTGAAGTATTACGAACCGAAGTATCAGACCTCCCCTAAGTCCACTATCTCTTCGGTGGCCAATAAGCAAATCGTCGACCCTTTGACCAATGCTCACCCGACATCTACAAGGATTCCTCCTTGCTTGGTACATTCCTTGGTCTTCCTCCTCCCATCTCTAATCCCAGCTCATCGAATGTTTGCATGATGCAATTGTCTCGGGCTTCTCTCAAGCGGCCAACCTCGGCTAGTCAGCAGCCCCCTCGCCCTCCGCAGCCGTCTCGTAGCCCTTCGATGTAGCCTTTTGGACCTCCTCCTCCTGGCCCTAAAGATAGTACTCATGAGCCTCTTTATCCTCCTGGGTTGGTTCCTCTAGGCCTTAACCATTTAGGAGCCGTCCCACCTGGCCATTACCCCTCTGGTCAGATACCGTTCCTAGTCCCTTCACTAGGAATCTATACGGCACCTGTCATGGCCACCCTCTCTCTTCCTAACTTGACCATTGGGATTCCGGTTTGGTACCTTGATCCTCCAACCGCTACCCCACCAGGTCAACCTAAACCTTATCTTGCTTTGACCCCCATTCAACTGGTCCCCTTGACTTCCCCCGTTGTCACAGTACCTCAGCCACCTCAACAGGAACCACCTCCTGTTGCGACCGGTTCGGGTAAGAAGGGCAGAGCTCGCAAAAGGGCATCAAAGGAAAAAGATACCTCGATTGACCCTGCACCTCCTCCACCTCCAAAGCCTTGTGCTTTGTGTGATGTCGTCGGTCATGCCACCCATACTTATCCCGAGTTTCCCCGCATCAAGCCCATGGTTAATGTCGCATTCCCTTATTATACGGTCCATGAAACCTCTGCTTCTTCATCGACTGCAACCAAGAACACCATGACTATTCACACCAACACCCTTGTGCTTTTTGCGATCTCCATGGCCATTACTCTCATTATTGTCCCCACCTTACACATTATCATGCCTCTTTGGAGGTAGTTCGAGAGTATGAGATTGAACAGAACCAATCTGCTTCTCCCGTACTCGCACAGTATGCTGCAGGCCAGACTGAGGATTTACCCGCTCCTATTGACATTCCCCCCCATGATGTTGAAATGACGGAGCATGTGGCCACGATCCTCTACCTTTCATCATCCTTGAGACCCTCAACAAAAGCTCCCTCTGAATATTCTCCTGCTGTTTTAATTGACCTCCTTTCAACGATCACCCCGGGCTCAACATCAGTGGATCCTTTATCTGTTTTTTCTTACGTCATCCCCCGTGACGATGTGCATGTGAGCCTTTCTTCTCATAATGATGAGTCAGGTAGCTTTGCCGCGTCACGTGGTCTTTCTTCCTCCCATAATTCCACCTTCTTTTGCGATGACGACATCATGGAAGCCATGGCCATCATCCGTAGCTTTGGTGACTTACGCGGCCTGAGCTCAAGCTACACTTCTGGTAGCTCCCACGCTTCCACCCCTCAGCAGCATGTGGGTAGTAGACATCCTACCCAGATCACTCTCTTCCGCAGAGTGCGTTCTGTTTCTACTTTGCGCTCAGGTTTCCAACTTTGTTCTTTATCCTCCCATTTATTGTCTTGTGACACCTTTCAGAGGGACCCCCCGTCCACGCCTTATATCGGTTTTGTGATGGTGCAAGTTGCTACCCCCAGAATTTAGCCTCGGCAGGTTGGGCCATTTTTACCCCCTTGCATGCGCTTGTTCTTTCGAATAGTGTATGCATTGATACTACTACCAATAATAAGGCTGCATATGATGCAGTACGAGGTCTATTAGTCGATGCCCTTTCACATCGCATCCTCCATTTTAATGTTCGTTTAGATTCCCTACTTCTTGTCATGAAATTGAATGGTGTCTATCGCGTGCATAATCCTATCATTTTCAGAAGATATTTATGAGTGAAGCTTTTGATGCATGAATTTGAAATCATTACTTTCAGTCATGTACCTAGAGCACAAAATCACTATGTAGATAGAATTGCAAACCATATTCTGGATTGGCATTTAACACACACATTTAACACAAGACAGTAACATTAAAATATCCAAACGATGCATATCCATAGTATGTGTCAAATGTTTTGGAGTTCATCAAATCTGATAAATATGACATGCCCATAGCATGTTACAAAAACTCAAAACTGGGGGCACCACCTACCCATACACACTAATGACTATGTGGAGGATCTTGAGCCAATGGCTCTGCCCCCGCAACTCGTAGATCACGCATGCCCTGTCCAGCCATCTCCATGTGCTACATGGCCCCTCGCCATTCTTAGGGTAAACCAATACATGGCTCTATGTACTGGTCATCTAAGTCTTGCCAGCTGCACTCCAAAACACCAGTCAGAAGCCTCTCACATCTATGATGGATGTCCCACAGAAGGGCTGATGCATCCTCATTTTGCTGTGCCCTTGATCCACTAGATCTTGCGGCCCCTGATAATACAGGTCGTCCCATGTACTTGGCTGGTTTTACCTGTGCTGTATCTGCATACAAAAAGTAAAAGAATCAGTACCACATACAATATTCTAGAAATTTTGCATGCACATAAAAGATTATCAATTTGTCACTTACCATCGGGTCCCCATATACAACCAGGCGGCAGTGGCAGATTCAGGTCCCCACAATAAATCATCCCACTATAGGGATAGTCATCTATATACAGTGGCATCTGATCCCAATTAACAAAGAAATCAGGACAGAACACCCGTCCAACTGCTCCACCTCCTCCTCTGCAAAGTAGTCGCCCCCACCGGCGCATCCTAGGCTCTCTTGGGCCCCCATCTTGGAGCTATATGCGAGGTCGAAGTGTTGGGATCTTCTCAAAGAAGAAAGAGCACAAAACTATACCATATGCACAGTCATGGTTCACTTGCTGCTTACATAGAGACAACTATCGTTTCAATGATGACAGCATCATCTGGGCCCACCCATATTAGGTCCCACTTGAAACACTCTCCACAAGCATCATTTACCTCCCCGTTATGTGATGGAGTGCCTGGTTGCCCAGGATTTGCAGCACTGCTGTAGTCACAACATCACTAGTACATTTGGCGGAAATTCCGACACTTTTGACCAAAGGTCAGAAATTTCCCCAAATTTTATCAAATTTTCAAATCCCGCCCACAACTGTTTCTTTACCGACGTTTGGAGACAAGTGTTGGTATTGCGACACTTAGAGGTAATTTTTGGTCTTGCGACGTCTGTAGAAAAGTGTCGGAATTGTGACGGATTGGAGAAATGTGTCGATCTTGCGACAGTTCGAGCTAAGTGTCACTATTGCGACGCTTGGGGGAAAAGCGTCGGTATTGCGATGTTACAAAAGCTAAGTGTCGCTATTGTGACATTACAGAGAGCTAAGTCTCGCTATTGCGAAGTTACAAAGAGCTAAGTGTTGCTATTGCGACGGTTTGGGGCAAGGCATCGGTATTGCGACATTACAGAGATTACTGTCGGTATTGTGACAGTTAGAAGAAGGGTCGGTATTGCGACAGTTGTGTCAAGTGTCAGTATTGCCACGTTTAGGAGGCAAGTGTTGTTAGTGTTTAGGAACAATCTTAGGGTTTAGGGTTTGGGAGTTATTTTTGGTGATCGTGTCACGCCGTGTGAGGTCGTCCGACTGGGCGCGTTCGGGTCGGGTCATTTCGTTTGAGCGCGCCCGTATTAGTTTTGCTAAGTTTTGACTGCCCGGGTGCTTTGTGCACATTCGGGCAGCCCATTTTCCGTTTGCTCCCATGTGGCATTGTTCGTTCGGGTGCGCCGTGTCGCGCTGTGTGAGGTCGCCCGACCAGGCGCTTTTGTGTCGGGTCGGGCTGATTCGTTCTAGGGCACCCGTATCAGTTTTGCTAAGTTGTGACCGCTCAGGTGCCTTGTGCACGTTCGGGCGGCCCATATTCCGTTCGCTCCCTTGTGGCATCGTTCGGTCGGGCGCGCCGTGTGAGGTCGCTCGACCGGGTGCGTCCAGGTCGGGCCGTTTCGTTCGAGGGCGCCCGTATCAATTTTGCTAAGTTGTGACCGCCCGGGTGCCTTGTGCACATTTGGGTGGCCCGTTTACTGTTTTCTCCCTTGTGGCATCATTCGTTCGGGCCCGCCGTGTGAGGTCGCTCGACTGGGTGCGTTCGGGTCGGGTCATTTCGTTCGAGGGCGTCCATATAAATTTTTCTAAGTTGTGACTGCGCGGGTGCCTTGTGCATGTTCGGGTAGCCCGTTTGCCATTTTCTCCCTTGTGGCATCATTTGTTTGGGCGCGTCGTGTCGCGCCGTGTGAGGTCACCCGACCGGGCACTTTCGGGTCGGGTCGTTTTGTTCGAGAGTGCCCGTATCAGTTTTTCTAAGTTGTGACCACCGGGGTGCCTTGTGCACATTCGGGTGGCCCATTTTCCATTTTCTCCCTTGTGGCATCGTTAATCGTTTGGGTGCGTCGTGTCGTGTCTTGTGAGGTTGCCCGACCGAGCGCGTTCCGGTCGGGCTGTTTCGTTTGAGGGCGCCCGTATCAGTTTGGCTAAGTTGTGACCACCCGGGTGCCTTGTGCACGTTCTGGCGGCCTGTTTTCCGTTTGCTTCCTTGTGGCATCGTTCGTTTGGGCCCGCCATGTCGCGCTGTGTGAGGTCGCCCGACCGGGCGCGTTCAGGTCGGGCCATTTTGTTTGAGGGCGCCCGTATCTATTTTGCTAAGTTGTGACTGCCTGGGTGCCTTGTGCACGTTCGGGCAACCCTTTTGACGTTTGCTCCCCTGTGGCATAGTTCGCTGTGTTGCACCGTGTGAGGTCACCCGACTGGGCGCATTTGGTCTGGGTCGTTTCATTCGAGGGAGCCCGTATCAATTATGCTAATTTGTGACCACCCGGGTGCTTTGTGCACGTTTGGGCGGCCCGTTTTCCATTTTCTCCCTTGTGGCTTCGTTCGGTCGGGCGTGTCGTGTCGCGCCGTGTGAGGTCACCCGACCGGGCGCGTTCGGGTCAAGCCATTTCGTTTAAGGGTGCTTGTATTAGTTTTTCTAATTTGTGACCACTCGAGTGCCTTGTGCACGTTCGGGCAGCTCGTTTTCCATTTTCTCCCTTGTGGCATCATTCGATCGGGCACGCCGTGTCGCGCTGTGTGAGGTTGCCCGACCGGGCGCGTTCAGGTTGGGCTGTTTCGTTTGAGGGCGTCCATATCAGTTTTTCTAAGTTGTGACTGCTCGGGTGTCTTGTGCACATTCGGGCAGCCCGTTTTCCATTTTCTCCCTTGTGGCATCGTTCAGTCGGGCATGCCATGTCGCGCCGTGTGAGGTCGCCCGACTGGGCGCGTTTGGGTCGGGTCGGGCCGTTTCGTTTGAGGGTGCCCGTATCAGTTTTGATAAGTTATGACCGCCCGCATGCCTTGTGCACATTCGGGCAGCCCATTTGATGTTTTCTCCCTTGTGGCATCGTTTGGTCGGGCCCGCCATGTCGCGCCGTGTGAGGTCGCCTGGCCGGGCGCGTTCAGGTTGGGTCGTTTCGTTCGAGGGTGCCCGTATCAGTTTTGCTAAGTTGTGACCGCTCGGGTGCCTTGTGCATGTTAGGGCGACCCGTTTTCCATTTTCTCCCCTGTGTCATCGTTTTCCGTGTCGTGTTGTGTGAGGTCGCCCGACCGGGCGCATTCGGGCTGGGCCGTTTCGTTTGAGGGCGCCCGTATTAGTTTTGCGAAGTTGTGATCGCTCTGGTGCCTTGTGCATGTTCGGGCGGCCCGTTTGCCTTTTTCTCCCTTGTGGCATTGTTCGGTCGGGCGCGCCGTGTGAGGTCGCCCGACTAGGTGTGTTCAGGTCGGGCCGTTTCGTTCGAGGGTGCCCGTATCGGTTTTGCTAAGTTGTGACTGCTCGGGTGCCTTGTGCATGTTCGGGCGGCCCGTTTGCCGTTTGCTCCCTTGTGGCATCATTCGGTCGGGCGCGCCATGTGAGGTCACCTGACTGGGTGCATTCGGGTTAGGCTGTTTCATTCGAGGGTGCCCGTATCAGTTTTGCTAAGTTGTGACTGCTCGGGTGCCTTGTGCACGTTTGGGCGGCTCGTTTGCCATTTTCTCCCTTGTGGCATCGTTCGCTCGATTATCCTTACTAAACCAAAATTTTCATTGAAAATAATCATTCATACCATAACATTACTACTTCTCTTTTAACCACATAAAAATTATTTTTAAGGTACCATAATTCATCTTTAATATCACATAATTAGATTAAAAAATCAACCAAAATCCCTAGTTTATGAAATAAAAATTCAACGATTTTATATAATTAATAATTTAAATAAATGTCTTAGATCTAATCTCATTAATAATTATTTATAATAAAAAATACCACATATTTACCCAAACCCCTTATTAAACCGAAGAAAAGTCTCCCTTGTGACATCATTCGGTCGGGCGCGCCATGTCGCGCTGTGTGACGTCGCCCGACTGGGCGTGTTTGGTTCGGGCCGTTTCGTTCGAGGGTGCTCGTATCAGTTTTGCTAAGTTGTGACTGCTTGGGTGCCTTGTGCACGTTCGAGTGGCCCGTTTTCCATTTTCTCCCTTGTGGCATTGTTAATCCTTCAGGCGCGCCGTGTCGCGCCATGTGAGGTCGCCCGACCGAGTGCGTTCGGGTCAGGATGTTTCATTCGAGGGCGCCCGTATCAATTTTGCTAATTTGTGACCGCCCGGGTGCCTTGTGCATGTTCGGGCGGCCCATTTTCCGTTTTCTCCCTTGTGGCATCGTTCGGTTAGGCGTGTCGTGTGAGGTCGCCTGAACGGGCGCGTTCGGGTCAGGTCGTTTCGTTTGAGGGCGCCCGTATCAGTTTTGCTAAGTTGTGACTGCTCGGGTGCCTTGTGCTTGTTCGGGCGGTTCGTTTGCTATTTTCTCCCCTGTGGCATCGTTCACCGTGTCGCGCCGTGTGAGGTCGTCCGACTGGGCATGTTCGGGCCAGGCCGTTTCGTTCGAGGGCGCCCGTATTAGTTTTGCTAAGTTGTGACTACCCGGGTGCCTTGTGCATGTTCGGGTGGCCTGTTTGATATTTTCTCCCTTGTGGCATCGTTCAGTCGGGCGTGCCGTGTCGTGCCATGTGAGGTCGCTCGACCGGGCGCGTTCGGGTCGGGCCATTTCATTCGAGGGTGCCCGTAACAGTTTTACTAAGTTGTGACCGCCCGAGTGTCTTGTGCACGTTTGGGTTGCCCGTTTTCTATTTTCTCCCTTGTGGCATCATTCGGTCGGGCGCACCGTGTTGCACCGTGTGAGGTCGCCCAACCGGACGTGTTCGGGCTGGGCCGTTTTGTTCGAGGGCGCCCGTATCAGTTTTGCTAAGTTGTGACTGCCTGGGTGCCTTGTGCACATTCGGGCAGCCCGTTTTCCATTTGCTCTCTTGTGGCATTGTTTGGTAGGGTACGTTGTGTGACGCCGTGTGAGGTCTCCCGATTGGGCGCGTTTGGGTCGGGCCGTTTCATTCGAGGGCACCCATATTAGTTTTGCTAAGTTGTGACCGCCCGGGTGCCTTGTGCACGTTCGAGCGGCTTGTTTACCATTTTCTCCCTTGTGGCATCGTTCAGTCAAGCGTGCCGTGTCGCGCCATGTGAGGTCACCCGACTGGGCATGTTTGGGTCAGGTCGAGTTGTTTCGTTTGAGGGTGCTCGTATCAATTTTGCTAAGTTGTGACCGCCCGGGTGCCTTGTGCACATTCGGGCAGCCCATTTGCCGTTTTCTTTCTTGTGGGATCGTTCGGTCGGGCGCGCTGTGTGAGGTCGCCTGACCGGGTGCGTTCAGGTCAGGCCGTTTCGTTCAAGGGTGTCCGTATCTGTTTTGCTAAGTTGTGACTGCCCGAGTGCGGCCTTGTACATGTTCGGTCGTTCAACTATCCATTTCGGGCTGGGTCAGGTCATTCCGTGTGAGGCCGCCCAAGAAAACGCGTTCGAGTGTGTCAAGTTGGGTCTGGTCAAGTCATCTTGTGTTAGGCCACCCAAGGCAACACGTTCGTACGGGTCGGGTTGAGTTGGCTCTAGTCGAGTCGTGTCGTGTGAGGCCACCCAAGGAAACACGTTTGTACTGGTTGGGTCGAGTCATGCACTGATGGCACTCAAGGAAACACGTTCAGGCGGGTCGGGTTAGGTCTGGTGATCAGGTCTTGTTGTGTGAGGCCGCCCAAGGAAACACATTCGTACGGGTCGGGTCGAGTCATGTGATGGTGCCCAATTAGTTGGAAATGAGTTCAGGTTAGGTTGGGTCAGTTCGTGCCGTATTGTAATTAACGACGCCCAAGGAAACACGTTTGGGCGGGTCGGGTCGGGTCGGGTCGGGTCAAGTCATGCCATGTGAGGCCGCCCAAGGAAACGTGTTTGGGCTAGTCAAGTTGGGTCTGGTTGGGTCGTGTCGTGTGAGGTCGCACAAGGAAACACATTCGGGCGGGTCGAGTCAGGTTGGGTTGGGTCGTATGAGGGTGGTCGTATCAGAAATTATAAGTTGTGACCAACCATGTTGCTTGTGCACGTTTGTGTGATCCCTTTTCTGTTTCCTCCCTCATGCGCCGTTTTGTTCGGGCGGGACAGGTTGTGCCGTGTGAGGGGTGTGCCACAGGAAACTCGTTCAGGTCAAATCGTGTGAGGGAGGTCGTATAAAAAATTCTAAGTTATGATCGCCCATGTACCTTGTGCACGTTCATGCAACCTATTTGTCTTTTTATCCCTCGTGCCTTCAACGTTCAGGCGGGTCCGGTCGGGTTGGGTCGTGTGATGTCGCCCAAGGAAATGCATTCGAGTCAGGTCAGGTCAGGTCGTGTTGTACCGTGAGGGCACCCAAGGAACATGTCCGACCGGGTTGGGTCGTGTCAGGCCGTGTCATGAGGGCGCCCAGGGAAATTACGCGTTCGGGTGGGTCAGGTCGAGTCGTGTATTGATGCCGCCCAGGGAAACACGTTTGGGTTGGGTCAGGTCGGGTTGTGCCATATTGTGAGGGTACCCAAGGAAACACGTTTAGGCAGGTCGGGTTGGGTCGGGTCTAGTCAGGTCATGTCGTTTCATGAGGCCGCCCAAGGAAACACATTCGGGCGGGTCGAGTCGGGTTGGGTTGGGTCGTGTGAGGGTGGTCGTATAAAAAATGCTAAATTGTGACCGCCCTACAATCCAGTGCCTCCTCATAAAATCCTCTCCTCGTATAATCGACCACCATTACAGACGTTTACACCACATTTGACTTAGACATTTAGTAGGTAGGTAGGGTGCCCCTATCTCCCATCTCCATATAGAGTAATTTTGTCATATATTCTTTCTTCTATGATATTGGTTCCTCTCTCTTAAGTCCTATCTCTTAATAAATAAAGAAGACATGGCAACAAGCAACAATACTTACAAAATTGTTACATTGAGACGCAAAGAATAAGCAACTAATGTGCACAAACATAGACCAATGAAACTATCATCTTAACCCCTAACCCCTTAAACACTAATTCCCAACCCCTAACCCATTTAACCCCCTAAACCTCTAAACCCCTGACCCATTTAACTCCTAAACCATAAACCTCTAAACCCTTAACCCCTAACCCATTTAACCCCCTAAACCCCTAGTAAACCCCTAACCCATTTAACCCCCTAAACCCTAAACCTATAAACCCTTAACCCCTAACCCCTTAAACCCTAAACCATTAAACCCTTAACCCTAACCCCTTAAACCCTAATTCCCGACCCCTAACCCAACTAACCCCCTAAAACCTAACCCCATTAGCCCCTAAATTCTAACCCCTAAAATCCTTAACTGCTAAATCCACTAACCCCCTAAACCCTAAACCTATAACCCTTGAACCCTAACCTATTTAACCCCTAAACCTCTAAACCCCTAACCCATTTAACCCCTAAACCATAAACCTCTAAACCCTTAACCCCTAACCCCATAAACCATAAACCTCTAAACCCCTAACCCCTTAATCCCTTAACCCCTAACCCCTAGCTAAAATCCTTAACTGGTAAATCCCCTAAGCCCCTAAACCTCTAAATTCCTAACCCATTTAACCCCCTAAACCCTAAACCTCTAACCCTTAACCCCTAACCCCTTAAACACTAATTCCCAACCCCAACCCATTTAACCCCCTAAACCCCTAAAACCCTAACCAATTTAACCCCCTAAACCCTAGCCCCTAACCCTTAACCCCTAACCCCCTAACCCCTAACCCCCAATCCCCTAAGCCCTCCAAATTCGAATTAGCTTTGGAGAAGTAATTGTTTTCTTACTTCTGTCTAATTCACTATATACTCATATCATGAATGTGAGAAGGCTGTTTGCAGATTATATTATTATTGTATCAACAGTGTAATTATTTCTGTGTAGTTATATCTTTCTAGTCAAAAACCTCATCTTTAGAAATAATTTCTTGTCATTTTCAAAATTGACTGCTTCATTGAGCACAACATGCAGCTTATCTAATACTTTATTGAAGCTAAGAGCTCCATCTTTGGGGCAAGCTGCTTTTCGGGTGCTAACTCCACTATGTGTGGGGTTAATTAACCCTATGCCTACAATGTTTACTGTTTGCATATCGGATTGTGTGGGGGTAGATAACTCGTAGCCATATCACATAGGCCCCATTCACTTACGAAGGTTCCCCAAACTCTGCCCCCAATTTGGTTGATCTTGCTCAGCTTGAAAATTTTGAATTTTCATTGATGATTGATTTTCCTCTCGCTCGAATGCAAAAGGAAGATGAATTTCATCTTTTTCCTCCATAATTTCCACATTCGACATCTATTGTAGCTATTCATCTATGCTCATCTGGAATCACCACAAGTTGTAATTTTTTTTTTGCAATGGATTCTTGATGTTGATCTCGACGAGATTTCTCCTCCTCAAAAAACATATCCTGGTTGTAAGCATGGTTATGGTATGTTGATGTTAAGATGAAAACTACAACTTGTAGCCCTTCATATGCTAGGGGCTAGTTACTTTGATATCAACGGTGGTGTATTCATACTCCTTCTGAATAACCAATAAAGGGTCAAGGAAATCGACCAATATGTTGTCAAGTTTTATCTTATCCATCTCTGGGGCAAGCTGCTTTTCAGCTAACTCCACTGCTTTTGATCTCAATTTTTCCAATTGATTCCTTCTCTCATATGATACCTGAGCCTTTTCCTTTCTCTTCCCTTCTAATTCTGTAATAGTGTCATAGTGATGCCAGCCAAATTATTTGGAAAGCCTTCCTAGCTAGCAGACAATACTTGTGACCTGGCTGAAGCCTCAACACTTTCAGAGCATCTGGAATGACCATTCTCTTCTTCCGTTCATATGGTGGGGGAACCTCTTCAAAATCCCTTTGAGCAGCCCGTTTATCGTTTTCTCCCTTGTGGAATCGTTCGGTCGGGTGCGCCGTGCGAGGTTGCCCGACTGGGTGTGTTCAGGTTGGGCCGTTTCGTTCGAGGGCGACCGTATCAATTTTGCTAAGTTGTGACCGCTTGGGTGCCTTGTGCACGTTCTGGAAGCCCATTTTCCGTTTTCTCCCTTGTGGCATCATTCAGTCAGGCGCGTCGTGTTGCACCGTGCGAGGTCGCCTGACCAGGTGCGTTTGGGTCAAGCAGTTTCGTTCGAGGGTGCCCATATCAAATTTGCTAAGTTGTGACCGCTCGGGTGCCTTGTGCACATTCAGGCGGCCCATTTTCCATTTTCTCCCTTGTAGCATCGTTCGGTCAGGCGCACTGTGGGAGGTCACTCGACTAGGCGCATTCGGTTCGGGCCATTTCATTCGAGGGCGCCCGTATCAGTTTTTCTAAGTTGTGACTGCTTGGGTGCCTTGTGCATGTTCGGGAAGCCTGTTTTCCATTTTATCCCTTGTGGCATCATTCGGTTGGGTGCGTCGTGTCGCGTCGTGCGAGGTCGCCCGAACGGGGGCGTTCGGGTCGAGCCGTTTTGTTCGAGGGCACCCGTATCAGTTTTGCTAAGTTGTGACCGCTTGGGTGCCTTGTGCACGTTCAGACGACTCGTTTTCCATTTTCTCCCTTGTGGCATTGTTCGGTCGGGTGTGCCATGTCGCTCCGTGTGAGGTTGCCCGACCGAGTGCGTTCGGGTCGGGCCATTTCGTTCGAGGGTGCCTGTATCAGTTTTGCTAAGTTGTGATTGCCCAGGTGCCTTGTGCACGTTTGGGCGGCTCGTTTTCTATTTTCTCCTTTGTGGCATCCTTCGGTTGGGTGCGCCGTGTCATGTCATGTGAGGTTGCCCGACCAGGCACGTTCAGGTCGGGCTGTTTCGTTCGAGGGTGCCCGTATCAGTTTTGTTAAGTTGTTACCACCCGAATGCCTTGTGCACATTCAGGCGGCCCGTTTTCCATTTTCTCCCTTGTGGCATCATTCGGTCAGGCGCACTGTGTTGCGCCGTGTGAGGTTGCCCAACCAGGTGCATTCGGGTAGGGCCATTTCGTTCGAGGGTGCCCGTATCAGTTTTGCTAAGTTGTGACCGCCTGGGTGCCTTGTGCACATTCGGGCAGCCCATTTGCTATTTTCTCCCCTGTGGCATTGCCAGCCGTGTCGCACTGTGTGAGGTCGTTCGACCAGGCGCGTTCGGGTTGGGCTGTTTCGTTCGAGGGCGCCCGTATCAGTTTTGCTAAGTTGTGATCGCCCGAGCGCCTTGTGCAAATTCAGGCGGCCCATTTGCCGTTTGCTCCCTTGTGGCATCGTTTGGTCGGGAGCACCGTGTGAGGTTGCCCGATTGGGCACGTTCGGGTTGGGCCGTTTCGTTCAAGGGCACCCGTATCAGTTTTGCTAAGTTGTGACCGCCCGAGTGCCTTGTGCACATTCGGGCGGCCCGTTTGGCATTTTCTCCCTTGTGGCATCATTTGGTCGGGCACGCCATGTCGTGCTGCGTGAGTTTGCCCGACTGGGCACGTTCGGGTCGGGCCATTTCATTCGAGGGCGCATGTATCAGTTTTGCTAAGTTGTGACCGCCCGAGTGCCTTGTGCACGTTCGGGCGGCCCGTTTGCCGTTTGCTCCCCTGTGGCATCGTTTGCCTGATTATCCTTACTAAACCAAAAATTTCATTCAAAATAATAATTCATACCATAACCTTACTACTTCCCTTTTAACCACATAAAACTTATTTTTAAGTTACCATAATTCATCTTTAATATCACATAATTAGATTAAAAAATCAACCAAAATCCCTAGTTTATGAAATAAAAATTCAACGATTTTATATAATTAATAATTTAAATAAATATGTTAGATCTAATCTCATTAATAGCTATTTATAATCAACAATACCACTTATTTACCCAAACCCCTTATTAACCCCAATAAAAGTCTCACACATTTTATTTAATGGAATTTGAGTGGCCTTAAAAAAACACACATATTTCATTTCAAAATGTCAAAAATTTTCAAATATCAAAAGTTTTAATTTCCCTCGTACATTTCCCTCCAGTTGCACGGTTTGTCCAGGGAAGGAGAGAGGATGCAGAAAATCCTGTTAGGAGGGGAAGTTCAAGGTTAAAACAAAGTCTCTCTATCTATTAGCTCCGCGGCCAAAGGTTTTCAAATAAGCGGAAGTTGCAAAAGGGTTTCTGAGACATCTTTGATATTGGGGTTTCGTTGTTCTTTTGGTTTGGTTTCTTTGGGTTTCGTTGAGTTTTATTGTAGGTTCTAAAGTCTGAGGCATCACACGCAACATCATCACATCTACAGGCATCACACCTATATCTTTGGCACTTCAATTATAATAGTCACATCACATCCATAATCTTGGAGACTAGAATTATCTTTGTGAGGAAATATGTATGTAATAAAAAGACTGGAAAGTTGACCTTAAGCCATATGTCCTACATCAAAAACACAATATGTGATATTTAGATTCATTGATTTCATCTTAGAGGAGTTACACACAGATCTATTGAAATGGGAAGTAGCCTAATGATGATTTTCTTACCTTAATCACTGAGCGATCTTCTGCAACAATTCTTGATGTATTGAGTGGCGACAAAGGGGTAGTTCAAATCTGATCCAAATATGAGTTGGGTCGATAGAAAAAATGAGAGAGATCCTTTACATTCAGAGGGGCCAATATAGAAACCAGATCGGCTCCAATTTTTGGGAAGTGGTCTGTGAAGAACATGGGATCGATCCTACTGGGAGATATCAAGGCACTTCAGATCTACAGCTTGAAAGGATGTTTACTACAATGAGGCGAGCTATGGGACATTTGTGCCCCGAGACGTGCTCATGGATTTGGAGCCTGGCAGCATGGACAGTGTGAGGACCGGGCCTTATGAACATGTCTTCAGACCTGATAACTTTGTTTTTGTCCAATCTGGGGTTGGAAACAACTGGGCCAAGGGGCATTACATGGAAGGAGCCGAGCTCATTGATTCTGTGCTTGATGTCGTTAGGAAGGAGGATAAGAAATGTGATTTCCTGCAAGGTATGTGTCTTTTTCAGATTCGAATCCTTGACCTTGTGCTTTTGAAATGTAGGATTTCATTTGCTAAAATGATGTGGGTTTTTGTTGTGTACAGGGTTTCAAGTGTGCCACTCTTTGGGAGGAGGTACTGGATCTGGAATGGGAACCCTCTTGATCTCCAAGATTAGGGAGGAATACCATGGTAGAATGATGCTCACATTCTCTATTTTCCCGTCTCCTAAGGTGTCAGACACAGTGGTGGAGCCTTAAAATGCCACACTCTCTGTTCACTGCTGGTAGAAAATGCAGACGAATGTATGGTGCTTGACAATGAGGCTCTATATGATATTTTCTTTAGGATTCTTAAGCTCACCACACCTAGCTGTAAGTACTCTTGGTTTTGGGATCTTAGCAAGTTTGGTTTTTTTATGGAATTTATTAATTTTTAATGACATTGAAGTTACCAGGGATGTGTTTTAAATCTATTTATATGCCTGTAAATATGATTACTAGTTTAAAATATTGTCATTTTGTTTGGGTTCACTTAGGATATTTCTTTTTTCATTTTGATTTCTTGTTCTATCGAATGAAAAATATTCATTTATGTGGTCACATTTTCAACTTTTTGTTTAATTCTACTCAGTAGGACACTTATTTTTATACTTTAAGGTCCAAGTTTGAAATATCTTGGTCTCATTTTAGATAAATTCCTCATAATTTTCCATAGATATCATTCTTAAGTAGAGAGAACATCTAATGTTTTATCACTTTGAAGACCTGTTTCATACTAAGCTAGGTTATGCCGCCTATGATAAGGAATTTTTTTCATAGTTTAAACAATTAAACATTGGTGGCACTTCTTGGAAAAGGAAAATATTCTACATACAAACCATCAACCATTGAAATTCTGCAATTCGTCAATTCAAACACATATCCATACAGAACATGCATAATGTCTACAATAATTACACCATTATCTAATAACATAATGAATCCACAGATGAGATAATAGGGTCTATACCTTCTCAGCCATCTCCGTAGGGATACTTATTAGCAGATTAATCATTAGACATCATATGCAGTAATTATGATGACTAAAAATTGGTTTATCATACTTATCCATATTTTGTACTCATTTTTCGGAATTTACCTTTCCTGAATTATACTCTTCAATAAGTTATTGTATAAATTGAATTATTCATGTGTGTTAGTTAGTTCTAAATAAACTACTCAAAGAATCTCATTCCTTCTCCTTGGAAGGCACCTTTCAATCGATGAGGCTCTTCAATTCCTTCTGCAACATATTGCCGAATCATGCTAAAGAATATTAATCATTATATATATTAGTGCTCTCATTGTAGCTTGTCTATGCCTCCCAATCAAAAGCTTGGCATATGTTAGCATCTACTAGTGCCTTCTTAACCATCAGAATCTAGTTAAATGAATTTCATTGCTGGAAAGTCTACAAATCAACATAGTCATGATTACATCTTCATAATAGTGTGTTGTTTTTTCCAACATGGTTTGTCGATTCCCTACAACAATAACATTGATGCACCAAAATCTGCAATACTAATCTTCCAACAAATTTGGATACACTCCAGGTTGCTTATCTCCCTATGTTTTTTAGTCTTAGACTGACGACCATATTGAGATTATTAATAATACAATTGTGCACAACTTATCATTAAATCATCAATCCAACAAACATTGGGACAAATACCTCCATGTCAAAGTTATGTTAGAACACCACATGTTTGCATTTATCATTCAATTACTAGTTTGTTTTAGAAGTTTCAACCCCTTGCATCACATCAGCTTTCAGTGTCCCTCTTTGCCTCCTGCACATCACATGAGCAGATAGAGTAGGACAAAGACACTGCATTCATAGAGCTCTTATTGCAAGGTTTAGCTCAGATTTCTTGAGCGTGTTTTTTGGTATCAAGCCCCTCTAAGGGTTTAGTATATGGCACTTTTGTGTTATTTCAAGTTGACTTCACCATGGCGTGCTCTTATTACACCTACTGGAAGACATGCTATATTGAATTTTATTTTCATTGACTACTATTAGTTTGGGCATTGACCAAAATTTTTTCCCAATTCCCCTGAGGATTACATTAGGCATCAATTTTTTATTTTAATTTTTCCCAATATTTAAATGCATTTATCTCTCATGCCATTGGTTGATCAACTGGGGGTCTTATTTTGGAGCTAGCAACGACCATCTTGGGACAAAGTAAAATTCCATATTTCCAACCTCCACTTCGAGAAGATGTATTATATCAAAACAAGGACCACTAAAAATAGGTAGAATTCAATACACCTACTCTGTAGAAAAGCGAGCGTGTCTTTCCAGGTTGACTGGATCTTACAAAATTTTTTCTAGCATTGGCTTCCCTATTTATTACAGAAATCAAGGAAAAATTCATGTTAAGCAAGGATTATATGGCAAGGACCTTAAATTTCCTTCATGAATTTTATTGTATATCTCAAGTGTATAATTTAGCAGTTTCTCTTGTAGTGGTTTGTCCCTAGTGAGATGCTCTGGTAGAAATTGACATCTAGTGTGTTTGTAATTCCTATATCTATATGGCACATTAGATTTGTAACTTGCTTAGAGATACTTGACATCATCTTTTAGTGCCATTCTTGTAAGAGAGGTCTTCACCTTTAAGGTCTTTCTATTCTTTCAAGCAAGTGAAAATTTCTGTTTCGAGTGTGCATAGAAACTTAAAGTTAATGAAAATATCATCTTGTGTTTTTTGAACAAGTTTTTCACCTTTACATTTTACAATCTATATCTTTGGTTTGCTCATATTGCTTCATATTTTCCTTTATCACTTAGTAAACATTGTAGAAAACATATTCGTCGTAATTTTCACACTAAGCTTCCTAGGAGATTTTGTTGTCTAATTCTTGGCCAAAGATGGAGATATTTTTAATATATCTAAACTTTTCATTTATTGTTAAGAAAAGAAGTTTGCATTCTACTAGATGCATCATAAATGGATTTTACAAATAACCTTTCACCAACATTCCATATAATTTACAGTGGCTCACATATGTTACTGTCTATATGAATCAATTCAAGAAGTCCTTTAAAAGGGATTGTGTTATCTTTAAGGAATTGTCCTAATGATGCTTACCTTTAAAAGGGATTGTGGTATCTTTAAGGAATTGTCCTAATGATGCTTGCCAAAGAAGTAATTTATAGATGAATACAAAATTTATGATGAATCCACATCCCACCCATAACCAAGTTTTCCTCATCTCTACTAGTTTCTACATAGATGGCCCAATCTATAGTGTCACAAATCCACACTTGCAATACCCGTCTACTAAAGTTGTGTAAACTACTGTACAAAATTTTATACCATGATCCTGGAGATTGCACTTTCTATGATCTGGGAAAAAATTCTTTCTTTGTCTGTTGATAAGTTGTAAACAAGAAAACACGTGAAACTTGGATGTGGACAGCAGGACTTAACAAGGAGATGGTTCCCTTTGGAATATTCCTCATAAATCAAGGGACTTAGTGCATTCTAGGTTCTAACAGACTTGTAATTCTATGTAAATATTAAATTTTTGACATTTGTTACAAATCAATGAAAATAATATGGATAACTGTAATAAGGGATACTTACTACTCTCTAAAGCACACAACAGAGGCAGCCAACCTAGGAGATCGATTCCAAGACCTCATGCATGAAGCTCAAAGCACTCAACCACTTGAGCTAGCCCACCATGCTTAATTACCTGACATTACTTATATGATAAGGGGTATTTAAATAATATTTTTTGAATATACTCATTAGGACTGCACTCCATGTAGAGATAGGACATGGGTTTTAATTTTTGAAATGGATATGTTATTGTCAATTTTGGGGCCTGAACATGGACATTTTGGCTGGATAAATTTTATGATAGCTGAAATGTTGAGGAAATCTGCTCAAAATGGCTTTGCAACCCTGAAATGAAAGTTTTGAGAATCTGATATGCCCCTGAAATGTTTCAAGGCTGCATCCCCTACGTGTCAGTATCTGAAACACTGAATGATGTTTCAAGCACCTCATCCCGATGTTTATTGTAACTTGGGGGCTAATCACTAAGTTGCATTTGTTGGGGAGCTACAAATTAAGAGTTAGTAGGCATGTAGATATTTTTGGGTATGTAATTTGCATTGAAGAAATAGAGGGCCTTGTTATTGCAGGGTTTGAAAGAACATTTGTGATATTCATCAGTGTTATCTAATAGTGTTCATGGATTTTCTGCATTACTTGTTGATGTTACATTATGTTCTATAGAATTGATGAGAAAAACATTGAATAATATCCTCTATCCTTATTATTCTGAGTTTTGTTTTTACTTTGTACTTGGTGTTGTTTTGATCATTTTTTCCGCATTTGTAATTGGTACCATGCCAGTTAATCATTGAAAATCTAAAATCCACAAAAAATGCATAACAACGATGTCTCCAAACCAATGTTACCGAATTCCCTCTGATTTGAGTTGGATTCTTAAGTTTGACTCTTCTTTATTTGGAATACAAGCCGACTTGTTTCTGGGTTGGACTCAGCCTCAAGTCATCCCATAAGGACTTGCAAATATGGCTTGGAAATGCAACTCAAACATGAGTTAGATTGATTTCGGTGAGTCAAATTTTTGAGTCTCATGAGTCAGACCCAGTCATCTGCCTATTTCACTCGTTGCTTAGCACCAGTTATCATAAATGGTATGGTGCTTCTCTTCAACTTCATAAATGCCTCATTACGTGTCAAATATTTATATATCAAATTTGTAAATGACTCGAGTCATACCTGATATGCTCGCATTCCATTTCTTAGCAAAATGAAAAAAAATTTCACTATGAATTAAATGCTTAAAATAAATCATTATGACCCCTCGATGAAACATTTACTGGCATGCCACATGAATGAAAGCTATGTCAAATTTTCCAAGGGCTAAACAATGTGAGCACAACTGACTACCTGTACAAACGATTGTAGCAAAACTAACTTCAGAACTAGTACAGGGTTTGTAGTTGAAATTCCATTCCTTCAGATGGGCAAAGGCCCCGCTCACTAGGTGGTCATACACTTTGGTGCAAGAGATCTATATAATCATCATCTTCATGGTTTCCCATAACCCAGTTTCTTTTGGGTGGAATTATAATTTTCTTTCCTCTTTTAGACTCCTGGTACTCTAAGTAACCCACAATCACAACACCAACTACAAACCACAGAACTAGAGCCAAGTTAAGTCCTCTCACATCCTCACCACCATATTTGTCTCCAAGTTGTCTCATTCCACTTATAAGAGCTATAATCCCAATCAAAAGTGCACTTATTCTAGTAGCTACGTGGAGGTACTCCCACATGATCCTTTTTGAGGAAGGTTTCTCCCCTGAAGCAGTTTTCTTGGGGCGCAAGTAAGCATTGACTGGATGCCAACATGAAAAAAATATAGCTGCCACACCAAACTTCACATGGAGAGATTCTATTTGAAATCCTTTTAGTTTAGCTGCAGCAAAAAGCAATCCAAGTAGCACCACAGATATACCAGAATATTGCAAATATACATGGATCTGAAACCAACCATCTCCTTTTATGTGTTTCAAATATCTCGCTGCCAATACTCCTCCAGGAAGCATAATTCCCCATGCCAGGAACATCATAAATCCATGAACCGCTAAAACAGGGAGAAGTGCTTGGTCAGCCTCAGCTGCACCCCTCATCAAATTCACTAGCACTGCTCTTCTGCTTGGCTGAGAATGCATATTTCTATCAGTTAAGTGTTCCTCAGACCAAGGGGCACCAGTAGCCCAAAAAAATTTCAATGGTGAAGATTGATCTATAACATTCTTGCATTATTGTCCTTTATTGCATCCCAGATCCAACAACCGAGTGAACTCAAATGTTATAATTCCATTCTCAAATTTGCATCTTACATCAGACAATTTTTCTCCAGTAGGATGCATGTTTGATGTATCGATCCTTCAACGAAGCAAAGTTTCATTAAAAAAAAAAAATTTAAACAGTCATCGGTCTTCCGACGCTTCTTTATAAGCATCGGTTTTGCGACACTTAAGAAGCGTCGGTATTGCGACACTTATAAAACATCGGTATTGCGACACTTATAAAACGTTGATATTGCGATACTTATAAAACGTCGGTATTATTACGATACTTATAGAACGTCGGTATTGTGACACTTATAAAACGTCGGTATTGCGACACTTATAAAATGTAGGTATTGCGACACTTATAAATCGTTGGTATTGCGACAATTATAAAACGTCGGTATTACGACGCTTATAAAACGTCGGAATAGCGATGCTTTGGATAACATCGGAAGACCGATGACAGTCTACAAACGTCAGAACAAGTGTTGCTATTTCGACGCTTTATTGAAGTGTCAAAATTGCGACTCTAAGGCTAACCACGTTTTTTTTGGCCTCAAACTGTCGCTCTTGCGACGACTATGTGTTGGAATAGTGACGAAGTGGTCGTCGGAAATTGGGCCAAATTTACTAGTGGCATGGGTCTCTAACCTCTCCAAATCCCTGATGGGTATTTGAGTCCTCTTGACTTGGAGACATAGCCGACAATGGCGCTCTAAAAACTCTATGGTATTCTGCCGACACGGTAATACTGGTTGAGTATTCCCTACCATCCCAAGTGGTGGGAGATTAGTCAGGAAATATATATCCTGGACCGTCAACTCGATCCGGTGCCCCTGCACTATAAAGACCTTACGGTCCGGGTCCCAATAGCTGACAATCCAGGCCAATAAGGGCTCCCCAGCTCTCATCAAAGGTTTCTCCACAAACTTCAGAACCCAAACCTGGCCAAAGCACTACCCACACCTTGATCCTCCTGGATCTCCGACCGTAATGCACCCAGGTCTCTCTCTCTCTCTCTAGTTAATCCGTAATTCTTCCATATCTGCACAAAACTATCATATTTGTTAGTATACAGATAGGAAATATTGTTTCTCATCACAAAAATCCTAGTGCGCAGCAAAAAAACAACACAGAAACATCCCTCCCTGACAGGTCACACTTTTCAGGCCCAAACCTGGGACAGGTCACACTTTTCTACCCAAAACCTGCTACCCAGGTCGCACTTTTTACCCCAAAAAGTGTGACCCAGCCGTGAGGAGGAGTAGGGGGCTGTTCTTGAGCCCTAGGGACCTAATCTGAACTTTTAATCCACTGAAAATAAAGAGTAGGGTTAGGCATCTTACCTGCAACTGACAAATCTCGATTCCAACGGTCGGTTTTTCCAATACGATTGCCACAAGATTTAAGGCCTTCTTTTCTCTCTAAATCCGCCACAGCTCCACATGAAAATGAATGAATTTGGAGGGAAAATGCCTTATTAAAAGAGAAACCCATGTTTTTTCTTTCACTTGCTGTGACCTAACCGTAGCTTTGTTTACCAAACCTTCCACACCGTTGGAAAGCTCTCACTGACCCCTCAAATGGGTATCTTTTAGTTTTTAGTGATTTTATACTTCGCTGGGACACATTTTCCCAAAAAGCGCCACTTCACCCTTCCTCAAAATCAAATTTCTTCACTTGCAACACTCGTATTGGGGGCACCACATTGTCTCCATACTTTTCCACGCTCATGTCAACTTTCATCGTGAGTTACCATCTTGTACTCATGATTTTATGGTCCCCATTGGACCCTTTCCATGTGTGGCAACACCATCGAGTCACCCTTGTTTAGAGCATTCGAGTTGAGTCATCATTGCTTTCATGGAGTCTATCCTGAGTCCCTTTGCATCTCGCTATAGTCCTCCACCCTTCATTGCTTGGTCCCTCTCTCGTGTCGCACATTGTGGCCTTCAGTCCCACTGTCCCCTATCCCTCATGATGATGTGTCAGTCGCTGCCAGGTCATTCATGCCCTTTATGCTATAACAAGGGAAGTCGTCTGTTCGCTACTCAGTACTCCCCATTTCATCATCATCATTGGTGTTAGTATGTCAGTCACTCTACTATTGTATCTCGTGCCTTAGTTGAGGATCCATTATTTCCTCACCTATGGCAAACCTCCTTCTGTTGACATCAACTCATCCATTCTAGAAGACAGGTCTGGAGGGCAGTGTACCTTGGTTCTAGCTTCCACTCTTGTTCGGTTCCCTGGATCAGGCAAAGGGACTTCTTATTTCCCTTTGACTTGATTGGTTCTCCGCTCTAGCTCCCTTCAGCATGATCGAGATCCATATACTTGATGGTTCAGTGATGCAGTAGCTAATATTGGTGATTCCTAGGTGTGTGTGAGATGTCTCAACCCTCATGAGAGAGTGGCCCTACATGTAGCCCCCCACATAACTGGATGACTTCTTCACTTCAACCTTTGATGTAGCTCCATAGATTTGATGATACCGACCTTAGTCACTTGTAGCACCTTCTTGATTGCATATATCAGTCAGATTTTTAGAGCCCTTTCCTGTTTACAGGGGCATCTAGGTTGTATTCATATCTCATGTACTCAGATATTATTGTACAAAGTCTTGGCTGTTATCCTAGGCACAATATGTATGTGGGATTCATTGTCATGTTATTAATCTGGTTCATGTTTATGCCAACATATGCTTTATTGTTTCGTCCCGTGGTTTTTAGGATGCCTTTTTGTTTGTACTATTTCCTCGGCCGGCATAGGTATGCCTCCCCAGCCGTCTATAGCAGGTACTCACTCATCAAAGAAACTTATCGCACCTATAAGTCTTGCCTCCTCAGGGTCTAGTTATTTCAGCACTTTGGTCTACCTTATACTCCTCTCTCTTTGACTTCCCCTTTGATGTCTAGTGATTGAGTTCTTACAACGTACTTCGGTCATACAATTAGCTCCTAACGCTCGCACGCCAGGGGGAAATCTGTTATACCATTTTTTGGTCATCTAACCCATTGGTATTAGATGGACACAAGTACACCATGTAAGACCAATTTTACCCCAAGTATAATTGCATTCACTATGTAAATAACTTAGCAAAACCACCTTTATTAAGCTATTTATGGTCTAAACAGGAAACCCCATGGGGAAACATTAAATAAATCCATATTTTTCAGATTTTCCTCAACGAATAATTAGTTAAACAACAGTTTAATTAATATTCCTGGTTATATTTAACCCAAAACAAGGAAATTAATTAGATAAATCATTATTTATCTTACTATTTTCTAAGAATAATTATTTAGACATTACTTAAATAATATTATTTGTTAATATGACTAAATGTCCCTTAAATAATTAAATATATCATAATTTATTTGATTATTACTCAACCATATCCTTAAAATGATAAATAAATCATTTATTTATTTATTATTACTTAACCACATCCTTAAAATGAAAAATAAATCATTTATTTATTTATTATTACTTAATCACATCCTTAAAATGATAAATAAATCATTTATTTATTTATTATTTACAAATAAGGGGATTTGACTCAAGTCGAATTCCTTTTCCCTCCAAGCCAAATGATAGTGTAACATCAAACCAGTCTTTGGAGCCCAAGGACCTAGCCTTCCTGGACTCAGAGAGGGCTCTCTCTATTTGTGTAAGGGATATCTGTGTGTTTGCTTATTGTGTTCTGATTTTAGGCTAGTTATGAAGTAGGTTCTTTGGTTTTGGTTTTTAGGTTGTGAGGGATGAAATTGATCAAAGATATAAGATAGGTAAAAAGATGTCAGATCGACTGGGCTATGGGGTCAAATAGGTCAAGAAAGCTATCAGATGGTGATACAAGGCTGTTGAAGGGCCGATTTGATTCGAGGTAGAAAGGATCTTTGGGAAAAATGGAATAAAATGGACATCAAGTTTGGAAACAACAAAGGATTTCAAGCATAACTAGTTTAATAGCTGGCATAAACATGGTAGGGAAAACCATTAATCATGAGAAATGTAACTATAAGCTAATCAATACAAAGAAATAAAAATTCAAGCCATGCATAGAGATATATAACTCTCTAACTTTGGGAAATGGCTATCAGAATTTGGGGAAATACACTTAAGACAGAAAAACAACTTAAATCACTATGTCAGAACACCTAAACACAATACTTCAAGTTATTGGGCACTTTGAAAACAAGATTGCATAGTCTTAGACAAAGGGCAAGATCAGAACAAGACCTCCTTGGTTCAACAAATGACAATCTAATCAGTCAAAGAGAAATTTCATGGATGGAGCTATGGCTAGCCATAGGTAAGCAGGGCATACCATAAATCATACTTAGCATGCATAAAACCATGAATAAAACAAACAACAATATCCTTAAGTTATTAAAGAGCAATCAAGAATTCTTTAATGTGACTAAGAATAAAGAAAACATGGAAGCTATGAAGAAACATGAAATTTGAGGTGCCTCCAAAGGCATGTCTCAAATTTGTTCTCTACTATTTTATAGCAAGAAAGAAACATGGATTTATGAATGAAAACTAGGAAACAAAACAAAGAGAGAGACACTATACCATTCTACCAAGTCATGGAATCCAACAACAATCCTCTTTCATCATCCAAGAACATCCAAGAGACTATCCAAATGCATGAGACAAGTATTTCTTCCAAAGCTTATATGACCATATATTACTTCTATAATCAAGTTCAGCCTTGTTTACAATGAAAGCCTTTGGAATATATAGGCTCAAGTGAGGAAAATCTTTTAGTTCAATTTTCACTCTCATTGGCCTATCCAAAATATCTAATCTTGTCCTTGAGGCTTTGCAAATCCCAAGGCACAAAATATCTCATAAAATATCTAAAATATGCTAAAAGAGGGAAATAAATTGACTTTTCATAACTTCTCATGTGCAAAAATAGCTAAACGCACATGAGGAAAAAGCAGTTTTTAAAGGTTCAATTTTTACAAAAATACTCAAAAAATACATCAGCAAAAGGTCCCCTGACTTGCCCACAACTTTGGCAGCCTTCTCGATGTCGAAATGAGGCTCATGATAGCTCGTTGGAAAGCTCTGAGTGTCTAATTCATGGAGCAACTTCAATTTTCTCAATTTGATGCCTGGAAGTCCTCAAAAAATGGGCCTGTGTGTAAAAAACCAGAAAATAAGGTTTGCTGATAGCCCGGGAAGAGTGTAGAAAAAGAGAGCATATTTCACCATTTAGGGGGAGCAAATGATCTTCAAATGTCCTGAAAATCGCTGAGCATGTGATCCTAAAATTATGGCATCCAATGATACCATTATCATCCTTTGATGATCCTCCAAACTGAAATGGCGAAGCCTATGAATTTGGCCAAAAACCCAAAAATGCCAAAAAACCAAAATATGTCGAAAATCGCCCAAAATTGGTGAGCATGACCCTCAAGGGTTCTCAACAACATGTTGTGAAGCAGAGGAAAAAATATGAAGTCCTGATATGTCTTTCCTCACTTTCTGCGCCGGGCGCTTCCCTTTAGCCTCCTTGAGCTTTTCTTGAGCAGCCTTCAACTTGCGCCAGGCAAACTAATTTAACTTTTCATAATGCCTTGTCATTCTCCTTTGAAAGTCTAAATCCCTGTTTGCCTTCTCCAATTTATTTTCCAAGTGGTCATTTACTCTCTCAAGCCATGCCTCCCTATTTTTTTCTATGTCCTGTTCAAAAAATGCAGTGAGAGGAGTATATTGGAGAAGGGCATTTTCCTCTTATTTTTGCTTCTCAAGGGCCTTTTTAAGCCCCATGGTTCTTGGCCTCTTTCGCCTAGGCTGATCTTCACCTTCACTTTCATCAAACTTGCCCATGAGTTCTTCCAACCTTGGTTGGGCTTTGGAGGCCTCCTTCTTGTACTTAGTCGCTCGTGTCTCATAAACAACCATATGGAAACTCATTTGCCTATTTTGGATTTGAAAAAATTGATTGAAATTCCTAGCTCTATGAAGATCATCCTTCAAAGCATCAATTTGGCCTTCTCTATGGATTAAGAGGTTTTCTAGAATCCGAGCCTCATTATCACTATCATCGCTTTGGATTGGGATGATGTCGAATGCACTCTCTTGTTCATGACTGCCTTCTTCCTTACCCTTCCCTTTGCTTTGGGTGGCTATTCTAGTACTCTTCCTTCTAGGAAAATCAATCATGGCCTTCTTTGGCAATTTTCCTTTACTCCGGAGGGCCCTTGTCACATTTGGAGTGAAAACCCTAGGCACTCTCTTCTTTGCTGTCCAGGGCTTGGCCTTTTTAGGAGAAGAGGGCATGGCCCCTTTACCTTTGTCGCCTTGTTTCTCTTCTTTTTGAGTTTGGTGTTCTTCTTGAAGAGGCTGCCGTTCCTGAGGAGGCTACTGTGTATCATCTTTTGGCTGCACTTGATCATCACTGTCATTCCCTTGTTCATAATCTTCATGCTGCCGCTCTGTCTCATAAGGCTGCTGTGTGTCCTCTTTTGACTGTTCTTGCTCATCACTATCATGTTGCCCTTGCTGCTCTGTTTCACCCTCACTGTGTTGATGTGTGTCATCATAGGGCTGCTGTTCACCTTCATCATGAGTCTGCTATTCACCCTCATTACTGTCATGCTGTTCACCCTCATTACTGTCATGCTGCTGTTCAGCACTTTCTTCCTTCTCCCCTTGCTGCTGTTCATCATGCTGCTGCCCTTCATCATCAGTTTGCTGTTCTTCATGCTGCTACCCTTCATCCTCTTCCTCATCATCATGATCATGCTCTTCTCCCTCTTCAGGCTCTTCTGATTGTTCTGTAGTAAATTTGAGCTTTTTAGGAATAGGTCTGCTAGAAGAAGGCGAGGGATGATGAGTAGGAGATGTAGGGGATGTATGGACTGGAGGGACAGTGGAGAAATCCGGATGAGTGATGAAAACATCCCAAGAGACCTCTCTCTTTTCAAGTTGATGAAGAATGATGATTTTGATGAGAAAGTGATGGAAGAGACAGGCCATTTGCTGTGAAGGAGGCTTCTTCTGGACAGTGGAGGCCATTTTCTCAATGCTCTTGTGTAAGAAGAAAGGAATATTTAGCAATCTGGCCCTAGTGAAATGCATGACCAGTCCAATGTGATATGCATAAATTCGGGAGAATCTTTCCTCACAAGTGAAGTACTTCATGATAATATTCATGAGAGGGACGTAGCTGGCTAAAAGATATGAGAAAGGGAAAATAGAAGGACATGACTCTCTGTGCTCAGGCTTTAGAAAGGGCTTGTAATCATTTGAGTCCAAATGGATTTGTTTGAACCATTTCTCACCAATATAGGGAATTTTAGTGGCCTTGGAGATGGATCTTGGGGAGAATTTGAAGTCAAGGCATGCCAACTGGAAATGCTTGTCTCGGAACCTCAAAGTGCAAAGATGTGTCAAAGGAGAGAAACTCTTCACCTCTTGCACCCTTTGACAAAAATATAAACACCCGACCTCATGGAAATTGAACAATAATGATAGGTGGGAATTCACTTCTTCAGTGGAAATAGGTTCATATCTCTTATGCAATCCACTCCTACTATCCTGCCTGGGAGGCATCTTGTTATGGATGCTCTCTGCAAAACCAAACTGCCTCAAAAAAAGATTTCTTGAAATGTGTTCTTAAACAAAGCTATGCCTTCTTTGTCAATCACTGTTTGATCAAGGTAAATTTGCTTCAAAGCTGTGTAAATTTTTTTTCTTTGCTATTAGGTCTCTGCTCCTATAATAACAATGCTCTTCCTCCCTTTGTATGCCAAACAACCAATATTTATAATGACAAGTGCACAGTAAAAAAAATGCATACATAGTCAAGTGATCTCTGTGTTAGTGTAAGGTTACCAAGATCTTTGTGTTTTGGTGTGAGCACAAACAACCCTGTAACAGACAAACACCCCTATTAATCAAACACTACTCTTGTATTCACTATTCCTCACATAGATTTTGACAATACCTCCAAATGGAAATTTACAGCTTCATACACTAAATTTTGTTTTATGGAAAAATTGGCAGCCCTGACTCTGTTCTTCACCACACTGAGGAAAACTTGAAATGACAAAACACTTGTAGAAGGATCACTGCTGTTTGAAATCAGGCCTACTGTCTCACTTTTCAAACCCTGTTTTTTCCTCCCTTTAAACAATGTCTCCACCTTTAAACATTGTTTTGAGGGCAGTTTGTATGGTCTTTTGATAGCAATAAAAATCCAACAGTTTCACTATTTCAGGGTTTGGGCAAACAAAACCACAACAACTCTTGAGTTTTAAACCAAAAGATCAAACCTCCCAAGCACTGTTTTCTCCACTCTATTTGCTGACACAGGTCATGGCTGTATCTCGGTCTTTGGGGGTAGCTCTAGGTTCTTTGGAACTAATGAATCATTTCACTAACCTTACACCGTGACAAAATTTCAAAATATTCACTCAAATTACCTTGTTTTACACTACGAATTTCACTGTCTCAAACACCATCTAGCAGTTTGAAATTTGTAAGGGGGAAAAAAAAATACCTTAAAAAATGATGGCAGGCTTTGCTTGAGGGTTGAATCATCTTTCAAAGCATTTTGGAGGTGTGTTGATGGTTTGAAATAAGCGCGACACGTTTGAAGTAGAAAGCGCCACGCAAAAGGAGGCTGTCGGGTCACTGTCGGGCCGACGTGACCGGCGCTTACAGGGGCGCCGCGCGACTGTGTATTCCCTTTTCAAAATTGCGCCTGAACGCGTCACGCAACTCTACAGGCATGCTGTGCGGTCTAAAAACCTGAAAACTCTGTGTTTTTTCCCAAAAACTTACTCTTTGGTCTCATGAACAGCAAAAGGGGAGTGTTGTTTGTTTTTTGGGAATTCAAAAAGGGCTTGCAACGGTCCCTTTATCCTCCTTTGAACGCAAGAATCAATTACCTTTGAGTTGGATTTGTGAGGGTTTGGAAGACTTCTCTCTTTAAACCACTCCCTTTGTCCATTTGAAAAGAAAACAAAATGATTTTGAACGTGTTATGAAGGGCCCATATTTTGAATAGCGTTGGTAAAAAGTTCTGTGCGTACTAATTGAACAGTTGTAATAGCTATGACTCTTTTCCTCTTATAATAAAATCATTCCAAGGGTCAAACTATGTTCACTGTGTTTACACATTTGAAAAGTAACCTTTGCCATAGCTGACCCTTTAGTGACACCTTCAAAATGGGAAAACTGCTCAAAACATATCAATGAGTGATGAAACCTCTTTTGCCATTTTGCAAGGAGATGACTTATCTCTTTAAACTTGGTTGACAGCTTTTGCTTCTGAATGTGGGTGCCAAAAACTTAGTTGCCTTCACTCATGCTTTACCATTCTCTGTTCATCAAAGGGGACTTCTTTTAGACCTCTCCTTTACTTGGAATGCAACAGTGAGGTGCCTTTGACCTTTTCATAAGGAAAATGCCTTCATTTGAAAATGGTGACATGCCTTATTGGCTTTGAAAGTTTTTTCAAAATCTGAAACACATGCCATAAACCTTCTTGCATATTATGGATATAGGTGCTTAGTTGCAATGTATTTTTTGGAAAAATAAACTCAGATCGCCTTCTGTCCATTATGATAAGTAATTTTGAAAGAAATTTTACATGACCAGGAAGAACAAGATCCTTTGAAAAACAATCACCACTCTTAGGCCTGTGTCATGACCCATCTCTCAACCACTTATCGACTCTATTTTGTTTAAAGGGAATAGAGGTTAAATGTTAAGCCTGATCATCACTTTCATGCAGAGACCCTCAGTTGTTGTCTCACTGTTCATAAAATTTTTTGCCTTACAGTTAGTGCAACTCTTAAAATCAAACTTTGTCCATTTGTGCTCTGCTTATAGATGAAGGAGGCGCTCTTAGTTTTCAACCCTCTACTTATGAAATGAAGGAGGTTCTTCAGTATTCAAACCCTCTCCTTGTAGATGAAGGAGGTTTTTCAGTCTTCAAACCCTTTTCTTATAGATGAAGGAGGTTTTTTAGTCATTTCATATCATCAACCTTTTGACAGTGTTATTTTTCCTTTCACTGTCCTTTCAGGCTTTGATTGTGATCGCAAGAGCTTAATGAAAAACTATCTGCTCTGTAGCTGCATCCCAGGCTCAAGATCACATTGAGAAGCAGATGTCTTCTCATGTGGAGCCAAATATTGTCTTCTGGGATGATGGTATGCCTCTGTCCTTGAAAGATCCATTAAAACACTGTAAAAACACCTAGAATCAGTTTGACTTATGGTCCATGTATTGCTGAGACTTGAGGGTGTAATAGTGTTGCGACCTAGGGCTGTAACCAACCTTATTTGCAAAATGGGAAGGTCTGTTATGACTGGTCTATAGCAGGTAGAGGTTCTTTGGCTTTAGAGTGGTTTGCCAAGGGAGAAATGCCTAAAGCGCCACTACCTAACTTAGGAGAGACTTTTTGGACAGATTTGGATTGTCTTTTTGAAGCTGATGGGCAAACTAGTATGGATGAGGCTAGATAGTACTTGATAATGAGGTTTCATCTTGTCATGGGCGGATTGAAAGGTAAGAGGGAAAAAAAGTTTATGGGTGTTTTCCAGCTAGAAAATTTGACAATTTTTTAGATCAGCTGCTAGAAAACTTGGCTGTTACAACTAGTCATCACCAACAAGTGAAAAATACTGATGACTAATAGTGGCTCCATGTGGGGAGGGTAGCTCCTTTTCAGGAGGTGTCCAGAATTTCAGATCTTTGGCTTATGAAGACCAAGGCCTTACCTATTGGCACAAATTTCATTCTTCGTTGATTCTATTTATGAAAAATGACATCATGATTAACATCAATGATATTTCTACCTACCCCACTATCTTTCCTAACATTTTTTCTTCCTTTGGGTGCATTTGGACTAGCAACCCTTTTGACAATATATATTTTTTCTTTTTGGAAAATGAACCTATCTAGTTTTACACTTATATCTGCCGGGAGTTCAGATTAAACTGATGAACTCCTTCATTACTCTACCTATGCTAGATCAATTGTCAAGGTTAAGCTGTTTGACAGAATTTTATTCTCTAATCTAAAACACGAAATTGAAAAGATGATCAAATTAGGTTTAGACGGTCTGATTTGTCATGTATTTGCGGCATGAAAGACAAGCTTCACACAAATATTATTTTGCATAAAATGGAAACTAGGAAAAATGGGGCTAAGATGCACAATTTGGTTTTCATCCCCGCTTCCCTCTTTGGTTCTGTTTTGAGCGTGTGGAACCAATATCTTTTCCTAATCTACTGTCTTTGATAAGTCAATCTTACACAATGTTGACCATATTTTTCACTCACTAAATTATCAGAAAATAAATTTAAACATGTTCAGCTATGATTAGGCTAGATAACTGAACAAGACATTTGAGTACTAGTAGCGGCATTTAGACTTGCGCGCTTTCTGAATGACTATTTTTTGGAACATGGGGCCTTTTTCTATTTTTCAATTGCTCTCTTTTCTATTCTTCTATTGTTTTTGACTTTTCTGTTTTATCTATTTTTCAAACAGTGGTATATACAATGATTGAAAATGTTTTAAACTCAGAAATCTTGGAAATGGAGAAACTTAAGCATCTTATCCTCATATGGATCTCCTACCATTCTTGGCCCATCTAGTTCTTGAAAAGAAAAATTGGGAAAGTTTTCTCTCGTAAACATGACATAAGGATTCATGCACAAATCTCTGAAAAAACCTGTATCTTCCTGCTGTACCTCTTTGTACCTCTGATTTCCACTCCTTCCCTTACTGTACATCTTCTTTAAGTAATGCATATATTCTTTGTCATTTTTGAAATAAATAATGACATCATCAAGGTATTTTAAGATGCAAAAGTTCAGGACTGGAAACATGGCCTTTAGGAGCATATTTTTTATATCCGGTGATTTTGAAATTTTGAGTCTGAAACTGGAACTACTTCCAGCATACTGAAAAAAATATTTGAGTTGTCTACTTTGCAAGGGAATCATGTGGCTATAACCTGAAACATCATCTTGCAAAGGAATATGATTAAAAGCACTTATCATCGGCATATCATGGTCTTGGGTAGGAAGGATAAAATTTTTGTTATAGGGATATGCATTAGTATTTCAAAAATCAAAACAGACCCTATGACTAGCTATTTTATCTTTGATTATTATTGATTGGTTCAGATTTTTGTATTTTCTTTTGTCAAAGTTGTTTCTTGGAGTGCTGGTAGTGGCATAGTGTTTCTCATTGTTTTCTCTGCATGATATTTCCAATCCTAGCGGTTCTAAGTCTTTGATGGAATGAAAGGATATTAGCCAGTTCAAGTAACTCAGGTATACTTGGACTGCAATTATCATGTTCGCTCATAATAATTTTATCATGTGTTTTTTCTGGATTTTGAGCTATTATGGCTACAGTCAAGGTTTCATTTGCAGTGGAAAATTTATGTGATGGTAAATCCTTGAGGTATGGTAAAAACATTAAGCTTACCTGCTCCTGAGTTCCGAAAAGGTTTGTGATATGTAAGTCTTCTAATGCCTTTATTCTGAAAAAGTTTCGTGATGTTACTGCTGATGTTTGACTAAGGTTTGAGAAATTCACTTGATAGTACATAATGGTTTGTGCTTCTTTCTCTATTCCTATTTCAGAAGTAACATACTTACTTTCCTCAAGACATAGCTATTCATGATCATGGTAGTTTTGAGTGTCTAGTTCATCATAGAGAACTAGGGGTAGCTGATGTGGTGGGTCTAAGTTTGTTTCAATTTCTTCTTACTGTTCTTCAATGTCCTCATCAGTGTGCAGAATAAAAGAGTTTAGGTCGGAATGCAAGGAATACATTGGGATGTTATCTGGCCTCTCTCGGCTACTGATCATGTATTTCATGTGTGACTCTCGATAGGTTATTCTTGTTTGGTCAAACATAGGAATAGTGGCGTAGGGCATATCAAGTTGAATATTCCCTTGGAGCTTGGCTCCCCAAGATCTGGATAGAAGCATTCCGTACTTGGGAGGAATGTCTGCTACCACTATGTCCATGATCAGATGTTTTGCAGGTATTTGGGCCAAACTAAAACAAAGATCTTTGATCAAGCCTAGACATTTGAATCTGCTAGAATCAAATGAATATAAGTCTTTGTATGGTCTTGTGATTTATAGGCCTAATATTTCCATTACAACCTTCGGCATAATATTATGCGAGGCGCCGGAGTCTAGCATGGCATTGTGAAGGATTTGGTCATGGATATTCAGACTGATGTAAAAGGGAAGAGTGGTTCCCTCTTGGAATTTCCCTTCTATTTTCGGACCAAACAACACTTCAGGAGTGTCATCAACTAGATTAAGGGTGTTCGCATCATTCCCTAGGTTCAGGACCTTTAAAACTTGGGATTTATAAGAGCCTTGGGCGATGAGCTCGGTAAGAGGCATGGTGATCTTTATTTTGGTGATTTCGCCCTCAAAACTAAAAGGTAGCTGTAATTTAGACATGTTTGTTTCAGCTTTTTCAGCCATGACCTTCTCTATGTTCTGAGTTTGCTGGCTCTATTTCAGGATTTTGTTTGCCACAGCCATCTCAGGAATCTTTGTGGAAGTACTAGGAATATCTGAGTCAGGATTAGTTTGGGTAACTCTATCTTTTTTTTGGTCATTTTTCCCGACCATGATTTTGTTGCTGTTCACTGCCTTCTTAAGGATGGTATCAGGGGTTTTAGCAGTGTCTGAGCTACCTTTCTTGGAGTTGTCTTGATCTTTTCTGCTTCTAAGGTCATACTGCCTGTGAGCTTCTATTATGGCATTCTGAAAATCTATGCCAAGATCCTCAGGATCTTCATAGTTGGTTTCATCCTGATTTGGAGAGAAGAATGCTTGTTCTTCTTCCGTAAGGTACACCTCACTCTCATTATCAGACCCTATGAGGTTCAAATTATTTTCATCAATGGGTTCTGTATTCCTATCATCTTCTTCCACATAATTTTCATTAAATGGTGGCCTAATTTGTTGGTCAGTTTCACTTGGTTTGTTTTGAGGTTGTTCCCTCCTAAAAGTTTGGTTCCGGTTTCTGTTTGGAGGGATTTGCTGGTTGTCCCTAAGAGGGGTCTTCTCACTTATCTTGTCCCACATTTTGGCCATGGACCTAACTAAGTCATTTATTCTAGGATCTAAGGAAAGAGCTGAAGTGGAGACTTCATCCTGGTAGGTGACCTTCCTTTCTGATCTAGTCCTAGCTCTTTTTTCTGCTAAGTTGGCTTATGCTCTTGTGTAGTCAATTTAGCGTCCTAAATTGCTAACATAAATTATCAACCAGGGCTAGTAAACTGATGAAGTGTGGTGCACTATATGTGCTTAAGTGACCTCTTCCTTACTTCGTTGTATGTGTTTTTTTTGTATTGTTTTTATGTAATCTACCTCCGGAGTGCTCTAACTGAATTAACATGCAACTAGTCTATGGAATTCTACAGTTTGTTTGTCCATCATGATTGGTATTTTGGAAGAATTCCTTCTTTTGGAAGAGCTAGAACAATTCTGACTGTGTAATTGGATGCAAATGCAAATATAAAGGACTGAAAGCAAATGAAAAACTAAGATATCATATCCATATCCTACTCGTCATTATGATGTCTTGGGCAAGCGTTTAAGAGCAAGAACAGAGATGATACTTAGTACAAATACACAACTAAATCATTCATTATCACGGTCATGTCTTGAACTTCTTAAGAATTTCTTGGAAGAGTTTCTTCTTGTGGAAGAGTGATTAGAACAAGTGTAACTGTGATAGTGAAAAACAAAAACTACAACTAAATCCTACAGTACTATAGCCATTTCCCATTCATCATTATAATCTTTTGGAAGAGCTTCTTCTTGTGGAAGAGTTAGAATGAGTATAACTATAGTAACTAATAAAAGCAACTACGAATTCAACTTCTAATCCTACAATACTATAGCCATTTCCCATTCATCATTATAATCTTTTGGAAGAGATTCTTCTTGTGGAAGAGTTAGAATGAGTATAACTATAGTAACTAATAAAAGAAACTATGAATTCAACTTCTAATCCTACAATACTATAGCCATTTCCCAATCATCATTATAATCTTTTGGAAGAGTTTCTTCTTGTGGAAGAGTTAGAATGAGTATAACTACAGTAGTTAATAAAAACAACTACAAATTCAACTTCAGAAACGTAAAGGAAACTAAGATACTCAACATGATACAACCAAATATTTTTCATCTAATAATGATATTTTGGAAGAGCATTTTAAGAAAAAGAATGATTGTAAGATAATGAAGATCTTTTAATCTAATTGCAAAACAGAAAATGCTAATTAACTCAACATAATACAAAGCTACTTATCTAGAAAGCATGTAGAAGCCTCCTTGGATAGCATGGGCCCTCTGCTACCAATTTGGTGAAGTCCTTCAGCTCCTTAAAGTTGTAATCAAAACATCATCAAAGAAACTGAATTTCTTTATTGAAAATCTCACAAATCTACATCCCATTCCATCTTGAACTTTGTTACAAAATACTCCTATTTTCTCCTACTTATTCCTTACTTCCTCATTAACCATGATAGGAGAAAGCTTCTCCTATTTATACAAAATATGAGGAGTCATCTCATTAATGAAAGTCCATGAATCTCTCCCTCCAACTCTAGAGTTACAATCAAAATAGGAAATGATAAGACACATGTCTTTATAGAATTTCAACACAACTTAAGAAAGGAGACACATATCCTCTTAGAGTTTCAATACAACAAGGAAGTGAGACACATATCCTCTTAGATTTTCAATACAACAAGGAAGTGAGACACATGTTCTCATGATCCCATGATCTTCTCCAACCAAATTCGAATTTGGCCTTAGAGTGCCACATAAGGGTCTTCTAGAAGTCTCCTTTTTGACCTACACATGTCACAAAACTCACAACACATATATAGATATATGAAACTATGTTAATTTTCTAGTTTCTTATCATAAATTCACTTTAAATACATAAAATAAATAACTTTGGAAAACAAGGATCCTAACCCATATATTTATGAAAAATGGTTATTTGATGTAGGGCTTTAGGTCAGATGGCTATGAAATAAGGGCTAGATGGTTATGATATAATGGAAATATGTATGAATATGGAAAACACTTTTGAGACTCAACAGCTCTTATGGCTACTTTTTGCATTTCCTCTAAGGTAAAAGGGTCCTTGTCTCTTATTTGATAAGTCATGTCTGGGTCAAAACCCTCGAGGAACTTTTCCAAGGCTGAACCAAGTGGGGGTTTGAAGTGAGGTGGGAGGGTGTTATACACACTGTTGAACCTAGTGCAGTATCCCTAGACACTTTCCCCATTTTCCCGTTTTAGATTGTTATATTCTGACAGGATTTGAATGGGGTTCTTTCGGATTTCCCACTTGTTTATGAAGACTTGGTAGAGTTTTGGGAGGTTTTGGATGCTGTTTGGAGTTAATCTCTTAAACCATTTTTTGGGTTCTATGCCCAGGCTTTGGGAAAACATCCTCATTCTGATGGTCTCGTCTTCTATTTCCATGTATTCAAAGGCATCACTAATCCTATCTACATGCTGTTGATCTGTGGTAGTCTCATCTCTAGTAAAGTGTGGGATTTTGGCTTGATAGCTATTTTGTAAGGAAGCCAAGGGTTGTGGCAACACCAAGGGTGCGTACCAGGCTGCCATGATGGGAGCTAATGGGTGATGTAAAAAATGAGGGCTTGTGGGATGAGTTGAGGTGGTTTGAACAATAGTGGTTTGGATAGGTGTGGCAGATGTACTTGGACTAGTGATCTGATTTTGAGCAGATCTGGGATGGTAGGAGCCAAAGTGATGGAGAAACTGAAAGTCGGGAGGTGTGGTAAGTGAGGTTTCTCTACTAGGACTCTGTGGCAGATCTAGGGGCTCAAGATCGTCAAAGTCTATCTTACTTTGTGACTTGCTTCTAAAAGGGGTTTTTGCTGATTTTCAGTCAAAGGGGGAATCTTGCAAGGCAGTGAGATGTTCAGGTACTGATTTTGCTTTACGGATAGACCTATCGGTAGCTAGATTGATAGTTTCGGAAGCTTACCACAAAATCTTCTCTGGGTCGTCTACTATGATAGGGGGATTTGGGTCTGGATGAGCTCTGGTGTTGATTTTTCGTGAAGCCAGATTTCGGGTCTAGAGTTTAGAGAGGGTGGTATTTTTTTTGGATGGATGACCTCTCTAAGGTTTTACTAATGTGAAGGCTGGTCAAAACTAAAAGGATGGACTAGTGGAGTCACTAGGTGGATTTTTATGAGAACTATGGTCCACCACCAACACTATCAAAGATGCTTGGGAAAAAGTTTTATAGCAAAATTTGAGATGAAAAATTGCAAAGAAGAGTGATTCACTTGGTTTCAAAAGTTTTCTAGGCTGTATGGACAAGCTAAAGGTTCTCTTGGAAAGAAGGTTTCTGCTTATATCCTATGTTTAGGTGAGGTTTTCTGAATCGCTAAGTTATACTTAGTTTGTCACTGATTACAGAGTTTCCACCTTAAGTTTAAATTTTTGGAAGGATGAGTTAGTATAAAGGTATGGTTTATGAATTTTTTGGTCTTTTATGGAGTTTTTAGGCCTACTCGAGGCTAGTGGAGTCACCAGGTGGAACTTGGTTGTTTTTGTAAAATATGTAGCTATGGTCCACCACCAGTAACTAGGGAAAACCAATATGGGAATGTTTTGGGGTTTTCCTGAGTTTTTATGTGTAGCCTATGGTTTATTAAAGTATTCTAAACTTGTTTCATCACTTTGCTGGGGTGGCGATAACAAAAAAGAGTTTACTCTAAATAGTTCTATGGACTGCTGACCTGTTTAAATTTTGAAGACTAATGAATCTACAAGATTTTGCTAGACTTTTATGTACTCAGTTAGTCCCACCGTGATCACCATTATGTTAGGGAGCGGTGGGATAAGTCAGCCAGATAGTATTCTCAAAGGTCTCTAAAGATTTTAGGGAAACTAAGTTTTTTTATCACTTAGAGTCCCACCGTGATCGCCATTATGTTAGGGTCCCGTGATTTGGCTGATTGGCAAGCCAAATGGCAGTGTAACATCAAACCAGTCTTTGGAGCCCAAGGACCTAGCCTTCCTGAACTCAAAGAGGGATCTCTCTATTTGTGTAAGGGATATCTGTGTGTTTGCTTATTGTGTTCTGATTTTAGGCTAGTTATGAAGTAGGTTTTTTTGGTTTTGTTTTTAGGTTGTGAGGGATGAAACTGATCAAATATATAAGATAGGTAAAAAGATGTCAGATCGACTGGGCTATGGGGTCGACAAGGTCAAGAAAGCTATCATATGGTGATACAAGGCTGTTGAAGGGCCGATTTGATTCGAGGTAGAAAGGATCTTTGAGAAAAATGGAATAAAATGGACATCAAGTTTGGAAACAACAAAGGATTTCAAGCATAACTAGTTTAATAGCTGGCATAAACATGGTAGGGAAAACCATTAATCATGAGAAATGTAACTATAAGATAATCAATACAAAGAAATAAACATTCAAGCCATGCATAGAGATATATAACTCTCTAAATTTGGGAAATGGTTATCAGAGTTTGGGGAAATACACTTAAGACAGAAAAAAAATTAAATCACTATGCCAGAATGCCTAAACATAGTACTTCAAGTTATTGGGCTCTTTGAAAACAAGATTGCATAGTCTTAGACAAAGGGAAAGATCAAAACAAGACCTCCTTGGTTCAACAAATGACAATCTAATCAGTCAAAGAGAAATTTCATGGATGGAGAAATGGCTAGCCATAGGTAAGCAGGGCATACCGTAAATCATACTTAGCATGCATAAAACCATGAATCAAACAAGCAACAATATCCTTAAGTTATTAAAGAGCAATCAATAATTCTTTAATGTGACTAAGAATGAAGAAAAAATGGAAGCTATGAAGAAACAGGAAATTTGAGGTGCCTCCAAGGGCATGTCTTAAATTTGTTCTCACTGTTCTATAGCAAGCAAGAAACATGGATTTTTGATTGAAAACTAGGAAAAAAAACAAAGAGAGAGACACTATACCATTCTACCAAGTCATGAAATCCAACAACAATCCTCTTTCATCATCCATGAACATCCAAGAGACTATCCAAAAGCATGAGACAAGTATTTCTTCCAAAGCTTATATGACCATATATTGCTTCTATCATCAAGTTCAGCCTTGTTTACAATGAAAACCTTTGGAATATATAGGCTCAAGTGAGGAAAACTTCTTAGTTCAATTTGCACTCTCATTGGCCTATCCAAAATATCTAATCTTGTCCTTGAGGATTTGCAAAGCCCAAGGCACAAAATATCTCATAAAATATCTAAAAAAATGCTAAAATAGGGAAATAAATTGACTTTTCATAACTTCTCATGTGCAAAAATAGCTAAACGCACATGAGGAAAAAGCAGTTTTTAAAGGTTCAATTTTTACAAAAATACTCAAAAAATACATCAGCAAAAGGTCCCCTGACTTGCCCGCAACTTTTGGTAGCCTTCCCGATGTCGAAACAAGACTCATGATAGCTCGTTGGAAATCTATGAGTGTCTAATTTCTGGAAAAACTTGAATTTTCTTAATCTGATGCCTGGAAGTTCTCCAAAAACGGGCCTGTGTGTAAAAAACCAGAAAATAAGGTTTGCTGATAGACCGGGCAGAGTGTAGAAAAAGCGAGCATATTTCACCATTTCGGGGGAGAAAATGATCTTCAAATGTCCCGAAAATTGCTGAGCATGTGCTCCTAAAATTATGGCATCCAATGATACCATTCTCCTCCTTTTATGATCTTCCAAACTGAAATGGCGAAGCCCATGAGTTTGGCCAAAAACCCAAAAATGCCAAAAAACCAAAATATGTCAAAAATCGCCCAAAATTGGTGAGCATGACCCTCAAGGGTTCTCAAGAACATGTTGTGAAGCAGAGGCCAAAATCTGAAGTCCTGATATGTATTTCCTCACTTTTCGTTCCGGCTGCTTCCCTTTAGCCTCCTTGAGCTTTTTTTGAGCAGCCTTCAACTTGCGCCGAGCAAACTGATTTAACTTTTTATAATGCCTCGTCATTCTCCTTTGAAGGTCTAAATCCCTGTTTTCCTTCTCCAATTTCTTTTCCAAGTGGTCATTTACTCTCTCAAGCCATGCCTCCCTATTGTTCTCTATCTCCTGTTCAAACAATGCAGTGAGAGGAGTAGATTGGAGAAGGGCATTTTCCTCTTCTTTTTGCTTCTCAAGGGCCTTTTTAAGCCCCATGGTTCTTGGCCTCTTTCGCCTAGGCTGATCTTCGCCTTCACTTTCATCAAACTCGCCCATGAGTTCTTCCAACCTTGGTTGGGCTTTGGAGGCCTCCTTCTTGTACTTAGTCGCTCGTGTCTTATAAACAACCATATGGACACTCATTTGCCTATAGTGGATTTGCAAAAATTGATTGAAATTCCTAGCTCTATGAATATCATCCTTCAAAGCATCAATTTGGCCTTCTCTATGGATTAAGAGGTTTTCTAGAATCTGGGCCTCATTATCACTATCATCGCTTTGGATTGGGATGATGTCGAATGCACTCTCTTGTTCATGACTGCCTTCTTCCTTACCCTTCCCTTTGCTTTAGGTGGCTATTCTAGAGCTCTTCCTTCTAGGAAAGTCAATCATGGTCTTCTTTGGCAATTTTCCTTTACTCCGGAGGGCCCTTGTCACATTTGGAGTGACAACCCTAGGCACTCTCTTCTTTGCTGTCTGGGGCTTGGCCATTTTAGGAGAAGAGGGCATGGCCCCTTTACCTTTGTCGCCTTATTTCTCTTCTTTTTGAGTTTTCTGTTCTTCTTGAAGAGGCTGCTGTTCCTGAGGAGGCTGCTGTGTATCATCTTTTGGCTGCCCTTGCTCATCACTGTCATGCCCTTGTTCATCATCTTCATGCTGCTGCTCTGTCTCATAAGGCTGTTGTGTGTCCTCTTTTGACTGTTCTTGCTCATCACTATCATGCTGCCCTTGCTGCTCTGTCTCACCCTCACTGTGTTACTGTGTGTCATCATAGGGCTACTGTTCACCCTCATCATTAGTCTGCTGTTCACCCTCATTACTGTCATGCTGCTGTTCAACACTTTCTTCCTCCTCCCTTTACTGCTTTTCATCATGCTGCTGTCCTTCATCATCAGTTTGCTGTTCTTCATGCTACTGCCCTTCATCCTCTTCCTCATCATCATGATCATGCTCTTCTCCCTCTTCAGGCTCTTCTGCTTGTTCTGTAGTATATTTGAGCTTTTTAGGAATGGGTCTGCTAGAAGAAGGCGAGGGATGATGAGTAGGATATGTAGGGGATGTATGGACTGGAGGGACAATGGAGAAATCTGGATGAGTGATGAAAACATCCCAAGAGACCTCTCTCTTTTCAAGTTGATGAAGAATGATTATTTTGATGAGAGAGTGATGGAAGAGACAGGCTATTTGCTGTGAAGGAGGCTTCTTCTGGACAGTGGAGGCCATTTTCTCAATGCTCTTGTGTAAGAATAAAGGAAGATTTATCAATTTGGACTTAGTGAAATGCATGAGCAGTCGAATGTGATATGCATAAATTCGGGAGAATCTTCTCTCACAAGTGAAGTACTTCATGATAATCTTCATAAGAGGGGCATAGCTGGCTAAAAGATATGAGAAAGGGAAAATAGAAGGACATGACTCTCTGTGCTTAGGCTTTAGAAAGGGCTTGTAATCATCTGAGTCCAAATGGCTTTGTTTGAACCATTTCTCACCAATATAGGGAATTTTAGTGGCCTTGGAGATGGATCTTGGGGAGAATTTGAAGTGAAGGCCTGCCAACTGGAAATGCTTGTCTCGGAACCTCAAAGTGCAAAGATGTGTCAAAGGAGAGAAACTCTTCACCTCTTGCACCCTTTGACAAAAATCTAAACACCCGACCTCATGGAAATTGAACAATACTGATGGGTGGGCATTCACTTCTTCAGTGGAAATAGGTTCATATCTCTTATGAAATCCACTCCTACTATCCTGCCTGGGAGGCATCTTGTTATGGATTCTCTCTGCAAAACCAAAATGTCTCAAAAAAGGATTTCTTGAAATGTGTTCTCAAACAAAGATCTGCCTTCTTTGTCAATCACTGTTTGATCAAGGTAAATTTGCTTCAAAGATGTGTAAAAATGTTTTCTTTGCTATTAGGTCTCTGCTCCTCTCAGAACACTGCTCTTCCTCCCTTTGTATTCCAAACAACCAATATTTATAATGACAAGTGCACAGTCAAACAAAATGCATACATAGTCAAGTGATCTTTGTGTTAGTGTAAGGTTACCAAGATCTTTATGTTTTGGTGTGAGCACAAATAGCCCTGTAACAGAAAAACACCCCTCTTAATCAAACACTGCTCTTGTATTCACTATTCCTCACACAAATTTTGAAAATACCTCCAAATGGAAATTTACAGCTTCATACACTAAAGTTTGTTTTATGGACAAATTGGCAGCCCTGACTCTGTTCTTCACCACACTGAGGAAAACTTGAAATGACAAAACACTTGTAGAAGGATCACTGCTGTTTGAAATCAGGCCTACTGTCTCACTTTTCAAACCCTGTTTTTTCCTCCCTTTAAACAATGTCTCCACCTTTAAACATTGTTTTGAGGGAAGTTTGTATGGTCTTTTGATAGCAATAAAAATCCACCAGTTTCACTATGTCAGGGTTTTGGCAAACAAAAACACAACAACTCTTGAGTTTCAAACCAAAATATCAAACCTCCCAAGCACTGCTTTCTCCACTCTATTTGCTGACAGAGGTCATGGTTGTATCTCGGTCTTTGGGGGTAGATCTAGGTTCTTTGGAACTAATGAATCATTTCACTAACCTTACACCGTGACAACCTTTCAAAATATTCACTCAAATTACCTTGATTTACACTGCGACTTTCACTGTCTCAAACACCATCTATCAGTTTGAAATTTTTAAGGGGGAAAAACAAAATACCTTAAAAAATGATGGCAGGCTTTGCTTGAGGGTCGGAGCATCTTTCAAAGCATTTTGGAGGAGTGTTGATAGTTTGAAACAAGCGCGACACATTTGCAGTGGAAAGCGCCTCGCAAAAGGAGGCTGTCGGGTCACTGTAGGGCCGACGTGGCCGGCGCTTACAGGTGCACCGCGCGACTGTGTATTCCCTTTGTAAAATTGCGCCTGAACGCGCCACACAACTCTACAGGCACGCCGCACGGTCTGAAAACCCGAAAAATCTATGTTTTTTTCCGAAAAATTACTCTTTGGTCTTGTGAACAGCAAAAGGGGAGTGTTGTTTGTTTTTTGGGAATTCAAAAAGGGCTTGCAACAGTCCCTTTATCCTCCTTGGAATGCAATAATAAATTTCCTTTGAGTTGGATTTGTGAGGGTTTGGAAGACTTCTCTCTTTAAACCACTCCCTTTGTCCATTTGAAAAGAAAACAAAATGATTTTGAACGTGTTATGAAGGGCCCATATTTTGAATAGCGTTGGTAAAAAGGTCTGTGCGTACTAATTGAACAGTTGTAATAGCTATGACTCTTTTCCTCTTATAATAAAATCATTCCAAGGGTCAAACTCTGTTCACTGTGTTTACACATTTGAAAAGTAACCTCTGCCACAGCTGACCCTTTAGTGACACCTTCAAAATGGGAAAACTTCTCAAAACATATCAATGAGTGATGAAACCTCTTTTTCCATTTTGTAAGGAGATGACTTATCTCTTTAAACTTGGTTGACAACTTCTGCTTCTGAATGTGGGTGCCAAAAACTTAGTTGCCTTCACTCATGCTTTACCATTCTCTGTTCATCAAAGGGGACTTATTTTAGACCTCTCCTTTACTTGGAATGCAACAGTGAGGTGCCTTTGACCTTTTCATAAGGAAAATGCCTTCATTTGAAAATGGTGACATGCCTTATTGGATTTGAAAGTTTTTTCAAAATCTGAAACACATGCCATAAACCTTCTTACATATTTATGGACATAGGTGCTTAGTTGCAATGTCTTTTTTGGAAAACTAAACTCAGATTGCCTTCTGTCCATTATGATAAGTAATTTTGAAAGAAATTTTACATGAACAGGAAGAATAGGATCCTTTGAAAAACAATCACCACTCTTAGGTCTGTGTCATGACCCATCTCTCAACCACTTATCAACTCTGTTTTGTTTAAAGGGAATAGAGGCTAAATGTTAAGCCTGTTCATCAAAGAGATGAGTTTTTGTAACTTTTAAGGAATTTATACTCCTTAGCCAGGCTTTTTGATAGTTATAGTACTCATGCTTTCTTTTGTTTTTGACATTATTGCCCTGTTCAGAAGCTTTCAACTCTCTTATATTGCTCTTACCATTTGTCTCTTAATCAGTCCAAACCTTAAAATGAGTCACTGCTCTGGCCCTCTGCTTATGAATGAAGGAGGCCTATTTTGAAAAACGCTTGGTTTCTTTTCAACTTTTGTCTCAATCCAAAGAAGGATGTTTGATGAACCCACTGATGGTGGTTTCCCTTTTATATGTCGGAAAAAGTTAGTTAGAGGCTAAGACTGTTGGATTCTTTTTCTGGCCATTTGTTTAACAATATTTCCTAATTTATGATCAACCCATTATCTTCTCCTTGTAACTCAATCATAATGGAGCTTATGCAAATCATTTTAAAACCCACTACTTTGCCTTTGCCTTTGATCATCACTTTCATGCAGAGACCCTCAGTTTTTGTCTCATAGTTCATCAAATTTTTTTCCTTACAGTCAGTGCAACTCTTAAAATCAAACTTTGTGCATTTGCCCTCTGCTTATAGATGAAGGAGGTGCTCTTATTTTTCAACCCTCTACTTATGAAATGAAGGATTTTCTTCAGTCTTCAAACCCTCTACTTATAGATGAAGGAGGTATTTCAGTCTTCAAACCCTCTGCTTATAGATGAAGGAGGTTTTTTAGTCATGTCATATCATCAGCCTTTTGACAGTGTTATTTTTTCTTTCACTGTCCTTCCAGGCTTTGACTGTGATCGCAAGAGCTTAATGAAAAAATATCTGCTCTATAGCTGCATCCTAGGCTCAAGATCACATTGAGAAGAAGTTGTCTTCTCATGTGGAGCCAAATATTGTCTTCTGGGATGCTGGTATGCCTCTGTCCTTGAAAGATCCATTAAAACACTGTAAAAACACCTAGAATCATTTTGACTTATGGTCCATGTATTGCTGAGACTTGAGGGTGTAATAGTGGCGCGACCTAGGGCTATAACCAACCTTATTTGCAGAATGGGAAGGTCTGTTATGACTGGTCTATAGCAGGTAGAGGTTCTTTGGCTTTAGAGTGGTTTGCCAAGGGAGAAATGCCTAAAGCGCCACTACCTAACTTAGGGGATACTTTTTGGATAGTTTTGGATTGTCTTTTTGGAGCTGATGGGAAAACTAGTATGGCTGAGGCTAGATAGGACTTGATAATGAGGTTTCATCTTGTCATGGGCGGACTGAAAGGTAAGAGGGAAAAAAATTTTATGGGTGTTTTTCAGCTGGCAAATTTGACAATTTTTTAGATCAGCTGCTAGAAAAATTGGCTGTTACAACTAGTCATCACCAACAAGTGAAAAATACTGATGACTAACAACTCAAGCCCAATATCTAGACCTTGTTTATACACAGTTTGGTACTTTGTATGAAAACATTCCAGATTTACCTTGCCCAGGTCAACTTATTACAACTTCTTTTGGTTCTAATTATGTAGATAGTGTAATTGGTACAATTAACGCATCAAAGAGTAAAAAGAAACAATCCAAGTATACTACTCCAATCATTACTTTACGTGCTTCACCTAAAGGAGACTCTTCTCTAGAAACTTTTGTTGAAATCCATGTCATATATTCCTCTACTACAAAAAATAAATCATACAAAAGTAAAAATAAAGGGAAGGGTAAAAATAAACAAAACAATTCTCCAAAAGAAAACGTAAAAAAATCGAACCATCTGACGAAAAATGGAAACCTCATTATCCCTGTATTATCTGTGATGAGGATCACTACACAAAAGATTTCCCACATCGGGCCAAGGTATCTAAATTTTTCAAAGGTTTGCCCACACCCGCTGTTCTTAAAGATCCTTTTCCATCACAAGACAACAAAATGATTTCTCATAATGGATCTTCTTCCAATTCATCGGTGGATATCCTGATGATGTCCTCCCAGGTCATGGCTGCAATGCGATCTCAATATTATGGATCTTTCCTGTAACTGGTGTTGTCGAAAGATATTGTCTCTCCTAGAGACAGTCTAGAGTTGCCATAGACCAGTGCCTAGGACATCTTAGCATAGCAAGGAGCATATAATAAAACTTGGGTGTCAATCCAAAGGCTCCCTTGCTATCTCTTGTAAACAAGGAAATTGATTTAAATGGGACCAGAACTTACAGAAACTGCCACATGGAAAGTAATGTTGCAAAGACAAGATGTAAAGCTCCAACACAAAAGCATCAGACAGTTAAAAGACAATTTACTGTAAAGAGGGCCGATTCAAATAATATGCCACAGAAATCACGTTATCAGAAGGTGTATGCGGTGAAAGAAATGTTAAGAAGATATTATTTAACCTTGAGTTGATACCCAGATACACAACAAAATCACATATGGGCTTATCAATCTAAGAATCCATACATGACAATGGCGTTTTAAAAGCACCCTCCCAAAGCAACTAATATAGCAGAAATACAGTTTAGATGAATATGGAACAATATATCATGCCTGAGCCATATTTAAAGCGCTTGATTGATCTTAGTATGGGTATCAATTAGGATAAATCCTTACTGAAAATTAGTGAGCCACTCGCATTCCAATAACATGATACAAGAAGATAAATGAAATGGAAAGAGATGTTATATTAACACGTAAGAGAAAGTTACATACTGTGAAATACCAAAGACCAGAATCCTCATTACAGATAGAAATCCTCCTCACTGAGACCCTACGGGCTCTGAGCCTTCATACAAAAGCCTTACAAGATGTGTACAAAGATACCTTTCACTACACAATTTTCTGATAAAAATATGGAACCCTTACAATGAGTTTCCTCATAGTTTTTATAGTTGAGAGACTGAAAAGTCTAGTAAAAAAGGTAGGTGACCAGCATTTAATTTGTTTAATTTAAAAAAAATGGTGGAAACATTCGCGCCTATGCTGCTGAGTAACTATGTTGTACTGTATGCACTCTATGCCGGCTTCCCGAAATAAATGAGCTGGGGATGAAAATCTTCTTCAAGGACATGGTGCAGGGATAAATTCAAATAAACATTCTGTCCTTCCAGATAGGAAAGTCCTGCTGAAGTAAAACCTGGAGGATATGATTTTTATGCACTTGTACTCTTTGCCGTCTGAATGCTGAATTGTTATTTAAAATCTTCGGCTCAAAACGTTGAATTCCTCGCTCTCTGATTGATACTCTTTGTCGTATCATTAATAGATCCGTCTGTGAAAAATCTATGTTTTAAATTGCTCCGGAGGGTTTTGGTAGACTTTTTCCATGGCTTCTTTAATGAAAGCCATGTCACGATAACTACCTGGGGCTTTTCTTCATAAACTCTACCTCTACAAACTGATCCTCTGGTATGTCTTCGATTTCTGCAATGGAGGCGGAGATTAATGGTAATTTCGTGTCACTGCAACCTGCAAAAACCCACAAACATGTTAAAGAAACCAGGCACAAGGGTGATGGATGTGGCAGTGACCACGGAATGGTGATGTGGATTGAGTAAAATGATGAGGAGATGCAGGGTGACAGAGGAATGAAGGGTGGCAATGAAAAATAAAGTGGGGCGACAATGAATGAACGAAGCGGAGGTACATAATATGAACACTGAAATATGACACATAAACGGAATATGTGAATGGTGGAGGGGAACGTAAATTACACCTAGAATTTGTGACGTGGAGGTGAACCAGGTCAACAGCTAGGCAAACAAACAATCTGGGCCATCCGATCTTAAAATTAGATCAATGGTTCGAACTGCGTCGGGTGTAATTGATAGTGGGCCAGGGGGTGCGTTTTCTTTGCGTTAAATCCCGCGCAGTTTCAGAATGCGATGGCCGTTGGATGAGGGCCTCCAGATCTGATGGTTGAAATTAATTTCGCTATGCGTCCTCGACCGAACATTAATGAGCGAAATAGGGCGGTATTGAAACAGTGACCTGGGACGCGTGGCGCTTGCTGAATGGAATCGTTGTGATTTGAGAGAAACCACCAATCCTTCAAAAGTAGTGCGGGGAAAATAGGCCGGTTTTTGCAATAAGTGCATGCGCAGGGACCACAAGAGCAACAAGTCGTGGAACGTTGATCTACGTTTGATCTGATGACTAATATTATGCCCGAGGGCCATATACGGTAAGCGCTTTTCTATCATAGTACACGGTCAAATGCCCAGGTTATATGAAAAATAGGATGGAGGGGGTTAGGGCCAAAGGAGCTATGCCTCGAATGTTTCTAAATATGAATTTCCAGCTCTTTTAGAATGCGATTTTGAAGCTAGGAGAAAACAACAATAGGCAGCTAAGGCACTTTTCAAGACAGGGCAGAGGAGTTAGAAGATTTAAACCAGATGGTCCATGGAAAATTTAATGGGAAGATGATCATGATCAACATTGGCTCCACCTGGGGACGACACGTTCATCCCTGGACGTGTCGAGAACTTGCAGAACTCCTGATCATCCTCTATGCAGACTTTGTTCCTCAGCACTTTTCACTCTTCACTCGATAATTCATTACAACACCCACCTTATTTAAGCAAAGATGAAAAACGGAAACTAGAAATAGCCAAGCCAGGATTAGACTGTCTGGTTCGCTGGACTTTGCAGAAATTAAAACAACTAACTACGTGCTCACAGGCTGAGCTTTATTTATCTTTTCCTACCTACCCTAATTTACTTGGAAACCTCTTGCGCTTTTAGGTGATACAATAATGCCAATGTAGCCAGTCAAGCAGTAGCAAAAAAGGATATGAGCACTGACTGCCTATCAGAGGTAACCACAGGGTGCTATGCATGTGGTTCTTCAAAAATGTTGTCACCATCAGTGGTGGCCTCTCCTGATGAATCTGGCCCTGGCGAAAGATCAATGCTGGAGAATTTGAGCAAATCAGGGCCCCCATATATTCTGCCACAAGATGAATGAACACATTATGTACCAGCTCTTCTTTTAGGCCTTCCGTGATTGGTAGGCTGTCTTCATCCTGGGCAGCTTTGATTTCTGCATTTTCCACCGCATCTTCAATATGGCTCTTGAAAGCCTGATCACCTTCTTCTTGTATTTCTAAAGGCAGTGGTATCTCTTCTTTTTGTTCCATGATGGCAGCTTTGAAAAACTTCCTTTCTGTTTGCAACATGCTGCTAAAAAAGACCCTAGATATTTTTTCAAATGTGTTCAGGAAATGACCGTAAGGATCATGGAATGATACCTGGTTATGAATATCTGGCAGGCAGGCTTCATCCAGGATTTCTTCTTCTTCCACTATATCAAGAACAAGACTCTCTTGAGGAAGAGAATCTCCTTCATTTTCTTCATTTTCCGAACTGGATGACTCATCATATATGACAGTGCTGTCCTCTTGGAGCTCTGATATATTCTTCTTTGATGAGATGAGCTCCATGAAAAGATCTATGTATTCTTGAGTAGGGGTATGTTTCATCTCTTCTTCATTTTCAGGAGAAGGCCCCTTAATTTCAATCTGCTCAGGAATTTCCTCTTTTCTTATCTCCTCATCTTCTGAAAAGGAAAGCTGCTGGTTTCCAGTCTCGTTGATGATCTGTGGTAAAGCAGAATGAGGATTCAAGGAATATTCATCTACTATTATACTATCATAGCTCTCCCCATTCGTATCATAGTGTTGTGACAAGCAACAACCCCCCTTTTTTATTTAATATTAGTAATAATACTAAATAAGTGGGGACCCTTAGTTAAAAAATCCAAAAAAATCAATCATTATTTGTTTCCCTTTTCAAATAAAACTTTCTATCATAACTTAGGGAAATTCCTTAGAAAATCCTTAAGAAACACTTAAGTTTATGATAGATTACAATAAAATCTTTCTTTGAGCAAAATAGCGCATCCATCGCAAATGGTAGATATCTTTTGTAAAACTGAATCTTTTAAACTGCGACTTTGCGATATTGCGATAATGCGATCCCAAAAAGCCTATACGTTAAAATACTAGTCGCAAATCGCATATCGTAGAAAAATGTTAAACGAATACTTTTTATATGTGATATTTGCGATTTGCGATTTTGCGATATTTGCGATTTGCGATTTTGCGATATTTGCAATTTGCGATTTTGCGATATTTGCGATTTGCGATTTTGCGATATTTGCGATTTGCGATTTTGCGATTTGTGATTTTGCGATATTTGCGATTTTGCGATGGTTACGCTTTGAGAAAATTGTGATATTGCGATATTACGCAGCAAATCGCAGATCGCAATGTCGCAGATTCATAAAAGCGCGTTGTCCAAAGAAAATCCTTCCATAAATCAATATCCGTTTTGCGCTTTAATGATTGGATTAAATGAATGGATTGTCAATTAATGATAAATGGGATTATGTTTTTATTGAAAGGTCGTTTCACGTTAAAATAATATATTTCATCCGCCTTTTGCATTTAAAACTATCTCATCACCTTTCTCATGTCATTACTCTCACTTAACTCGTAAAATCACAGGTGCGAAGGAACAGAAGACTATACAAAGCGTTCACAGAGCATTATGGGTAAGAAGGAGAAGATTTCAAATTCTGAAAACAAAGAAATGGCTTCACTGTATGCAGATACTGCTTGCAATAAGGATGCCGGTATCACCACCTGGGAAGGAATGTATAATTTGCTCGAAGAAGAAAATCCCAGGGTAATGCAAGTCGCGGCTACTACAAGCTCAAGTAATTCATCTGAGGCAACCCTTAAAGAACTGGCTTGTTCATTTCTGCACCGGATAGCGGCAAGACCAAGAATTCTTCCGTATATAGACATGGTAAAATGGGTGCTGGACAGCACCGATATTTCAGACAGGCAATTTAGAACTCCAGATCAAGAGCTCATCGGGTCATTCACTACGGAAGATTTGAGGTTGATGTATCATTTGCCAGAACCTCAGGAAACTTATAATAAACAATTTATGGAGGATTTTTCCAAAGAACATACAAATTTGGTGGAATGCACAAAGGAGTGGACCAAGAGAGATGAACCATTGAAGAAAAACAAACACGGTATGTACAGTACTGGTTCACTCACCTCTCCATATTGTTTTGCTGCTGCTATGTTATGCAGGCTTTTTGGAAAGTCTAACATAAATATGATCTTGCCTGAATGGCTCCCTTTGTTGAATGCTGTTGTTAACGCTAAAATTGTAGACTGGGCCAAAATCTTGTCTAATAATTTGGCCACTGCTATTTTCCATTACCAGTCTAAACGAATTGTTTCTCAGAGGATTTATCCTCCTTTTTATCTATCTGCTTATGTTATGGATGCTATTTGCTTTGTTTCTAAATTCTCTTTGATGGGTTGGCAATGGACGATTCAAGATCCTTTTCCTATTCATGTGTATCACAAGGAATTATGGGAATCCAAGTTTATTCATAATTTTTACAAGATTTGCCACGACATAATGTTGCCTCTGCACAAAACATTGTATAATAAAGATGCTCCAAGGTTTTCCCCGGAAGTAGAAGTCGACATTCTCCCCGTCGCACGATGGTTTGGGGAAGAATGGTTTACCTATGTAAGGGTTTTTGGAAGCTCTACTTCTCCTCATGTTTTACCCTTATATGTTTCTGATAAACTTATAGCTCGGGAAATTGCATACCAAACCTGTGGTCAAGGAGGTTTGACAAAGGATTTAAAAGATAAGAAGAAAGCCATTTAGCCACAATTTCCCGTAGCTTGTGGAACATTTTCATTATTTGATATTGGACATGCATTCAAGGAAGTAAGCAATATTACATGCTTACAATTGTTTAAATTTTCAAAAAGGTTATTCGACCCTAATGAAGTTGCTAAAAATTTCACCACTGCAATCAAAGTAAGGATATTTTCCGAAGAAGAGGACCCTTTCGGTGATATATTCCTAGGAAAATACACACTGAAAGAAATTCTACATTCAGCACAGATGCAGTTATCTCCAAAACAATTTCAAGAATTTAAGGTTTACAGGGAAAGAATACTGACCACCATCCCTTTGGAAAATTTGCGTTTGGAACCCGCAAGGGAACCAACTCCTAGTGTCAGTATAAGTGGCAGTTCAGGTACAGATAAATCTAAGTCAAAATCTGAAAGAGAGACTTCTGAACGTTCCAATAAGTCTAATGAAGAGCAGGATAGAAATGAAGAATCAATGAAAGATACTGCTCAATCGAAAGAACTTTCACAACAACAAATTTTGACTTCTCAGCAGATAACTCCTCCTCCTACCAATGTACAGCAATAGTCAGTCACAATTGAATTAGACAAATAATGGGAAAGCTTTAATCAATTGCTTAATGTGGAAGGACAGAATATAGAGACCCCTGTACAGACAACAAAAGTTTTGAGCACAGGAATAAGTGGCACAGTCACAGAAACTGAGCATATACCTGTCACTCCCTCTTCTGAAATTGTACTTAATGTAGAGGAAATTCCTCCTCTAGATGTATTCTACAGCCAAAAGTATAAAGCAGTAGTGAAGAAACAAAGGAAAAAGAGAAAATTAGAAGGTGCAATTGCTACTGAAGCAGAACAATTAGACGTTTTGTGGAAGGATCCTACCACAGAGCCTATTGATAATCTTGCTAAGCTATCTCAGATTACGGGGGCTTATGCTTCCGCAACTATTGATAAAGCATTTGAGATACAGCTCTTATTAAATGAAAAAGAAGAACAGATACAAGTTCTGCAACAGCAATTGTAATAGGTACAGGCCAATAATGAAGCACAAATGAAGCTTGAAAACTTACAGCAACAACTTCAAGAAATGAAAATTGGATATCAAAAAGGTTTAGCTGATAAAGAGAAACAAATACAGATTATCCAAGATCAGCAAAAAGATGATCCTAAACTTCCAGAATTTATTTCAGAAACTATTTCTTTAAATAATCAACTACTGCAACAAGAAGAAGTCTTATGCCAAAAAATCTTGCAATGTAACTCTTTTTGTCAAGAAAGTGATAAGATCACTAATCATGTCGTAGATTTACGAAATGATTATGATTTAATTAATGAAAAAGTTACTGATTATTTGGTATGGCAAAATAAAGAGGAAGGAAGAAAAGCTGGTGCACCAATTATTAATGAAAACCATAAAGAAATACTTTTCAATGACTGGGATGCACAAATCAGAGGGGCAGAGAAAGCAGCAGAGGAGTCGGCTACAGCAGCAAGCAGTCTTACTAGTTGTGTAAATGAGAATTTGCACAAAGCAAATTTGATTTCAGAAACTGTTCTGGGATATCTTCCACAGGCGCATCAATTGCAAACAGAATGGACACAAAAGGCGGAAGAAAAAGAAAAATCAATCCAGGGATTGACAAGATTAAACTGGGATTCTTACTGGACATATTTAGTGAAACCACATAGTCAATGCAGTGTGCTTAATTGTATCATTAGTTCTGCTAAGAAGATTGCGCCTACACTTGCCGATTTTGTCTTTTCAGGACAGTTGAAATCTGAAGTCGGCCAACCACCTCTTCTCAAAACAATGCTGGATGCTTGCAAGTTTAAAGATCAAGTTCATAAGTAGTTACTTAATAGTCTTTATTTTTAGATTTAGTTTTAGTTTTACTGTATTTTTGCCTAGGAAAAGGACTGTCATTTAAACCGAATCCTTATTTTTTGTAATAAGCTATTTTTAGATTTAGCTAGTAGTATTTAGACCCTTCTCATGCATTTAGAGAAGGGTCCTGAATTATAATATTTTGGACTTGGAGATTACATTTATGTACTCCATTGCCTCTTATATTTTATAAAGGATCACATCTGGTGATTTTATGCAGAATTATCTTTAAAGTGTTGCATTTCTGTACCTTGGATTTGATTTTGCATCTGAATTACTGGATTAGAGTATCAGATTTCATTTGAAAGCTTTCAAGATGGACAAGGTATTTTTATCTATTCACTGTTGATTTCTTTTGTCATATGATATTCGCTTTAAAATTTGCTATCATTTATATATATTTGGTTTTCACAACGTTTCTTTATATATCATTTTTGAGTATAATTGAAATGTTCTCTTTCATAAGTGTATGTAGATGAGATAGAATGATGAATACAATATGCTAATATAACTCTGTTTAATTTCTTAAACAGAGTTATCTTTATTTGTTTCTGCACATTTCAATTAAACGATAATACATTTTTATGGTTATTGTTCAATTGGAACAATTTTAAGTTGTATTCACATATGATACCCGGGTTAACTTTAGAATATTTTTAGTACTTAGATTAAATTAGATAGTTTCATTTTAGTTATTTAGTCCCATTTTCACTCATCCAAATCAACCCATCACCAACCCATTAGTTATAAGGAAACTGGTCCTTTCAATCCAGTCGGAGCCACCATGCCAAACGGATAAGGAGCTGTCCTAAGGTCCCGACCGGGTGGTTTTCCCCAATGTTTGAAGCAGAGATTTTCTAGGCTTCAACACATAGATAGGCTGACTGGTTTCATTACTATTCTGAGATTGTTGGCCCTGGATTTCCTCCCATGGGTCTACTGATGATGGTTCTGCAGACTCAGCTTCTCTCTGGAAACAATCATCATCAAATAAATCATAACTAGGAAAGTCATAATCGTAAGCAATGTCACCAATCAAACCTGTCGGATTTTCAGCAAGTCCTTCTTCGTCCTGATCCACAGAGGAGTCTTCTGGATCTGTACAATCAAACTCATAAGATGAATGGGCAAGAGTGGGTGTTCCATAGAAAATTTTTGAGGCAGGCTGCTGATTTAATATCTGGTCAACCTCTTCTTCCATCAAAGGAGATAATTGTTTTGTGTTCCTTTGTGCAGAAGAGCAGCAACTTTCTTTTTCTTGTACTAGTTGATTTGGATGCAGGCTGTCTTCTTGTACCTCCTCCAGAATATCCTCAGTTGTGCTTGCAGGGGAGTCTTGGGGATCTTCTGATGTTTCTTGATCTCTCTCTGATTCAGGCCAGTCCTCATGAACCTGATGATACTCGGCTAGACTGCAAGGCCCATGAGTGATTTCTTCCTCCACATCAGATTTTACATCTTCTATGTGGTCTCTCGTTTCCTCCAAGCAACATTCCCTATTTACCTTTGCTATTAGGCTGTGATATTCTCTGACCAGCATAATACAAGACATAGGTACGAATTTAGTCAATTCTTGATCGCTTTCCTCTTCATCCTCCATAGGTTTCAAAACATCATACATGTCTTGCTTGTTATCTAGGTCCTGCGTTTGTCCTTGTTCTGGAAGAGGCGTGGGCTATTCTAAATAATCATCATTTGTATTCATATTAGCCATATACCTCTTCAGCACTTTATTAAACATTCTATTTAATTCATATATTTGATCATTCAAAGCATTTAGCTTTGTATCCCTATCCATGTTTCTGCAAAGGTGATCACTGCATCTTCTCAACCAGTTCAGAGTCTTCTACCAGCGGAGTCATTTGGTCTTTCCTGGGTCAGATACTGAAGGTGCTTTTGGCTGTGACTTTTCTGACCTCAGGTGTGGCTTTTGAGGAGGCGAAACTACAAATAGATTTATCAAATAAACAACATTGGAGTCACCAAGGTGAGAGATATGCAACTCTTCAACTCTCTGTGCTCACCTGATTAGAGAGTGAATATGATTTGTCGAGGTCTAGGGAAACTAATATTCTTAAATTCATCCCCGGAAACAGCGCCAGAAAGATGTTGTCGACAGATATTGTCTCTCCTAGAGACAGTCTAGAGTTGCCATAGATCAGTGCCTAGGACATCTTAGCATAGCAAGGAGCATATAATAAAACTTGGGTGTCAATCCAAAGGCTCCCCTGCTATCACTTGTAAACAAGGAAATTGATTTAAATGGGACCAGAACTTACAGAAACTGCCACAAGGAAAGTAATGTTGCAGAGACAAGATGCAAAGCTCCAACACAAAAGCATCAGACAGTTAAGAGACAATTTACTGTAAAGAGGGTCGATTCAAATAATATGCCACAGAAATCAAGTTATCAGAAGGTGTATGTGGTGAAAGAAATGTTAAGAAGATATTAGTTAACCTTGAGCTGATACCCAGATACACAACATAATCACATATGGGCTTATCAATCTAAGAATCCATACATGACAATGGCGTTTTAAAAGCACCCTCCCAAAGCAACTAATATAGTAGAAATAAGGTTTAGATGAATATGGAACAATATATCTTGCTTGAGCCATATTTAAAGCGCTTGAATGATCTCTGTATGGGTATCAATTAGGATAAATCCTTACTGAAAATCAGTGAGCCACTCGCATTCCAGTAACATGATACAAGAAGATAAATGAAATGGAAAGAGATGTTATATTAACCCGTAAGAGAAAGTTACATACTGTGAAATACCAAAGACTAGAATCCTCATTATAGATAGAACTCCTCCTCACTGAGACCCTACGAGCTCTGAGCCTTCATAAAAAAGCCTTACAAGATGTGTACAAAGATGCCTTTCACTGCACAATTTTCTGATAAAAATCTGGAACCCTTACAATGAGTTTCCTCATAGTTTTTATAGTTGAGAGACTGAAAAGTCTAGTAAAAGAGGTAGGTGACCAGCATTTAATTTGTTTAATTTAAACAAAATGGTGGAAACATTCGCGCCTATGCTACTGAGTAACTATGTTGTACTGTATGCACTCTATGCCGGCTTCCCGAAATAAATGAGATGGGGATTAAAATATTCTTCAAGGACATGGTGCAGGGATAAATTCGAATAAACATTCTGTCCTTCCAGATAGGAAAATCATGCTGAAGTAAAACCTGGAGGATATGATTTTTATGCACTTGTACTCTTTGCCTTCTGAATGCTGAATTGTTATTTAAAATCTTCGGCTCAAAAAGTTGAATTCATGCTGAAGTAAAACCTGGAGGATATGATTTTTATGCACTTGTACTCTTTGCCTTTTGAATGCTGAATTGTTATTTAAAATCTTCGGCTCCAGACGTTGAATTCCTCGCTCTCTGATTGATACTCTTTGTCGTATCATTAATAGCTCCGCCTGTGAAAAATCTATGTTTTAAATTGCTCCGGAGGGTTTTGGTAGACTTTTGCCATGGCTTTTTTAATGAAAGCCATGTCACGGAAACTACCCGGGGCTTTTCTTCATAAACTCTACCTCTGCAAACTGATCCTTTGGTACGTCTTCGATTTCTGCAATGGAGGCAGAGATTAATGGTAATTTTGCGTCGCTGCAACTTGCAAAAACCCACAAACATGTTAAAGAAACTAGGCACAAGGGTGATGGATGCGGCAGTGACCACGGAATGGTGATGTGGACTGAGTGAGACGATGAGGAGATGCAGGGTGACAGAGGAATGAAGGGTGGCAATGAAAAATACAGTGGGGTGACGATGAATGAACGAAGAGGAGGTACATAATATGAACACTAAAATATGACACATAAACGGAATATGTGAATGGTGGAGGGGAACGCAAATGACATGTGGAATTTGTGATGTGGAGGTGAACCAGGTCAACAACTGGGCAAACAAACAATTTGGGCCATCCGATCTTAAAATTAGATCAACGGTTCGAACTGCGTCAGGTGTAATTGATAGTGGGCCAGGGGGTGCGTTTTCTTTGCGTTAAATCCCGCGCAGTTTCAGAATGCGATGGCCGTTGGATGAGGGCCTCCAGATCTGACGGTTGAAATTAATTTCGCTATGCGTCCTCAACCGAACATTAATGCGCAAAATAGGGCGGTATTGAAACAATGACCTGGGACGCATGGTGCCTGCTGAATGGAATCGCTGCGATTTGAGAGAAATCACCAATCCTTCAAAAGCGGTGTGGGGAAAACAAGCCGGTTTTTGCAATAAGTGCATGCGCGGGGACCACAAGAGCAACAGGTCGTGGAACGTTGATCTGACGGCTGATATTACGCCCGAGGGCCATATACGGTAAGCGCTTTTCTATCATAGTACACGGTCAAATGCCCAGGTTATCTGAAAAATAGGATGGAGGGGGCTAGGGCCAAAGGAGCTATGCCTCGTATGTTTCTAAATATGAATTTCCAGCTCTTTTAGAATGCGATTTTGAAGCTAGGAGAAAACAAAGATAGGCAGCTAAGGCACTTTGCAAGACAGGGCAGAGGAGTTAGAAGATTTAAACCAGATGGTCCATGGAAAATTTAATGGGAAGATGATCATGATCAACAACTGGAAATAAAACTTCATCATCCAGTCAACCTCTAGTGTTAACTCATCCTATTTCTAAACCATTACACATCGAGAAACCTAGTCTAGATTTAGTAATTTAACCTCCTGCTAAAGGTGTAATTAGAAAATCAGCTTTCAATCCACATGAAAGAGCCACTCAAAACTACAACATTGTTGAAGATCTGGCTATGTCACCTTCAACAATGTCGGCCTTCGAAGTGTTGATATCTTTTCCATCTTAGAGGAAGTTACTATTGTCAGCTATTTGAGTGATTAACCCTCAATACTCTAATCTTATCGTCTTTGATCTCGATAAAGTTTTACCTAGACTCCCACACAAAATGGCTTTTCAAATACCCGTTTTAGTCAAATATAAGCGAGTTTTCGCATAGTAATTGACGAGGGAGCGTCTACGTGCATTATGTCTTTGGATTTGTGGAAAACTATAGGTTTTCCAACAATAAATCAATCACCTATGATTCTGAAATCTTTTGATGGAAGAGGTTTTCATCCATCTGTAATACTCTAATATTTACCCATAGAGGTAGAAGGAAAAACAATTATGCTTGAGGTGGAAGTCATTGATGCTTCTCTTGACTACACCTTATTTTAGGTTGGAGTTGGTCTTATGATCTGATAGATCTAGTCTCATTGTTATTTCAGTTAATCATGTTTCCTCATAAAGGAAATATTGTCAAAATTGATCAGTTGTCTTACTACACTTCAGATTGTGCTTCTAAGGAAATATCCCTTACATTGGAAAGTCAGTTGATACTTATGAAGATGTCAGAGTAGGACTACTTAAAGATTCTGTTCTGATGTGAAATTTCTCCATACCTCCTCCTAATGCACCTTGTACTATTGCTAATATCAACACGATTACATCAAGCACATGACCATTTGATGACCCATGGTTTGTGCCTTTAGAATATGAGTTAGACTACTACGACAATAAAATTCCTTTTAGTACATACGAATTGGCATATGTAGTAGTACAATTGCGTTCTAACCTTTCATCAACTGATACTGATCAAGTGAATGCGATCAGTGATGAGTCTTATTCTCTACCAGGTTTAACCACAACATTTTTTTTGATCCTTTTCAACACATATTTTCAAGTGATGAAAATATTCGGGAAATTTTGTCATTGGATGAATTACTTTGGGACGATCTTCACCATCGCTCCTCTTTTCTACCAGAACTTGATAGAGTTGAAAATGACTTTTCAACAATATTTATGGTTGAATAAGTTAAGGAAACTCAAAATCCAATCCTTCATTTAGATTCTAAAATGAATTTAGGAAAAATTTCGGCATCAATTCCAATTGACATATCAATTAAACCAGGAATAAATGAAAACATTCATATAGGTGCTTCATGCTCAATTGACGAAATTAACATGTACAAAGCCCTATTTTAGGAATTATGTGACATATTTTTCTGGTCTTACGAAGAAATGCCAGGAATTGATCCTAAGATTGTAGTTTATGAAATCAATACATACCCGAATGATAAACCTAATAGAAAAAGACTACACTCAATACATTCGTGAAAATATATTTCTATTAAAGCCGAGGTTGAAAAAATACTTCGCGCAAGTTTCATTTATCTATTCCATTGACGGATTGGGTATCCAACATAGTTCCAGTGACCAAGAAACAGGGACTATCAGAGTTTGTGTTGATTATAGGGATATTAATAAATTCTTTTCCCAAATACAATTATCCCACCCCTTACATCGACCAAATTGTTGATGATTGTGCTGGAAACGAAATATTTTCATTCATGGATGGATTCTATGGTTACAATCAAATAAACATACTCCCTGTCGATCAACCCAAAACAACGTTTATATGTCCATGAGGCACATTTGCATATTGTAAATTACCTTTTGGATTGAATAATGTTGGTGCCACTTTTCAAAGGTCCATGTTTTACGTGTTTTACAACATCAAACATATTGTGCAACCCTACTTGGATGAATTTCCTATTGATTCTGTGCGCAAGCAAGATCATCCTACACATTTACATGTCATTTTTATGCAATGTAGGCATTACAAAATTCCTTTGAATCCAAAAAATTTTATATATTTTTTTTAAATCCGGATGATTGCTTAATTTCATTGTTTCTAAGGAAGTCATTCATGTCGACCCTTTGAAGGTTGAGGCTATTGTCAATTTACCTCCTCCTTCCACTCTTCGCTAACTCCACAGTTTTCAAGGGAAATAAAACTTTTTACATCGTTTTATCCCTAACTATACAAAGTCAACTAAATGTTTCACTTGGTTATTAAAACATGAGGTTCCTTTTATTTGGGATGAACTTGCCGATAAATATTTTGATGCAGTTAAACACGTGTTGACCCATGCATCATCGTTGAATCCACCTGATTATCACCGAGATTAATTTTTATATTTATTTGCATCCAATTCCACCAATGGAATGGCATTAGTTCAAGAGGATGAATTAGACAATGAATATGTGATTTATTACTTAAGTCGGAACCTTACACCGACTGGGATCAAGTATACGCATGTGGAGAAATTGGCCTTGGAAGCTGTTCAAGTTGTCCAAAGATTCTATCACTACATATCGTTACACAAAACAACTGTGATATCTGATTGCAACCCTATGATGTACATTCTGACTAAATAACTGCAATGGGAAAAATACTCGAAGTGGATAGTTATCCTGCAAGAGTTCGATTTGGAATTTGAAAAATTCAAAACCAAGAAATCAATAGTCTTTGTTGAACTTATGTGTGACTTTCCATACATTGAATCTGAAACTGTGGTAAGAGATCATCTTACCGATGAATCTATGTTTCTGATCAGCACATTGGATCCTTGGTATGGAGATATCATTATATATCTTCAAACCCAAAATTTTCGGCCTAAAATCTCACGCTCTGATCGACATAGGATTCGATACCAATCTGAAAAATATAATATTGTTGGAGACACTCTTTACCGCCGTGGTGCCGATTCTGTCTTTTGATGTTCTTTAACTCATGAAGAAGTTGAAAGGGTTTTAAATGATTGCCATTCTAGATCATGTGGTGGTCATATGTCTGGGTTTGGCATAGCCCAAAATATATTGCGCATTGGTTATTTCTGGTCGTCAATTTTCAAAGATTGTATCCTTGCGGTTAGAAAATGTCACAATTGTCAATTTTTTGATCGAAAGATGCATGCACCTCCTGCTCCCCTTCAACCAATCATAGTGTCGATCCATTTGAAAAATGGGGCATCGATTTCATTACATGTAACCATCACTCAGCCGGGGTGCATGGGCATATTATTCTCCTTGTAGATTATTTACCAAATGGGCTGAGGCGATGCCTACATTTAAGGCTGACAATGAAACTGTAACTATTTTCATATTCAATCATGTGATTTCTAGGTTTGATGTCCCTCAAGCCATCGTTACGGATCATGGTAGCCACTTTAGAAACATTATGATGATTAAAATTTCCGATTATCTCGGCCTATTCCATGATAATTCAACACCTTATTACCCATAGTCCAATGGTTAGGTTGAGGCGGTAAACAAATTTTTAGCCAATATGATTAAATGGATTGTAGGAATTCATAAATCGAATTGGCACACCATGCTTTTCTCAACATTGTGGACATATCGTAACTTCGCAAAAACATATACAAGGTTTACTCTTTTTCAAATCGTTTACGATTTGGAAGTTGTTTTACCCTTTGAATGTGAAATTTCATCGCTAAAACTAGCCATTGAGTTATTACTAGCTACCTCTGAAGAGGAAGGGCACTTCTTATACTTAGCACATTAGATGAGACTTGCCGCACCACTACATTAGCTGCTGAAGCTCATAAAAAACGTGTTAAGGCATAATATGAACAAAGTGTTAACCCTCATGTCTATTCAAAAGGTGATCTAATCTTAGTATATGATCAAGCTCACGATAAGCTAGGTGCTGGTAAATTTGAACCAATGTGGCATGGCCCTTACATTGTTAAGCGTGTGCTTGCAAAAGTGGCCTATGAATTAGTTGATTATGACAACGTCTCTTTAGATAAGCCCTAAAATGGTCTTTATCTGAAGAGATATTATGCATGATTTATCTTGTGGAGATATTCATTGTAAATTAGTTACATTTTTAGGAAAAGTGTGCCTTATATTAGTTATTTTTCTTGGTGATTTTTTACTACTTTTTCTACTTATCTTGATTACTCTCGATATTGAAGATGTCGACATTCACTGATACTTACATTGGCTTTGCTGATGGCGTCTGTCGTAGTACACGGAACCTATCTTCCACTACTTGGTTTATCTATTCACCCACTGATGAGTTAGTTTCTATTCATGGGGTTTGCCTTAGTCAAACAACAAACAATATTGTAGAATATAGCACAGTCATTGAGATATTATTTGATGCCATTACATTTGGCATTCGACGTTTTATTTTTAGGTTAGATTCACAACTCATTGTATTACATTTAAATGGTGTTTATGAAATCATAAATCCATTGTTTTTAAGAATGTTTTTAAGGGTATGTCTGTTGGAAAGACAGTTAGATTACATTGAATATCAATGCATTTTGTGAAATTTTTACACGTTAGATGATGCATTGGCTAATCAAGTTTTAAATAGACATTTGAAACATTGAACATAAATCAAAACAATATTCAATCCATATTGAAAAATATACAAAGAGACCAAAAGTAGTAATCATCATTAGGTCAAAATAGTTGTTTATCATAGTTTGTCAAAAAATATATATCATATGTTATCATAGATCTCAAACACCTTATGATATAAATATATTGATACAAAAAAAACAAAAAATTCATCTAAAAATACCATCAGCTATCCATGATGATGATCATGATAACAGAGTATAGCATGCGCCACTCGATGCAGGTATCATTTGAATGGATCAGGAAACCCAGTCACATGCCTCTGGTCTCAGAGAGGCAAATAATTTGCTCCTGTCTTTGGAATATCTATGGTCAGCCTCTCCAAATTATGTTCCAACTCTATGAGGGCCTCAAATACATCAGTCTACATTGGAACATTTGCTATATGTTTTGCTCCTCATCTATCAAATCAAAGAAACATTGTTGGTCATACTAGGCCTACATTTGCATTAAATGTTTTTGATTATCAGTATTGGATGATAAAAAATTAAATAAAAATTATAAAACATAAAAAATCAAAATGAGACTTTTTTACCCGACTCATACCACTGTGCTCCAGGTGGGAGTGTTTTATCAGGGTCACCCCTGAAATACACCCCTACATAGGGGAAGTCCTCGATCATGAAAATCTGGCTTCTCAGCCATATGAAAAACTGAGGTGTATATCAGACAATCGGATCACCATTTCCACCATGGCGAGCCATTAATGCCCATTGAAACATGCGAGAGGATCTCTCGGTACGGTAGGATCCACTAACTATTGTTGTGGTACAAGGAGTGGAATCCAGTCTAAAGAAAAAGATATAAGAATGACACCATAGTCGAAATTCTTCAGCTTACCATTCTTTGCTCGAGTGAGTTGTCCTTTCATATTGACAAGTACTCCTTCACACCAGTTGAATATTGTTCCCTCGAAACACTCAACAGCCATTTGCATCTGTGATTTGGTGGCCACATGAGGATTCACACTACCACATAATCTATTAATTGTGAAAGAAATAATCTTAAGATCAAGTCATTCGATAGTTTTTATATCGATTCAACCATATTTCAATTGTGAATCCTGAGTGAAATATTACACCATATAGGAAGTGGTGGGTTGTCCTCTTGGTCGTGTGCCAAAAAAATAAATGTCTCTTCCCCTATGGGGAAAACCGGTGAGGAAATAAATATCCTATGCATCAATGATGAGCCTGTGATCCCCAATGATAAAACATTGTTCTTGGATATCCCAAGCATTTACCAACCAGGTCATGAGCTCTAATTTGGCCTTAATTCCTTGTATGGACCAAAATTTGTATATTCCACAATTATTTAAAGCTCGAAGCATTGTTGGGTTATCAATTACCTCATTATCACATGTTTCATGCTCGTGTTCTCTCGACTCAAGCATGTTTGTTTCAATTTTCTTGCAAACAATCATTAAAACGTATTAGGAATCTTTTGGAAGAACTTAGAGAAATTTTGATGGAAAGAAAACCATTTTTTGAAAAAACCCATGGCACATGCATGGGTTTTCTTTGTAGACAATTTTCTTTTTCACACGATCTATACATAAAAACCACGATGAAACGACAATTTTTTGTGTTAAAAATTATGAGGGTGTGCAGGCTCGTTAAGGAAAACCTGCGAAACCGTGAGGGTGTTTTCTAAAAATGTATTTTCTCCCGAAAAAATAATCTCAAAGAATAAAATGAAAAATAAAATGGATATAATGAAAAATAATGGAGTGATTAAATACTTGGAACTAACGGTTTGTGAAATGGTCCACCGGTTTTCCCGATATCAGCTTCAAAAATTCTATGGTAAAAACCCTTTTTTACTGCTTTGGAAATCAAATGGTGAAAATGACTTGTTCTTTCCAATTTTTATAGGTTTTTAAGAATAAAATAATATTATTTTATTTATTTTTACCTTTATAAGTTTAAATTTTCAATTTTTTTACTATAATTGAGAACAAATTATTGTAATTTTTGACTTTTTTGTGCGGAGAACAGGTTGTGTTTAAAAAAAAATCATTTTGATGATAGAGTAAAATTTTATCACTTTTTGAGACTCTCGAAAAACACAAAAAAGTGAAACCATGGAGTTCTCTTTTAAGTCCATTTTAGACTCTCTAAACATGAAAAGGCTGTCGAGCACTTGACTATTTGAACTCGTTAAAATAAATGAACAATCATCTACTCAATATAAGTTTAACCCTTTTCCAAATTGAACTAGACTAATTAAAAAAAATGTATACGTTGAATAAATCATGGTCAATATAGTTCTCTCCCACATTATTTTATCCTTTTTCAGGTTTGAGAGACTAAATTTATGAAAAAGAACACCATGGAGTTTGCTTATGTTTTTCTTTCGACTCCCTAAAATTGAAAAACACCGAGTTAATCCTATGTTGGACTCATTAAAATTAAATAGTAAAGGACTCGTCGATCAAAACGGGACTGAACCATTCCTTCTTAAGGTTTGTTAAAATTAATAAGATGGACTCATCCGAAGAATGAGCTTACGCAACAAGCAAATTTTATCCTCCTCAAGCTTGAAAAAAATAAAGAGGTACTTTCCAGTAATGGTGGGGGGAGGGGATTGAGAAAAAGAACCCATAATTTATACTTGTTTTAGAAGCAACATCTCACTCTTGAACACGACACTTGTCACACTTGTGTCTGGGTTGGGTAATCATTTTGTCTTATAGTTATTCGAACCTCATTGAAAGTCTTCAGCCGGTTTTGGGTATTATCTTTAAGTCAAATGTTGCCAAGTCATTTACAGTGTCATTAATTTTTCAAGATAAATTTTAGTTTCAATTCATTATTCATTGCAAATATTTGTCTCCATTCGCATTGACTGTCCCTGAGTTAATCCTTGCAAAATATTTCTTCAAAACTTGACATAATGGTTTCGTGTTGTAGGCCCTCCCGTGAAATATCTATTCCTATCGACTTCAGCTCATTATCTGGGAATTTGATCTAGAAATATTATCAGTACCTTGAAATTTGCATGCCTTAATGGCATGTTTATCACCTTCGACGACAAGTTTTAATTATTGGCCTTTGATTAAATGAATCTATGAGTGTTCGATTGTAAATAATTCATTCACATTTAATAGATTGCACTGAGGTAATTTGAGATCCATTGTCATTATTCGTGGTTTCTCTCACACTTGTTAACGATTTTCATCATTGGTCGATAATCAAATGGTTTCTACCATGTTCGACTTCGAAACAATCAATCGCATGGTTAGATTCATACTAGTTCGAGAAACGGAAATCAAGACCCTGGATCTAGTTTCAACCATCCAGGTTGTGAGGAGTTAAGTATTCATGTTTCATTAGACAAATTCATAACAGATGGTTGCGTCCATACTATGTCTACTATTGATGTAATTCTAGGTCACTTCTGTACCAGAACATATAGTTAGTTTTAATCTGAGTATGGGAATGCCTACCTTAGTGATGATTATATATTTGCATTGAATTTTTCTTACAGGTTTTCAACCGATGTCTCCAATCCACCCTTTTTATGATAAAGCACTTCACTCTCTTGAAATATTTTCTCATACTTCACACTTTAGGGGGAAATCTGTTACACGTCATTTTGTCACCATGACATTTGAAAGTCAATATTGATCTATCACCATCCATACTCATGCTTCCTTAGAATTCAAACATCTATTTTCCTTAACCAATTCTTGGAAATTGGGAAATATCTCTTAAATACTCTTAAATATGGCCTGCACACTTTTTGCGGTCACTTCCTACGCATGCACGGATATTACTAATCTTACTTGCCAACTTTTGCGCTTTGTTTCCCATTAAAACCTGTGCACCCCATTTAAAATAAAGTAAAGGCGAAGAGTAATTTCTAGAAGCATAGTTGGGCGCATATTCTTCCAACTAAAAGCCTCAGTGTCACGCAAGTTCGAGCTAAATCCATCCAATCTTGGAACTTATCCCCTTGGATCAAGGGACCCTAATCCTCTCATTTGTGGATCACACCCCTCTATTGGTGGATCTGAAACCTCCTCAATTTATCCTATAAATTGAGCTGAAACTTCAGGGTTAGGGGGTTCACTTATGATAATCTTATGTTGTTCATTCTAGTGTGGAAAGCTTGTTAAACCAAAGAGGAAGATTGGAAAGGCATACGGGAGGAATCTATACGACATCAAGGCTCGGTTGTAAGATTTATTTTTATATTCCTGAATAATACATTTTGATACTTTTTCTCATGTTGTTATTTTCAGATTCATTAAAACAATTACAATTCTTAATCTCCTTGATCATTAAGTTAAGCTAGTATTTGGATTATTACATACTGCGGATGCTTTTGATTCTTTGCATGTTTGTGATTGCAGTTTCTTCTCAGCATTGAAAAACTTCTTGGGACAAAAGGCAAGGTCTTCAACAAACATCTCATTGAAAGGTAGGTGCATTATCCTCTCTTTTCTAGTTTTGATAATATGAATGCTAATATCTTAGGGAAAGTGATATTCTTATGTCTGTTTGTTTCTAGTTATTTGTTAAGATACTAGGTAGATTTCTCTTGTATGCAAGAGGGATTTATCCAGGTAACATGAGGTACCCAATAATTGCTTGATTTCTCAGGTACTTAGTCCTTGTTTCCAAGATTGTTTCTAGTTCTAGTATTATTTTTCATTCTTCATTAATCTTCAGTAAAATAATTTGGACTGGGATCTTGTCACCAATTACCTTCTTTAAGTAATAAACATTGAATATTGGATGTAAATATGAAGATGGAGGTAACTCAAATTTGCAAACCATACTTCTAGTCCTCTGACACACATTATAGGGGCCATAATACCTCAATGCTAATCTATTTTCCTTCTTTTCCTGCATGAGGCGAATATGTTTATATGGTTGTAGTATCACAAATACACAATCCCCCACTTCAAATTCCCTTTCATTGTGATGTTGATATGCATGTTGTTTCATCCTATTTTGTGTCATAACCAAGTTATCCTTAAAAAATTTTAGAACCTCTTATTGGTGCCATATGTGCTCCTCTATTTCTCAAGCCTTTATAGTCCCTTTCAAGAGTGATGTGATCGATGGAGGATGAATATCCATAAATTACCATAAATGGTGACATTTTTATAAGGTATTGAAGGATTTTTTGCACCATCATTCTGTCAAGGGAAACCATTTAACCCATTATGTTTGTTTATCATATATATATATATATCCTTCTAAAAATTTATTCACAATATCATTTTTCCCATAATATTGACGATGCTACGATGAGCTATGAGCCAATTTAGTACACCCAAACAAGAAAATAATTCAATCCCAAAATTTCTAGTGAAAATTGGATCTTTGCAACTTACAATAATCTCTGGTATTTCGTGTAGCTTTTGGATTGTTTCCATGAATTCTTCTACCATTGTACTTGTTCTAAAAGGATAAGAACTCTAAATTCCCTCCTACAAGAGAATTATGTAATTCAAAAAGGACCTTATTGATAATTATTACCTAAGTGTAAATATTTATACCACAAAAAATAATTTTTATACATAAATTTTCCTATTTCATCGAGGTCCTCCTGTAGTTTTTGAATTATCTTGCATATCTTCTGAAATTGTTCCCATTCTATCCTTGCTTCTTCCACCCATTCATATTATGGAATGGAAATAGTGCATATTAAGCCATGTGTTTCTTCCTTTTTCCTTGAGAGTGCATATACCACAATATTTTGTTTTCCCTTTTTGTAGATAATTTCAAAGTCATAACCCAACATCTTTGTGACCCATTTTTGTCTATCTTCTGAAGATAGTCTTTCCTCCAAGAAAAAATTCAAACGATCATGATCTAATTTTACCTTGAAATGTATTCCTATTAAGTATGGATGTCATTTCTTAATTGCATGTAGTATGGACAACATTTATTTTTCATAGATTTGTCTGAGTATGTTCTTTCCTTTAATTTTTCTACTTTCAAAGACAAGTAGATTTACTTATTGCATCAAAACTGCACCAATGCCATGATCTAAGGCATCACACTCCAAAATTAATGTTTTGTGAACTCAGGTGTCACCAATGTGGGAGTTATACATATAGCCTCTTCATGTTCTTCAAAATCCTTGGATGCTTCAAGGCTCCAAGGGAATGCTTCCTTTGTCAATAATTTTGTTAGAGATGATGATATTTGGCCATAATTCTTGACAAAATTGGGGTAATATCATGCCAATCCTAATAATCCTTGGAGTTTCTTCAAGGTATTTGGAATTTACCATTCCATCATAGCTTTTATTTTGTTGGGTTCCACCTTAACACCCTCGTGTGATACAATATGAACCAAACTGTCCACTTCTTGAACCCAAAAGGAACACTTTGAAGGATTTGCATATAGTTGTTGCAATTGAAATAATGTTAAAAAAAAATCAACATGTTGTACATGCTCTTCCCAATATTTTTTGTAGATTAGTATGTCATCAAAAAATACTAACAAAAATTCTCTAAGGGTTTGAAAACAGAATTGATCAAGCTTTGAAATGTTGAAGGCACATTTGTAAGTTCAAATGGAAAAACCTAAAACTAATATTGATCTTCGTGTGTTGTAAAGGCTCTTTTGAGAATGTATTCTTGCATAATTTTGATTTGTTGATATCTAGAATGAAGATCCAACTTATTAAAGAAAATTATTCCATGCAATTCATCCAATAATTCATCAATGGTAGGAATAGGAAAATTATCTTTGATCATCAATCTGTTGAGTTATTTATAATATAGACAAAAACACCATGAACTATCATTTTTTTCACATCGAGAGGTGCTCTATAGTCGAGTATAGGGGAGATGTGTAGGTGTAATGTTTGTATGTCAATTTTTTTTTAATTTCATCCCTCACCGATGAGTCTCACCTATAGTTTGAATAAGCATATGATATATATAATAGACATCCTCACAATAGGTTAAATTAAATACATGTTGTGAAAAGATACTCGAGCATTAACAATTCTCCACGATCCACTTTGACGTAGATATTCAAACCAAGATTTGTCTTAAATTTGAATCTACCAAGCACTGATAGGGATTAAATCCCTTGAGATGCAAACTTATTTTATAGTGAAAAAATATTTGATCCCTCTTAGTGCTTGGTAGATATGGAGTTAGGATGGATCTAGGTTGGTTATAACCATCACCACTGGTTAAGAGAAAGTGTACTAGCTAGGTTGAATGATTCATGCCTCTAAAATTTCTTGAACCATACGCTCAACCTCAATCTTCTATACTTCATGTGGATACATGTAAGGCCTAATGTTAGGTGGTACACTTCCGAGTTTCAAATGAATAGCATGGTCATGATCTCTACTAGGTGGAAGACCCTTAGAAATCTTTGTAAATACCTTTGAATAATTTTTTATAACTTTTTGAAGATTCACTGGAGCAGAGGATATAGATGTTTCAACATCTAGTAAACATAGTTATGAAATTACACCTTGGTGTCCTTTTTTTATTAATTTTTTCAGGCTATTAGAGCTCCTCATTTTATTGGGTTTCCCTTGGATACCTCTAAGCACAATTTCCTTTCCTTCTGAGGAAACTCTTATGAAAAGGTCTTGAAAATTAACGGTCATTGATCCAAACTTTTGTAACCATTGGAACTCTAATACAACATCAACACCACCAATTTGAATTATAATCATGGGATTGATGCACTTTCCTGAATAATTTTTGGTACCTCCATTTGCAATCATTCCCTGAAATTATGGTACTAGATATACAAAGCAATTAAGAAGTTTTTACAATTTGTAATTGATGAAGTTATGGGTACTACTTGAATCGATCAATATTATTACCTTTTGTTTTTTAATACATCCTTTTATATTAAGGTTGTACAGAGTGATGATGTCTACCAATGCATGACAAGATATTGTTTGAGTAGTCTCTTTTATCTCTATATCTTGTGAAGTTTCCACTTCTTGATCCTCTTCATCTTCAAAATATTTGTAGAATAATTTATTCTCACTGCATTATGCCCCTTACTATAATTATTTCCACATTTGAAACATTATTCCTTTTTCTCTTGTTTCATCCATTTGTTGAGGATTCAACCTTGTCGATTTAGGATAGGGAGCTTTATTTTCTCTATAGTTATTGGTGACCAATTTTTGGTGTCCATATTTTTAATTTCAACTTTTCCTCCCAAACTGAAAGCATTTTCTAGAGATTTAGGTTTAGAGAGATGCACCTCATGTTGGATGCTTTCCTTTAATGTTCCCATAAACAAGTTTAAAAAATTATCCTATGAATTGTTGAATGTGCTCTGTAATTGGATATTTTTTTGAAGTTTTACCAATTTACTGATGAATGTATTGCTTTTAATATTCCCATAATGTGATATCAATTCCTATGTAAAAATGGACTAATATATAACATGATCATTTTTCCCTTCACAAATCCATTGATATTGTATATGTTGGTTTTGTTATAAAAAAAGAGATTCAATATTTATCTTTTGTAAGGATGTCATCTAGTGTCAATAAAAGTGTTGCTCCATATGAAATATGCATGTTAGAGGATCAATACCATCAAAATTCCTCATATCAATCATCAGAATAAAGTAGTTCCTTGGTATTGACTTGAAGCCCTGATGATATGGATGTTGGATTGAAAATTCATTATTATGGTTCTGTGATTCAATATTTTTTCTCTCCAATTGTGATAGCAAAGATTGATTCTCAACACCATGCTTATCCTTATGTTCATTCTTTCCTTGTATCTTCACATCCATTTTAAGGATAATTTTTTTATTGTTCACTCTTTTTTTTTGTCATCTAGTTCATAGTCCCCAGGGATTGATGACTGCTACATCCATAGAATATTTCTACCAAAAATATATACACGAAATGATCACTTCTTGTTGGCTCATCCATGAAGCCTGACCCCAAGAGTGTCAAGAAAATTGAACCCATGACCTCTCAATAGTAGGAGTGCTTTAATGGTGGGGACTCGACCAACGAAGCTAACCCTCGGGGATTTCTTAGGATATATTTTAATATGTTTTGTAATTATTGTATTTCTTCTCTTATGGGTTTTTGTATATCTCCCTTGATATTTTGCATTTCTTCCTTATTTTCATCATCTTCTCTTTTATCTCTTCCTTATTTCCATTCATCTTCTTTTCTATCTCTTCCTTATTTCATTTATCTTCTTTTCTATTCCTTCCTTATTTTCATTCATATTATTTTCAATTTCTCTTTTAAAGTTTTCTTGAGAACCTAATAAATCCACCTTTTCAACATAATACCATCAATTTCATCAACTATCTTCTCCAATTGAGATAACCTAAATTATAAGTATTTACTTTCTTCATGATTCAAGGATGTGCCTTCAATATATTTAATTGGTGTAGTAGTTTTATTTGGAGGCATGTTGGAAAATAATAACAACATTTCTCTTTATCACAACTTTCAGTCACAAAAAAAATGACATCTTATAATAAAAAACTATTCACTTGTAAGTTATGTGCCTTTAAAACCTTGATTTGGAGAGTATTTGGATGGTTGAATTTTTTCTTGATATATCTTTATATTTGATTCCTTATAAATTTGAAACTTTGGAATATAATATTATGATATTTGATGTTCCAAGTGAAAGTTATGGTAACTTTCCTAAAATTTGTTGATTTTTGGCCTCTTCCCACGACCAAACTCTTATGACATGCCATGTGCCAATAATTCAAATATAATTCTAAAATTTGTACCTGAGGTAATTTCATATGTCTCACGAAACCCTTATATATTTCACAATTTGAAAATTTCAAGAAAAGAAGCCTTAGAGAAAAAATATCAAGATGAACTATTTGAAATCTATTTTAAGGTTGTTCACAAAAGCTCACTTCCATAGGGTATAACTCTAAAATTTAAAAAAACTAAATTATGAAATTTCCAAAGGAAGTTCCCTGATATTTCTACTTAATGAGGTCAAGGTTTTATTTTCCAAAACCGACCAAAAAAAGCATTATTGCGAAAAATCCAAACTAATTTGTTTGAAATTAATTTTAGGAGCATTCAAGAACCCCAATTTCCTTATAGAATATATCTGAAATTATAGTGAACCAAGATATGGATGGTCACCACCATTTTCCTTAATATGATCAAATTTACATGGTCTATAAGCTCCCAAAAAAAATTATAGTGAAAATTCCAAACTAGTTTGTTTGAGATTGATTCCAGGAACATTCAGGAACCCTAACCTCCTTGGTGGAGAATATCTCCAAAAATATAGTGAAATAAAATATGAAATTTTACCCATACATTGCCTAAGATCTATTCTCAATATTCTCTAAGTTTCACCATCTAAAACAAATCATTAAAAAATTACAACAAAAATTTCGCAATTGACATGTTTGAAGTAGAAAAACCCTAGTATCGTGAGCTCTGATACCACATGTTATTAACCTTGCACCTTAAAAATAATAAGGAATAAATAATTACAATTCTCATTGAGGGGGGAACCTCTATTTAGAATGAATACAATGTGTTAGATAATATTTTATGATTCTAAAACTATGTCTCCTTTGTGTATGTTTGTAGGAGACAAAGGGTACAATTATAATAAAATGGGACCATGAGAGGTTATAGCCTACATAACTATATAACAATAGAAATATAATCATTCAATATATATGGCTTAATAAGGGGTTTTAGGGTTAACATGGGGCTTATAGATGGATTAACATAGGGAAACACCAAAAGATTTATAAAGTAATTTTAAAATTTAATAAATCAATCACAAACATGGAAAGGGAAATCAATAGTTATAATTCTCATTTTAACTCTAAGTTGTGCTTTAAAGAAATCAAATTTTAATTCCCTTTGTATTATTTATTAATTAATCTAAATCAAATTAAAGAAGAAAATATAAACTTGATTTGAAAAAAAAGGTATGGATGCTTATTTGTTTTAAATTTTCCTTAACTTTGTGTTTTGTAAGATCATAGATATTATATTACTGCAAAAAAAAATATTTACAATATTGATAGTCTGTATTGGTTTGCTGCTAGGGAAAGTAGACCAGTATGATAAAATCAAAATTTGTAGATTGTTTCAATTGTTCTAAATATATTGAGTTGGTAGAAAAAAATAATCAAATAAAATTACACAGAGAGCACTACATAAATTGAAAGACATTCATGTATTCGAAAAGAAAATATTAGCTTGGGAATGAGCCCTGAATTCTCTCATTCATATGATTTATGTGCTTGATCTGACAGTCGAGGATCGCTATTGGTATATGAAAATGATGGATGTGTTTCTATGTTTCGCTTAGTCAGAAGAATGACCTTCCTGTTTACGTTATCCATTTTTTTTAGGAGCTCAATCATGCAAATGTTAATTTCTTATTGAGTTTCATCCCTATTAGCAATAACTCTTCCGATAAGATTTTTTAGTTCCAATGCACATTGATAGTCTACATATATGCAAATTCTTTGTCTCTAGTGGAATTTCCAACATCAGGGATCCAATCTCTAGTCTCCTGCTCCACGTGTTCTTGCGACCTGGTCTAACCTAATCTTCTACATATGATATTTCTCATTAGATGAATCTAGGGATAATATCCATGTATCACTCCATAGTTGACCTGGAATAATATCGAGCACAAGTGCTTCTCAAGGTTGGAGGGTTGAATTTGGGAGAAGGGAGAGCCTCGAGTCTACCTTTTTTTTCTCAGCGAGAGGTCTAAGAAGTCGATGCATAACCATGATGGAGAAGGGGGGAGATGAGAAATTGAGGTGGGAGGGACAAACCATGGAAAAGTGAGTGAAAAAAGGTGGACGAAGAAATACTGAGTGATGGATGAAGGTGTCAAAATAGGGAATGAAAACAGAGAGGTATGGGTTGAAACAAGAGAGGGAGTTGGTGATAGTACTTACAGACAACAAAGAAGAAACAACAGAAAAAGGGGGAAATTAGATAGAAACATGAAAAAGGTATCCTCACAAATACACGAGACCAAGGATGGGGAAGGAGGCCCAGAAACCAAAAGATCATGTAGAGGATAAATAAGTAAACATAAATTGTAGTAAATTTTGAATAGAGTTGCAGGAAAAGAGCATGAAAAATATGAACCTGAAAAAGAAATTCATGCGAAGAGGAGTTATGCATATAAGAAATAAGATTCTCAAATTGGTGATATGGAAAATAATAATTAGGGCCACTGTATATGTGTCCCCCATAAAACAACACTAAAAATCTAGAGTTGCATATCCTAGACGAATTATTCCATGGTTGGTGGATTATAAACAAATTTGAGCTATTCCTTCCCCTTTTGTTTTGGTCTTCGCCCCACTTCTTTCCATAATAACCATGTCCCTAATTATATTCTTCCATGATTGAGACTCTGGGTCCACAAATGTGCAACCCACCACACCAATGTACCTTCCCAACTCCTTACATCCTTCCTATCTATGCAAACAAAAAATTACCATCTTCATATCATTCCTTACAGTGTTAGGGTGGACATGTTGGTTTTCAGGTGGGGAAAACATGTTTCCTTTCATAACTCTTCATTAACCTCATCATTGGCATCATGTAGCATGGAGGATGGGCACCCTCAGTGGGAAATTTTTTCTCTAACTTACACTTAACTTGAAATTGAGATTGGTTTTTAAAAAAATACAAAAGATGCAGAGTTCACCCCGCCTAAAATTTTGGGTACCAATTTTCTTGATTTTATTTTATTTTTCTTATTTCTCTTATAAAATTCATAAATTTAAAAATCCTAATGAAAATAAGTTCTAAAATCAATTGTTTTTCTTGTTTGAAAGTTTCATTCATAAAAACCTAAAAAAATTAAAGTTGAGACTTAAATAAATAATTTTATACCATATAGAAGAAAATATCTTTTGTTCGAGTTGAAAATTAAATTTCGGCTACAACAAAAGTTGAGAGCTCACCCCTATGGTTTTGAGTTACCAAAGAAACTTTCATACTTTCATCTCACGTGAAAGTGAAAACTATTTAAATAGAAATAAAACCAAAACTTTAACATCAATGAAATTAGAAATATTGTTCCAATAAAGGTTCAAGTCATCCTTCAATAACATTGCAGTGTATTTACCCCTGATCAGGGTTTCTATCAAGAGAATTCAAGAGGTTGGGGTTCGATCTTGCCACCCCGCCGCCTCATAAGTTACATTTAAGGGGGGGGGGGGTGTCGTGGCCAACCCATACCATGCACCAAGCATGAAAACGTGCTTCCTAAATTTATGTATATTGCATGTCTCCACTCCTGTCTCAATTCTGTTGGTAGAGATTCCCCTCTATGGCTTTTATAGTGTGTTATGTTCCCTTCCCTTCCACTATTGGCCTTACTTCTAGGTTCTTCCACGTTGAGGGGCTTGTGCATGGAGAATTACCTGTAACCACCAGGAATTCCTTTCTACCTTTTCTTGAAGCGTGCCTATTTGTGCCAAACAGTGAAGCCCTGGTGGTTTGGCTTTTCTTGTGCCTTGGATTGGTTTATGGATTCCAGATGGCTTGATGATCTTATGGAGAAGGAGATGGAAAATTAATGGGTTATTTTGGTTGTTTTGATGGGAATTATCACTATATTTTGTGTTTTCCTCTATAGCTAGTGTTTCTTGTTGTAGTTTTCAACACCCCATCTTTAGTTTTGCAGCAATTGAAGGTTTGGAAAACATGGGACGTAACTATTTTTTTATTTCCTAATACTCTTGACTTTGTTAACATTTATTTTGGCCTTGAATTTATTGGTTTGAATTCAGACGATTGCACTGTATTTATTGGTGATTGGCATTATATGTTCACATTTATTTTGGCCCTTAATTTATTGGTTTTAATTCAATCTATTCCATAGTATTTATTGGTGATTGGCATTATGGCCTACAACGCGTTGGTCATTGTTTAAAGTATTACCTTCCTCGAATATTTTTATCTACTCTAATGCTTCTGTCTCTGACATCCTATTCTAGCATAATCTGACCAAGCCTCACATCACTCCTCATATCAACCATTCTCCTAACACTCCCAATCTCTATAAATCCTTTGGTTTCTTGATTCTTGGCTTCTATGATTTTTGTTTCCCTTTCTTGTTCATCATGCCCCAACATTGCATGCACATTCATCAGGGGGAAGGTGGTCATGGCCCCCAAGCTATACCATGAGCCCAAACCCAGGCACAAGAGGTTGTGAGCATCTACCATGCAGCTACCCCTCCCATATTCATGACAAGATTCGCTAACTCGAGAACCTCATGGTCAATGACCATCAAGGTTTCTCAGATTCTGAAATCCTTGAGGAGGTAGCCCATCAAGTTCCTCACCCTAGTCACACTAGGGAAAGATATAAATAGTACCTAAACTACATCACCCTTCATAGATGAAAATTCTTGTGGGCAAGGTTTTGAAAGAGAAACACGAGGAACATAATAATATTATATTTTCTTTGAATGATATCATGTGTGTCTAGTGTTAACAATGTTTGTGCTTGGAGATACTGGATGCTCGGCTAGACCACTTGGAGTGTCACCTCTAGTGCGATGTAAAGCCTTCGGCTCCTCTAGGGTATAGCATCAAGAATATACCTCTAGTGACTTCCTCAAAATATTGATCTTATGTTATGTATTACAGTAGTTATTTTACATACATATTAGTATTTAATAAGCTTGTTTATTTACAACGGTTTATATTACTTCAGTCATAATTTCTCTTCCGTAGTGGAGAAAGTATATCTAGTTTCCCTTTTTGAAAATTGAGACTGATTATAGTGAATTCATTAAAAAAAATGTCTCTATGATATTTTTATTTTGATAATTTGATATTTTGAGGTAATACCAATATAAATTATTAAAAAACAAAAATTATCCAATAAAAACCATTGTAGTGTATTTAAATATTTTCAGTCAAAGCAAAAAGAAACTTTTAATCTAGATGAAAATATTAATTGAAATCTAATAAAAAATTAATATTGTGTTTGATGAAATAAAATATATAAATGTTGTTTGGTTGTTGAAAGGGAAAATCACTTTAGTAAGTAACATAAAATAAATCTTGAGCTCCAAGTAAGTTTTCAATTTCCGTGAAACTTCTTTGAAATGTTGAAGCATCAAAGTTATTTTTGGGCTTTTACAAGGTTGTTTTTAAATATTTTTTTTTAAAATAAATTTGTTTCCATCACTAATCACTAGACTACCATTTCACTTCACTTTTCAATATTTTAATGGAGTATAAAGATAGATTAGTGGCGATCAAATTGAAAAGTTTCATCAAATAATCGTTGAACTTCATTGGTTTGAAATTAATTTTTTACTTAATTAGTACACGAGATGTCTTATTTGATAGGAGTGTCCATTAGAATTATAAATATTACTAAATCCTCAATATTGTGAATTTTTATTCTCACTCTATTTAAAACAAGAGATATCTGCATTGTTTTTTCACCGAAAATCTTAGGTGTTTATTTTTTAGGAATTCAAGTGAGCAATAAGTTTGTTATTATAGTATCCTATGAATATTTTTTTCTTGTAATATTTGGGTCATCGATTGTGTTCATCATAGGTTGAATACAGATCTTTTTGATAATTTTATATATCAAACAAAATCAACTTCGTAATTATGCATACCTCCTATTTTTCTCATTCAAGTTTTTTTTGTTGTTGTTGTTTTTTTTTTTAAATTAGATTTTTTTTTTATCATTATAAAAAAGTTATATACATCATGAAACTTCCTTGCTCTGGTCATATTTAAGGAATTCCAAGCCAAATATTGAACATTAATATCTTTAGGTTGTGATGATTTTTCTTGATGATAGCATTAACTAGTCAAAAAGACCATAGGATAGGACTAAATAACTTAGACTGAAAATGGATTGAGAAAGTAGATACATACAAAAATATATAAAGATGCAATAGGGAGACATATTTATTGTTATACATATCCTTATTTCTTGTGCTCTGAAGCATTCCTTGAGAAGGAGTAATGACTTAACATCTTGAAGAGAATATCGAGCTTTTAATCCATAACTCTAAGTTGAGTCTTCAAAATTGGCAAGCTTATGAATGTTCTATTACTGATTTGTGTGAAAATCTACTAGGATGCACCTAAGAAGAATATTGGTGTTCAAGTAGACATTGACTGCATACATGTAGCTTGTATACCTAGCACAAGTGGAAGTTCCCATTATCTGAAGTGTACTTTCAATCCCTCCTAACCAAGGTTTCATAATGGGAAATTTCTTGGCACACCATTTCTATAATGATTTGATCATAATGATCTCGGGACTAGCTAGCCTAATTCTAGGCTCTTTACTAGGTGTCAAGGGGAGGATTATTAGGTGAGGGAGAGGATTTGAGGGATTGTTGTGGGTCATGTTGTTGAGAAAAGGTTTTATGAGGCGAGGAAAGAGAAGCAAAGGTTTGGAAGGAGGATAATATAGTGATGGGGAGAGACATGTGAAATTGATGAACAAGGTCTTAAGAAGAGTGTGATGACAACAGGGGAGACAAGTCAATGAGATTGAGAGAGCTAAAAGAGTATGATAATTCCAAATCGAAATAGGGCCATAGGTGTTGTAGCACATATCCATAGGCCAAAATATCCAAAGAATGGTCCAATTAGAAAGAATTCAAAGTGAAAGGATTTGAATTGCAGTATTACCTTGATGTTGCAGAAGTGCATCATGAAGAGGCAGATGATCCAAATTACTATTTCTCATATCGTTGGTAGTCTTTGAAGCAATTCCCTAGCTAGAGTGGATGGAGTGCAGGAGTTTCATTGCATGATTTTGATAAGGGGGCGAGGGCACCTCGATAGGAATATTTTTTCTAAGATCGAAAGTAGGAATTTATGTCATCGTCAAAATGTAGTAGATGAGATTTAAAGAGATCCTCGCCTAAGAATATATACTACCAATATTGTGCCTCGTATCGAGGTTATGCTTATTAGATGTATTACTAGTAACCTTGTCCTTGAAGGATTGAATATAGACCATCTAATTATGATGGTATGTCACTATTCCCCAATGATGTAATGAATTGATTAGTGACGGTGTTGTGAAATCGCTAGAATGATCATGGTAGGGAAAATGTGTTGAGAAAAGTTATGGTGAGTGGTAGGCATGCCAATTTCCACCCAGTCATGAATTTTTATTTAATTGTTATGGTTAGGGGGGTCCAAGTTAGGGTAGCCACCCTTAGGGAGTCAATTTTGTTGTTGTTCAATACACTAAACAAAGGATTTTACTTCTTGTGTTAATTCAAAAAATAATTATGTTATTTATAATAAATGAAAACATGTTTTGGTATCAATAAGAAATTTTATAAAGACTAGTGATTTAGTTTCATTTATATGTATAGCATGCCTACTAGGAGATCATCTTCTATAACTTCTAAAAAATCATCAAAGGGGAAAAAACCAATTAAAAAGCCTCCAAAACAAATTGACAATGGTATGGAGGTTACACCAAAATATTTACGTAGAAAAACAAATTATTAAGCTATAAACAAGAAAGTTCATTCCATTTCAAAGATAAAAAGACTCTTTTAATGACAAAATTTATTTGTTTATATGGGGGACTCAGTAAATAGAATATTTAGAGACATCATATGGCATCATATTTATTGGATATTATATGTTCTAGCTACCCTTTCCCAAGGTTGAATTCAAATTGAAATATAGTAGATAGTCCACTTCAGGATTATTATCAAGCTATTTAGAATAAGGAATACAAAAGGAATTATGAAAAACTCTATGATTTCTTCCTTGCTCCCCTTTATAAATTTCCCTAGGCTTAGTAAAAAGGTGATAAGTTATCAATTGGGTTCATATCGAGTGGTTAACGGGAATGATTATTATCTTCCCCACCCAGGTTCAATTCCAACAAATGACATCATGAGATTTATTGTAATGGATTTGATCCTTTTTTTTGAGTTCATTTAGTCCTTCGAGGACAAAAACATGTGTATCCTTCATATGAAATATAAGATATATTGTGGGGAAAAAGAAAAAAATGAGGTAATAAATCTATTAAGAAGCACTGGGAATTGGTTCCCTTAATAATATTGCACATACTTGAAGTGTAACACACCTAGCGCCCTTGTTGTACCATGTTATTGCTAAAAATGGCATCTAATACCAATTTTAAATGTGGAAAAATGAAAATTAAATTCAAATGCACAAAATAAAGGTCAAACACATTATTCAACATAACATTTGCACAATAGCACAAATAATATATCCATTATATTTTAAATGATTTGCAAAAATGGTTGCATACATTAGATGTTCCACCCAACTGTAGACTCTATTGCTCCTGTTATCACTCAAAAACGTCCTCTTGGTTGTAGGAGATAAATTCCTAAGGTAACCATTGAAATAAATCTTACATATTGAAGGCTAGCTCCTTAAATCCATAGAGGGCTCTCTCTGACAGTCTAATTACTAAATTAGTAACTCACTATATATTCACATAGTGGCTAGATATTCAGTTGAGTTGTGTTGGAGTAAGGTTTGGTTGGGCATGAGGGAAATAATCCATTGGGTTGTGGAGTCAACAAGCTAGGGTTTATGGAAACTTACCAAGATATCAGTTTTTTGATCAGGATTGAAAAATTCAAGGTAGATAGCACATCCTATACATTTGTCATCGTTGTAGCTGAAAGAAGAAAATACAAGAACAACCCACTACAATAGGGCATATGAAATGAATCCTAAAGTAGCTTTAGAAGATAGGAGTGCAGGTATTTGAATCTATGAGATAGAGCATCAAAGAAAGGATGAATTTTGTAACATTTATTCTCATTCAAATATCAGAAGACATTACATTAAAATGGTATTACAAATAAGGAAACATTGAAGCATGTAGAAAAAAAATAAGAGATACCATCACATGAATCTTTGTCTCACTCATCAAAATCTTCTTGATCTTGGAAGATTGTAAATTAATAAATCTCTCAACTCACAGAAAATAAATATCCTTTCATCAAAAACCAACCTTTTTTTCTCATTTCTCATGTAATATATAGGAAAAATACAATAAATATAAGATCCATAAAATATGTTAGTAATAATTGTATAATATTCACAATATCTGAAATTTTAATTAATAAAAAATAATCAAAATCTTACCATTTTAGCTATTTGGATCTCTATCTGGCACATAAAATTGGTCAAGGTATATTGTCGAACTGTTGTGCGTATATTTTGTTTATCTTCTAGAACAAGGACCAATAATAAATGTAATGTAGGATCTGGAAATTTTCACTCCTTTGTAGGCTTGATATCTAGAATTGCAACTCATCTTCGCTCTTGGTATCAAAACTGGTGCATGAACCTATAAATTATGTTGAAATTATGCAACTGCCCTTGTAACTACTTGCTCCCTTTAAGGCCCTTTTTCCTTATGTTGACTTGTATTCTTGCACTTCCTCAGCCACAAAATCCCTTTGACATATTACCATAACATATCGAAAATAACTTACTGTCAAAAAATATTAAAATGGAGTAGATCAAAATGTTGAGGTACAATCAGGGTTTGATCAACAAAATTATGGTTTTGTATATTTCTCTACCCCATTAAGTAAACTTATCATTTATCCATAGCTTCTGCAGCTTGAGTGAGGAGGTCTAACTTATCCTAGCTTCTTGTCATCCTTCTTGTAGCATTATTTATGATTTTAGAAGCCTTTAGGGTTTCTTTTCTCTTTTTTCCAGCATGCTTTGTTTTCCTCTATTTGGTGGAATTATTTTTTCTCTTTGAAACTTACATCAAGAATCAATATCTCCTTTAACTTAGGGTTCATTTCTTCCTTGAAATTTAGTCTTAGTTTGTTTGTAGGGCGAGTATGAGGTGTTTTACAGTAAACCGTGGACTATGTTTCAACTTTTTCATCCCATGTTTCCATTTTCTATTTTCCTTTTTCACTTTCTATTATTTTTTGTTTTTCCTCAAAATTCAAGTCATTATATAAAATTGTTGACCCCAAATCAGTATCTACAGCATAAATAGGATAATTTTTTGCTATGCCTTAGTGCTTACCACATATTTCATTTTAATTTCTCTGTAGAGTCTTCTTGTTTCTCCAAAAACAAGGATGGAGGCATAGGACATGTCCATTTGCAGAGTACCAGCCACTTTGGCTGCCCAAGAACGAGAAAGTAACATTCCTTACCTTGGTGGTATATTTGCTACCACAACATCCATCACAATACTCTTTGTTGGAATCTTAGTCAAGTTTACATCCAGATATTTAATCATACCTAGGCACTGTACTTTTCTAGAATCAAATGAAAACAAATCCTTGTATGGTATAGTGATATCCAACCCTAAATTATCCATAACAATATTGGGCATTAAATTATGTGAAGCCCTTGAATCAAGCATTGCATTATGCAGAACCATATCATGGATGTTGAAGCTGATATAAAAATGGTGCACATCTTCATTTATCTCAGTATCATGTGGACCAAATAAGAATGTAGGTTAATCATCATAGATATTCATAGAATCTTTATTATTGATATTTTTGTCTTGAGGGGTCCTGACCTAGGTTTGGAGTTAAGGTTAACCAACAAAACCTTCTACTACTGATCCTTTCGGTAGTGACCTGATTGCGCAAGTCAAAGTCTCACCCTACGCAGTATCTAAGAGAGGTTTAAGTGATGTGGGTGCCTTAAGATCCAAAGTAACCATAAACATATCTCTGAAATAACTACCCCAACTAGGAAACCCTTACAGACAGATTTTAGGTCAAATATGAAAAATACCTTGTGCAAGTTAACACATCATCTAGAATTCAAGTAACAGCCCTTAACAAGAAATTTCATAACTATATACCATCAGATCCATCCATTAATAATTAATATAAACCCAAATACAGTTGCAGAAGAGATCCAATTGCAAACAATACAAGAATCGTAAATAAGATGCAGAAACATTCATAACATAGACAATAGAATCATTTCAACCTAAGATATCTGCAATAACATTCCTTTATTAATATTAGTAAGATCTGTTGGCTCCCTGTAATTTGTAATATTGGCAAGAAAAAGTAGCAAGGAACCACATCAAACCACTTTGGAGTCCAGTACCTAGCCTTCCTGGGCTCAAATAGGGCTCCCTCTGTGTTTATGATTTACTGATTTATCTTTATGCTTATGTTTTCTGATTTTAGGCTAGTTATGAAGTTTGGGGGTTGTTTGTTTTGATTGATTGTTTGGTTTATTTTTTTAGTTGAATAGACAGAATGTGGGAAGCTTAATCCATTGGGCTATTGAGTCATAAAAGGTATTAATTGTACATCAACTCTTTAAGGGTTTTCATAGGGAAAGCTAACTATATCAAATGGATCCTTTTAGATAAGATGAAATATGAAATGACAAAAAATTATGAATTTAGTAAAACTAAAGGGAAATTAAGAATCCTTTAACTATACTTCAACAAGATAGCCTTTAAGATAACGGTTTAAGAAAAAACAAAGAGCATGACACCCCTGAATTCTTTAATCAAACTTTACTAAGAAAACCTTAAGACAAAAATCCAGTAATCCTAAAGAGCAGGACACCCTTGAATTCTTTAGTTATTACTTTCATACAAATAAAACATTCAAGATAACAGTTCAGTGAAATTAAAGAGCAGGACACCCCTAAATTATTTAACTAAACTTCAAAGAAGGCCTTTAAGATATTAGTTTAAGCAAAACCAAAGAGGAGGACACCCCCGAATTCTTTGGCTAAACTCTACTAAGTAAACCTCAAGGAAACATGCTAAATGAAACTAAAGAGAAGGGGACCCCTGAATTATTTAATTAAACCTTTTAGAAGAAAACATTAAGATAAAAGTAATCGACAGAATTAAGGTGCATAAACAACATATCTCAATCTAAAATTTTCATTCTATTATCAGAGAAGTTGATGTACAATATGGAAAACAAAGGAGAAACATTGACAAAGAGGGGTACCATCACCATTCACATAGCTCAAGAATCCTGTGAACGTGCTTGTATTAATGATGGCCAAAACAATTAAAATACTCCTGTGCAATCGTCTCTGCAACTCAGAGTTTGATCAAAATCCAGCCTAGCAGCCAACCAAGTAACCAACCAACAATGATAATGAACAATACATGCATTTTTTAACTACATATGAGGAGGTTTCCCTAATCTATGGTGACAGATTTGTATTTACTATAGAGTAAACGATGTTTGACAATTGAGACCATGCAAGGCCCAATGCCAAAATATCTATGATTGACCTACTGTAGTAATAACTTTCTAATTTACTGTTGAGCTAACTTTTAAGATATTTTTGACTATTTTCCTTTAACATTAACTTCTAAGCTACTTAAAAATATCTCTGACTGCCTTATTAACTGTAGACACTTTTATTTAAGTGAAATTGGGTTGTAGTTGGCCAATTTGATTTGGAAGAGTTAAATGTTGATTTGCTTTGTCATTCGGATCTGTCTTCCTTTGTTGATTTGTTTCTGATTTGTCTTTAAACTCTGATTTGTCTTTTAAACCTTAATCTGTCTTCTTCTGTATTCTTCTACATGTTTTCTTTCACTTCCTATTTTGTCTTTGTGATTTCTCCTTTAATTTATTTATCTGTCTTTTGTCCTAACTCTGTATTTTTACCTTTTCTTTCACCTTTTAACCTTTGATTAATCCTTTAATCCCTTTTACCTTTCACTGTTCTGTAACTGTGTTTTCATTTGTCTTCATCTTTGTCTGTGCAGTCACTTTGAAATTCTTCTTTTACCGTACTTTGTCTTTTGATGAAAACTCGTTGCCTCTCTAGTCATCATAAGATATTTATTGATCATGATCCACTGTTGCCTTTAATTATTCTTGCGATCCTGATCCTTAAATGAAAAAAGCTCCCGGATCGTCACCTAGGGAACCCTGATTTAATAGTTTTTAGACCTAGGAATGAAAATTTATTGCATTTCTCGATATGTATGGCACTTGCAAAACTTAAAAAAAAATTATTAATAAAAACCTCAGCTGTGGACAAAGTCCGGATAATGGTAGCTTTTGGTTTTTGCATTTAGCTGTGGTTTTTCCAGGTCTTTTAGAAGTGTGGCAAGGGTTTACATGGCGGCTTGGGGCTCATTGCGGTGACACAGGGATTTGAAATATTCAAAAGGGTCAAGGGTTTCAGGTTTATGGCACGGGAGCGGTTTTAGTTTATCACACAGGACGTAGGCGGTTTGTGGTTTTGGTTGGAGGGCATGCGATAAGACGGAGGGGCGACACATGGAGGAAAGGACGGGCATGAAAATCGCCCATTTCACAAGCTACCGGGGTGTTTAAATGACAGGCTTTTGGGATTGGGAGAGAGGTTGGCAACCGTCGGATCAGAGGGTGGAGATCGGACGCTGGTTGGGTCGATGGATCGTGGGCAGGTTTCGAAAATTGGGGTCGGGATTTGAAATTAAGCAGCGAGTTAAATAACAAAGTAGGGCCCAAGGTTATATGATAGCGGGGAAATGAAGGTTTAGAATGGGGGTTTGATATGGTGGGGGCCCAGGGATATAATAAAGCAGGGGGGGGAGTTGATTAAAGCGGGGGCTCTAATAAAAAGGAATAAGGGTGTTAATATAACGAGGTCGGGTGTTTTAAATAAACAAAGTTTATTTAGGTGGGACCTGGGTAGATATTAATTTAAAAAACAATGTAAAAAGTGGGTTTTTACATTGTTTTGGATGAAAGAAGGGGAACGAGTATAGGGGAAAGGTTTTTAGCATGGGAGTGAGAAAAAGGGGTCATATAGATGGGGGAAAAGCTAAAATGAGGGGATTGAGGTCAAACATGAAGGGATTAAGTTCAAACATAGGATTTCAGCGTAATGAGAATGATCTGAATAGGTAAAATGAGAGATAATGGATAGGTTAAATGGAGATAATGAAGACAGTGATATTTCTGAAAATAAATGATAGTCAGGGAATGTTATTTTCAGCAGACTGTAGAAAGTCCATAGTCATCTAGTGATACTGTAGAATACAGGAGACTTAACAATGGCTCCAACTGGGGAGGGCAGCTCCTTTAGGAGGTGTCAAGAACATTTGTAGATCAGTCGCTTGTTTTTATTTTGCTGATTTCCATTCTATAATTGTTGATCTGCTTCAATTTTTTGTGACTTTGGCCTTCAGAAATTAAACATCATGCTTCCTGCAAAGTAATTCTGCCTACCCATCACCTAGTCTAACATTTTTTCTTCATTTCTGGGTGCATTTAGACTTGCAAACCTTGACATCATTTTTCTTTTGAAAGAAAAACTATCTATTTCTAAACTTATAACTTCCAAAGGCTTAGATTACACTAATGAACTCTTTTATTCTCTACCTAACTACCTATCTGCCAAGATTAAATAGTTTGACAGATTTTTCTTCACTATCTATCAACATGAAATTTAAAGCATGAATGAATCAAGATTAAGCAGTTTGATCATCATGAATTGTGGCATTTTGGACAAGTTTCACACAATATTATTTGGAAAAGTAAACTATCATTGGTAAGCCAAGATTAAACAGTTTGGAAAACCTTCATTTTCTAACTTATGAGAAAAAATTCAAAATTTGTACAATCATGTTTAGATTGTATGATTGAACAAGGCCTTCTTAAAAGTATTGGCATTTTGACTTGCACACTTTCAGAAATATTCATTTTTTGGTATGGGGCTTACCTTTCTCTTTTTATCTGCCCTCTTTTCTTATTTTCTTTCTTTCTTTTTGTATCAGTTTTTTTGAGATTTTTGTTTAAGAAATGTTATGTACAATGAAGAAAACTTAAACTGGGATCTTCAACAGAAATAATGCTTGAGCATCCTGCCATTGGCAGGACCTCCAAGTAATTATGTTCCATCCATTTCTTGTAAGAAAAATGCATAATTATCTCTTGCAGAATGAATAATGTATGGACCTTTCCATAGATTGTCAAATTTTCCATACTTGCCTTTGTCTTCTCTTTTGGAATCCCATTTCAACACTTTGTTTCCAATGTTAAAATCATTTGCCTTGATCCTTTTTTCAAATATCTTATTCATATTTTCTTGTAAAAATTGTGTTCTATTGTATACTCCTTCTCTGGTTTGCTGCAACTGAATAGTTTGGTTTATCCTCCTTTTTATATCATTCTCTTCAGAGTGCACCTCTTGAATGAGCTTCATTATTGGCACTCCCAAGGTTGTTGGGAAGACTACAACTGTTCCATAGACTAGTTGATAGGGTGAAATATCAATTGATTTCTTATTTGTTATCATGTCTGCCCATAGTGCATGTACCAAGTTGTTGTGCCATGATTTCTTGTTTTCCTCCAACAACTTTTTAATGATGTTCACCAAACTTTTATTTAAGGATTTAGCCAACCCATTACCTTGAGGGTAATAAGCTGTAGAATTTCCCAAAGTAAGATTATATCTATGGAAAAATCCACCATTTTATTCGATTTAAAAGCAACAACATTTTCAGTAATGATTTTTCTAGGGCAGCCAAACCTAGATAGAATGTTATTTTCAAGGAATTTGATAATTACTGAGTTTGTGGCAGTTATAGAAGGGATGGCCTCTATCCACTTAGTGAAGTAGTCAGTTGAAGTAAGGATCCATTTATGTTGGGTAGAGGAGGCAGGGTGGATTTCTCCAATGAAATCTAGACCTCATTGTTGAAAAGGAGCTTCGACATAAATTGGGTGTAAAGGCAATGGTAGCAACTTTCTTTTGCCCTAAAAAATTTGGCACTTATGACAGGAAATTACCATTTTGTGGATGTCTTGGAAGAGGGTGCGCTAATAGAAACCAACCCTAATAATTTTATTGACAATGGTTTTCCAATAGAGGTGACCTCCACATTCTCCTTCATTAAATTCATGCTTAATCCTATCAGCATCTTCTTGAGGAAAATATTTAAGCAATACACCACTAGAGTTTTTCCAATATAAATTTTTTTCTAGAATGCAGAAATTTACAGCCTTTAATTTCAAGAAACTGGCCTTTGTTTTGGACAAACCAGGAGGAACATTAAGATTAGAAATCACATACAGTATATCATCATACCAAGGAGAGTTTAGGAATGCTTCCTCAATAGGTGGAGTCGCCAGCTCCTCTTGTTCATCCAATGAGTGAATCATATTTATGTTCAGTGCTTGAAAATTTGTTTCAACCACGAGTTTATCTAGTCCTTGTCCTTTGATTAACTTGGTAGGCTTGATTTCTAGATCATTTTCCAAGATGAAAACAATCCACTTACCTCTTTTCCCACTAGGATCTTGTGTAAGTATGTCTTTAACCACAATATGGGGCACATATGCAATGATGCGTGAATGAAAAATGTAGACTCTGAAATATTTTAGTGCTTTGATTAAGGCAAAAACCTGTTTTTCCATGATATTATATTTCAGAGGTGCATCTCTCAATGCTTGGTTGAAGAATGCTATGGGCTGCTCCTGTCCTTTTGTATTTTTCTGCAGTAAGACAACATCAACTATGTGTTCTGATGCAAAGGAGAAAATGAAGAAATCTTTGGTGAAGTCAGGGTTGATCAGAACAGGTGTTTGTGTAAGTGATTTATTCACTAAGTCAAAGGATTTCTTTGCTTCTTTGGTCCACTTGACTCCTGAATCTCTTTTCAGCATGTTAGTGATGTTTCTTAGGAGTTCTGCAAGGTTTGGTATGAACCTCCTTAGAAAATTTATCTTCCCAATGAAAGATTGCAGCTCTTTGATATTTCTTAGGTGACTAATTTGCAATATTCCCTCAATCCTTTTTGGGTCAATCCTGATCCCTTATTCATATATGATGTGTCCTAGAAGCTTCCCTTATTTAAGGCCAAACAAGGTTTTCTTGGGATTTAAATATAGGCCATACTTTCTGCACTTTTCAAAGACTTTTCTTATGTGAGCTAGATGTCCTTCATCAATTTTTGAATAGACTGTTATGTCATCAAGATATATCACAATGAAGTAACCTATTTCTTCAGAAAAATAAATATCCATGGCTCTTTGAAAAGTGGCTCCAACATTCATTAACCCAAAGGGAATTTTAACATACATGAAGGTGCCCCAAGGTGTAGTGAAAGATGTCTTGTGTTGATCATATGGATGTACCAACATCTGATTGTACCCTGAAAAGCCATCAAGAAGAGATATATTTTTGGAGCCTACTACCCTTTGCAATATGTGATCCATTTTGGTAAAGGGTAGTTGTCCTTTAGGGATGCTTTGTTTAAATTTCTAAAGTCTATGCAGAGCCTAATTTACCCTATCTTCTTCCTCACAGATACAAGATTTGAAACCCATTCTGAATACCTTAGAGGGGCTATTATTCCAACACCATACATTTTATTTATTTCTTTCTCAACCATTGGCATTTGGATAGGGTTTATTCTGCACAACTTCTGTTTAAAGGGCTCCTAGATTTCTTTGAGTGGAATTTTGTGCTGGATGATATCAATATCATAGAACTTCAAGTCTTCATAGCTCCAATCAAACACATCACTAAATTATTTTAACTGATGAATATATTTATGTTTTATATGTGTTGGCAATGTCTTTGATAGTTTTATCATTTTGGGTTCTTTTTCACTGCCTATATTGCAGTCTTCAACATTTGCTTCAGTAGGTTCCATCTTTGGCTTTCTAGCAACATCATTGAAATCAAAAAGTTCTTCTAGAGGGACCAACTCTCTTAGCAATTTATTGTCTCTGAATTTCAGCACTTCAAAGTCTTCTTTTTCTAAATCTGCACACAGCTCTGTCTTATGTGGGTCATATTTTTCTAGCATATTTATATTAGCATCATGAGGGGGCCCCTCCTTGTATGTTTGTTCCTTAGTAGAGCAGTCTTCTTCCTCATCTAAGTCTGAATCTGGAATTTCAAACTCATTTCTGGACTCTAGGAAATCTTTAATCTATTTGTCACCCTAAAAAACTTGCCAATATTTTATATTATCAGGGATTGTCAGTCTGTATTTGACTTGTACTATGTATTGTTTACTATGTTAAGGTTTTTGATAAGTATTGGCTGCAAATGCTAGTCCATTGGCAAGGATATATTGATTTCTTGGGATGGAGGCAAGATCATATTCTTTGAATGTTTTTAGGAGGTCAATGGAATCGTTACTATATGATCTTAATATAGGATGTTTAGCTAACTATTCTCCTTTAATCTGCCTAATGACTAGCTCAGAATCCCCATGGACATAGATCCTTTTGGCTCCTAATTTTTTCAGTAATTGTAGCCCTAGAAGGAGTGCCTCATATTCTTCTATGTTATTTGTGCATTGAAAGTTCAATTTATATGAATGACCCTTTGCATGATTGTTCTCAATGTTGTGTACCCAAACGCCTGATCCAGACGTGGTTTTTCCACAAGAACCATCAAAGCTCATGCTCCATAGAGTTTCAGTTTCAAACTTATGTTTGCCATTATGTTGTTAATTTTATATGTGGTCTGACTGTTCCTCCTTCTCTTCTTATTTTTTAGCTAGTTGTTCATTTACTGTTGCTTGTTCACTAATTTTTTCATCATTATAGAGGATAAATGAATCAAGGTTTGTGTGGACAGAGTAGAGAGGAGAGTTATTAGGATTTTCTTGGTTGCTGACCATGTATTTCATATGAGTCTCCCTATATAGTCTTCTTTGTTGGCTAAAGACAGGTATGGTAGCATAGGTCATGTCCATTTGGAGGGTTCCTTGTAGTGTAGCTCCCCATGAACGTGAAAGGAGCATGCCATATTTAGGGGGAATGTCAGCCACTACAATATCCATTATAGGCTTTTGGCTAGTATTTGTGCTAGAGTAACACAAATATCTTTGTTCAAACCTAGACATTTGACTCTGTTGGAATCAAAAGAGTACAAGTCTTTATATGGTCTAGTTATTTCAAGGCCTAGTCTTTCCATAACTACGTTTGGCATGAGGTTATGGGAAGCTCCTGAATCTAGCTTGGAATTGTGAAGGATTTTATCATGAATATTCAAACTAACATAAAATGAAGGAACACCTCCTTCTTGGAATTTGCCTTCTACTTCTGGTTCAAACAAGAGCTCAGGTTTGTCATCATTCAGATTTACAGTATCAAAATTTTCTCCTATGTTTAAAGCCTTCAAAACTTGGGATCTATATACATCTTGGCCAACTAATTCAGTAGGAGGTATGGAGAATTTTATCTTGGAAATTTCATTCTCAATACTGAATGGTGTCTGTGTTTTCGGCAGATTTAAATCAGTTTTATCAGACACTGTTTTTGCAGCAATTTCAGATTGCTGATTTGGACTAGGGATATCAGTTAAATCAGTTTTGTTAGGGATACTAGCTGAATTAATAATGCTGCTTTCTTGACTGTTTTTGTTTTTATCTTTATCAGAACTTTTAACCATTTTGTTTGAAGTTTATGCTGTCTTTTTAGGATCAGTTTTAGGAGTCTTCCTAGCAGAATTTTCAGAGTTCTTTCTCTTGGGAATGTCTTGAGCTTTATTGCTTCTGAGGTCATACTGCCTATGCACTTCCATGATGTCATTTTTGAAGCCTTGTATATAGTCTTAGGATTATAGGCATTCTTCTTCATTTTGAGTTGGGGAAAACATGCCTTTCTCTTCGTTAGTGAGGAAAATAGTATCCTCATTATTAACTCCCATTAGATTGATTTGACTTTTTCCTGGTTCTTCAGTCACCCCCTCATTTTCATCAGCATAGTTTTCATGGAAAGGAGGTTTAATTTGTTGGTCAGGCCCTCTCTGTCTTATTTGATGGGGATTTATCCTAAATTTTTGGTTTTGGTTTTGGTTTATATTATGAGGAGCTGTTTGGTTTTCTCTAGGGAAAGCTCTCTCATTTATGTTTATTCTTTCCATCATCCTCACCATGGTTCTGACAAGGTTGTAAATCTTAGTATCAGAAGATGAGGGTATAGCCTCTTCCCTATATGTGACTCTCCTTTCATTTTTCATTCTAGCCCTCTTAGCAATCAGATTTTCCTCTACACTTACTGAACCCCTATGCATATCTTATAATGTGAGAGGGTCTCTTTCTCTTAGCTGATAAGCCATTTTTGGTCAAAACCATCTAGGAATTTCATTAGGGCTAGACCTTGTGGAGGTTTCATGTGAGGAGGGAGGGCATTGTATACACTATTGAACGTAGTGCAGTAATCTTGGGCCCCTTCTCCAACGTTTCTTTTGATGTTTTCATATTCTGACAAGACTTGGAGAGGATTTTTCTTGACTTCCCACTTGTTTAGGAACAGTTGATGAAAAGCAGGGAGGTCATGTACACTATTAAGGGTTAGGCCATTGAACCATTTTCTTGCTTCTCCCCCTAATATTTGAGCAAATAATCTTAGTTTAACAATTTCATCATCTATTTATTGTCTGTCAAAATAGTCATTCATTCGATCCACATGTTGTTGAGCAGTTGTAGAACTACTCGCATCATATAAGGGAATCTTGGACTGATAGTCCTATGGTAGAACTACTAAAGGAAATGGTAGAAATAATGGGGCATACCATGTTTCCATGGATGGTATTTGGGGAAAAAAAGGGGGGTTAACAAGTGGAGGGTTTACAAAGGGAGGTGGAGGGTTACAAGGAGGAAGGTGAACAGTGGGGGTATGAATGGGGTTTGAATTTAGTACAACAGGGTTCTGCTATAAGATGGATGGGTCTAAAATTATTTGGGCTATCTAATTCTGAGATCTAGTCTTGGAAAAGCTTTGTTCCAGGGGTGAGTCAGATAGGATATTCTGTAAGTCTTTAAGGTTTTCAGGTAGGGAACTTGCTTTATGAATAGGTCTGCTAACAACTGGAGTTTTAGATCTAGGATTTTCCCTTGGGATGTGCTCTGGATTGTCAACTATTGCAGGAGGGTTTGGGTCAGGATGGGATCTGGTACAGATTCTTATAGAAGCTAGAACTTGGACCCAAGGTTCAGAAAGGTTAAAAGTTTTATAACAATTTGAAAACAAACTAATGCGTGAAAGAAAATACTTAGTTCACAAAGTATTTTGACTGGGTTCTATTTGGGTTCTGATGATATCAGGATTTCTCAATAATTTCCTAGTGGAGTCTGTAAAAAAACTAGTGGAGTCAGTAAGCCTACTAAAAACCAGTGGAGTCACCAGGTGGATGATTTTAACTGTCTTGAGGCTGGCTTGTTCACCATCCACAACTAGATACCAGTCTTGGCTAATACTTGAATTTTTTTAATTTTGAGTGGGGTTTCTAAGTTCTTGAGGAAATATTAAGCTTTTTAATAACTCAAGTCCCCAATATGGTCGCCATTATGTTGGCTCCCTGTAATTTGCAATATTGGCAAGAACAAGTAGCAGAGAACCACATCAAACCACTTTGGAGTCAAAGACCTAGCCTTCCTGGGCTCTAAGAAGGCTCTCTCTATGTTTATGATTTACTGATTTATCTTTATGCTTATGTTTTTCGATTTTAGGCTAGTTATGAATTTTGGGGGTTTTTTGTTTTGATTTATTGTTTGGTTGATTGTTTTAGTTGAATAGATAGAATGTGGGAAGCTTAATCCATTGGGCTATGGAGTCATAAAAGGTTTTAATTGTACATCAACTCTTCAAGGGTTTTCATAGGGTAAGATAACTATATGAAATGGATCCTTTTAGATAAGATGAAATATGAAATGATAGCAAATTCTGAATTTAGTAAAACTAAAGGGAAATTAAGAATCCTTTAACTATACTTCAACAAGATAGCCTTTAAGATAACGGTTTTATAAAAACCAAAGAGCAGGACACCCTTGAATTATTTAATCAAACTTAACTAAGAAAACCTTAAGACAACAATCCAGTAATCATAAAGAGCAGGACATCCCTGAATTCTTTAGTCATTACTTTCAGACGAAGAAAAAATTCAAGATAATAGTTCAGTGAAATTAAAGAGCAGGACACCCCTGAATTATTTAACTAAAATTCAAAGAAGGTCTTTAAGATAATAGTTTAAGAAAAACCAAAAAGCAAGGCACCCCTGAATTCTTTGGCTAAAATCTACTAAGTAAACATCAAGGCAACAAGCTAAGTGAAACTAAAGAGCAGGGCGCCCCTGAATTCTTTAATTAGACCTTTCAGAAGAAAACATTAAGATAAAGGTAACAGATAGAGTTAAGGTGCCAAAACAACATATCTCAATCTAAAATTTTTGTTCTATTATCAGAGAAGTTGAAGTACAAAATGGAAAAAAAGGAGAAACATTGACAAAGAGGGATAACATCAACATTATCATAGATCAAGAATCCTGTGAATGTGCTTGTATTACTGATGTCCAAAATAGTTACAATAATCCAGTGTAATCGTCTCTGCAACTCAGAGTCTAATCAAAATCCAGCCTAGCAGCCAACCAAGTAACCAACCAACAATGATAATGAACAATACATGTAGTATTTAACTGTAGATGAGGAGGTTTCCCTAATCTATGGTGACAGATTTGTATTTACTATCAAGTAAATGATGTTTGAAAATTGAGACCATGCAAGGCCCAATGCCAAAATATCTTTGACTGACCTACTGTAGTAATAACTTTCTAATTTACTATTGAGCTAACTTTTAAGATATTTTTGACTATTTGCCTTTAACATTAAATTTTTCAATAACTTCTAAGCTTCTTAAAAATATCTCTGACTGCCTTATTAACTGCAATTGCTTTTATTCAAGTGAAATTAGGCTGTAGGTGGCCAATGTGATTTGGAAGAGTTAAATTTTGATTTTCTTTGTCATTCGGATCTGTCTTCCTTTGTTGATTTGTTTATGATTTGTCTTTTAAACCTTAATATTTATTCTTCTGTATTCTTCTCCATGTTTTGTTTCACTGCCTCTTTTGTCTTTCCTTTAACTTATTTTTCTGCCTTTTTTTCCTAACTCTATCTTATTACCTTATCTTTCACCTTTTAACCTTTGATTAATCCTTTAATCCCTTTTACCTTTCACTGTTTTGTAACTGTGTTTTCATTTGTCTTCATCTTTTCCTGCACAATCATTGTGAATTTCTCCTTTTATCGTACTCTGTCTTTTGATGAAAACTCGTTGTCTATGTTGTCATCATATGCTATTTATTTATCATGATCCATCGTTGCATTTAATTAATCTTGCGCTTCTGATCCTTAAATGAACAAAGCTCCTGGATTGTCACCCAGGGAACCCTGATTTAACAGTTTTTGGACCTAGGAATGCAAATTTATTGCATTTCTCAATATTTATGGCACCTGCAAAACTTAAAAAAAAATTATTAATAAAAACCTCAGCTGTGGACAGAGTCTAGATAATGGTAGCTTTTGGTTTCTACATTTAGCTATGGTTTTTCCCGGTCTTTTAGAAGCGTGGTTTACATGGCGTCTCGAGGCTCATCGTGGTGACACAGGGCTTTGAAATATTCAAAAGGGTCAATGGTTTCGGGTTTATGGCGTGGGAGCGGTTTCGGTTTATTGCAAAGGACGTAGGCAGTTTGTGGTTTTGGTTGGAGGGCATGCGATAAGATGGAGGGGCGACACGTGGAGAAAAGGACAGGCACGAAACCGCCCATTTCAAAAGCTCCCAGGGTGTTTAAATGACAGGCTTTTGGGATTGCAACAGAGGTTGGGGGCCATCGGATCGGAGGGTGGAGATCGGACGCTGGTCGGATGGATGGATCGTGGGTAGGTTTCAAATGGTGGTGTCAGGATTTGAAATGACGTGGCAGTTTAAATAACAAAGCGAGGCCCATGGTTATATGATAGTATGGAAACGAAGGTTTAGAACAGGGGTTTGATATGGTGGGGGCCTAGGGATATAACAAAGCGGGGGGGGGGGGGGATTTTATTAAAGTGGGGGCTATAATAAAAAGGAATAGTGGTGTTAATCTAACGGGGTCAGGTGTCTTAAATAAACAAATTTTATTTCAGGTGGGACCCAGGTAAATATTAATTTCAAAAACAATGTAAAAAGTGGGTTTTTACATTGTTTTGGATGAAAGAAGGGGAACGAGTATAGGGGAAAGGTTTTTAGCATGGGAGTGAGAAAAGGGGGTCATATAAATGGGGGAAAAGCTAAAATGAGGGGATTGAGGTCAAACATGAAGGGATCAAGTTCAAACATAGGATTTCAGAGTAATGAGAGTGATCTGAATAGGTAAAATGAGAGATAATAGATATGTTAAATGGATATAATGAAGGCAATGATATTTCTAAAAATAAATGATATTCAGGGAATGTTATTTACGACACATTGTAGAAAATCCATAGTCATCTAGTGATAATGTAGAATACATGAGACTTAACAAGATCCTTCATAGAAAAACCCTTCAACAACCTGTGCACACAACCAACAGTGTCCACACACAATAGGACTAAGGTCTCCATGCACACAGCCAGCAGGAGCCTTCTACCCAAATAGATCTGCACAAAATATCACAAAGTCACTAGATCTAACATCAACATTGAGACTTATCCAAAACCTGCCTTCTTAGACTTGATCTAGACATATATTTATCTTATTAGCCTGTGCTACTCTAGGGTCTGCAAACCATGGTTTTCGGACCCTTATTTTACCTTTTTGACCCATTATGTAATATTCCCAAATGGGAAAAGCCGGAATATAGTGCAAAAACATGGAAATAACAGTGTAAATCATGACATAAATAATGGAGGCCAATATGGAGTCTTATTCATTATAATAGAAGAAAAATAATACAAAATAATGGGCCACAAAGCATATAACAAGACACAATAAGCCTCCAATGAAGAAAACCCTCAATAAGAGGTGCTGCTACTATATCAAAAATGTCAGAATACTGCTATAGCGCAGTCGTAAAGTGCACTGCTACATGAAATGAACACAAAAATATCATGGGCTGATATATGCATCAATAGATACAACAAGTACATATCTAGGCTCTATACAACCTCCAAAGAAGAACCCCAAAAAGGGTTTTCAGAAATACACCACTATACAAGATGGGAATCAAAGCCCTAGGGCCGAAGATTCACTGCAACATATAAAATGGAAATATGGAGCTGATTTTATATGAAAAATAATGTAGCCTCCTCCAATAGATCCTCTAGATGAAAGTTTGATCCCTTCTCTAGAAAACCTCCTCCCCAAATGGTGTACTGAAACCACCCTACAACTCCTCTGAAAATAATGCAGTCCAAGACAAAAACTATGCTATGGGGGAAAATAAATAAGTGGCCTAATGCCAAATGCTACAATAAGGCTCAAGGGCCTTCCTCACCAACCTCCCAATGGAAGGAAACCTTCCTCCACTGAAAAACATATCAGAAATCACCCGGATCTAGTCTCCACTACTGCAACCTGCAACTCAACACATCTCTCAATAGAAACTGCATTGTACCACAAGACTAAAGCTTTGGCCTGATGCCTGATTATGGAATGGTAGTGCAATGCTATTCCTATAAGGCATATCAAGGGTATAGGTGGGATTCCCGACCAGGAACACCCTATGCTAAACAACATTGCAATCTTAGCTAAACAACTGAAGAAAGCTATATGTCTAAACAGAACATATATTCAGAAATATCAAATACATAAACATAATGAAATATGGTTGCCATCCTCTTCCTTATATAAGTGATGAGCTTTCTAACCCTAAGCCCCATTCATTTATGACACTAATTCCATGCAAAGAGTCTCGATATAAAATTGTGTTGTCCCATAATGAATGCCACTCCTCCATGACAACGTTGTTGATTTGGTCAAAGTTGACCCAGTCTAGGTGTTCCAACCCCTTTTCACACACAAGGGTGCTCAATTAAGCGTCTAAGATGTCCTCCTTTCACATTGGCATTGATTTTATTCATATTAAGGAGATTTATGGATCTCCATATCCTTTTATTCATCAAATAAGAAAGTGAAAGAAAAAATTAATATTCCAACTAGCCCATGGATAATTGGGAATATTACAATCCTCCCCTCCCAAATGTTTCTTGTCCTCAAGCAACTATAAAGGTGAGTGCTGCAACTCTTCTCCTCCACCATAGGTGACACCTCCATGTGATAAGCTTTCCTAATAAGCTAAGTGTCTCCCAATCCATCCCTCCATGAAATGCTCCTCCCAAGTTCTTATGGGATGCAAATGACTCATCCCACAAGGAAGCAATAGATCCAATGAAAAAATCATGGTTTTCCCAATGTACCCCCTGAAACATGTAGCATAAGAAACATGGAGAGTCTCTCTCCAAAAGGGCATGTGCAATCCTCCCATCCTTCCTCCATTCATTCCCATAATAAGAATAAGAACATCATCAATGTATGGGATCAAAACAAAGTACATATAAACATAAATATGCAAAAAATGAGGTGGGTCACAGTCCCACATATGGAACCAGCACAGTATATCTCCTGATTGCATCAGATAGTGATATGGTAAGTGGTTTCCCCATCACTTACTTGCTGCCCAAATTTTCTCATAAGTCCTGAAAAGGTGAGAAATGTTTGGTGCCTTTGGAATGCAGCCAGAGTGGTAAATCATCTCCCTATATCCTCCTAGGGAGTGGCCATGCTAAAAAATGTTTATGGCCAAAATTTGGCCATGAAGTTTATATGGAAGAATTCTCCTTCTTGGAGCAATGGCTTGCATATACATGGTAAAGTAGTGCAAATAATCATCAAGTAAAACATCATGCACATAAACATGTTCCTTACCATAACTTCTGCTCATACAAATTGAGGGGTCCATAGATAGATTCCCTCTCATTCCAAAAGAGGAAAGAGGTGGCTATAATAACTCCCCCATAGAGTCATGTATGTCTTCCATTTCCACATGGTCCATGCATCTCCTCAAATGTTGATATATCTCCTCTTCAAATCCTTCCCAAGTATAACCCTCCACGATGTTGTGGTATGATCTCATAGAATAAGTATGGCTGAAGAGAAAATCTTCATGGGCTCTTTGTAGTAACTTCTCCTTGAGATTGGAATCTATAGACAAGAAGATCCTACCATGATAATAGATGAACTCATCTTTGACTGAATATCCATCTTCTTGAAGTTGGTCATCAAGTATCATACATGTAAGAAGATCCTTGGAATAAGCCACCAACAGCTGGGATTTCTAATATGGATCTATCCTCCATAGTGATAGTGCTGATGATATATCACAAAGAACATATGTAATATGGTTGTCCTCCACTTTTACATCTACCATGCCAAAAGCACATGTTGCAAGGTTGCTATCCTCCCCAGTTTTCTCCTTTCTCAGCACATAATATGAAATGAGAATGGGTAATGATGATGTTGGGATAATGTCTCCCTCCTCCTTGAGTCTACCCAAGACTCTTAGTGCTGTACCATGACCTCTCAATGCCCCCACTCCTCCTGGATCTATGAATGGTTCATCATGATGTGAGACATTCCTCACCAAATTCTGATCAGGTGGTCTCCCAGGTGGTTTGCCACAAAATAATAATATCCCATGGGCCAAATTCATGTGCATAATATATGGGACTGTTAGGTCCTTGCTTCCATTGCGCAAATCCATATCTATTTTATGTGTGGAAGTGTATGTGAGGGATATGTGTGCATGCCCTTAATCATCTGATTTTTTCCACTCTTCCTATCCACCCATTCCATTTGCAAAGTTTCCCAATCTGTGGTGACCTTCCCCACAGTAATCAAGCACTGCACACCCAATATCACATTGGTGTCAGGTATGTCAACCAAAAATAAGTGATCAATCAATGTATATGTCCCCATGGTGACAAAAAAATATGGAACATAATGCATGCACTGCATAGTCCTAGCTCCAGGGACCAAAATAGAAAATCCATTAAAATAATCAATGGGTATTTCCCTCCTCTGCACTAGTTGGGCATCAATAAAATTTTGGGTAGCCCCACTGTCAGTCAAAATAGAAACCCTCTGATCTAAGATGGAACCTCGAACCCTCAAGGTCAAATACTTGGGTACTCCTATCAATGATGCAAGAGCCCCTCCAATTGGAGAAAAATTCCCCATCCCCACTTCCGGGTGGTGGTGGATCATATCCTGTTGTTCCAACGCTATGAACTCATTCTGGTTCCTCTTCTTCTTCCTTCTCATCATCTGAGAAGATCTCTATATAATGTGCCTTTCCTGCTGCACATCTATGTCCGGGTGCCCATGATTCTTGGCATGTGAAGCAAAGCTTCCTTCTCCTCAAATCTCTTTGGACATCATCACTAAGAGGTATTTTATTTTGGCTCTATTTTGAGAAAGTATCCTTCTCTTCTTTTCCCTTTGATGGAAAATATGGCTTTTGCTGAAATGTTGCCTTTGCTTTTGGAAAGGCATCTTGTATATATCTAGCCCTTTCAATGGCATCTTGAAGGGTAGTGGGCTTGGTAGACTTAACCAACCCATGAAGAGGTTCTTCTAACCCATCAATGAACATATAGACCATTCTTGCTGTAGATAAATTAGGAACCATAACAGAAAGTTTTAGAAATTCAGAAATATAATTCTATGGATTACCTAATTTTTTGAGCTTTTCTAGCCCCATGAATGGTGCCTCAGGTTCTCTTCGATCAAACCTCTCCACCAACCTCCTTGTGAACTCTAAATATGCAGTCACATTGGCATGACCCAATGTAGAAAAGCCATGAAACCACCAATCATGTACCTCACCCTCAAGGTGTAGCGCTGCTATCTTGAGGGCCTCCATCTCTGGTACTTTGTTTAGCTGGAAGTAGATGTCAAGCTTCTCTACCCATGATTTGGCAGTTAATTTAGATGACCCATAAAAGTTGGGTAAGAAAAATTTGCCCATAGTTCGGTGTAGATCATGATTCTGAATGAATCCTCCACCTCTATTATGATTCTTGGGTCTCCTATTGTCCTTGACATGAAAAAATTATTGAAAAATCAATTGATCCTTGAATCTATGAGATTGAGACTCATAATCCATGAAATAGTCTTCAAGATTTTCTTGTTCTTGAAACCCTTCATTTCCCACTGCTAAGAATGTAGGCATTGTAGAGCGTTGGGAAAGTTGCTGCTGCTTCACTGGTTGATCACTCCAGTGATGAGAAATGTTGGAGCCTTCACCACGCAGAAATCCTTTAGGGGATTCCTCATATCTGTCCATCCTCATCTCCTTTATTTCTCTAGCAATGTCTTGCATAGTTCTAATAAGTAGCTTGTGATACTCCTTCTCTTCATCTTCTCCTGATAAGGGTGTTTTACCCTTGTCTTCTTCATCATCTGTATAGTCAAAATTCCAGTTTCTTCTTCTGAGGTACCTGTTCTCTCTATTTGTGAGAGGATCTCCTTCTTATGATGACATATTGGCTTTCAAGATGCACAAGCTGAGCCAAGATTATGCTCTGATACCACTGTAATATTCCCAAATGGTAAAAGCATGAATATCGTGCAAAACCATGGAAATAACAGTGTAAATCATGACATAAATAATGGAGGCCAATATGGAGTCTTCTTATTCATTATAACAACAGAAAAATAGTACAAAATAATGGGACACAAAGAATATAACAAGACACAATAAGCCTCCAATGAAGATAACCCTCAGTAAGAGGTGCTGCTACTATATCAAAAATGCCGGAAGAATGCTACAACGCAATCATAAAGTGCACTACTACAACAAATGAACATACAAAGATCATGGGCAGATCCGACCAACCGAAGACTCCACTATACAAGATGGGAATCAAAGCACTAGGGATGAAGACTCACTGCAACATATAAAATAGAAAGATGGGGCTGATCTGATATGAAAAATGATGTAGCCTCCTCCAATAGATCCTCTAGATGAAAGGATGATCCCTTCTCTAGAAAAAATCCTCCCCAAATGGTGTACTGAAACCACCCTGCAACTCCTCCCTGAAAATAACGCAGTCAAAGACAAAAACAGCACTGTACGGGAAAATAAATAAGTGGCCTGATGTGAAATAATGCAATAAGGCTCAAGGGCCTTCCTCGCCAGCCTCCTAGTGGAAGGAAACCTTCCTCCACTGAAAAACATATCAGAAATCACCTGGATCTAGTCTCCATTGCTGCAACCTGCAACTTAGCACATCTCTCAACAGAAACAACATTGCACCACAAGACTGAAGCTTTGTCCTAATGCCTGATTATGGAATGGTAGTGCAATGCTCTTCCTATGAGGCCTCTCAAGGATAGAGGTGGGATTCCAAACCAAGAACACCCTGTGCTAAACAACACTGCAATCTTAGCTAAACAACTGAAGAAAGCTATATGTCTAAACATACCATATATTCAGAAATATCAAATACATAAACATAATGAAATATGGTTTCCATCCTCTTCCTTATATAATTGATGAGCTTTCTAACCCTAAGCCCCATTCATTTATGACACTACTTCCATGCAAAGAGTCTCCATCTAAAACTGCGTTGTCCCATAATGGATGCCACTCCTCTATGACAACGTTGTTGATTTGGTCAAAGTTGACCTAGTCTAGGTGTTCCAACCCCTTTTCACACACAAGGGTGCTTAATTAAGATTCCAAAATGTCCTCCTTTCACATTGGCATTGATTTTATTCATATTAAGGAGATTTATGGATCTCGATATCCTTTTATTCATCAAACAAGAAAGAAAAAGCAAAAATTAATATTCCAACTAGCTCATGGTTAATTGGGAATATTACACATTACAATTCATGAGGGGCTTTGACACACCCCAAAGACCCTGCGTTCAACTAATCTATTAAAAAATATATCAAAAAAAGGTCTTCGGACTTAGGGGAACCTGCTCCAACAGGCCCCCAAAACAATCTTGTGACTTGTCCCAAGTCGTAGTGGCACAAGATTCTTCATTTTGGTCTGGAGCTCCTTGATAGTAGTTGCAAATGGTACCAAAACACGTGCACTTTGGTCTGCTGTGCTATGCATGGTCTCCATGAGATTTTCTGAAGTCGACCCTTCAGTGGCCAAAGTGACACTCTGCAATGTCTCGTTCAGGTTCCAGACTGCAAGATCAAGGTCTTGAGAGAGGTTCATGGCCTCATCCACCCATGGTTTCATATGATATGTGACTATTTTCTTCTCGCGGTGGAGCTCCTCCACCTTGTCCCACAATGTCTGGCTGGTTTGAAGGTGTGCCATTTGTTGAGCAGGGATGAATGTAGGCAAAGCCTCTTGCTCCTTCGCGCACATCTCCTAGGTAATTTTCTTGACTAATGGATCTCTCTGCACATACGTCCATAGTCCCATGGCTTTCTCTAGGAGATCTGAACCCTTCTCAACATTTTTGGAGACAATGGAGAATGCTATATTTACTAGCGCTGTTAGTATGAATCCTTTGTCGAAGTGTACGAAAAAATACCACTTTAGCTACGCATAACTAATAGCCCTAACATCAAAAGTGGCTGCCAATATCTTCAGATCTGCAGTTAGTTGATCAAGAAAAGAGCTGCAAAAAACCAGATCTATGCATAGAAAGACATTAAGCAGTAAAAAGAAGGGTTTGCTCCCTATATCCAATAGACAAGACAAGAACAATTTTTGAAAGAATTTTTTGTATTAAGGGCACCTGGGAGGAAAACAAGAAGATGTTTCCAATTCTCCTCAATGGGATGGGTTCTTGGAATTCCTCAGCACTTCAGATCTAGAATCTCTCTCTCTTGTTGGTGTAGAAAACCCAGACAAAGATAGAACTCAAAGGGAGCTCACACAGCAAATAATGTAGAAAAATGTGACCAAGTGTATAGATCCAGAGTGATCTAATAGGCAACAAAAGGTGAAGAATAGTAGGAAAAACCCTCCTATTTATAACAAAATATTGGGCCATTCTAGATCTTGGTGCATGATTAAAATAATGTTAACCAAATCTAGATCCAACTTTTATGGAATATTTTATTATATTTGTTGGAGGGAAAAAGTATTTGACTTGGGTCAAATCCCTTTATTTGTTAATAATAAATAAATAAATGATTTATTTATCTTTTTAAGGAAGTGGTTGGAGGATAATCAAATAAATAATGATTTATTTAATTATTTGTGGGTGATTTGGTCATATTTAACAAGGAATATTATCTAAATAAGATTTAAATAATTATTCCTAGAAATAAATAAGATAAATAAAGGTTTATCTAATTAATTTCTTTGATTTTGGGTTAAACATGACTGGGAATAATAATTAAATTATGGTTTAATTAATTATTCCATGAGGAAAATCAAACAAATATGGGTTTGTTTAATATTTCCTTTTGGGGTTTCCTGTTTAGACCATAAACAACCTAATAAATGTGGTTTATTAATTTATTTAACATAGTGAAGGCAATTTTACTTAGGGTAAAATTGGTCTTACATGGTGTACTTGGGTCCATCTAATGATAATAGGTTAGATGACCAAAAAATGGTGTAACATATTGCCCCCCAGCGTGCGAGTGTTAGGAGCAAATCGTATGACCGAAGTACGTTGTAAGAACTCAATCACCAGACATCAAAAGGGAAGTCAGAGAGAGAAATGTGAGGTAGACTAATGTGCTGAAGAACTAGACCCTGAGGAGACGAGACTTACAGGTGCAACAAGTCTCTTTTTATGAGAGGGTACCTGTGCTAAAGGCGGCGGGGAGGCATACCTATGCCCGCCGAGACAAAGTACAAAAGAATAGTGTGTCCAGTAAACAAGGGACCGAACCATAAAGTACAGCCGGCATAATCATGAGCTAGATAAAAATACAATGAGGAATCCCACATACATGCTGTGCCTGGGATAACAACCAAGACTTATACAATAATATCTGAGTACATGAGATACAAATACAACCCAAATGCCCCCTATAAGCGGGGAAGGGCTCACAAAATATGACTGATACATGCAAATCAAAGAGGCGCTGCAAGCGGCTACGACCGACATCATCAAATATATGGAGCTGCATCGAGGGCTGCAATGAAGAGTTCATCCAGGCATGTGGGGGGCTACCTGCAGGGCCACCCCCTCATGAGGGCTGAGACATCTCACACACACCCGGGAATCACCAAGAGCTGCTGCTGCATCACTGAACCATCAAATATACGGATCTCGATCATGCTGAAAGGAGCTGGAGTGGAGAAACAATCAAGTCAAAGGGAAATGAGAGATCCCTTTGCCTGATCCGAGGCACCGAACAAGAGTGGAAGCTGGAACCAAGGTACACCGCCCTCTAGACCTGTCTTCTGGAATGAAGGAGCTGATGTCGACAAAAGGAGGTCCGCCATAAGTGAGGCAATGAGAGATCCTCAACTAAGGCACGAGAGAAAATAGTAGAGCGACGGACAGACTAATACCAATGATGATGGTGGAATGGAGGGGACTGAGTAGCGAATGGACGACTTCCCTTGCTAGAGCATAAAGGGCATGAATGACATGGCAGCGACTGACACAATATCATCAGGGATAGGGGACAGTGGGACTGAAGGCCATAATGTGTGACACAAGAGAGAGACCAAGCAATGAAGGATGGAGGACTATAGCGGGGTACAAAGGGACTCGGGATAGACTCCATGAATGCGATGATGACTCAACTTGGATGCTCTAAACAAGGGTGACTCGATGGTGCTGCCACACAGTAAAGGTCCAATGGGGGACCATGAAAACATGAGTACAAGATGGAAACTCACGACGAACATCAACACGAGCATGGATAAGTATGGAGGCCAAATGGTGCCCCTAGTATGAGTGTTGCAAGTGAAGAAATTCGATTTTGAGGAGGGTTATGGTTGAGGGGCATAGGTGCCCCCAAGCATGGTGTGGTCATGCCAAAATGTATTTAGAAAAAGGGGAATCTAAACACATTTTAATGATGTGGTGTGCCATTTGTTGTCGTTATGGTTATGCAGTTTGAGAAAGGAAATGGAGGATTACCAATCTCGTTTAGGACTGCATATATGAAGAAAATGGACTTTAAGTTTTCAGGTTGGCATACCTGGTGTCACTATCCCAAAGAGAGGATTTGGAGATAATGAATTGATGCTCTCCTAGAAAACCCATAGGTTGGTCAACAACAATGTCTAAGAGATTGGTTTGCTGATGGAAGATGAAGGAACGATAAGGGGTATCATCCGTAGAGTGATCGGAAGTGATATGGGAATCTAGAGGTTCTTCTAAATGTGGAAAAATAATGGTACTAAAGTCGGCACGACCAGATACACTAGGAGAGTTATGGAGAATTGCTTCTCTTGGTCTCTCAAATGTGGGTGCCCCCTTAACCAAACATTGGGTTTCAATGTAATGGCCACAAGGTGTATGTGGTGTGAACACATGGGTTCGTTGTAAGGGGGAATATATAAAGTCAGGGGTGGGGATTTCTTCCATAATGTCGTCATCGTGATAGAAGATGGGGTGATGGGTGGAAGAAAGACCACTTGCCGTGGCGAAGCTACCTGACTCATCATCATGAGAAGAGAGGTTCACATGCGCATCGTCACAAGGGGTGACAGAAGAGTAAGTAGATAAAGGATCTACCGATGTTGAGCCCAAGGTGATCGCTGAAGTAGGGTCAAGCGAAACAACAGGGGAGGGTTCAGAGGGAATGTTCCCCAAGGGTATCATGGATGATGATAGGAAGAAAATGCTGGACGAAGGCTCCGTCATCTTTACATCAGGAGGGGGGATGTCAATGGGAGCAATCATGTCTGGTAGTTTTTCCAAAGCAAAATGCGCAAATATGGGAGAGGTGGACTCATTGCGCTTGGCCTCGAATTGGCGGACCGCGGAAAGAGAGGTGCGGAAGTCCTCGAGGCGGGGACAAAGGTGGGTGTAATGGCCATGGAGATCACACAAAGCACAGGAGTGGTTGGTGTTAATAGTCTTGGGGTTCTTGGTCACGGTTGAAGAAGGAATAGAGGCTTTCGAGACCATGGAATCAGGGAATGCGACATTAACCATGGGCTTGAGATGAAGCAATTCAGGACAAGTATGGGTGGCGTGACCGACGACATCACACAAGGCACAAGGCTTTGCGGGTGGGGGAGGAGCAGGGTTAGTCGAGGTGGCCTTGTCTTTGGATGCCCCCTTGCGAGCTTTGCCTTTCTTTCCTGGAGCTGTCACCACAGGGGTATGGTCCTGGGGAGGTACAGGGGGCATGGTAGCAACAGAGGAAGCGAGGGGGACCGGTTGAACTGGTGTCAAAGCAAGATAGGGTTTGGGGTGACCAGGAGGGGTAGCGGCTGGAGGGTCAAGGTACCAAACGGGTATACCCAGGGTCAGGTTAGGGAGAGAGAGGGTGGCCATGACGGGGACCGAATAGACTCCGGGAGGGGGAGCTAGGAACGGTATCTGACCAGCGGGATAATGACCAGGAGGGACGGCTCCGAGATGGTTAAGGTCTGGGGGAACCGATCCAGGGGGATAAAGGGGTTCAGGGATACCAGCTGTAGGAGAAGGGCCAGAAGGAGGAGGTCCCGCTGGTGGAGATGAAGGGCTAGGAGCGGGTTGCGGTGGGTGAGGTTGAGTCTAAGGTTGCTGACTAGCCGAAGCGGGTCGCTTAAGGGCAGCCCAAGACGATTGCATCATGCAAACATTCAATAAGCTGGGATCAGAGATGTGAGGAGGGGGGAGACCAGGAAAATTTCCAAGCAGGGAGGAATCTTTGTAGACGCCGGGGGAGACACTGGTCAAGGAATCGACGGTTTTCTTATTGGCTACAGAAGAGATGGTCGTCTCAGGGGAGGTCTAAGACTTTGGCTCATGATAAGTCAACTGGTCGATGGTGACTATCTTTCCATTGTGAGGAAAAGACATCTTGCGAAAAACCGCAGAGGGGACAGCAGACATGGCATAGGTGTAGCTTCGTCCCAATAGAATGTTGTAATCTAGAGGGGCGTCGATGACTTCGACGTCAACGCAAACAGTCTTACCGGCAAGGGTGATAGGATACTTACGGAAAAGGCCAATGGGCTGGGAGGCGTGGCCGTCCCACGCTCGAAGGGTGATCGTGGAAGGGGCCAAGTCAGGAGATCCGAGTTGCTTCCAAACTGAAGCGGACATCACACAGGTGGATGCCCCCTCATCAATTATACACTGAGAAACGTTGGCATTCCAGATTTTGACTGTGATTTGGAAGGCGGCGGAAGCAGGGAGAGGAGGATGTTCAGCTTGATGGGCGTCGAAAACAATCATTTGGTCATCAGCAGGATCTACAGCGCCCACGGCAGATAGCAGAGCCTTCTTTTGGGAAGGGCACGATTGGAGGAGTTCCAAGGTGGAAATGGCAGCAGGAGATTGCGCCAAATCATCTACTATGCTATACAAATGAGAAACTCGACCAGAAGCAGCATTTCGACGTAATGGTCCTTTAGGAATCTTGGTATGAACCTCAACTTTGGGTTGAGGGATATGTAAGGGGCCATTGGATGTCGAAAGAGGCTCTGTAGAACCTGAAGAAGGGGACTCAGGGGCAGACTGAGCGGGAGGCTTGGGGTACTGGCGAGACCGAGTTTGAAGGTGAAGGTCGAAGGTTGGGGAAGGATCAGAGTTCATCATAAGGATCTGGTAATCGGAGGAACCAGAAGGGGAAGGTTGAGTGGCAACCTGTCCGTCAGGTGTTTGGGTAGCCATGAATCCTTGCTGAGGGAAAGGATCAGTAAACACAGCTGGTTGGGTAGTGGCCACATTAGGAGGAGCATGAGGGGAGGCATGTTGTCCGCGCAATGTGGCTTGAGACTCCCACATCTGCCGCATCTGTGGTAAGTGGGGAAAATCGTGGGTGTAATGACCGTAAACACCGCAACACGAACAAGGCTTATTTGTGCGAAGCGGCCTGTCCGGCTTGGGCTGAGTGCCCTATTGTTGGTTAGCAGTGTTAGGGTCAACACCTTGAGGATTCGGTCCCCGAGTACCAGGGGCAGATTGGTTTGGATTGCCTCTCCGCCTTCTTTGAGAAGAAGGGGGATTAGTCGCGCCCTGCTGTGCAAATAATTTCCCTGGAGGGGGCTGTAGGTGCTGTTGCGGGTTTGGAGGAGGCAAGGGAGATGGAAGCGCATATGTTGGAGGAGCTGGCGCACTAGGCTGCGGATAGAGGTAATGGCTAGGTTGGGAAACATTGAGGTAAGAAGGAGGTTGGGCAAAAGGAGGAGGCATGCCGTATCCTGGATACATGCTACCGGGAGGGGGAAGAGTGCTAGAGGTGCTGGCCCCTCCCTAAGGGAGACCATAGCCCATAGGAGGTTGAGCATACGGATGATAAAAGGCTCCAATGATACCGTCGGCAGAATGAGATGCCCCCAGGGCGTTAGCGTCACCGGGCCTGGGGAGGTCAGGGAGGACGGTATAAACATAACCAGACTGAGCATAGATCAGGTCATATTTCAAGGCTATTTGGAGGGCGGCTTCTTCGGTTTGAGGGAAATGGGAGGCGACATCTTTGCCAATGGGAGCTAAGAGAGAGCGAAGGAACCAGTCCATATAGATCCGATCTTTGAAGGGGGGAGCTTGACATAAGCTTCGTCTTCGTCGCCATTCCTGGACATGAGCGGAAAGGCGGGTCGAAGAGGTTTGCTTGAAAGAGGTCAAAAGCTCCGTACCAGTATCGTATCGGAGAGGGAGTTGGAAGTAAGATAAAAAGGCTTGGGCAATGGTCGCAAAGGTGGTATGGGAAGAGGTGGCTTGGTCAACATACCATTTAGAAGCTTCGCCGGTAAGCGTGCGTTGGAACAACCGAAGACGGATGGAATCGTCGGTAATGGAATTGGAGGAACACCACATGTGGAAAGATCAGACATGGTTGGTTGGATCTTCTCCAGCAAGGCCTTCGAACTTAGGGATGTCGGAGGGGAGCTTGGTTGGCATAGCAGGCCAACCAACATCGTGGCGGATAGGGTCATTGATCAACTGATTGAAATCGGGGAGGCTGAGGCCTGCGATGTACGACAGCAAGGGTGTGGCCGAGGTAGTTCCTGTGGCGGTTCCGCTAGTAGTAGTTCCGGCATTAGGGCCGGGAGCATCGCTAGCGTTAGGCCCTGGAACATACATAGTGAAGGTGACAGGGGGAGAACCAGAAGGAAAAGGAGAACCCAAAGAATCAGAAGAGGAGTCGGAGTGCGGACTCGGAGGAGGACTGGCTCGACGACGGCGGGACAGAGCAAGTCGATCAACCGAAAACTGAGGGTGAAGGCCAAGAAGTCTTCGGGAAGTGCACCTTGGGGGCGCAATGATGACAACACAAATAGAGCACAAGTGGAAGAAGAATGACCACAAGGGCAAGGAGGTGCAGAATCAAGTGATTACAATGTCGAAACAAGGGCAGATAGGTGCAGTGTCAATTGATTTTAAAGTCTTTGCCTGGCGGTGTAAACCAGGCTCTTCTTCGCTTAGGGTGAGTGTGTGGCATGTGTTAATTTTAATTTTTAAACCCTTTTTGTTTTGAGAGCAAGAGAAAAAGTGTGCTGCGTAACTGAAAATAAATCTACAGAGAACAGTATATAATGCTGAAATAACAGAAAATTAACAGCTACTATTGCATCGATTCAACCCAAAAAGGCGGGTCTCTCAAAAATAATCTAAAAGAGGGAAAAAATCTAGTCAAAACACACTAAAAATAGGCCAATAGATCTAGGGTCGAAAGGGACAGGGATCTAAAGGAGAAAGCTGCTGAAAAGAGGTGCAGATCACAGCCAAGAGGCAGAGGCAAGGTGGCTGGAAAAAAGGATGAAATCAACAAAAAGCGGAAAGGACAGGGAGGAGGTCCTAAAGGGAGGTCCAAACAAAATGACAAGAGGTGATTTGAAAAGAAGAAAAGCTGATTTAAAGGGATCTGAGGAGGAGGTATCAGATCTGAAAAAGGGAAGGCTGAAACTCTGAAAAATAGACGGCTGAAACAGCTAAAAACTCTTCCACAAAAAGTGGAGGGTACTGAAGCCCTAGGGGGCTAGGTTCCCACTTAGATGAGAAAAACAGATTAGAAACAGGTCTAAACGGGTGGAGGCAGAGGCTGGAAAACCCTGACAGAAGCTTCAGCAAAACCCAGAAAAATTGCAGAAAAACAGCTGAAAAAATGGCAAGTCGCAGGTTCTGACCTGTTTTCAGTGCAGGTCGCAGAAAATTGGCTGAAAAGTGCGACCTGGAGGTCCAGATCGCAGGTTATGGGCTGAAAAGTGTGACCTGAAGCTCTGGGTGTCTCGGCAGCAGATTTTCAGAAAAGTTGTCGTCTCAGTTGCGGCTGATGTCGGTCACCTGCGCAATAGGGCTAGAAACACGCAAAAGTTAGAAATTTTAATGTTTTAGGGTTTTATGTGAGAAAAACAACATAAAAATAGGAAAAAAAAATCTAAAAAGAAACCCTAGGGTCTGAAGTAGCTGGATATGCAGGAATATGAAAAACGACAGCGGTCGTAATTTAAAACCCGTGTGGAGTCGCCATTTGTTAGTATGAATCCTTTATTGAAGTGTACGAAAAAAGACCACTTTAGCTACGCATAACTAATAGCCTTAACATCAAAAGTGGCTGCCAATATCTTTAGATCTGTAGTTAGTTGATCAAGAAAAGAGCTGCAAAAAACCAGATCTATGCATAGAAAGACATTAAGCAGTAAAAAGAAGGGTTTGCTCCATATATCCAATAGACAAGACAAGAACAATTTTTTGAAAGAATTTTTGTATTAAGGGCACCTGGGAGGAAAACAAGAAGGTGTATCCAATTCTCCTCAATGGGATGGGTTCTTGGAAGTCCTCAGCACTTCAGATCTAGAATCTCTCTCTCTTGTTGGTGTAGAAAACCCGGACAAAGATAGAACTCAAAGGGAGCTCACACAGCAAATAATGTAGAAAAATGTGACCAAGTGTATAGATCCAGAGTGATCTAATAGGCAACAAAAGGTGAAGAATGGTAGGAAAAACCATCCTATTTATAACAAAATATTGGGTCATTCTAGATCTTGGTGCATGATTAAAATAATGTTAACCAAATCTAGATCCACCTTTTATGGAATATTTTATTATATTTGTTGGAGGGAAAAAGTATTTGACTTGGGTCAAATCCCTTTATTCGTCAATAATAAATAAATAAATGATTTATTTATCTTTTTAAGGAAGTGGTTGAAGGATAATCAAATAAATAATGATTTATTTAATTATTTGTGGATGATTTGGTCATATTTAAAAAGGAATATTATCTAAATAAGATTTAAATAATTATTCCTAGAAAATAATAAGATAAATAAAGGTTTATCTAATTAATTTATTTGTTTTTGGGTTAAACATGACTGGGAATAATAATTAAATTATGGTTTAATTAATTATTCCATGAGGAAAATCAAACAAATATAGGTTTGTTTAATATTTCCCTTTGGGGTTTCCTGTTTAGACCATAAACAACCTAATAAATGTGGTTTATTAAGTTATTTTACATAGTGAAAGCAATTTTACTTAGGGTAAAATTGGTCTTACATGGTGTACTTGGGTCCATCTAATGATAATAGGTTAGATGACCAAAAAATGGTGTAACAAGCGCGGCCCATTGTGTGCGCACCTCCGGAGGGGTCTGAGGCTGCAACTTTGCCTACAATGTAGCAATTTGCTGCTCAAAATCAGCCTTGACAGTCTGGATCTCAGACCTGGAAGCATTGAGGGCTGCGATTAGGCTCTCAATCTTGGCTTGAGGCGCGACGGAGGCCAGGATGGCTACATGAGGGATTTCACCACATAATCGATCAATGAGGCTCTCTAACTCCGCACGCTGAGCTACAACTACCTATTGCACTGTCTGAGCCTTGGTAGACTCTGCCATCCTTGTTGCTACAATCTTCTTGGCCTCGCTGATATATTATTGTGCACGATCCTCTCTGTTTTGCAGTGCTGCGGATATGAATATGTGTAGAGAATAGAGCTTCCCACATGGTAGCTTCGAAAGGTCGATGTCGACCTCGGGGCAGGTTTGGACCTACACGCACAACTTTTCTTGTTCCATGGACACCGCTCCACCCAGGAAGGGGCATATTTTGCTTCTAGTAGTCACGACGATCGAAGTGGGTGGCAGGGTCACTTGCATTGGTCTCGCTTGATCTACGCTCGCTTGCAATGTATCTGTTTTCAGTTGTAGGACCTGCAAACTTGACTAAAAAGCTTCTACCACGGCCTTGTATTGTGTCTCCATCATGTTCTAACGATCCTCTGATGCTGAAGTAATGGCGTTTGCAATATTATCGAGGTCCTCTTCGGTTAGAGTAACCTATTTTTTGAAGATTCTACCACGGCCTTGTATTGTGTCTCCATCATGTTCTAACGATCCTCTGATGCTGAAGTAATGGCGTCTGCAATATTATCGAGGTCCTCTTCGGTCAGAGTAACCTCTTTTGTGCCTCTGGCCTTGGACCCTTTCCTCTTCCTGCACGGCCCTTTAGATGTTTCCCCACCTTGGTTGGTGCTACACGAAGAATCGACACCATCCCCATTGAGGGCATCCAAACCTCCAAGGTCTACCTCTTCATGGTCTCCTCCCAACTCTTGATCCTTGTATTTTTCTACATCTGGGTCCTTTTCTGCGTCATCCCCAGTATATTTTCTACCTGTCTCCATGCACGACTCTGTTGTGTCTTTTGGAGTCATATATTTTGGAGTTTTGTATTTTCCTGACGTGGACAATGTAATGGGCTGGGTGGACCAAGCCCAATCTTTCATTCATTCAGCCATGTAGCCACGACATGGTCAAATTCCGCCTCCATGACCATATAGGGCAAGGTGTACCAGTTTGATTCCTTTTGCACCTTGATCTAAATGTTGTGCATGGTCTCCTGAAATTCTAAAATAATTTTGTACTTATCCTTTACTACTAGTGAGAGTCTTGGTCTGGAATGGATAGCTTGCACCAGTGTGCTTTCAAAAAGTACCGAGAAAATTTTATTTTCTTCAACTCGTCGATGGTTTGATGAGTCCCATAAGTTCGCGTAGTGCACACCCTCGCATACGCCTAGCTCAATCTCAGGAAGGACTGCATCTGTCGGGGCCTCCCATGCCACCAGCGTAATCAACAATAGAAGCCACGAGTAGCAAAACGACTTCCCCAGTTCCTGCGCCTCGCGTACATTTTCTAGAAACTCTTCGCACAAAAACTACGTCTAGTTATACAACATCCCATTTTCACATTGCCTTGTCAAGGCAATGATGTGCACGGGAACCGTTTTCGGTCGGCACTTCCTCATAATCTTGCATCTAAGGATGAGAGTGCCCATGCGCACCGCCAGGTCAGCAATGGTCTGGACCAAAAATCCCCTCTTATCCCGTCCCACCTTGTATTTGGTCTTCACATCATTTTCCACTTTCATCTTGTTTCTCTTCTTGAATCCCTTCATCGAGTGGGGCCCATTCTTGTGCAAGCCAGTGATCCGATGGATCACCGTGACATCTATAGGAATTCTCCCCTGAATCCACAGGGAGCCCTCATGGAACAAGGCCAAAAATTGGCGCACACAAATGTTGGTGATTATGTAATATTCCCAAATGGGAAACATAGGAATATAGTGCATAAAACTGGAAATAGTAGTGACAAATCAACACATGCAATGTAAGAAGATCATATAACCATCATATTAAGATCATAGCAGCCAAATGTATACAAGTTCTTGAGGAAATAGTCACTCAAGTTGGCAAAACAAGCCTCAAGAGAACATGTACATGAAATATGAAGAACACTGCTACACAACAAATACCCAAGGCTATGATAGCGCAATTTTATTAGAAATAATTACTGTTGAAGAATGTCAATACATATATCTGAAATTATATGGCTCAAATAATGCTGGGAACATAGATCTAAGCTCCCAAACACATTTCCAAGATAACTCGGAAAGGGTTTCCTGAAATACACAAAAATGAAGAAATACAAATATGGCCCTAAGGATGAATAATCTCTGCAACTGGATAGATGATAGGAGGTTGCTGATCTAATCTGGAAATGTATGAAAAAATCCTCCTATAGATTCTCCAAATGAGAGGCTGATCCCCACGCTGTCTCTCTCTCCACTTATGGAAAGTGTAGAGCTGTTGCTGATATTGGGCTGCAATAATGTTTCCCTCAAGATACAAAAGTACAATTGGATCTCCAAAGACCCCTCCTCTAGTTTCATGAGCTCAAACCATCCCATACAAAGTGAATGGTACATCCTCAACATGTGGTATCCAAATAAGAAAGATACTGAATTTTATGTGCAATGTTGGATGATACCAATGGTTCCTCCAGTGGATACAACACAGTTTTACCAACTGTTGTTTTAGAACATCCTATGGCAAGTTGTCTCCCAACAAGTTTCTAGCTGTGCATGTTTTCTCATCTACTAGGAGGTAGTAAATGGCATTATATATCAGCTCAGCATAACAATAATAACACCACATTTTCCTAAAGTCATGCAAAGAAGGGATATCTCCATCATAAATGTTGGTCTTAGAATGACCATGAAACCCAAATATAATCTTGTCCTCTTGTGGAGCAATGCACTGTATGTATATCGTGAGAAAATGTAAATACTTTATAAAATGATCAATAAGTATAGAAATACATTCCTTACCATGTATTGTGAGTAGGCTAAAAGTGAGGTCCATGGATGAGCCCTCCCATGAGGATCTCCTCTTAAAGGTCTACAAAATGAAGGTGTTATTGCCTAAATCTACCTCAGGCTGAAATAAGGCAGAAAAAGGACAACACCAAACCATTCTCAGCCTCGTAGCTAGCCCTACGAGGATAGGAGAGGGCTCTCTCCGGGTCTATCTCGGAAAAACATGTCCAATAGGGCCTGAGATGACCTATAATGGATACTGATTTTAGGCTAGTAAATAAATATGAAAGAGGTATATTTGATGAATGACTGGGTTTCAGGGATGTATGGGACAAAGAACAGCATGAGCTGAGAAATTAAATCAAAGACACAGAGTGTTTCATGAGGCAAGATATGCAGGAAGTTTAGCAATCAAATTTGAAATAATATGGAGGTGGAAAGACTGTTGAGAGTTTGAAAAGGGCATATATAATGAATCCTTTTCAACAGAAGAAGACATACAGAAACATGAACGCTTTCCCAAGGCAGAGCAATAACTGGATTCTACCTTTCTTACTAAAAAGCATTCATCTAGCAATGATTATGAATGAACAGTAAAACATAACGAGATACATATGAAACTGAAAGAAAAGACATATGCCAAAATCATACCACAGGAATCTCATGAACCAGAGCTGCATCATTTCATTAATTCTCTGCCAAAACTGTACAATGAAGCATTGAGTTTTTCTTCCACACTTTTGCCAAAACTCAGACCCCTTTACAAATGATTTTCAATACAATAAATAAACTCAAATGTTGAAAAAAGATCGATGAAAATAGGGAGTTGTTTCAACTGAAATTATAAAGATAGAAAAGAGCCATCCATCTGTTTCTAAAGACAGAACAACATTCCACTAGAATTTCTCTGATGACCAATTAAAAGACAAAAACTGTAGCGTGGATCCCATGAAATCGTGACTGAGGACAAAATAGGCAATTTGTTCCTATTCTTCGTTTAATTTTGGCTTTTGGTCTATTCGCTTCCATTTACCATTTGAAAAAAACCATTTTTTAATAAAAATAGCTTTTAAACTAAAATTTCGCCTTTAATAAATGGAAGACTGTATGGTCAATGAACGATCCCGGCTGCAATTTTGTTCGTGCTTTCAATTTTCCCTTATAAAGACACTCTGCATTCATCTTGAGATTTCCAGTGCATTTCACTTCTTCTTGCAACATCTAATCTAAATAACATCCACTCTTCAAGAGTTGCTCTCAGGTCGTGAGTCTTGGCCTTTAAACCTTTGCAACAATTGGCATGCATAGTTCACATGTGTTCTAACGTGGCCCTTGTGTCATAGAACCCACTAAAATACGCCGCATCAAGAAACAATAGATTGACCCCGATCTCGGTAAATTCGTTTAAGAACTTCATCTCGTTGAACATATCTTGATCATGTTTCCCAGGATAGCGCTGGGTGGAGTTGTACCATAAATTGGACATGTTGATTGTTCTTGTATTGGAACGAACAAATGTAAAACCTGTATTTGGTAAATTTTTTGACATCACTAGGACCATAGTCGCATGTATCACAAGAGATTTGGAAATCTGCCTCACTTGAGAACCTTCTGAATGGATTTCGGAGCCATAGCACATTTGCATCAGTGAAGACGAAACTAAATCCGTGTTGTACCACATCCTTCAAGGATTCTATTTTTCTCCGAGTGATATTCAAGTAATCCTCAGTCATGAAAAATTTCTCGCCTGAAAAATAACCCCTTCTGTCCTCAAATCAAAGCAATGGGGATATATTTCCTTGCAGCGGTTGAAGGCCCTCTCATCTAAGGCAACAATGAGGAGATAGTCCAGAAGTTCCTGTGTTCCCTTGCCAATACGAAAGCTCTCCAATAACTAGTCTATAAGGTCGTTGGGCTCCATCCATGCTTTGTTCGCTGTTGTTATGATCAGCGTTTTGTTTGGCATCGAAGCCTTCGCCAGAGCAATTTCCATCTCGTCTGCATTTTTGCTGAGCAATGGGCGCTCCATTGGTATTTGGAGAAAAATGAAGTAAATTCCATTGAGTTTTTATGGACCAAAGATTAGTTTGGCCTTTGGGGCTCTGTGCGCCGCACGGGATGAATGCGCCGCGCCAGAGCAAATTTACACTGCGGAAAACTTCTCTATGCGTCGCGTCGTGCCTATGCGCCGCGCCTTCCTCCAATGCGCCGCGCGGGTTTTTTTGACCACAATTCGACCTTTTAACACAATTTTTCTCCCTTCCACATTTTTTCTTGACTTCCCTGATGCTTTTCGGCATGAATGGATTTTTAAACACCACGAATATCTTATATATCAACAGATTTGATTTTTCATTTGGAAATCCTCTTTCTAATTCTGTAGACTTTGACACTTTTCAATCTTTAATACAAACTCTGTTTTTTTTATTGTTTCCTTTGACTGAAATGCTGAACTTACTTTGTCTGCTTGCAGGGATGACTTGCAGTGGATTTTGGCAAAGGATCAGGAGAGGTTGTATGTGAAGTACTTCATGGCGGAAAGATACATATTTATTACAAAAACAAATTTGACAATTTCTTCTTCAAAACATAGTTTTGAAGAAGAAACATCCTCGAGCATATTTGACAATGAAAATCTTGAAATGGAAACTTGTTGAATGACATCCTCATGGCCTGCGGGCATTGTTTAACATTTCAGAAAACGAAACCCTAGACCTAATACCTAGCGACCAAAATTTGCTTGAAGGCTCACTGAAATGCAAAATTAGACCTTGATACTTTAAAATCACTTTGTAAGAGCATGTTTGATCACTGGAGGGAGGCTGCAAAGACTGACGCTAACAGAAGGGATGCATACTCCCCTTGGAACACTCCATCAATAGATACATACTCCCAAGTGACATCGTTGTTTGCCTTGGCAATAAGGTTCTTGTCACTTCATGAATCCATTCTTTGACATGCCATATGCCAAAGTCATCCACCATCATGCTGCTATGTGTGGAAGACTCCTTCCTATGTGGAAATACCTCCTGATCCTTCAATGCTGAAGGGTAGCCTCTTTGCACTTTGATTGTGCCATCCCTTTCTCTTGAAACATCCTGCAAGGTATGGGAGAAATTTAGCCCATACTCTCCCAAGAGCAGCCAAAGTAATAATAGCTTTTTCTTCCCCCTCACATTTCCATCATATAGTTCATGGAGTGAAAAAATGATGATTGACATGAAAAATATCACATCACCCCAATGAAACTAAACTCCTTGCTGCCATATAATGAAAATTTCATACCAAGTCCCAACCATCAACATAATCTTTGAAATAAAATGTGTCACATGATGACCAAAATATTTCAAGAGTAGCCAGTGCAACCTTGCCTCTTGCTGCCTTGTGTCATAGATATGCAAGTGGCTTTCCAGCCTCTTGCTCATCAACGTCACCCATCCAAAAAATGGTGAGTGTCTATCATCATGCTCAAAATAGGTATCCCTCCAATGGAGAATACCACTCTCCCAATCCAAATCACTGCCTCTACACTTCATGGGATGTTGAAGTGCAGCCTCCTGGAGATATTCAAATGAAGACCACTCATCAATGACCAAATTGATCCCATAGGGATCCAAATATACTGAAGGAAAAATCTTCTCATTGAGCAATGAAGTTCTCATCAAGAAAGATCCATCATAACAATGGAAGATAAGATGTCTCTCATCAACCATATTCCTATCCCCTACTACACATGTAGAATGGTAATTGGAATGCTCCAATAATGGTTGGCCCTCCAGTTCATCACTGCTGCTCAATGATAGCGCTGCTGATCTCCATGATGGTGCATCTGATGTCCCAAGATCATGCTCAATGTTGAACATATAGTTCTGCATTGAATTGTTTAGGACAATACTCATCCTATCCTGCAAAAATATACACTCCAACCCCAAGAGTTGCGTGCAGGTCAACAATGATATACTAGGATGACTATATATCTCCTCCTTAAACAAATCAAGGTTCCTTAGCATAGTAATAGTCTGTTGCTCCAAATCAGCAATGTGCTTTGACCCTAGGTCATGCATTTGCCATGATAGCATGTTTCCATAATGCTCCATATGATGTGTTGTAATAATAGGAAATGGAAATATGTGCGTACCTTGGTAAAGCTTGGGAACATCTTGTACTTCTACAAGGGTTCTTCCCTCCGGTGTGATGACTTCCCCAACTACTGATGATGATGGTTGTTCTTCTATGGCTGTATCAGCGCTGGCATAAGTCTCCTCCTCCTCATGGACCTTCAGAATAGTGCATGGGACCTTACATGTCAAGAGATCATGACCACTTTGCAAAGGTGCAAGTGTTCTTTCTCCTGATGCAAGTGCTTCTGCAGCAAGTGGTGGTGGAAGTTTCTTTTCCTTTAATTTCTACTTATCAAACTTCTTCATCAACCTTTGAGTAAAATCTGCATATGCAGTCACTCTTGCATGACTCAAATGGCTTAACCACCAAATGTTTGCTTCACCCTCAAGGTGTAGCGCTGCAATCTCAACAACTTATCTTTATACTACTGGATGCAGCGGGAAGAATGCATCCAACTTCATTCCCCAAGCCCTTGCTGTGCATGTGGATGACCCATCAAATGTAGACAATAGAAATCTATTGCTACAAGGTCTTCTTTCTTCTTTGAGTTGAATGAACTATGGGAGAGTTAGATTCTCCTTGAAAGCTCTAGGTTGAGACTTATATTCTACAAGATACTCACTTAGAATCTCATGACCCAAGTGTCCTCCATCTCCATTCCTTTTATCTTCTTCCTAAAAAGAAAAGAGCATAGTGTATTTCTTTGGAGCTCTATGCAATACCGGTTTTCTCTTCTGTTGATAGGAAGTGCATGGACTTCCTCATCTTGAAACCCTAATGAGGTCTCACTTTTTCTCTCCATTCTTCTTTGCTTGACCTCCTTGGTGAGGTCCCTTGTACATCTGAAAAGAGATGAGATAAAACTAATTCCTTCCATTATTCTGATCTCTTTCTTCTTCTCTTCTTTTTCTTATAACACATTGGCTGAGATCCATAGGCTGAGCCAAGATTATGCTCTGATACCACTGTAATATTCCCAAATAGGAAAAGTAGGAATTTAGTGCATAAAACTTGAAATAGCAGTGACAAATCAACACATTCAATGTAAGAATATCATATAGCCATCATATTAATATCATAGCAGCAAAATGTATACAAGTTCTTGAGGAAATAGTCACTCAAGTTGGCAAAACAAGCGTCAAGAGAACATGTACATGAAATATGAAGAACACTGTTACACAACAAACAACCAAGGCTATGACAGCGCAGTTTTATTAGAAATAATTGTTGTTGAATAATTTCAATACATATGTCTAAATTTATATGGCTCAAATAATGTCGGGAATTGAGATCTAAGCTCCCAAGCACATTTCCAAGATAACCCAGAAAGGGTTTCCTGAAATACACAAAAATGTAGAAATACAAATATGGCCCTAGGGCTGAATAATCTCTGCAACTAGATAGATGATAGGAGGTTGCTGATATGATTTGGAAATGTATGAAAAAATCCTCCTATTGATTCTCCAAATGAGAGGCTGATCCCCTCACTGAAAATCTATCTCCCCAACTAGGGCTCCAAACCCTCTACTGCAAATACACACTGAAATTACAGAGTTTCTTCAGAAAACTATGTTGTAACTAATAGAATTACCTTAACCTATTTCTAGATGATGAAATGAGGCTCAATAATCTCCCTTATAATCCTCCTAGATGAAGGGTTTCTCCCTCCACTGGAAAACAAGCTCTGAATTTGGGTTTCTCAACCCTCTACTACTGCACCCTGCAAAACAACACAACTTCCTGTAGAAACTGCGCTGTAGAGAAAAGATGGAGCTTGGCCTGATGTCGGATAGTGGAAAATGTAGTGCAATACTCTTCCAAGAGGCCTCTCAAGGAAAGAGGTGGGATTCCCAACCGGGAACACCCTGTGATAAACAACACTGCAATCTTAGCTAAACAGCTGAAGAGAGCACAAGTCTAAACAAACCATATACAAAATAATAATCTACAAAATAATCCCCATATGCTTGCCATCCTCTTCCTTATATAAGTGATGAGCTTCCTCACCCTTGGCCCCACTCAATTAGGTCACTACTTCCATGCAAAGAGTCTCCAACCAAAAATGCGTTGTCCCTCCATGAATGCCACTCCTCCATAACAATGTTGTTGATTTGGTCAAAGTTGACCCAATCTTCATGCTCCAGGCCCTTTTTACACCTAAGGGTCTTAAATCCAGCTTTTAGATGACCTCCATTCACACTATGAGTGTCTTTTATTCCTACTAAGGAGATTTATGGGTCTCCATACCCTCTTATTTCTCTGTCTAAGAGCAAAATCAAATTTTAATATTTAAATTAGTTGTGTGCTAATTTAGGAATATTACAATCCTCCCCTCCCAAATTTTGCTTGTCCCCAAGAAGCTACAAGGATAGAACTGAAGAGTCTCTCCTCTTCCTCCTGTAGCATCCTCATATGATAAGTTCCTCCAATGAACATGATTCCCTCTCATCAATATGTCCTCAAGCTGTTCCTCCCAAGTGTATAAGTAAGCCTTTGGTGACAAACCCAAATGGCTCTCATAATGAAGTAGTGGGATACCCATGGAGGCAACTACATGTGTTATAGAGGCCTTCTTGAGGCATGGAATCAAAAAATTATTGGGAACCTTCATTCCCATGTGAAGCTCCAAACCCCAAGCTATCATCCACAAAACGTGAGTCACCCTCCATAATGGTAACTCATGAAAATGTTCTTCCACCTTTGGCCCTTGCAATGTAGGTGGGCTACATAACCAAACATGATAGACCAAATGGCCTACCCCACACTGTCTCTATCTCCACTTATGGAAGGTGTAGAGCTGCTGCTAATATTGGGTTGCAGTAATGTTGCCCTCAAGATACAAAAGGACAACTGGATCTCCAAAGACCCCTCCTCTAGTTTCATGAGCACAAACCATCCCATACAAAGTGAATGGTACATCCTCACCATATGGTATCCAAATCAGAAAGATAATGAATGTTATGTGCAATGTTTGATGATACCAATGGTTCCTCCAGTGGATACAACGCAGTTTTACCAACTGTTGTTTTAGAACATCCTGTGGCAAGTTGTCTCCCAACAAGTTTCTAGTTGTGCATGTTTGCTCATCTACTAGGAGGTAGTAAATGGCATTATATATCAGCTGAGAATAACAATAATGACACCACATTTTCCTAAATTCATGCAAATAAGGGATATCTCCATCATAAATTTTGGTCTTAGAATGACCATGAAACCCAAATATAATCTTGCCCTCTTGTGAAGCAATGCACTATACGTAGATGGTGAGAAAATGAAAATACTTTATAAAATGATCAATAAGTATAGAAATACATTCCTTACCATGTATTGTGAGTAGGATGAAAGTGAGGTCCATGGATAAGCCCTCCCATGAGGATCTCCTCTCAAAGGTCTACAAAATGAAGGGATGAATACTCCCCTTGGAACACTCCAAAAATAGATACATACTCCCAAGTGACATCGTTGTTCGCCTTGGTAATAAGGTTCTTGTCACTTCATGAATCCATTCTTTGACATGCCATATGCCAAATTCATCCACCATCATGCTGCTACGTGTGGGAGACTCCTTCCTATGTGGAAGTACCTTTTAATCCTTCAATGTTGAAGGGTAGCCTCTTTGCACTTTAATTGTGCCATCCCTTTCTCTTGAAACATCCTGTAAGGTATGGGAGAAATTTAGCCCATACTCTCCCAAGAGTAGCCAAAGCAATAATAGCTCTTGTTGCCCCCTCACATTTCCATCATATAGATCATGGAGTGAAAAAATGATGATTGACATGAAAAATATCACATCACCCCAATGCAACCAAACTCCTTGCTGCCATATAATGAAAATGTTAGGTCCCTATATTACTAGTATAGTCCCTTATTGTTGTTAGTGTAACCCAATTATTGTTATTATTTTACCCTTGTAACCCCAATATTGTTATTATTGTGCCCTTAAATTATTATTGTTAGGTCGGCTAGGATTACATTGTAGCCCCACTAGGATTACATTGTGGCCCCATGGACTCCTATATATATAGAAAGCAGGTTTTGTAATTTGAATCATCCAAGAATTGTTCATTAATGTAATGTATTGGAGGTTTCCCCCTCAAAGTGGCTTATTTATAAGGCGTTGATATATCTTTTCTTCTATTTTTGGAGCTGGTTTCACAACATTTGGTATCAAAGCTTTGGATTCTAGGGTTTTGCTGCTCCAAACAGGTCATCATGGAATTTTCACTATAAATTTTTTTCTACGAAGGTTCAGAAGATGAGATTTTTAGAGTACGAAGCCAAATTCCTGAGGAACATTGTCACAAAATTTCAGAGCTTGTTTCGCAATATTTTCGGAGATATGATTTGTGGAAGTTAGGGTTTTTTGTAGGCTCCTGAATTTAACCTAAACAGGTCATTGCGAAATTTTATCTATAACTTTTTTTCTATGAAGATTCAAAAGTTGAAATATTTGGATAGTGAATTTGAACTCCTGAGGAACATCGTCACAAAATTTCAGATCTTGGTTCGCAATATTTTTGGAGATATGGTCTGTGGAAGTTAGGACTTGTTCAGGCTCCCGAATTTCATTTCAAAGAGGTGATCGTGGGAAAATATTCGTAACTCTGTCTCTAAGAATCAGATTGGAATTATGTAAAAAGTGGATGCAAACACACAAAATGCAATTTTCTATCTATCAATTTCAGAGCTGAAGGAGGAAACAGGAAGACCTGGCAAGTCGTACAAGTTCGCTCTATTGAAATAGTCCATAATTGAGTCATTGTGGGAGATTGGACATATCTTTGCCTTGAAGAATCCAAATCAGGTCAGACCTGTGACATTTGAAAGAAGCTTCAGAGGGCTACGAAAAGGAAAAATTTTAGATATTGAATATCCGCAACTATATAGATAATTCAATTTCAATATAGAGCTCCTCAAAAGCAAGTAAAAGTTGTGTATTTTTTTTCCCGAATTGCATAAGTCTTGTTTGAAGAATCAAGTTGAATTGATTCCAAGGGCATATTGTAGAATAGATATCAGTATTGGATTAAAAAATGACCCCATTTATGGCACTTTATGGATATCATCCACCATCCATCACATCATATTTAAGAGAAAATTCGAAGGTTCAAGCAGTGGAAGATCACATGGAGCATCAACAAGAAGTTCCCCAACTCTTAAAGGACAACATGAATTTGGCACAAAATCGAATGAAACAACAGGAAGATCAACATCGCAGCGAGAGAATTTTTGATGTAGGAGACTGGGTATTTTTACGGCTACAACTATACAAACAAATGTCCCTCAAGCAAGCTAAGAAGGATAATAAATTATCACCAAAGTACTATGGTCCTTACAAGGTGTTGCAAAATATTGGTATTATGGCATACAAATTGGAACTTCCTGCTTCTTCATGAGTGCATCCAATTTTCCATGTTTCATGCTTAAAGAAGGTTATAGGTGAAAATCTTATAGTTCAAACAATATTGCCAGAACTTGATGAGGAAGGAAAAATCATATTGGAACACAGAAACAACCATGACTCTGTTTCCTTGGTATGGAATCGATGAGTTTTAAGTATCTCATCGAGTGGAAGAACTTTGCTTGAAGATTCTACATGGGAGGATGATAATTTTATGTAAAGCACCCAGTTTCTCCAAGCGTTGAGGACAACACTTTTTTGAAGGAGAGGGGCATGTTAGGTCCCTATGTGCAGTATAGTCCCTTATTGTTGTTAGTGTAACCCCCTTATTGTTATTATTTTACCCTTGTAACCCCCATATTGTTATTATTGTGCCCTTAAATTATTATTGTTAGGTCGGCTAGGATTACATTGTGGCCCCATGGACTCCTATATATATAGAAAGGAGGTTTTGTAATTTGAATCATCCAAGAATTGTTCATTCATGTAATGTATTGGAGGTTGCCCCCTCGAATTGGCTTATTTCTAAGGCATTGATATATCTTTTCTTCTATTTTTGGAGCTGGTTTCACAACATTTGATATCGGAGCTTTGGATTCTAGGGTTTCGCTGCTCCAAACAGGTCATCGTGGAATTTTCGCTATAAATTTTTTTCTATGAAGGTTCAGAAGTTGAAATTTTAAGAGTATGGAGAGAAATTCCTGAGGAACATCGTCACAAAATTTCAGAGCTTTTTTCGCAATATTTTTGGAGATATGATCTATGGAAGTTAGGGCTTTTTGCAGGCTCCTGAATTTAACCTAAACAGGTCATCGCGGAATTTTCGCTATAAATTCTTTTGTACGAAGATTCAGAAGCTGAAATATTTGGAGAGCGAAGCTGAGCTCCTGAGGAACATCATCAAAAAATTTTAGATCTTGGTTCGCAACATTTTTTGAGATATGGTCTGTGGAAGGTAGGACTTGTTCAGGGTCCTGAATTTCATCTCAAAGAGGTGATCGTGGGAAAATCTTCATAACTCTGTCTCTGAGCATCGGATTGGAATTCTGTAAAAAGTGGATGCAAAAAAACAGAATGTAGTTTTCTATCTATCAATTTTAGAGCTGAAGGAGGAAACATGAAGACCTAGAAAGTCGTACAAGTTCTCTCTATTGAACCAGTCCATAATTGGGTCATTGTGGGAGATTGGACATATTTCCTTGAAGAATCCAAATCAGGTCAGACCTGTGACATTTGAAAGAAGCTTCAGAGGGATATGATAAGGCCAAATTTTAGATATTGAGGATCCGCAACTATATAGATAATTCAATTTCAATATAGAGCTCCTCAAAAGCAAGTAAAAGGTGTGTATTTGTTTTCCTGAATTGCATAAGTCTTGTTTGAAGAATCAAGTTGAATTGATTCCAAGGGAATATTGTAGAATAGATATCAGTATTGGATTAAAAAATGACCCCATTTATTGCACTTTATGGATATCATCCACCATCCATCACATCATCTTTAAGAGAAAATTTGAAGGTTTAAGCAGTGGAAGATCACATTGAGCATCAACAAGAAGTTCTCCAACTCTTAAAGGACAACCTAAATTCGGGACAAAATCGAATGAAACAACAGGTAGATCAACATTGTAGCGAGAGAAGTTTTGATGTAGGAAATTGGGTATTTTTATGGCTACAACCATAAAAACAAATGTCCCTCAAGCAAGCTAAGAAGGATAATAAATTATTGCTAAAGTACTATGGTCCTTACAAGGTGTTGCAAAAGATTGGTACTATGGCATACAAATTGGAGCTTCCTAATTATTCATGAGTGCATCCAATTTTCCATGTTTCATGCTTAAAGAAGGTTATAGGTGAAAATCTTCTAGTTCAAACAATATTTCCAGAAATTGATGAGGAAGGAAAAATCATATTAGAACCTGAAGCAGTCACGGAAACAAGAACTCGACAACTACGGAATCGATCAATTTTAGAGTATCTCATCAAGTGGAAGAACTTACCCACTAAAGATTCTACATGGGAGGATGAGAATTTTATACAGAAGCACCCAGAGCTACTTAAGCATTGAGGACAACACTTTTTTGAAGGAGAGGGGCATGTTAGGTCACTATATTACTAGTATAGTCCCTTATTGTTGTTAGTGTAACCCCCTTATTATTATTATTGTACCCTTGTAACCCCCATATTGTTATTATTCTGGCCTTAAATTATTATTGTTAGGTCAGCTAGGATTACATTGTGGCCCCATGGACTCCTATATATATAGAAAGGAGGTTTAATAATTTGAATCATCCAAGAATTGCTCATTCATGTAATGTATTGGAGATTTCCCCCTCAAATTGGCTTATTTCTAAGGCGTTGATATATCTTTTCTTCTATTTTTGGAGCTAGTTTCACAACATTTGGTATCAGAGCTTTGGATTCTAGGGTTTTGCTGCTCCAAACAGGTCATCGTGGAATTTTTGCTATAAATTTTTTTCTACGAAGGTTCAGAAGCTAAAAATTTTTGAGTACGAAGACAAATTCCTAAGGAACATTGTCGCAAAATTTCAGAGCTTGTTTCGCAATATTTTCGGAGATATGACCTGTGGAAGTTAGGGCTTTTTGCAGGCTCTTGAATTTAACCTAAACAGGTCATCGCATAATTTTTCTATAACTTTTTTTCTACGAAGATTCAGAAGCTAAAATATTTGGAGAGTGAAGCTGAGCTCCTGAGGAACATCTTCGCAAAATTTCAGATCTTGGTTCACAATATTTCCAGAGATATGGTCTGTGGAAGTTAGGACTTGTTCAGGCTCCCAAATTTCATCTCAAAGAGGTGATCGTGGGAAAATATTCATAACTCTGTCTCTAAGCATCGGATTGGAATTCTGTAAAAAGTGGACGCAAACACATGGAATGTAGTTTTCTATCTATCAATTTCAAAGTTGAAGGAGGAAACAGGAAGACCTGGCAAGTCGTACAAGTTTTCTCTACTGATTTAGTCCATAATTGGGTCATTGTGGGATATTGGACATATATTTTCCTTGAAGAATCCAAATCAGGTCAGACCTGTGACATTTGAAAGAAGATTTAGAGGGCTACGACAAGGCAAAATTTTAGATATTAAGGATCCGCAACTATATAGATAATTCAATTTCAATATAGAGCTCCTCAAAAGAAAGTCAAAGGTGTGTATTTTTTTCTTGAATTGCATAAGTCTTGTTTGAAGAATCAAGTTGAATTGATTCCAAGGGCATATTGTAGAATAGATACCAGTATTGGATTAAAAAATGAACCCATTTATGGCACTTTATGGATATCATCCACCATCCATCACATCATCTTTAAGAGAAAATTCGAAGGTTCAAGCAGTGGAAGATAATATCGAGCATCAACAAGAAGTTCTCCAACTCTTAAAGGACAACCTGAATTTGGCACAAAATCAAATGAAACAACAGGCAGATCAACATCACAACGAGAGAAGTTTTGATGTAGGAGACTGGGTATTTTTATGGCTACAACCATAAAAAAAATGTCCCTCAAGCAAGCTAAGAAGGATAATAAATTATCGCCAAAGTACTATGGTCCTTACAAGGTGTTGCAAAATATTGGTATTATGGCATACAAATTGGAGCTTCCTGCTTCTTCATGAGTGCATCCAATTTTCCATGTTTCATGCTTAAAGAAGGTTATAGGTGAAAATCTTCCAGTTCAAACAATATTGCCCGAACTTGATGAGGAAGGAAAAATCATATTGGAACCTGAAGCAGTCACGGAAACAAGAACTCGACAACTACGAAATCGATCAATTTCAGAGTATCTCATCAAGTGGAAGAACTTACCCACTGAAGATTCTACATGGGAGGATGAGAATTTTATACAGAAGCACCCAGAGCTACTCAAGCATTGAGGACAACACTTTTTTGAAGGAGAGGCGCATGTTAGGTCCCTATATTACTAGTATAGTCCCTTATTTTTGTTAGTGTAACCCCCTTATTGTTATTATTGTACCCTTGTAACCCCCATATTGTTATTATTGTGCCCATAAATTATTATTGTTAGGTCGGCTAGGATTACATTGTGGCCCACTAGGATTACATTATGGCCCCATGGACTCCTATATATAGAAAGGAGGTTTTTAAAATTGTATCATCCAAGAATTGTTCATTTATGTAATGTATTGGAGGTTGCCCCCTCGAAGTGGCTTATTTCTAAGGCGTTCATATCTCTTTTCTTCTATTTTTTGGAGCTGATTTCCACTAGCAGAAAAATGTCATACCAAGTCCCAACCATCTATTTTTAGAAACAGAATGTGTCACATGATGACCAAACTATTTTGAGTATCGATCAGCCTGCCTCCTACGCCTGTGAAATAGATGCCAAGTGGCTCTCCAACCTCTTACTTATCAACATAACCCATCCAACCAATGGTGAGTGTCTACTATCATGCTCAAAATAGGTATCCATCCAATGGATAATACCACTCTCCCAATCCAATTCACTATCTCTACACTTCATGGGATGTTGAAGTGTAGCCTCCTAGAGATCTCCAAATTAAGACCACTCATCAATGACCAAATTGATCCCATAAGGATCCAAATATACTGAAGGCAAAATCTTCTCTTTGAGCAGCGAAGTGCCCATCAAGAAAGATCCATCATAACAATGGAAGATAAGATGTCTCTCATCAACCATCTACCTATTCCCTACTACACATGTAGAATGGTCATTGGAATGCTCCAATAATGGTTGGGCCCCCAACTCATCAGTACTGCTCAATGATAGCACTGTTGACCTCCATGATGGTGCATTTGATGTCTTTAGATCATGCTCAATGTTGAACACATAGTTCTACATTGCATTATTTAGGAAAATACTCATCCTATCCTCCAAAAATCTACACTCCAACCCCAAAATTTGTGCGCAGCTAAAAAATGAATAACCAAGATGACTATATATCTCCTCCTTGAAAAAATAAAAGGTCCTCAATGCAGTGATATTCTGCTACTCCAAATCAGCAATGTGCTTTGACCCTAGGTCATGCATTTGCCCTGATAGCATGTTTCCATAATCCTCCATATGATGTGCTGAAATAATAGGAAATGGAAATATGTGCATACCTTGGTAAATCTTGGGAACATCTTGTATTGCTATAAGGGTTCCTTCCTCCAGTGTGATGAATTTCCCAAATACTAATGATGATGGTTGCTCCTCTATGGCTGCATCAGCGCTGGTATAAGTCTCCTCCTCCTCATGCATCTCCAAAATAGTGCATGGGACTCTATATTTCAAGAGATCAAGACCACTTTGCAAAGAAGCAAGTGTTCCTTCTCCTAATGTAATTTCTCCTACAGCAAGTGGTGGTGGAAGTTGATCTTCTTCTGGTTTTCTTCTATCAAACTTCTTGATCAACCTTTGATTAAAATTTTCATATGCAGTCACTTGTGCATGACTGAAATGGTTGAACCGCCAATTGTTTGCTTCACCCTCAAGGTGCAGCGCTGCAATCTCAATAGCTTCTCTTTATACTACTGGATGTAGTAGGAAGAATGCATCCAACTTCATTCCCCAAGCTATTGCTGTGCATGTGGATGACCTATCAAATGTAGACAAGAGAAATCTATTGCTGCAAGGTCTTCTTTCTTCTTTGAGCTGAATGAACTGTGGGAGAGTTAGATTCTCCTTGAAATCCTTTGATTGAGATTTGTATTATGCAAGATACTCACTTAGAATCTCATGATCTAAGTTCCCTCCATCTCCATGCCTCTTGTCTTCTTATTCAAAAGGAAAGGGCATAGTATGTTGCTTTGGAGCTCTATGCAATACCGGATATTTCTTTTGTTGATAGGAAGTGCATGGTCCTTCCTCATCTTGAAACCCTAAAGAGGTCTCATTGTTTCTCTCCATTCTTCTTTGCTTGACCTCCTTAATGAGGTCCCTCTTAGATATAAAAAGAGATGAGACAAAACTCATTCTTTCCATCATTCTGATCTCTTTCTCCTTCTTCTTATTCTCCTGATATCATAATGGTTGAGATCCACAGGTTGAGCCAAGGTTATGCTCTGATGCCACTGTAATATTCCCAAATGGGAAAATCAGGAATATAGTGCATAAAACTGGAAATAGTAGCATAAATCAACACATAAAATGTAAGAAGATCATATAGCCATCATATTAAGATCATAGCAAAAAAATGTATACAAGTTCTTGAGGAAATAGTCACTCAAGTTAGGCAAAAACAAGCCTCAAGAGAACATGTACATGAAACATGAAGAACATTGCTACACAATAATACCCAGGGCTATGAAAGCATAGTTTTATTAGAAATAACTGCTGCTGAAGAATTTAAATACATATATATGAAGTTATATGGCTCAAATAATGTCAGGAACGGAGATATAAGCTCCCAAGCACATTTCCAAGATAACCCGGAAAGGGTTTCCTGAAATACACAAAAATGCAGAAATACAAATATGGCCCTATGACTAAATAATATCTGCAACTGGATAGATGATAGGAGGTTGCTGATCTAATATGGAAATGTATGAAAAACTCCTCCTATAGATTCTCCAAATGAGAGGCTGATACCCTCACTGAAAATCTATCTCTCCAACTGTTGGGCCAGAATTGTAATCTACGGATAAATTACGCTTCCCTAGATAGGTGCTAGTCTAGAACAATAGGTGAAAGACTATAAAACTATTTCTCCTAACTCAAAACAGATATACAGAGAGGATTGGAGGTTTACTTGTTCAGTCGCTTCCAAATGGCTCCTTCTGTCGCTTTTGTTGCAGCTTCAAATTCAAGCGGTTTGTGAGCTCAATGCTTCCTGCAAGAAAGAACACTAAAACAACAGAAGATGCAATAATATAGATATCTATTCAAACTAGTTAGCTAAATCAGTAAAGCATAAACCACATACATCAACTAAGATCTTACAATATTGAAAATCAAAGTCAATACAGATGCATGTAGGGAAAAATCAGCAATACTCTTTATTGATGATAGAAGGAGAGGTTAAAACCTAGTGACTGATTTTAAGTGACCTTCCAACAACGTTCCCAAGCCTCATCATAGTATAAATCTCTCCAGCAGCAGCTTCACAAATTTAGCTCTCAATTGAAAACTCTCCAGCATTTCTCTACTCAAATTCTTCCTTCTCAAGAACTTACAACTGTGCTCAATTTATAGATGAACTGTAGGTTTTTTTGCAGTCAATAACTTTCCAAAAATAGAAAATACATGTTTCCATTCATGTATATGTGAAATGGACACTTAGATCTGAAGCTTGACACATGTGAACTCTCCTAGAAGGCACTCGCCAAGTGGAGATTCCAGAACAATGAGAATTTCACTGCCAATGTGACCAACGCACCTGTCAATGTCGGGAAGTGATTTGCAGAGTAGCCTTGCATGGGGCTACCTGCATATGCAATGCACTTAGGCCCCTTAGAGCCTGCCTTGGTGAGCTCTCATATGCTATATAATAAGCTTCAAACCATGGAAACCTTTACTTGATGAAAGTATTGCTTGATTTGTCTTGTTTCTTGCCTTAGGGCATGTAGCAACTGAAATGATAAGGAGGGATAGACCCTTGATCATTGGTCCTCGAGATGATGTCCAGTTAACCAGGTCATTGGGAATGGTTCCCAAATTGACCTATAACAATTTCCCCCTAAAGCATGAGATCCAAATAATAAGAACATTAGATTGAGATTATTTACACTGTGATGAGTCTAAAAACGAAGCTGAGTGGTCACCTGCATCAATATTACAATACATTACATCATGATATATCCTCTTTGATCATAATTGCTGAGGGTAGGCATTCCCATGTTCAACACATAAACAATCTAATAACATGTACATAATTCAGAAATTCGTCTTCATTGGAATGTTGCCTAGATGCAGACATGATTACAGATATAGGCCCATGTTTGGATGACAATCTGTAAGTAAGGCCATCGTAGAGATAATGTGTACAACAATCCTGAAATCGCAGCATGAATGGATGAAACTAGATCCAGGGTCTTCTTATCTCGTTCACTCGATCATTCGGGTACAAGTCTAGCCATGTGAATATATGATTTGTAGTTGAACATGGAAAGACATTGTTTGATTACCAACCAATGATGTGAGCTGTTAAAAAACGTGAGAGAACCACCATTAATGTCAATGGCCCTCAAGGTATTGCATTGCATTTCTTAAGGCGTGAATAGATGATCTGATGTCAAACGCCAAACATAATCTTTCAGTCAAAATTTCGGAAGCGAGGATCTTGTCGATGCTGTAACAAGCCTCATGGCACTAGAATCTGATGTTTCTAAGTGAACTTCTTGGATATTGATTTGTCGTTGATAGGAAGTCACCTTATTGCAAAACTGGAGTTACTGATTTCAGAGACAAGGGTATGAATTGATATAGCAATTTTCAGGGATGATGGTCATGAAAATGAAGGTTTATGAGTATTACAGAAGGATGAGTTTTTAATCACTGGATGACTTCTCTTGAACATATCGGCGACACTATGATGAGTTGGCAGCATTGACCCAAAACCGAAGTGAAGGTATGATGAACCATAGGTGTGAATGAATCGTCAAGATGATTACCCAACCCAAACAGTCACGGACATGGAGTGAAAGAAGTGTCATGTTCAAGAGCGACTTGCTACCAAAAAGAAACTTTTCTTACTTTTCCCAAATTTTCCCTGGTCATTTGTCGACCAGTACCTCTTTATTTTTTAACAAGCTTGAGGAGGATAACATTTTCTTGATCTATAATTCAACCCTTCAGGCGAATAAAGTATCACTATTTAATAATTTAACGAGTCTAGCGATGAATGAAACTCGATTCTTGCCATGATCGACAAGCCCGTCGCTATTTTATGTTTTAACGAGCTTAACGACAGTAATATCCCAATCCTTTTTCATATTTAGAGAGTCTAAATATGAGGACGAAAGATAACTCCAAAAGTAATTTTTCGTAAATTTTTCACTCAGATCCGAAAAAGTGTAAAATAATATCTGAGAGAACCTCTTTGGTCATGTTTAACCAAGGTATTCCTTTTTCGTAAATAATCAATCTTAGTCCGGAAAAGGGTTAAACTTATACTGAGTAGATATCGATTCATTTACTTTATCGAGCTTGAAAAGACAAGTGCTCGACAATCTTTTCACATTATCGGAGTCTGAAAAGAGCTGAAAGAAAACTCTAGGGGTTCCTTTTTCGTTGTTATCGAAGCTCGAAAAAGAGATAAAAGTGCGCTTCAAATCCTTTTTAGTTTTTAACAAAGCTCGAAAAATAAAGGAAAAAGTATGCTTTGTGGTGAGTCATTCTTTGAATAAATGCATGACTAATTTGTTCATCGAGTTGTATTTCCTATTCGGAACAACATCAAATGGATTAAAAATACCTGTTTCATAATAAAAACATAATAAAACCATAGTCATAGAAATACATTTAACTTGCAAACAATTAAATGACTATAAAAAGTAGTTTCACTATTCATTTTTACCATTCCATAGTTACCATTTGCATTTTGGAGCTCTAAACCTGATTTTTCCCCCAAAATTTAGTCGTTTAATGCGGTCATTTATGGGGATGAATTTTGTCACCGTTTGATCCCGGTTAGTGCCATGAACCTCTTCTTTCCTTCAGTATTCATTTCATTTCCATTATTTGCAAATTTTTATGGTTTTGAGGCCCCTAGGGTAAATTCTTCCCAAAATGAGGGCAACGCACCCCTGAATGTAGAAACCTGCATTGCATAGTAGGTATAGTGAAGGGTACCTACATGTGCAACGCACTATCTCAGCCTAGGGAGTGCGTTGGGTGTAGTTCAAGTTTTTGATTTTCATGCTGTGTCTAAAATTTGCCTAGTTTTTTGCAATGATTGGAATCTAATGGATCTTATGGTTGATTTTCAGGTTTCCATCAAATTGTAATGACGATTACATGGAGGGAAAGAGAACATGAAGAACAAGATATGATTGCCTTGAATGATCCGAGTACTGTAAGAGCCTTAAGAGATTGTGGACTACTTAAGTACTTCAAATTGTCAGGAATGAGGCAACAAATAGAACTCTTGGAGTTTTTAGTTAGAGCATGGGATCCAAAGATAGGGGCATTTCACATTAAGGAAAAATTAGTTCCCATAATAGTTGAGGATGTGTATTTTCTCACAGGTTTTTCGAGGAGAGGTTTGCCCATTTCACTACAAGAAAAAAGGACATTGGTGAGGTGCAAAAAATGCCACCATAAGCTCATTGGTGACAGTCAAAAGAATGCTCATCATGAAAAACTGAACGCCACCAAAAGTGGCGTCGCCGAAAGTATAGGTGTTTTGGTGACATTCAAGGTTCGTCACCAATAATGATTTATAATGACGGATAGTGACCGTCACCATTTCATATGAGAAATGGTGACGAACAATAGCCTTCGTCACCAAAAAATTGAACGTCACAAAAGGTGGTGTCGCCAAAAGTATGTGTTGTGGTGACATTCAAGGTCTGTCATGAATATTGATTAGAATGATGGAAAATGACCGTCACCATTTCATATGATAAACTATGATTTATTGTGACAAACCTTTCATGGTCGTCACTCTTGGTGCATATATATGGCGATGTTCGTTGACTGCCACCATTTCATATTTGGTGAGGGTCGAAAAATTTCATTCTAAACTCATTGGTGACTTCAAGGTCCATCACAAATAAAGACTATAATGAAAAACAATGACTCTCACCATTTAATATAAAAAACAACGATATATGGTGACAGACCTTTCATGGTCGTCATTATTGATGCATATATATGGAGGCATTCCTTGACCGTCACCATTTCATATTTTGGTGAGGGTCGAAAAATGTCACCATAAGCTCATTGGTGATGGTCAAAAGAGCCTCCATCACTAAAACTGATCGCCACCATTCCATATGAATATCAAGGCACAATGGAATCAAACCACCAACCTCCTGCTTGTAAAGCAGGTGCTCTTCCATTGAGCTAGCACCCTTTAAAGAATTAAACTTTTAAAAATTATATCTTGAAACTTCATAGATTGTAAATTCTACAACTTTCAATAAATTAAAGTCTCGACAATCTTTTACTAAACAAACAAAACATGATCGAAGTTGTAGGTCCCTACCTAATGGTTATGGAAGTTATGAAAAGTAGGTGAAGGGAAAAACAATTACGTATAAGAGACTCAATATGTTAAGTTGAATACTCAATTAGAATTGAAACTCTGAAGACATTTATAGTCTACAAATGACCTATAACTCGCAAATGCACAAACTATTGGAAAGGAAATGTCACAAGTGGATGCATATGGAAGAAGAGCATTGATGAAGACAGATGCAATATGTTACAGGTTGAATGAAAGGAAAATCGCAATGTTGTTGTTGTTGGGTGACTTTATAATTGGGAAATTTGTCTTTCCTTTATCACATAAATATTCAAATTAAAAATTAGAAATTATAGATATCTGAATGATATCTAAACTTATGTGAAAATGTAACATGAATCTCTTGGGAACCACAGGGAAAAATAAAATAAAAATTATATATATATCGACATGTGATTTGGAATTTCACAAGTCTGCACTCAAAACATGAAACAACCAACAAATAAAAAAAGTTGAAACTTATCACAGTAAGAGTATCTCTTTTTAGTAGTGAACACCAAAGAATAACACAGTAATTAGTTCACTTTAAGACTACAAAACATTGGAAAAAAACAATGTGTTCAATTATCTGCCAGTATAAAATGGACTTGATTCTATTACTAACCTTTGAATCATTTTTATCTTTGCATATTTGCATCCGGGGGATGGTGCCTTTCTCATTTTGCCGGAGAAGAAAAATATGACAAATCTAATTTGTTGTTTAGTCTTGCTTCATTTGTCTTGCATGTATATTGGGGTGTTTGTTTAATTTTTAATTCAAATGCATATAGATTAGCATCTAGGGTAGACAATTTAATTTCTCCTTAAGTGTGGATGAACCAGAATGCTCAGATGAGCCAACAGTTGTGTTGTCTCTGGCTTTAGAACCACCTTTTGCCCCTATTGTGGGGGTATTAATCCCCATAACCTTCTTTTTCCATTTACCCACAACATGTTCCTTGGTGAATTCTTTTTCTTTCTACTATGTGGAGTGTTTTCTTTCACTGGAGTTTGGAAACTATTATGATTAGGTTGAACATGCTACATAAGACATGCACGATAAATACTAGACATATTACTCAATACTTTATTAATAGAATTGGGGGTACCTTGTGAACATATCATATTTGAATTTAGCATATTGAGAGAATCACTTTTCCTTAGCTTTCTTTTATCCCCTGATGTTTTAGTTTCTTTGAAGACTTTGGAATGTCCTCATCTCCCTCAATCATCAATTTCTCTAAGTGTGTTGGTGTTTTATCAACTGTCTGTGTTTTGCAAATACCTAAATATTATTCTGCTGAGGCCCTTTTCTCACGCACGAAAGAATATTTTGTAGTACTTTTTACAACTATTGATGAACTTGAAGAGAAAAAATCTTTTACAACACAACTTTTTTGAGCTGAGAAACATGGAGACACGAGAATATTGTGCATATCTATTATAGGACAAGACATATTGCTAGAATTAATGGGTCCTAAAAGCAAGGGTCCTAATACATGAATCAAGGAATCGAGTTTTCTATTGAATGAATACATGAAAGGGTCCTAAAAGCATCTACCAACCTAATCCGTGTGATAGCAAGATGCTTGAAGTGTAATTTTAAATAACACATACATAACAGAGTATAATAGGCAAGTTATTTCAGATGTTTTTGATATATATATGATTCTAGACCAAGAGCCTTTAAGTTTAGAGATGCTAGAATAATCAATAAGACAATATCTTTGTCTTCAATACAAGAACTTGATGTGTTAAGCTACCAACAAAATGTTTCTAATCAGGGAAGTGAAGGAGGAATGAAGAATCAATGACAGTACTCAATTGAAACAATAATGGTAGTATTTGATATAGTGAATTGTAGTAATAATTGAAGGAGCAATGATAGTGTATGGAAGCAAAATTTTACCTCTTTATCTAGTAGCAGGAGCAATGGAAGTTTATGCAACACTTTTACCTTGGTCTGGCCACTAGGAGAAAAAGTACATTACACTTTTTGGATCTTTTCCTTATATCAGCCCTTATCAACACAAAATAAAAGGTACCTTGAAGAAAGTGCATATTAAATCCTATGCTTTGACAAGCACTATAAGTAGAAGGAACAGTAAGGACCTTGATCTTGACTATGTCATTAGACTCCTTAATGCATTAAGCCAAGATCCTATGAAATAAAATCTTATGGATATGGATGACTGGATATCATGGATTGGGTAATTTAATGCATTGATCAATGTCATCTAGCAAAGGAGGATAATGCAATGATTTATTCATTCTAGTTGAAGAAGGACCATGATAATTCTATAAAATTTTATTTATGTTCTGTGGCAAGCTTCATTGAAGGTTGTTGTTGCAAGTGCCTTGTGAACACCTTGTGTAAATTCTCTCACATAATAAGTTCATCAAGCTATGCTTCAGAGGAAGCCATAAAGCCCATTGGCAGTATGTCATGATGATTATTTCTGACCAATGTTTGTTGACACAATCTAGTTAGGGCAGCAGATTATGGTTGATGACTTTGTTACATGGACCTAAGGAAAAGGGTTAGGTTTCAATGGCTCGGTGATTATGCTTTGGCATGGTCATTTTCCCTATATTCAGAGGGAGTTATGGACAAGCCATGATACAACTATTGATTACTTTTGACCCTCTAGTTTATCAATATAAGAGGGAGATGACCATTTAAGTCAAGTTAAAATACCTAGCAATGTTACACTATTTCTTGCACTTAAAGATCCGATGAAATGGATAAGACTCCGAGTCGATGAAATGTGGCCCTCAAAATATCTCATCATCACTCTCAAAAAATGATACATGGACTACCACCACATGAATCCCCCAAGAGAGATCCAGTGGGAGAATCTCTTGAATCATATTCAATGGAAAATAAAGGACTGGATGAAAGAGAAAGGCCTCAGTAGGATGGGGAATCCACCACCTCGAGTCAAGGAATAAAAGAGGTCCTAAGAAATTCTTACAACACTTTGAAATGGAGCTAAGGGTAGAAGTTCTACTTATGAAGGTTTCTTATGTAAAATAAATCGAATAGACAAGCAAATCCATAATTATAAAGTGATTATCTGGTATTTAAATCACTAATTTCAGGGCCAAAACCTAAAATAACCTAAAACACTCAAATATCCTAAAACAACGTGTGAAATAAAGAAAAGGCAAAGAGAATATGTTCTCGAACAATAATACAAAACAAAGACAAAGAGAATATGTTCTAGAACAATAATACAAAACACATCCAACATTTTGAATTATTTGACTTGTCTTGGTGAACATGCATTATTAGCAAATACAATGTAGCAATACCTTCCACACAAAAGAGAATACATGTCAGAATTGTATGTTTGACACAGACAATCATAAAGATGCCACAATAGCTACTCCATTCAACACATGCACAGGCAATACAACTTAGATGTTGATGGCAAAGTATGGGATAGAAACAAATATCCTAGATGCTAGTTGTCTCACAACAATTAATTCAGATTTTACATATTGGTATGATGTTATGGTGAAGTTCCCAGTTTCTAACAAAAATAAAAAGTAATAGATCAACATAAAATACACTACCAACATGTAACCTAGCCAATGACTTCATCATATGCCTCATGCCAGGAATTGGATTTTGCATACTAGACTAGTGGTAGTTAGGTTCTAAATTTCAACCTGATTATTTCAGATAGCGTATGAGTAGTAGTAGAGAAGTCCTATAATAGAAATTTCATCACATTATAGTGATTTTGTTGTAGCATTTGTTTTAGTTTTAGGGCACATGTTTCAAACAATTTTAACATGGTTTTAAGGTTCCAAAACTATCATGGGAAAGTCTCCCTTATTGCGGTATTTTTTAGTAGCCTCCATGAACGGTTTGACATCAACAATATTGTTATAATATGACAATTTTTAGTATCATGTTGTCATCCTCCATGGTATCCAAACAAAGAAAACAGATAACCATCCAAGCATAAATATAACTCAGCATATAAGATCTACTTTTGCTGGGAGGATGTGAGGTCATGTAACATACTCTTGTAGGATTATGGGGCAATATGAAGATGATATATAGAATAAAATGACCACAGATTCGATGGAAGCATGTGAAGAGCGCTAAATAGAAGATACAACAATAGATATATCTTTTGATTGGTGGTTCTCTGGAACCCAATAGTGTTGGTCTTTCCAATGGTTGATACCTCCAACTGTGATAAATTTTCACCAACAAATAGAACTAGGGTTAATGACAACACAATTATGGCTTTGATACCAATGTTTGGACAGATAGGGTAGCATGAAAGCAAGTATAAAAATACAACTGCAATCAAAAAATGTTTCCAACAATGATGTGGGGTTTTTGGGAAGCTTGTTGTGGGATAATTTGAGGGATTTCAGACAACATTTCAGCCTTGTGAACAACAGTAATATTTATTACTTGTTTGTGACTACATCTAGGGTCATTATAAGAAAATTATAATGAGCAATAAAACTCTAAATACCCATCAATCAGAACAGTTGTCATCTTTCCTTCAAGCATAAACCAATTTAAATCTTCATGTGTCTTCACCTTACAGAAAGTTTGTGGCAGAAATGGTGGTGGTAAAAAATATCATAAGGGTTGTTAATATCTAGTGAAAGTTTTTTTTTAGAAACCCTTGGAAACCTACAATGAACCCTTGAACAAAGGCACTAGAACCTTTGTGAAATCCTTAAGTAGCATTTTAATTGGAAATCAGTATGTCATTATAAACACTGGAGTGCTTTGGTATTCAGAGGCATTTCAAGAGCCCTTTTCATATCTTACTTGGAGTGGTTTGTGGATATACCTCTCGTTTTTGGGTGTTCCTAGACTAGATCCTAGCAATCTAAATCATGTATCATATCCTAGTAATCTGTTGGGTGTTCCTAGTAACTTGTTGGGTGTATAAGATCCTATAACAACAGGTGTTCCTCCTTGGCAACATACATTCCTTAATTCATAGAGAATAACGTGAGGAAAAGGAGACCTTGAACCACATTTATATGCATAACCTTATGTTTGATCGTTAGCTTCAGTATGTTTTACCTTAGCTTGAAATAGGTCCAGCCTCCTCATCTTAGATATTATCTAGGCTTTAATAAGACAGTGCAGTTGATAAATGGGTTTCAACTGACCAACAGTTTACACCCAAAACCACAATTTGAACTTAGTTCAGGCCCTTTTTGTAGCAATGGAAAAATTGGATCTTCTAATCATCTAAAAGGTTATATAATTTCAAAATTCTAGTAGCCCCATGGCTAGGAAAAGCCAATTATTTGAGTGCAGGAACCTCTTTTTTTAATAAAAAGGCAAGGTTATACAAGTGATAGAAAATTACTTGGTTATAAAGGTGGTATAAAATTACTTGCTTATATAGGTGATAAAATATTCCAACCCAGAAAAAGTCAAAAAATGAATTTGGCCAACCCAACTTTAGAAATGGCATCCACAAAACCATGTTGCATTAGTTTAGGTCCTTCAATCTACAAACAAAAAAAATGTACTGATCTAGGATTTTTCAGGGTGCTGAATCCATATATGCATTCAAAATTCCATTTTAAATAACAAAATTAAGATTTGGCCAAAAAAAAATTGGGATATTAAGACAAAAAATCCAAAATGTAACATGTTTAGATTCCAAAGATTACATTTTTTGGTAGCCACAGTGCATGGGTTGTATATAGTTTCACACAGTCCATGTTATTTCTTACACCGTGACCTTATCTTAAGGCATACAAACACACCCTAGTATAATATTGAGTATGTGACTATCTCTATATATATCATTGAATGTTCTGCTTTAGCTTATCAATCCATCCCTTAATCAGTCAATTAATCGATGATGGTGAAAGTTTCGTCCATTCTCTTGCATTTTTGGTGAATTCGGGTTTTCATTCACCTCTCCAAATGCCATGATAGCACTCAAGGGCACAAATGGGAATTGAATCCAAGAAATTTGGAAGGGAAAGGAAATTTGGCTCGTTATGGTCATCCCTACAAGAGGATCAATGGTCCAAGTTTCTTTCAACTTTGCAGGGGTGATCTGCATATAAATCTCACCAACTAGGGAGCTACCCTCATCTCCCTCACTCTCCCCGATGCTAAATGTAATAATCCCTAAACCCTACCCTTCAACTGCTTCACCTATTGGTCAGGGTTGTCATTGATGTCAATATGGCATTGGCTAAGATGGCATGCATTCTTGTGATCTCAATGAACCTCATGCAATCCCTAGGTGCTAAGGATGCCATTAAAAAAGATGCTAAGGTTTCTCTATCCTTATGAAGATGTCAAGGTATTAATGATGTAATTGTGAAGATGTCAAAACCACTAATGAAGAAGTGTTGTCATAAATATCTATTGACCATAATGCCCTAGTAATGAAAAAATTAACCATGAAGATGTCAAGTGCCAATTATGTGCGTAATATACAAGCCCTCATGTGAAGACACCCTAAATTCCATCCTAGACACTTAACTTGATGATGACTTGAATGATGGATGTTGCATAATTAATAACATACATGATGATATACTTTATGACATATTATGACATAGCAAAAGAAATGACAAGTGGACAACTCCATTAAAGCCCATTCTATTCCAAACACCTTATATATACAAATTCAAGAATAGTCATAAAGAAAATTAATTTTTGGCACCTTGGAGGCATACTATCACAATAATTCCTTCAAAATCTTAAAGAGGATTCTTTCCTCTTTCCAACGAGCCCTCATTCAGCTCCTAACTCCAAATAGTCTAGGAGAAATTGATTTTTGAAAATTATATATCCTATTTTTCATACAGTCTAGCTAACCTATGCTCAGCTAAATGAAGTCGGCTTCCCTCAAAAGACGCATCCCTTCATTTCCATTTAAAATCACTCTATATATATATATATATATATATATATATATATATATATATATATAGATATAATTTAAGACTCGTCATTTGATCCATCATCTCGGTGAGGAATATAAGAGTAGAAGTACAGAACGAGATACAGACTGAGTTACATAAATGAATTACAGTTTGGGTTAAATTGTTTGATTGAATAATTATTCAAGACCATAACAACTACCACTATATTAGCTCGGATCATTGTTGGAAAGCTTAGAATTTTTGGCAGTTTCTTGTGACTAAATACCTCACCTCAAATTTTTCATCACCTATACTTTTAGCACAAAATACTATCACAGTCTTGTGAAGCTCAGATAACATGCAATCTCCTTGAAGGCACAGTTTAGGACTCGGCATAACCATCAAGGGACAGTCACCCTGAGAGGATTACAAGGAGTTTGGACCTGTATTTTGTGGAGGCTCTTACCTATAATAATATACAGGAGGTTGTTCTATTGACAAAGTTTCAATTCAGTCAAATGAGTGTTTGCAGGAATTGGACTTGTGGCTTGTAGACTGTGTCAATACTTGGATCAAAAGGATAGTTTTGCAGAGCTTGACTTGGTGAAGTCACATAAATTTAGTTTAATATCCCAGAAGTTGTTGGAATTAAGGTTTGGAGTTTGGTTGTTTTAGGAGCTCGGTCTCCTCCACAGAAGCTACAGGACTACGAATCTATCTTATAAGGGCTCAGTATTGTGAAAATACTTTAGGATAGAACTTGGTAGTGTGGAGCAGCTTCAGCACTTGGCCCTGACTTATGGAGTAGCCTCAGAACTTCACTCGGACCTGTGGTGTAGTATTTATAACCTGTGACAGCAAGCACATTCTGGAAAACATTGGTATTTCAAATTGTATCATCAAACTTCTATTTAGCTTGCAGATAAACAGTGGAGGTATAATAAAATTGAGAAGGTTCTGTGAAGGGTTACATATTTGTGAAAAGGTTGAGTCTTAATCTCAAACTTGTACTAGCAACTTAAGAGTAGAAGGTATACCTCCATTGTGTTTATAAGTAAGGGGAGATCGACCTGTTTAGAGAAGAGGTAGGGTGCAGTTGGGAGATGTCATTGCGGCACTCGAATGGGCAGGAGAAGCATGATTGCATGACATTAATTTTTTTCAAGTCAGAGTAAGCATATTAAGTTGAGACAAACTTCTGTTCTAATAATTTGAACTCAGTTCAGCCCTTTTTGTAGCTGTTGTCAACAATAACCATTCTTCTCCAAAATTCAATATACAAGTTTAAATCCTTTGAAATTAAAAATAAAAATCATAGAAATAAGATCAGAAAAATACCTTTCAAAAGTATCCATATGCGGACGATATGGATCCATGCCAAATGCTAATCGCAGGCAACTGTCATGAAGCGAAGCTGCAGTAGTGCTATCCTGTGAAGATAAGTGTTGTCTGCCAAGGATATGCCGACTCTCGTTCAACACAGATCTGGCGATGCCTTTCATTGCTTCGCGATGAAGTAGCAAGCCCCTTGGATGAAGGCGAGCAACCAAAGGCTAAAGGACACCAAAAAATTAATATAGTTTACTATAGCCAAATTCTGAGTTCTTGAACATGTTTTCTACTCTGAATTGCAGCGAAATCCCCCAAATCAGGAGAATAATATTTCAAATAAAGATCCAAAAAGAGTGAACCTAGATATGATATAATAAGTTCGCGTTAAAAAAGTAGTGGAGTGGATAGAATAATTGAATGTCAAAGAAGGGTATGGAATCTGCCGCTAAATCATAAAAATGATGAGCAGAGAAGGAGCACTGAAATTTGTCCCAAAACTGGCAAGGAGAATATCGGTGGGAAAATAATTTTTAACAGGTCTATTTAAATTTCAGAGTAGCGGCCAAATTAGATTTTAATAGGTAGTCAAATAAATTGCTATGGTCGGTTAGGTTTTCATAAGGTTTTATTTTTATGTGAGTAAAAAAAATGTTAATTTAATTAGGGTATTAATCAAAATTATATTATACCTATCTAATATAAGTAAGAATTATAATTAATCAAAATTATATTATACCTCTCTAACAACCTAACACAAACATATAATGATGTCATTTACATTAGAGGTGAAAATCACTTGAATTGTGTTACAACTTTAATCGCTCCCCAACAAAATTGTGCCATGCTTCCTTGTGATGATGCTTCAACCCTATTGGAGAACAACCTCACAATGTAAAAGGAATTTAAACATGATGTAACTTTAATAGTGCCCCACATTCATCCTTTGGCTCACTACCCATGGCTAATTTGAGGTTATTTCAAGCACCGATGTGGATAATATCATTTTATTTTATCTTGTGTATAGTATTCTACATTGACACAGTTGACTCCTTGTGCATTAGGGCTAGAGAGGTCTTGTCTTTGAGTGATCTATTCATTTCCAACTCAAGCACTACAAGCACCGTCTCAACATGAAGTATAGATATTGTGAGAAATTTAGATCGAGGCTTTGCAAATTATCCAATTTTTCTACATTTGGTATACATGGTAATAATGGCATTACCCAAAAACACATATCCTCATCACTAATAGCTAGTTCTCTAAAAAAACAATGTTTCCAATATGCTCAATTAGGGGTGAATGATTCTCCTAGGAGGTCAATGTGTTGGTTTGGGGTGTTATTTTCAGCCTTGGATACTTAGAGGTTAAGGGCTTCAAGGGTCAAGGGTTAAGGGTTAAGGGCCAAGGTCTTTAGGGTCAGAGGATTTAGCGGTTAAGGACTTGAGATTTAGGGGATTTAGGTGTTTAAGGGGTTAGAAGTTAAGGTGTTTAAGGGTGAAGGTTTAGGGGTTAAGGGTCACAAGTTAAGAGGATAATGAGTTATGGCTTACGAGGTTCATGGATTATAGGTTGATTGGTGGAATAACCAATATAATTTATTTTGATCCCTATCCATCGATTTCTCTCAAATAATTTATTATGTTGGGCTATATCTTACAAAATATTTATAGTGGCCTTGTGATTCCATGACACACCTACAACATGTCATACATAAAGGACACAAAGTAAATGGTTCATTCCCTCTCATAGTACATTAACACTCTCACCCAATCACTCAGCACACCATAGACCAACATGCATTCCCTCACTGTGAAAGTTGGCCTTTATTTTGAGAAGATTAGGAGTTGGAGGGTAAGCATGACGAGGGTGTCATTTTATCAATATAAGTCTCTCATAAGGATAAGCACTTTAATGAGAAATAAAATCACAATATTGACCGCTCACTTCTTACCATTCCCACACCATTAAAAAAAACCTAAAAATTCATTCTTCAAATCTCTTGTGTAGTTTCCTAATGCCATTCAAGTAGAATCTTGAAATTACTTATGTCAGTAATGGTGTGATATTTTTTATTCTCTTAAAGGAAATATTTCTAGACATGCACCCCATCAAACATAAACCATCAAGTCAAAATGAATGGAAATGAATGAATAAGATGGTGTGTCGGGGAGTGTCAAAAAGTGTCAGACGTGCCAAGGGGGGAGTGACAACGCATGCTAGGGAATGTTAGGGCATGTAAAGAAGTGTCAATGTATGCTAGCATGTGCCAGATAGTGCCAATGCATGCCAATGCATGATAGACATGACTATATGTATCATGTGTTAAGGTATGCGAACACGTGTCAAGGAGTGTCAAGTGAAAAAAGGGAACACCAAGTTAAAATGAAAATAAATGAACACATATGACGGTTAATAATTAAGGACCTTACCTTTTCAAGAGTGGCATGTTAGGCATACCAACTCTAGTGCCAATACATGCCAAGGGCCAAGTGCTAATGTGTCTTAAGTGACAAATTTATCTCAAATAAATTTTATCTTAAACCATGCCAAGGCATTCCAGGGCATCCAAACGCATGCCAAGAATTGTCAAGTGCCACGAGCCAATATGTGCCAGGGATTTATAAGGCATGCTATGGAGTTCAAGGTTTTCTAGGGAGGGAGTGAAAAGATATGCTAGATAGTTCCAAGGCATGCTAGAGTGTTAGGGAAGCATACCAAGATGTGCCAAGTGCCAATGTGTGTTGAGTGTTAGCGAGTGCCAGAGAAACATAAGGGAGCACTATGTAAAAATGCATGGAAATGAATGAATAAGAGTGTGTGACAGGGAGTGTGAGTGAGTTCTGGGTGTCCTAAGGAGGGAGTGACATGGTATACTAGGCAACACTAATTCATGCTAGTGCACCAGATTGGCATGCACTCAATATGTGCTAGGTGCCAGGGTGCGCCAACACATGCTAGGAAGTGTTAGGTGGTCCTAGGGGCACACAAGGGAGCATTATGTGAAAATAATGCATGCAAATGATGATTGAAATATTATGATAGGAAGTGTCAGTGACTTCTAGGTGTGTTAAGGAGGGAGTGACAAGGTATGCTAGGTAGTGCTAAGGCATGTTAGAGGATAGGGAAACATGCCAATGCATGTCAGGGAGTGTTATGGAGTGCCAAGGAAAAACAAGGGAGCACTAGTTTCAAATGCATAGAAATGAAAAGGTTATACGCTAGGAAATACCAAGGCATGCTAGAGTGATAGGGAATGTCAAGGAATGGTAAGGTGTGTTAGAGAGTTCCAAATCATGCCAAGAAATGCAGGGGATGCTAACATGTGCCACATAGTTCCAGGGGGTTGTTAGACGTTCCAGGTGTTATGGCATGCCAAGATGTAAACTATGTTGCTTAGTTGTTTTATGGACGCGTTTGTACGTGAGCCTTGACTTGGTAACTTGTTAAGTGGGATGAGTGAATATTGGACATGAGTAGCCTAATATGAGTTATAAGTCATTCTTAGGTGAACAAGTCATAGTATAGTTGTAGGAAATGAAACTTGGTCAAGTTGTTGTAGTTGAGGTAGGACTTGGTTGGGTTCCCAAGTCTAAAAAAAATAAGGGTAGTTATGAGGACATGATAGTTAAGGAGTGTCAGGGCATGCCAATGAATGAAAAGGTGTGCTAACACATGCCATATAGTGTCAATGCATGTCGAGGAGTGTTGGGGAGTGTCAAGGCATCACAAGGGAGAATTAGTTAAAAGTGTGTGGAAACGAACGAATAAGAGTGTCTGTTACTTGGGAGTGTCGGTGAATTCCAGGTGTCCCATGGACAAAGTGTGTTCAAAGAATTTCATAATAGAACTTGCAGGAGGTAAGCATACTATTGTGATAAGAGGTTGGACAGATCAATTTTAGACAAAGGGAGACTTTGGGCTAGACACAACACTAATTTTTCAATGACTTGGTTGGGTCCCCAAGTCGCAAAAAAATTAAGGCTATCTATGAGGGCATGACAACTAGGGAGTGTCAAGGTGTGCGGGAAATCCCAGGAAGTGCTAACACATGCTAGAAATCTCCAAGGCATGTTGATCATTCCAATATGTGTTATGTGATGGGGTGTGGTGCCAACGCATGCTTGGGAGTGTTAGGAAAACAAAAGAGGGGACTAGTTTGAATTGCATGGAAATGAATGAATAAGAGTGTGTGATAGGGAGTGTTAGCAAGTTCTAGGTGTACTAAGGAGGGAGTGACAAGGTATGTTAGGCAATGTGAAGCCATGACAGAGTGCTAGGAAATCATGCCATGATGTGCCAAGTTCCAAAGTGCGCCAATGTGTGCCAAGGAGTGTTAGGGAGTGCTAGAGAAACACAAGGGAGCATTATGTCATAATTAATGTAAATTAATGAATAAGAGTGTGTGACAAGGAGTGTCAATGAGTTCCAAGTGTGCTAAGGAGGAGTGACAAGGCATGCTTATCAATGCTAAGGAAAGCTAGAGTGTTAGGGAGGCATGCGCATAAGATGTGCCAACATGTGCAAGGAAGTGTTAACTGGGAGTGCTAGGGAAACACAAGGGAGCACTACATCGAAATGCATGGAAAAGAACAAATAATAGTTTGTGATTGGAAGTGTCAATGAGTTCCAGGTATGCTAAGGAGGGAGTGATAAGGTCTGTTAGGCATTGTTAAGGCATGCTAGAGGCCAAGGGAACATTCCAGGATGTCCTAGGTGCTAGGGTGTACCAACACGTTCCAAGGAGTGTTAAGGAATTATATGGAAACACAAGGGAGTAGTAGGTAAAATTGCATGGAAATGAATGAAGAAGAGTTTTTCACTAGGAGTGTCAATGATATCTAGGTGTGCTAAGGAGAGAGTGACAAGGTATGCTAGGTAGTGCCAAGGAACGCTAGAGTGCTAGGGATGCATACCAAGATGTGTCAGGTGTTAGGGGTTAGGGTGTGTTAATGTGTGCTAGGGAGTGTTAGGGAGTGTCAGGGAAACACAAGGAAGCAATAGATCAAAATGCACGGAAATGAACGAATAAATATGTGTGACAGGGAGTGTCAATGATTTCTAGGCGTGTTAAGGAGGGAGTGACCAAGATATATGCTAGGAAGTGTTAAGGTATGCTAAACTACCAAGGCGTGTCAGTAAGTGATAGGGTGTGTTAAGGAGTGTAAAATCATAGAAAGGAATGTAGGGGATGCTAACACATGCCACATAGTGCTAAGGCATAGACCTGCTAGGTGCTATGGCATGCCAAGATGTAAATTGTGTTGCTTAATTGTTTTACGACCACAGTTGGATGTGATGAGCCTTGTCTTGGTAACTTGTTAAGTGGGATGAGTTGATATTGGACATGAGTAGCCTAAGATGAGTTAGAGGTAGTTATTAGGTGAAAAAGTCATATTTTGACTTTCCACGGCACATGAGAATCTAGGTTTGGTCTTAGAATATTTGATTCAAACACACTCAAGTGCCAAAACACATCTACTTTGCACAATGAATTCTACACACATCAAGGAATCAACTTGCGCACCTGATAATTTTTAACTTTTTCAAACCGTTCTTAATTAAATTATAAACTATAATAGAATAGGCTAGAGCTCTCATACTAGGGATCATGTCCCTTTACAATCACACTGATACAAGGAATACAACTAGGGATCAGTGTTAGTCCTTTGAAAATCAATATACCTTGAATAAGACAACACTTTAACCACTTTTTGATGGTGGCCACACATAGCCCTTTGATAAATGCACATTTCATAAACACATCTCACAGGTCCTATTGTCTCCTGTTATGAAAATCCTCAATCTGCCTCTATCAATGAACTCAACTCCTTTAGGTTACTGAACTCGGCTCAAATTTTTTTTCCCTCTATACACCTCTTTTTTAATTTAAGGTCTACAACACTTAGGGTTTTTGATAATTTTCTCACAAATTTATTGTTGAATAGTTCATTGGTCTGCCCACTTTTGCCATACTCCTGCTCCAAGATGAAAAACATATGGCTATGGAGATTTCTCGTCTTCTCACTGAATCAATCCTCTACAATATAGTGAAATAGGGCTAGTTGGATAGCCCACTTGACTGCTACTTTAGTCCTTCAAAGGCTGCATGTCCTTAGGCCCAATACACCTACCCTTCTATCAGTCTTGTTTTGCTTCACAAGCACAAGACTTGGGGCTCTTCTTTGATAGTCACCTAACAACCCCCCAACTGTACTTGGAATGCCATCAATTTTCCCAACCATGGTCAATTATTTTACTGATCTAGTGCCCAAAACACCGCCCTCATCTAGGGATCTTCAAATTTTCCACCTAATAGTGATTTGAGTCCTCTCAAAATCACTATTTTTGTGTACCAATTTCTTTTTTGTCCAATCTATGAACAAATTTGAACTACTACTCTTATCATCCATCTAAAACTTTGTATATGCTTGAACTAGGGTCACAAACCATCCAGTAACGGTCCATCAAATAATTTTTTATAGGTTTCTTCAGATATTTGTCCAAAACTCTATGGAAAATCCACCAAAATAAACTCCTCTTCATGTCAATCCATTCCTCATATGGCACATTTCTTCTACTCAATATTCTATTTGTCAAGGAATTATGGCTTGGGGGTTGAGGGGATAGGGAATTCAATAGTTATGGGTTAAGGGCTTATGGGTTGTGATAATGGGGCCCCTAATCCCATTATCACCTTTGTTGGGGGTTACCCTATCAATTTCTCCTTTTGCCTTCCCTTTAGGCCCCTATCCCCTAGGACATTAGGTCCAAAGCCCCCTTCAAAGGATTTAAAAATATCCTCAACCTAGGTTCCCTCAACTTCAAAATGCATTACTTTACATAGCCCTTTACGAATCCATACCCAAAAATAGAACTTTTAGAAGACATTCCAAGTGTTATCTTGAAAGAGGAACCAAAATTTTTTGGTTCCAATATTCGGGGTGGAACCATGGGAGGCATCAATGTTCATGAAAAATGTTGATGGTGTTGGATCTCACCAACATATAAGGGGTGTCCCTGATATGAAGTCCCAATTAGACCTCACACCATTTGGGGTGGAAGCCCCATCTGGAAATGTGACTCAGTTGCCATGTTCTTAAATATTTTCCTTGGATGTAGTTCTTAGTATGTTGAACTATGTTTGGTTGTTCTTAGGTGTTGTAACAATGTATTTAGACATCAAATCTATTTTAGAATACGAGTTTTCTAATATGCAAAACACCTCGATTCTCCTACATGGTATTAAAACTAATGGTTTTAGATGTAGCATGTTGGCTACGAGTTTAATTCAAGTTGTAGATGCTCTTAAAAAGTCAGATTTGTTTAGTGGATTAGTTTGAGGTTTCTAATTGCAAACTAAATCTAGGATCAAATCAGTGGGTCAACATTATGAGTTTCAAGCTAGATCTTATAAATTTTAATGGAAAAAATTATGGAATTTGGGCACAAGATATGGGAACATTTTTGAAAAGTGAAGAGTTATAGGACTTTACAAAAATGGTGGTTCTTATCCAAGGGATAACTAATAAAAGTTTTTCATCAACATGAAGAAGGATGAGGCTCTAGGAGTCATAATGTTGAAGAATGTAACTAGGTTCAGTATTCATTATTAATGTATTTGTCAAAATGACTTATTATTATTATTATTAATAAATGACTTATTAAGGCATGGGTTTCATGCTTGGGTCATATTTAGATTAAGGTCCCAATTTTGGACTTCTAGGTTAGTTGTTACAGGTTTAAATTGATAAAAATTTTGGGCTTTTAAATCATGTAGCATTAGGTTGTTAAAAGGCTCCTTCATCAAGTCATCTTATTCAAGGTCATCATCCTCGAAATCTACTTCAAAGACAACCCTCAAGTCAAGTGATACAATTCATCAAAGTCTCCTCCTTAAGTCAACTTCAATCAATCTTCAAGTCAGCTCAAATCAAGACACGACACTTCGCACTGCCACTGTCATCTCAATAACTATGGGAAACAATTATATATACAGGGGTATATTTTCGCATTTCTACCACAAAATTTTGGACATCTCTAAAGTTTCGAACCACAGATACAGTTGGGATCATGATAAGAGGTTCAATGTTGGAGGATAAGGTCTTGAACCTATTACAAAATTCAGGTAACCATCTATGCTATGATTCAGGTAGCTTCCATGCTATGATGTTGCAGCAAAACATGAATTCCTCGGTGTCAACAAAAATCTACCACATAATCAATGCTATGATATGATACTCAATGCTATGAAGATGCTTGGTGATATCAGTTATGATGCTCAATGCTATGATGATGCTCAATGTTCTTAGTAATGATGCTCGGTGCTATGTTGCTATCTCAAACTTGGTCAAGGTAATGAGGATGGAGTTTAGGTGCAAGCAAAGGAGATCTCGGTATCATGGAGATCAAGGTGCTAACACAGTGAAGTGATGAATTAATGGAGGAAGTATATAGTCTAAAGGTCTTGGTCGTCTCGTATTAAGTCTACTAAAGGAAGAATTTTGACCGAGTTTTCCCTAAAGAGTGGGGTTTTGCCCTGGCATGTGCCTACATCTTGTGTCTTCTTATATTTTTTCATTGGAATTACTCTTGATGATAAGAAAATATAAATGTAAATAATAAATAATAATAGAAAAACATCACAAGATAATGTCATGATAAGAGAAATTGTTTAACCGCCATCTCCTTAATTTCTCTAACACATAACAACCTCCATCTCAAGGTGGATTCAATGTCATATAATCCATATCAACTACTCATATCATCGATACTCTTTAGTATATCATAGAGCTAGAAATTGATGCTTCTTTTCCCCTAATACCCTACAAACCCTATATTATCCTTGCAAACCTTAGCCTTTATAACAAAAGCAGCAAAATTCCTACATAATTTACAATGTCATGAATTTGATAATTCCACTAATTCAGTGACACTCCAAACAAATTTTTAGAAAAAAATATCCCTAGCTCAAAAGACTCCATGTGTAGCATTGATCACCATGGTTTCACTCTCTAGTAAATATTTTTTGGTGGACCCACTAATATAATTTATTTTGATCCCTCTCCATACATTTCTCTCAATGCATTGATTATGTTGGGCTATAGCTTACACAATCTTACTAGTGTCCTCGTGGTTCCATGAAACAAACCTACAACATGTCATCCATAGAGGACATAAATTAAATGGTTCAGTCCCTCTCATAGTACATTAACACTCTCACCCAGTCACTTAGCACACCATAGACCAACATGCCTTCCCTCACTGTGCAAGTTGGCCTTTATTTTGAGAAGATTAAGAGTTAGAGGGTAAGCAGGACGAGGGTGTCATTTTCTCAAGACGAGTATCTCATAAGGATAAGCACTTTAATGAGAAAGACAATAAAAATATTTACCACTCACTTATTACCATTCCCACACCATTAAAAAAAACCCTAAAAATGACATTCTTAAAATCTCTTGTGTAGTTTCCTAATGTCATTCAAGTAGAATCTCACAATTACTTATGTCAGTAATGGTGCGGTCATTTTTTTATTCTCTTAATGGAACTCTTTCTAGACATGCACCCCATCAAACATAAATCATTGATTCAAAATGAATGGAAATGAATGAATAAGAGGGTGTGTCAGGGAGTGTTAGGCGTGCCAATGGGGGAGTGACAAGGCATGCTAGGGAATTCTAGGGCATGTCAAGAAATTTCAGGGTGTGATAACATGTGCCAGATAGTGCTAAGGAATGACAATGCATGCCAGGAATTCCAAGACATGTCATGTGTTAAGGCATGAAAATATGTGTTAGGTGTTAGGGTATGTGAGCGCGTGTCTAGGAGTGTCAGGTGACAAAAGGGAACACCAAGTTAAAATGCAAATATATGAACACATATGAGGGTTAATAATTCATAACCTTAAATTTTCAATAGGGGCATGCTAGGAATACCAACACTATTTCCAATACATGCCAAGGGCCAAGTGCTAGCATGTCTTAAGTGCTAAATTATCATCTATTACTTCTCTCTTAATTGTGAATAATTGATCTCAAATAAATTTTATCTTAAACCATGCCAAGGCATTCCAGGGCATCCAAGCACATGCTAAGAATTTTCAAGTGCCTATATACTTATATTCTAATCGCATTAGAACAAACCATATCCACCCATCTCAAAAAATAAAACTCTTTCCTCCATAAGAGACTCGACCTAGCTCATATGGATCCATATATTATAGTCATTTCTTTGACTGAATATTGACCTAAACTTTATATCTCTATGAACCTCGAAATAAGGTTACCTCAGTCAATATTACACCTGTGGCTACTTCTGTTGTGGCCCTAAATTCTAGTGCAAACCTCCCTCTATTTGTGTTGGTCTTTATCACAGACCTTGCAACCTATTAACCACCACAAGGTAGGGTATCAACCCTCTCTACTATTTCAAAATTTGATGCAAACTTCACACAGAAACATCAATGAAATCACATGCCCAAATTCTCATGAGTCGCCTTTCTTTAGCTTTATCTTCCCTAAGAGAACCAACAATATGGAATCCTACTTCTTATCTCGAACCCAATAAGGTATGTGACATTCTTGTGAACCCTCACATGATGATATTATTCTTGGTGGATGATCATGTCCTCCCTTTAGAAACGCTTACTCAACCCTCTAACTTGACCTACTTTAGGATTACATCTCTCCTAGCCTCCTTGATAAAATGAGCTCCTTCTCACTTGATGTTCTTGCCTTCATACTAAGGCCTCTTTAAATATCTTTTCCTAGCCAGGCCTCTTAAGAACGCTCTAGAACTTATGAAATTTATCTACTTAGACCTTAGGAAATATTATTTTCTGTTTAATTTTCTTTTATATTTTAAACCTCATCTCAACTCCAAAGCCCCTTTGCTTGGTTTTTTTTCCCACAAAACCTTTTGTGGTCAAACTCACACAAACCCATCTCACTAGGCTTTTGGAGTACCTCCCAAGCTACACAATTCAAAAACATATTCTAGTTGTAGTAATCATAACTTGGTCAAGCTCTTATAGTCAAGTGAGGACTTGGATGGGTTCCCAAGTTGAAAATTAAGTAAGGGTAGTTGTGAGGGCATGATAACTAGGAAGGGTTAGGGCATTCCAAGGAATGAAAAGGCATGCTAACACATGTTGGAAAATGTTAATGCATGTTGAGGAGCATTAAGGAGTGTCGTGGTATCACAAGGGAGAACTAGGTCAAGATGCATGGAAATGAACAAATAAGAGTGTGTTCCAGGGAGTGTCTGTAGAAATTTGAATAACTGATATATTATTCACCCATATTCTCCTGATCACACACTATTTTAGCTTCATGCATAATACAGAATCTCTTCTACCATTGATCATCACATGCAAAAATAAAATCAATTGCATGCATACATTAAAACCACAAACAATCACACATATGAACACAGTATTTAATGGGAAAGCTTAAAGCTGAAAACCCCAACTATCTGTATATTATATTTCATGGAGATCATGTAACAATCATAGTACAAAAGCTCCTCACAAGCTCTCATGCACACCCTCAATTGATACACACTATCAAGCTAGATCTAGCAAAACAAATGCTCCAATATTTTGCCACTTGATAGCCAGCCTCTATTGCGTAATTAATGCTATGGGATGGCTTCATTAAATAGATAAACCACCTAGCTTGAACTGCACAATCCTCATGGGCTACTCCACCTATCTGTGTGCTGCAAATAGCAACAGTATAGTCACAACTGATAGTTAACCTGCTCTTTCACCTATCTCTGCACTGGTCTCCAATGAAACTGTCCATGCACTGAAGTTAACTGATGCATTCTTTAGTTGATTTATGAGTTTATAATTAGTGAATTAATTAATAATTAATTCACACCACTCTCACTAATTGTATCAATTAGTTAAATTGAATACAAATATCTCAACTATGTTTAGATTAGTTAAACTGAATACAACTCCACTAACTTCCTCAATCAACTCCACCAAACTCTGTCACATGAGTTCTAACTGAAGTATCCATGCAATAGCTCCACTTAACCCTCAGGAATAGCATAATTCCTTCTGTCAGCTCCTGTGCCACATCTGTGCACTTAAATGAAGTGCTCCAAGAGAATAAGATAATGTTTATAGTCCAAATATTATTAAGAGCTAATAATATTCGACATATCTATTTTTAGATTGGCAATCTAAAAATAGATTCCGCCCAATATGTCTAAAAATAGAAGTCCATCTATTTTTTCTGACTTGACCAACCATCCACAAATAGCATCCTGCAACTCATAGAACATGATCCATATGTCTAAAAATAGACTTTGCGCCAAAAATAGCCTGCAGGCCCACTTAGTGAAGGTGACTTCTTTCCACTAAGCTCATCATCTTGTTGCAATATCAACAGTGTCAGTGAATTCAAGTGTGCCAAGGATGAAGTGTGTTAGAAAAAGTTGATAATAGGATTTGTAAGAGGCTAGCCTATGATTGTGATAAGGGGCTCGACAAAGAAGTTTTAAAAAGGGGGAGACTTTGTGTTGGTCACAACACTATTTTTCCTTTATCTATTATTTTTATATGAAATGTGACACACTTTGGTCGAATTCTCATGTTTTAAACTACTTTAGACAATTCCATGCCAAAGCATACCGAGGCATCTTAATGAATGCGAGACATGATAATGATCATGGAGTTTTTAGGACTACATCTCTCTTTTTCCCCTTGATGAAATGAGCTCCTTCTCACTTGATGTTATTTCCCTCATCCTAAGGACTCCTGAAATAGTTTTTCCTAGACCTCTTAGGAACCCTCTAGATCACCTTACGAGTTTTATCCACTTAGACCCTAGGAAACATTGATTTTCCTTTTTAATTTTCTTTTAGATTTTAAACCACGTCTTGGGTCCAAAATCCCTTTTCTTGGCTTCTATTCCCACAAATCCTTTTGTGACAAAACTCGTAGAAATCCATCTCACGAGGTTTGTGGAGTACCTCCCAAGCTACACAATTCGACAACATAGTCTAGTTGTAGTAACTATATCTTGGTCAACCTCTTGTTGTCAAGGGAGGGCTTGGTTGGTTTCCCAAGTTGAAAATTAAGTAAGGGTGGTTGTGAGGGCATGAAAACTAGGGAGGGTCAAGGCATGCAAAGGAATGAAAAGACATGCTAACACATGTCAAACAATGTCAATGCATGATGAACTAGAATGTTAGGGAGTGTCGGGGCATGTCAAGGGATAACTAGGTCAAAATGCATGGAAAGGAACAAATAAGAGCATGTGCCAGGGAGCGTTAGTGAATTAAAGTGTGTTAGGATAATTTTAGAATAGGATTTAAAGGAGGAAAGCCTACAGTTGTTATAAGGGGATCGAAATAGCAGTTTTAGACAAAGGGAGATCACTTTGCGCTAGGCACACCATTATTTTTCCTTTAGTTATTTTTTTTATATGAGATGTGGCGCACTTTGGCTACATGCTCATGTTTTAAAATATTCTAGATAATTGCATATTGTACATTGTTGTGTATAAGTTTTGGGGCACTCAGCTTGTGTCAGATTATATCTTGTGTGCCTTGTGAATCTTGTGGTTCTTACAAACTCTCAGTTAATGTTCTATTGTTTATGTGAATTGAACATACATGTGAAATATTACCTGTGTAAGCTATGTTGCTTAGTTTTTTTATGGCCATGGATAGATCATGTGATCCTTGTCTTGGTAAATAGTTAAGTGGGACAAGTTGAGCTTGGACATGAGTGGCATAAGATGAGTTATAGGCAGTTCTTAGGTGAACTAGGAAAAATCTACTTGTAGTAGGTGCAATTGGTCAAGTTGTTGTGGTTGAAGTAGGCCAATTTTTTCACATGAATTGTAGTAGCCAAGGATGTGATTGGGTTCCCAAGTCATGAGAAAATTTAAAGGCTAGCTGTGAGGACATGAGTGCTAAGTCGTGCTAAAAAATGATAAGATGTGCCAGATAGTGCGAAGGCATGTCAAACATGGTAAGATGTGCCAAGTGATAAGGCATGCTAAGATGTGCAAGGGTGTGTCACTGTGTGCCAAGGACTATCAAGGCAAAAAAAGGGAGAAAAAAGTTGAACTATAAGGAAATGAACACATAAGAGGGTTAATAAGTCATCAGTTTACCTTTTCTAAGAGGGGCATGCTAGGCACACCAACACTAGGTGCCAATAGGTTCCAAGTGCAAAGTACTAGTGCATTATAAGTGCCAAGTCTTCCTTTGTTTCTTCTCATCTACTTTCCAAAAATTGATCTCAAATAAATTTAATATTAAACCATGCCAAATCATACCAAGGCATCTCAACATGTTCCATACATTCTAAGACTTTCCAAGCGCCAACACGTGCCAAGTGCCAATATGTGTCAAGGAGTGTTATGCATGCTATGAAATGGAATGGCATGTTGAAGAGTGCTAAGGTGTGCTAGAGAGTGCTAATGCATGTTGACAAGTGTTAAGGAGTACTAGGAAAAAAACATTAAGGGAGCACTAGGTCAAAATTCATGGAAGTTAATGAATATGAGGAACGTGTACCAGGGACTAGTGTTAATGAGTGCTAATTGTCATACCAAGGAGGGGGTGAAAAGGTATGCTAAGCATTGGTAAGGCATGCTAGGGAATATCAAGGCATGTAAAGAAGTGCTAAAGTGTGCTAGGGAGTTTATAGGGTGTGCTAATTATATGTGCCAAATAGTACCAAGATATGCCAATACATGCCAGGTGCTAAGGACGTGCAGGGTGCCAGGGTATGTCAATATGTGTCAAGAAGTGTCAAGGCAATAAAAGAAAGAACCAAGCTAAAATGTAAGGAAATGAACACATAAGAGGGTTAATAAGTCAAGACTTTGTATTTTTCAAAAGGGGCATGCTAGTCACACTAATAATAGGTCCCAACACATACCAAGTGGCATTTTGTGCCAAGTGCTAATGTATGTCAATGCATTCAACCAAGGTGTTCCAGGGCATGATACTGAATACATGCATGACAACACATGCTAGAAGAGTTCCATGTTGTGCTAGCACATGCCACCATGTGCTTGGGAGTCAATTTCATGACAATATGTTCTAGGTACAAAGATGTTCCAAGACATGCGAGGTGATAAGAAATGTTAGCGTGTGACAAAGCATTAATTTAAGGTGTGTTCGGATAGTTGAGGAGTGTTAGGTCTTTCTCATTAATAAAATTGTTAGAGCTTGATTATGTATTAAATAATATATTTCCTACACACACTAGTGGAACTTTATCTAAAGGGAATTTGATAGATAATAAACTTCATAGATATGAATCATGTGTTGACTCATAGGAAAACTCTATTCGACTAGTGATTACTTGAGGGAAATGATACACACTAATTAGTTCTTAAAAAATTGACTAATTCTAACCACTATGGCCTTGGAAATATCATAAAAATACTCCACAATAATGGCCTTAAATCATTATCTTTTGAAAAAAAAATATTAACATGCATACAGCGTCATCAAAAAATCATTGGAATGATCAATGGTGACGAACATTTTTTGACCGTCGCTAAAAGTAACAAAAAGAGCATTGGTGAGGGTCATTAAAAGTTCGTCACTAGAAGTGTTACCAAAGAGAGAATTAGTGATGGGCCTTTAACGACCCTCACTAAAAGTGTCATTGAAAATGTCTTTGGTGATGAACCTTAAAGGACCATCACTATATACACTTACAGTGACACTTTTTTAAGGACCGTCACCATATGTGACATTGGTGATGGACCTTAAAGGTCCATCACAAGAATGACCCTCACTAATGTCCTTTTTTCTTGTAGTGTTTCTCTCACAGGGTCTACCATTAGAGGAGAGATAGTGAGGGATTATGTTATGCAGTATTGCTATCTAGGGTCAGAACCTAGCAAAGATGGAAAAATAAACATCCGGGATGTTAGGGATTTTCCTTTGAGAACCATCCTTTTCACGATCGCTAAACTTGCTGGCATCGTTACAATACATGTAGCGAACCGATCGTATATAGTATGCGCTAGAGTGCTTAGAGCCAACAGTCTTCAACTGGTCTGAAGCTGTTCTATCTCAGATAAAGGAAAAACTGAATAAATAAAAGGGAGGAAGGAAGAAAATTTTCAGTTATGGTTCAATCCTTATCTGCTTCGCTTTGGAATGGATTCCACTAATGCAGCCACAACATGTAACATTGGATATATATATTCCTAGAGATCCTCGAATGTAGAGATGGGTAGAACTCATGGGTCGGCCTGCAAGCCAATCGACCATTGTGTTCTTGACTACATTATTTTCTTGGTTCCGACGATAGATCGTCGCCATCGATGAGTATGCATATGTAGGTGTCGAGTTCAGAGGAGATCCATATCTAGTATTACCAGAAGGCGCTCAGTGGGGTGTAATAGGTAAGAATGATTCGACCATGTTTTTTTATTTTTATAAGGTTTATACAATGTTTTTGTGTTTTTATTTCTTTCCAAGACTAAAATAAATGTTTTATGTAATGCAGATATTGGTCGTGTTCAACTAGTAGAGGAACCAGAGCGCGAAGCAGATGCGCCAGTAGAGAGGGCTGTCGGGAGAGCAGTCCTTCAGGACCTTGATATGGCTGAGACTCTGGTTGAGCTTCAGCAGCACATAGAAGGGTTGAACTTCGAGATTCCGGATTTCCGGATCGAAGAGCTTCCCATGCGACTGCAGTGACACGCTATTAGGGCTCCTAACCGTTGGATGCGGTTGCTCCATAGGATTGCTAGATCTATAGCATGTTACCACGAGCACCACTAGTTTACTTGTGACATTTTGCATACATTTTGAGGTTAGATGACCTATGTGTCTTGGGAAAATTTTTTGTAAAAAACCTATAACTATCTATCTATGTGTTTTCAGAGTTTTTCGTATGTTTAATGCGCAATCCTATTCAATGATGTGAATTTTTTCTTTACCTATGTCGCAAATGTCTGTTTAAAAATTGATTAGCTAATGAATCAGTTAAAGTGTTTAGATTTCTGGAAATGTGTTGATATTGAATGAAATCAAAATGTCTCTCCAAAAGTCGAACTCTTAGGAAAAATCTAAGAAGTGTTGGATTTCTAATAGTGTAAATACTAGTAAGTTGTAGTACCACAATTTGTGAGTCTAACCTTATGTTTATGCGGTTAATACCAAATGAAATGGCATCAAAGAGAAGTTTTATCAACACGTTATACTCAATGATATTTTTCGTTAATCTACCAATACAAATCCCTTGAAAACTCACTAACTCGTCGTTTGGAGCGAAAATGGCCCACGCTGCAAAGGATAGATTCTGGATTGGTAAGATAGCTTCCAGACCATACACCAACTGAAAAGGAGTAAATCTAGTCGCGTTTCTTACCGAGGTTCGATACGCCCATAAGGCGGAGTACAGGATCAAGCGCCAGTTCCTTTTATGGACTCCTATCATTCGTTGAAGCATTTGTTTAAGAATTTTGTTAATAGCCTCAACTTTTCCATTTGATTGTGGATAATAAGGAGTAGAATTATCATGTGACAATCCTAAATTGGCAGTCAATTCAGACATCATATGGTTGTGAAAATTCTTCCCATGATCCGTAACTATAGCCTGTGGGACCCCAAACTGTGCAATAACATGGTTGAAGAAAAACAATGCAACTATTTGTCCTGTATTGTTGAATGTAGGCATCGCTTCAGCCCATTTGGTAAAATAGTCTATTGCGACAATAATATAACCCTTACTGACGAAGGAGGGTTACAGGTCATGAATTCAATACCCCATTTCGTAAATGGTCCAGCAGAGACAACATGATGCATTGGCGCTGGTGGTTTACGGATTTTATGATAAAAAATCTGGCATGCATGACAACTTCTGACTGCGAGGATAAAATCTCGAAAAATAGTAGGCCAAAAGTAACCGGTGCAGAGTATCCTCTGCGTGGTAGCATATCTAGATAAATTTCCACCACAAGCCCCAGCATGTCAATCATTTAACACTTTTTCGGCCTCCTCATGAGTGAGGCACCTCCTTAAAATGGTATCGACACCACAACGATAAAGTGTATCGTCGACGATTAGATAATCTTTGGCTTGGTATTGAATACGTTGCTGATCAGAGTGAGAGGTATTAGGTCGAAATGTTTGGTTTTGGAGATAAATGATGAAATCTCCATACCAAGGATCAGATGATCTGATAAAAAACAGAGACTCATCTGGAATAGATGGTTTCGAGGTAGTAGCAGTACTATCAAAGGGAAGGTCATAGATAAGCTCAGCCAAAACTAAAGTCTTCTTTGAATTGGATTTGATGAATTCCAAATCAAATTCCTACAAAATAACAATCCATTTTGAATATTTCCCCCCAAAAAATTGAGGTGATAAGATGTAAGTCATGGGGTTGCAATCTGAAACTATTGTTGTTTTTCGGAGCAAGATATAATGGAAAAATCTTTGGACAGCTTGAATAGCTGCCAAGGCAAGCATTTCCACGTACGAGTACTTAACTTCCGTATCATTGAGATTACGACTCAAATAATAGATCAGATGTTCAATTCCATCTTCTACTTGGACCAAAACCATATTGATGGTCGTTTCAGCCGCGACGATATATAGGAAATAATCATTTTGATAATTAGGGGGATACATTAATGACACTCAGACAAGATGGTCCTTGAAAGCATCAAAAGAATCTTGCGCAACTTGGTCCCAATGGAAGGGAACTCCCTTTTTCAATAGTCGAGTAAATCCTTTAGCCATTTCGGCATATTTTGGAATGAACCTTCTCAGGAAGTTAACCTTTCCTTGAAGTTTTTGTATCTGAAGTAAGTTTGATGGTGGAGGAAAATCAAGAATGGCTTGTAACTTTAGTGGGTCTATTTGAATTCCTTCGTTTGAGACTACGAATTTGAGCAATCGACCAGAACCAATAGAAAACACACATTTGTGTGGATTGAGGCGTATCTTGTAGTGTCAGCAACGTAAGAAAATGGCTCTCAAATGCATCGGGTGATTAGTTCGATTTCGTGAATGCACTGGTAAATCATCTAGATATGGTTGAACAATGTGCTTGATGTTGTTGAAAGCATAATCCATTGTTCTCTGAAAAGTTGCCCCAACGTTATTTAAACCAAACGGAAGTTTCCTACATGCGAATGTGCCCCATGGACAGATGAATGTTGTCTTATGTTGGTCATATGGGCGGATATTGATTTGATTGTAGCCGGAAAATCCATCCATGAACGAGAATATTTCGCATCCAACACAATTGTCAATAATTTGGTCGACAAAGGGAGTAGGATATTTGTCTTTTGGACAAGCTTGATTGACATCCCGATAATCGACACACACTCTAATGGTTCCTTGTTTTTTCATAACAAGAATGATATTGGAAACCCATGCAGTTAGCGAAACAGGGTAAATGAAACTAGCACGCAAATTTTTTTCAACTTCTTCTTTGATGGCAGCGGATTTCTTCGAATGAATAGGACGAAGCCGTTGACACATCGGTTTGACATCAGGATACATATTAATAGTGTTTTCGACTATACTAGTGTCTATGCCTGGAATTTCATCATAAGACCAAGCAAACATGTCACAAAATTCACGAAAAAGAGAGCGATATGAATCAAGTTCTGAAGGAGAAAAAGATGCACCGACATGAATATTTTCGACAACGCCAGGTTTGTTCGAAATATCTATAGAAATCATTCTTCAATATTTGATAAATTTCTCTCAGAGTCGATTGCATTAATCGGTAAATATTCGAAAATAAAGTTTTGATGGATGGGTGATATAGTTCACTGAGATTGTTTTATTCATAATCAAGAAGATGGGAACGATGATGATAATCATCCCATGGTTCTCCTTCTGACATCATAGCTTCCAAAATATTTTCATCTGTCAAAATTTTGAGGAAAATGGATAAGATGGAGTACCAAAATCTAATGAACGGTCAACCCAAACACTCGGCGACGCTGATTTTGGGTTTGCTGCCCAAGCCAAATAGATTGATTGCTATGCCAGCTCAATAGGGCTGGGCGGTAAAACATCATCCAACATAGAAATATCAGAATCACCTGTACTCTCCCTTAAGCCAGATAGATTGGAAGAGATCATGTAGCAGGTCTCTATGCTTGCAATTTCTGCCAACTTCGCGGGCGGCGGTAATGAAAAGGTTCCCATAAGAGTGGTATCCTTTAAGAGTCCTACACCTAATTTTCTGAATTTCTAGTTGGGGTAAGTGAAAAAACGGAACAATTCCAGTTACCTGTGAAGCAGAGGCAAAAAAGGATAATTGATTAATGATTGTGATTGTACCTTTATGTAGAAACAATGGCAGTCATTGCATATACCCATGGATTTCCGAGTAAAATATTATAGTCAAGGGGTCCGTCAACAACCTCGACATCAATACTTACTATTTCCCCCCCTAATTCAACTTGCAAGTTATTGATAATACCACAAGGTTTATATGTTCTTCCATCAAAATCCTTCAACGTCGTTAATGATTGCGATAATCGTGGCGAGCCAAGTGACTTCCAATAGTTTAGAGACATAATGCACGTAGATTCTCCCTCATCAATAATAGTGCAATGAACAAGGTGATTGAGAACATTTACTTGTATGGAGAATGCCAATTCTGCTAATAATTGTGGCACATAGCCCGTATGATTAAAGATGAAAAGATTAGAATCAGTTGGATCAATTCCACCAATGGCTAACAATAAAGCCTGCTTCTGGGAGGGAAAATTTTGTAATACCTCAAGAGCAGACATATCTGAAGGGGATTGAGCCAAATCTTCAACTATATTATAATTTTGTGTAGCTCTTTCTTGAGGATTATATGTTGATTTATGAATTACTCCCTTTGGTGGCTTAATTGTCAATTCAGGAATAACAGTAGGTGGTACTGATTCATTAGATGGATTCGTTGTTGAGGTAGTAGGTTGATTAGTGGTCGGACTACCATAGTCTTTATTCCGTGTCGACACCAAAATATCTTGTGAAGGTTTTGTGGTGGATAAAATTAACACTTGGGAACTAGGAGCTGGATCCGTAACAACCAAATTTATGTCCGGATTTGGAAATGGGTCTGTCATCACAGCTGATGCATGAAAATTCTTGATGATTTTTGAGAATTTAGCACGATGAGGACAATCCCTAACAAAGTGTTAATCGTTATAGATTATGGATGGATAATGAGGTTTCCGTGGTCCATACGGTTGATCAGATGATCTTTCCTGCGGGTTAGAAGTTTTCTTTTTATTTGATTTCCACTTTTTCTTACCTCCTATTTGCTTGTCAATTTTTTCTTTGTAAAATGACACGACATTAATTTCAGAATTAAGAGCAAGATCAGATGCAGTAGCGTGGTGTGTGTTTGCAGTGCCTATCAAGCCGCCTCCAGCATTAGAGTCCTTTATTTGAGGAGGAACATTGAAATTAGATCACGTCGCATTAGGGATTTTGTCATAGAGCATTCCAGACTGAGTGTAAATCAAGTCTAAATATTGGGCACGAGTGATAAATTTCTCTTCTATAATGATGGCACGTTTAGCCACATCTTCAGTTATAGATGGTAATAGGGACTTAATGAACCATTCAACAAGGAGCTGATCGGGAACAAATGTCTTAACCATTCGTCGATGGTAACGCCACTCATGAATATGATCGGAAATGTGAGTAGCATTAGTCTGTTTGAAGTTGGTCAAGAGTTCCGTTCTAGTTTCATATCTGATCGGTAACTGGAAATGGGTCAAAAAGACAGTAGCTAAAGCAGTGAAATTGTCGAAAGAAGCTCTAGGTAACTCAATGTACCATTTAGCAGCCAGACATGTGAGCGTACGATGCAAAATATGTAGTCAAACAGAGTCATCATTCAGGGAATTTGATGAACACCATAAATGATAAGTCATGACATGAGTCGATGGATCTTCTCCAGGGTTTCCATTGAGTTTAGGAATATCAGAGGGTAATTTATGAGGTATGACTGGCCACCAAGGAGCATAATTTATAGGATCATTGGTTAATTGGTTTAAATTTGGTAATTCCAAGGTTGCAAAAAAAGGAACTGTCTATTGAGGTCAGGTTGAGCATAGCCAGGGTAAGATGGAATTGCTTGGGCAACAGGTCTTTGAGCACCAACATATGGAATTTTTTGTTGGTAACCCACATATGGGTTGTCTTGCATAGCAAACGCTTGAGAATTATGTTGACCAAAACCTAGATATGATACTTGCTGAAATGAAGTTTGAGGCATTTGCGCTTGTGGCTACCAAGGGGTCTGTCCACCAATGTTATAACCCAAATTAGTGTAATTTGGATTCTGTTGATATGTATAACCAGGTTTCGTTTGTGACATCCCATAAAATGGTACACCATCTTGTGAATAAATGATCCCTGATATAGGTTGTTGTAAATTAACCAAAGGATTTTGAGTCTGTGAACCCAACATTTGATGATATTAAGTCAAAGAACCTACTTGATAAGGTTGATGTAAAATATTTTGATTCTGTAATAGGGGTATAGAGGTATCAACAAGTGGTAATGAAGTGGATGTAACAGGTTGAACCGGTTGATATGAGTGTACAACCGTTTGTGGTTGGATAGGCAGAGTGGGTTGCCATTGACAAACATTCATGTCAAAATTAGTTTGACCAAAAAGTGATTGAGTACTGTCATATTGGGTGACTAAAGGTTGCCCCCCAACATAAGGAGGATAATAAGATAGAAAATAATTTTCTCCAAATGCTGGGAGTCCAGTTGATATGGTACTTAAAGGAATTGACCTAAAAGGACCGACTTGATATTGCCCTGATGATGTATGTAATGAATTAAGTCATTCAGTAATAACTATAGGACTACTAGTTAAAACACCAGATGATGACATTGGTAAAGACCGTGGTATTGAAGATGTACCAAAGAAAGTGCCAGATAATGATTTATAACTTGTTGGGACCGAAGGGCCACCGTGCAAATATGACTCTGGTGAGTTTGTGAACATCGAAGGAGTAGCGAGGGTAGGAGCTGACGTAATTGGAATAGCAGACCCAACCGAAGATGTTGTTTCAGACATGGTTGTATGACCAAATGTATACCCTCGAAAATTGACGGGAGATTGAATGGAAATCGGATCAACAAAAGAAGATGGAATCGATTGAGGAAAAGACTGGTACAGGTAAAGGTTCCCCCCAAAATGGGTTGGAGTTAAAGGTGTATCATCTTGTGGGATTTCTTCATTCACAATTAAACCAGGAGGAAGAACTTCACCGTCAGGCCCAAAATATATTTCAGATGGTTGACTGTGTGATATAGGAGTTTCAGTGGCTATAGAACTTTGTGGGATGACCAAAGTAGGAAAAAATTCCAGTTGTTCGACTTTAGGATTCAGATGTTCTGCCAAAGAAGAGACAGGATCTGGATCAATTTGTGATTGAACAACGTCGGGTCCAGGAGGTATGGTCTCAGTGATTAAATGGATCGTGACCACGAGTAGCTGTGAAGACTCCATTTCGACAACAGTAAACGAATCAGGATGTGTGGAAACAATTTGAGCTAGCTCTGGTTTAAAAGATGATGTTTCTCCAGAGGTATGAATTGTACTTGATTTGGTAGATCGTGATCACCTTCGCCTACCATAAATAACTTCCGGTGGTAAATGTGGTTTTAAAGCTAATCTAAGCGAATGACAGGGATAGGATTTTTTTCTTCCACGATTAGTGATTTATTATATCAAAAAAAAAAAAAAAAAAAATGAGGGTAATTCTAGGCAAAAGGGTTTACCAAGACACTGTGAACTGCAGAATACCTCCTGGCGAACCAAGAAGTACGGGCAGGTAATCTCCTCGAATGCTATGTTCAGTGTATCACAATTTCAAGGTGGCCGACTCGGTTCACTATGGATGTATAACACCTAAAATTTGTCCTCCCAAATATACTCGAAGTTATGTGGAGACCCAAGTCCGTATTAGCGCTGTCTGATGCGAAACCGCACAGTGAGAGCACCCCTTTATACTTATCGTACTGTAACATCACCTGATATACTCGAAAGTACGTGGACGAGCTATGATATAATTACGTACATGGAATGAGATATCACACTCGGAATGTATCACAGACAAGTTAACAACAACTGCTATGTTTTATGACGCCGGAACACGTCTCTATCCTAGACCTTCTAAATGTTATCGTTATGGTTCCAATGCGTTGTTAAGTAAATTGAGATTTATTTTATGTTGATCTTGCTTAACAATTTTCCTTTCAGGTTCACCGCGATGATGTATATGAAATTCCTAAAATGCAAGCTAAGAATGATAAACAAACTTTCATTTTCAGCTTTTTCAATGAAGAACCTAGCTACTAAGGGAAGAGAGCAAATAGTTCGTGAGCAAAAAAATCAATGAACAAAAACAAAATCAATGAATCAAAAACTAAATGCAGATTTCCTAATGTTCCTTTTTGCAAAACACACACAATCCTACATGGAAATGCAAGTTTTTCTTTTCAGTTTCTTTAATGTTATGAATGTAGAAAAGAAACTAGGTGCACTAGATCAATAGTCCAAATGATTTTTACTTTCGAGAAACGAAAAATACAAACAATAATTTCTCTTTTGAAGGAAAAACGAGGATTTCAACAACAATTTATCCTATCAAGGAAATGAATATTTTACGACAATTTCCTATTTCGAAAGAAAATGATTCTTAATGCGACCATAAAAAATACTTTGAAATCAACTTTTCAATAATAAAGAAAAACTTTTCTAAACAAACATTGAACAATTTTTTAGCCAAAGGAGGAAGAAGTATATAGATTCACTGGTCAATTGAGCATCAAAATTTTCAAAACAAAACAACAAACAAAACTGAATCAAGTTGCAAAGTCAAATTCAAGGGAATTTGGGTACTTTCAAGAGTCAACACAGTCTCCAAGGGGAGACAATGCTCTGCAACACAGGCTAGGAAGGGAGACAGTGCTCTGGAAAGCACTATGTCTAGTCTAAGGGTGCGTTGAGCGCAAATGCTACTGTTTAACTCATTGTCTTTGCAAATTAAGCTCTGAAAAAGGTTAATATTTATGTGTAATAGCTACTGGGTGGATAAAAAAATCAAATCAGAGGCTATAACACCTAGAACTAAGAGAAATTATCCCTAATGGAGTCGCTAATTTGTTGGGCCAGAATTGTAATATACGGATAAATTACGTTTCCCTAGACAGGTGCTAGTCTAGAACAACAGGTGAAAGACTATACAACTATTTCTCCTAACTCATAACAGATATAAAAAGAGGATTGGAGGCTTACTTGTTCAGTCGCTTCCAAATGGCTCCTTTTGTTGCTTCTGTTGCAACTTCAAATTCAAGCGGTTTGTAAGTTGAATGCTTCCTGCAAGAAAGAACACTGAAATAGTAGAAGATGCAATAATATAGATATCTATTCAAGCTTAGTTAGCTAAATCAGTAAAGCATAAACCACATACATCAACCAAGATCTTATGATATGGAAAATCAAAGCTAATACAGATGCATGTAGGGAAAAATAAGAAGTACTCTTTATTGATGATAGAAGGAGAGGTTACAACCTAGTGACTAATTTGAAGTGACCTTCCGGCATCATTCCCAAGCCTCATCACAATAAAAATCTCTCCAGCAGTAGCTTCAAAAATCTAGCTCTCAATTGAAAATCCTCTAGCATTTCTCTACTCAAATTCTTCCTCCTCAAACACTTAGATCTGTGTTCAATTTATAGATGAAATGTAGGTTGTTTTTCAATCATAAACTTTCCAAAAAAGGCAAGACATGTTTCCATTCATGTAGATGTCAAATGGACACTTGGATCCGAAGCTTGACACATGTGAACTCTTCTAGAAGGCATTGGCCAAGTGGAGATTCCGGAACAATGAGAATTTCGCTCCCAATGTGACCAACACACCCGTGAATGTCGGGAAGTGCTTTGCAGAGCAGCCTTGCATGGGGCTACCTGCATATGCAAAACACTTAGGCCCCTTAGATCTTGTATTGGTGAGCTCTCATATGCTATATAATAAGCTTCAAACCATGGAAACCTTTGCTTGATGAAAGTCTTGCTTGATTTGTCTTGTTTCTTGTCTTAGGGCATGTAGCAACTGAAATGATAGGGAATGATAGACCCTTGATCATTGGTCTTGGAGATGATGCCCAGTTAACTAGGTCATTGGGAATGGTGCCCAAATTGACCTATAACACCAACTAGGGCTCCAAACACTCTACTGCAACTGCACACTGAAATAATGTAGTTTATTCAGAGAAGTGTGTTGTAACTAATAGAAGTACCTTATCCTATTGCTAGATGATGAAATGAGGCTCAATAATCTCCCTTGCAAGCCTCCTGGATGAAGGGCTGCTCCCTCCACTGGAAAACAAGCTCAGAAGTTGGGTTTCTCAACCCTCCACTGCTGCACCCTGCAACACAACACAACTTCCTAAAGAAACTGCACTGTAGAAAAAATATGGAGCTTGGCTTGATGCCGGATAGTGGACAATGTAGTGCAATACTCTTCCAAGAGGCCTCTCAAGGAAAGAGGTGGGATTATCAACCGGGAACACCCTGTGATAAGCAACACTGCAATCTTAGCTAAACAACTGAAGAGAGCACAAGTCTAAACAGACCATATACAAAATAATAATCTACAACATAATCCCCATATGGATGCCATCCTATTCCTTATATAAGTGATGAGCTTCCTCACCCTTGGCCCCACTCAATTAGGTCACTACTTCCATGCAAGGAGTCTCAAGCCAAAACTGCATTGTCCCTCCATGAATGCCACTCCTCCATAACAACGTTGCTGATTTAGTCAAAGTTGACCCAGTCTTCATGCTCCAACCCCTTTTTACACGTAAGGGTCTTCAATCCAGCTTTCAGATGACCTCCATTCACACTAGGAGTTTATTTTATTCCTACTAAGGAGATTTATGGGTTTCCATACCCTCTTATTCCTCTATCTAAGAGAAAAATCAAAATTTAATATTCCAATTAGTTGTGTGCTAATTTAGGAATATTACAGATGAGGTACCTTCCAAAGTGTGGAATCCTCATCAGATTGAAGACTCTAGCATTGTGCAGCCTTCACGGCTAGGGCATCGAATCCACCTTTGGCACATCGTCATACAACACCTGTTCCAAGTAATTTTTTGGTTCGAACTCAGGGAAAGTTGCTTCATTGGCGAGATCATAATCATTGAATTTTATCAACGAGATCTTGCCGAACATTTTGCCAATCAGAGGGACATCCTGAGGAATCAAAGGCATATGTAGATCATGGAAAATTTTAGGGGCTAATATTCGCAGGTGGGCTAATTTTCCATGGTTTTTCCAAAAAAAAGATTCGCCAATTTCCATTTTTTTATAAAAATGGTTCGCCCAAATATTACAATATAAAATTATTTTACATTAAAAATCACCCACATTATATAGACAATATATATAATATCATTATAAATTTGAATAATTTTACAAATACATCAATACACATTTTATAGTTTGCATATTAGGGACTAGTGAGATTCGCCATTTTTTTAAACTTCAAGATAATTTTCCGTCCTTAAAATTATCCCTGATGTAGATACTCCCGAATAGTATTGATGTTCTAGGGCTTGCACACAGAGGGCTTCCGTGGCTTAACATAGGGTGGCCACCATGAAATAGGTTCCACGAACATCGCTTATTGTCTAGCACTCATCGGGCGCTTTGATGGATCATTGATGGGGAATCAGTCCTAAGTGGCTTGCCTTGGGGATGTTACATCACACGGAGAGGTGCGTGGCTTAGAATTAGCCCACTTGGAAATTTTCCTCTTTCCATTCTCTTTCTTTGGAGTGGACAAAACTTCTTCTATCTCTAGGACTACTTCTCTGACCTCATCTTAGCCCATATCCGTAGAAGAAGTGAGGGGTGTCGAATTCTCCTCTGTAGGGTTGGTGGATGTCATTATTGGGTAGAATATGAACTCGGAATTACTAATGTTGGAAGGATATTCATGGGTAGAAATACATAACTCACAGACAACGAGATAATATAGATTAAAAACAATCACAGGGTGCCAATGTAATATCCCAAAATTGGGACTGCTAGCAAGTCATGCCTGAAAAACACGCATTTTTCAGGAATGTATGCTACAACACTGGAAATCAGCCCTTGGATCCCTTATATGTGATAATTTAAGACCCAAATCCAAGAGGATATTAGAAATAAATCTTTCTAGGTGGGTTAAACAGATCTCCCACACTTAGTATAGCTGGAAAATTTCCCAAAGAAGGGACTGCAACACTATGTGACAAAAATGCTAAGAAAATAACGTAGTTCAGCCAAATATATGCAAGAGGCCAATATGTAGGCTCAATCATGTCATTTACATCAGCGTAACAAGATTATATTGAAGCCCATACATCATAGAATAGAAGGTAGGAAACTTTACATGAAGAAATGCTCAAAATAAGAGGCTGCAACCATATGATATGATTGTACAAGCTTGACAACGTTATTTTATTAGTTGAAAAGAGCTGTCAATTACACTTCAGATCTAGAGCATATTTTTGTACAAAAATATAGATCTATATCAGATATGTACACTATAGAGTCTCCTCTTCAAAATCCCCTTTGGGTTTTTAGCAGAAAATGATGTACATGGAGTAGATCTAAGATCTAAGGTAGCTGATATGCAGAATGATTCAGAATTTCTGAAGAAAATATATCAGTATTAAGATAAGATCTAAATGGAACATGGATTATATCTCTAATCCACGGATCACCACAGTGAAGGGAAGATTCCCAACACTAGAGATCTCTCCTCCTTGAAGTGCCAAAAGACCATGCAACTTTCTCCTTGCAAATAACGCAGTTTTGGAAGATGGACTATGTTGCAGGCTCTAGAGCATGAAGTGGCCTCAAGCCAAGATCTGAAAATGAGCTCTCATCATCCAATAATCTTTTTCCAATGGGATAAAATACTTTCCCAGTGAAAATAGGCACTAGAATGGCTTAGATATGAATAGATCTAGCCTCCACTTACTGCAGCTTACAAAGACAACCAAACCCTCAACAAGATCTGTGTTGTAGTTGGAAGAAGAGCTTGGTCAAATGCCTGATAGTGGTCAAGAAATGCAAGACTCCTCCAAGAGGCCTCTCAAGGAATAGGTGGGATTCCCATTCAGGAACACCCTAGTGCTAAACAACACTATTCTTAGCTAAACAACTAGAGAATGAGAAGTGTCTAAGTAGATAAATCCTTCAGCAATAATATCATCAACAACCTCCTCATGCTGCATTCCCCTTCCTTTTATAAGATGAGAGTGTGCAAAACCCTAAACCACCTTCAATGGACTCATCCCTTTCACATAAGTGATCTTCAACTAGAATTACGTTGTGCCTTATTGATGAGAACTCCTCCAATACAACGCTGTAGATTTGGTCAAGGTTGACCCAGTCAAGATGATTAGCCCCTTTCACACCTAAGGGTGCTTATTTACACAGCCAAGATTTATCCTTTTTCATATTTGGCATTGATTTATTCTTCATTAGGAGTTTGATTAACCTCCTTTGCACATTTAGTCATCTAACTAGATTTTTAAAGCAAAAATAATATCCCTATTAGCTGCATGCTAATTTAGGAATATTACAGCCAAATATTCAAACAACAAAGGAACTAATTGAGACCTACGCTTGCCTCTTTATAAGCCAGCCATGTTAAAAACAGTCGGATTATCATTAATTTCCACTTACCTTCAAGAAATATGTAAAAAAAATCCTCCAATATCGCCGCATTAAATGCGAGAAATTCGATCCATCCAACGGTAATTTTTACTTTTTCACCTAGTTTCATTGTTTCAATGACTAGTTTCCTTTCATGCGCGTCACCCCTCTCTACTGCTCATAGACCTTTTTATTTTGATACTCCAGCCATATAGTCATTTGGTCAGCACCGGATTGTCTCTATACGACTTCAGACGGCTTCCATTGAAGTACCTGGGAAGGTTCTCTCTGCGCAGCGTGGCCAAGCACACTGCACCGCTGTCGGTGATCTGCTTTACAACATATGGCCCCAACCAATGATTTCTAAACTTCCCTGGGTGGCGTGAAAAATGAATATCATATAGAAAGACAAAGTCTTCCTCCTTGAAGACCTTCTTCTTGATGTGATTGTCATGCCAGGATTTTTCGCATGCATTCTGCACTTGTTGGTGGAAGTTAGCAATGAACCAATCTTCTTCTAGGGAAACGAGTTGCGCCAACCATTCCTCCATAATTTTAGGCTTGGCATGATGGCTTCCTACCCATAGACCATCCTAAAAGGTGTTTTTCCCGTCAAATTTTTGTATGTTTTCCTATAAGCCCATAGCACAGAAGGGATGCACACATCCCAATCATCTCGGTTGGTATTACATATCTTTGTGAGCGCGTTCTCCAAGATCTTGTTGAAAGCTTCTACTGCATCATTTTCTTGTGGGTGATAACGGGTACTCTTCTTGTGGTGGATCTAGAATTCCTCTGTCAAAGCTTCAATTGTTTCGTTAACAAAGTGCATACCTCTATCACTCATCTAAATCTTCGGGCGTCCAAACCTGTTCAAAATGTGCTCAAAGATGAAGTGCACAATAGTATCTGAAGTACAGTCCTTAATCACCTTTGCTTTTGCCCACCTGGTTACATAATCAGTTGTAACAATGATATAACATTCTCCAGTCTTCTTCCCAGGAGGTTTGATTGGTCTAACAAAATATATAGCCCATTTTCCAAATGACTGCAAGGCCATCTGCAGTTGCAGGGGAATTTCATCTCTGTGCAAGGCTTCCTTGTTCTCTAACATGCATCACAGGCTCGAAAATATTCCTATGCATCACTGTGCAGTGTGGGCCACCATTGTAGGTTTTAACCCTGTACAGAAATTATCTACATACAAATATTTAAAACAGAAAATAAACAATAGCGAGAGCATAAAACATAAAGCAGATAAACACAGAGATTTTCCCCTAGATCCCAAATTGGGATGACCAACTTTATTTTTCATTATATTCCTTTTAGTGTTACAACACATATATATACATGCCGAAGCATACATAAACCCAAATCTGTTAACCCTGGATTAGAACATAACCATAGTTCCCTTGACCGAATCTACAAAATACTAGGGGTTGAAAACCATCATGCCCCAAAACCATGTGCAAACCCATGCACAAAACCATGGGCAAGTCTGCCCAACGGAAAATAAGGACCAAATTTTTTTTTCCGGGGCATTGCCACAAACCTCGACAGGGGGGGCTACCCCCCCCCTGTGACCCACTCGTATGTTTCACCTAGCGCAACATACAGGGGGGGATATCGCCCCCATTATTACCCCCCCGCACGTGACTAGTCGTGGAAAGAATATAACACAAAACCAACATTCTCCCACTTGTTGTTTTCCTTCCGTAAGGGGCCACAGGGGATTTGAGTCATTAGCCCAGATTTTCAACACCCATTGTTTCTCTACACCAAGAGAACTTTTGAGTGCTCACAGACTTTTTCAATGCATCTGCAACATTCTTCAAAGTGTCCTCCTTTACCAGCAACACCCTTTTAGCTTCAACCATATATCTCACAAAGTGATATTTAACATCAATGTGTTTTGTCTTTGAATCATAAGCAGGGTTCTTAGCCAAGAAAATTTCACTTTGGCTATCATAGTCTATCCTTATAGCTTGCTGCATCAACCCCATACTTGAACACAATCTCTGCAACCAAACTTCTTCCTTGCTTGCATGAGTGGCTGCCATGTATTCTGCCTTTGTAGTTGAAAGAGCCACTACAGGATGTCTTTTACTCATCCAACTAACTACACCTCCAAATAGGCTAAACACATACCCACTTGTAGATCTTATCTGGTCCAGATCTCCAGCCCAGTATGCATCAAAAAAACCATGAATGTCCAACACTCTTTCCAATCCTGGTCTTCCTTAGTAGCATAAGCCATAATCACTAGTGCCATGCAAATATCTAAAAACCCGCTTCACTACTGTCCAATGCTCCTTCCCTGGGTTTGACATAAACCTGCTCAATACTCCCACTACATGTGCAATGTCTGGTCTAGTACAAACCATTGCATACATCAGGATACCCACTACACTTGCATATGGAACACGAGACATATCCTCCACTTCTTCTTATGTCTTGGGACACTGTTCAGCAGGCAGCTTTGTACCTATAGGAATCAGAACATTCACTGGTTTACTATCCTGCATATTGAACCTCTGCAATATAGTCTCAACATACGTCCTCTGGTTTAACCAGAGCTTCCTCTTTGCGCGATCTCTCTTAATTTCCATGCCTAAAATATAGTTTTCAGCACCAAGATCCTTCATGTCGAATTTGGAGAACAACTGGGTCTTCAAATCTTGGATAATTTCTTTGTCATTTCCATTCAACAACATACCATCCACATACAAGACAAAATAAATAACACGGTCACCAATTAATTTAAAATAAACACAGTGATCCTCCTTGCTTCTGGTGAAGCCAAGTCCTCGTATATAGGTATCAAATTTTTGATACCACATCCTTGGTGACTGTTTTAACCCATACAGAGACTTATTTAACCTGCATACTAGCTCTTTCTTCCCCTTCACCATAAAGCCTTCAGGTTGTTTCATGTAGATCTCCTCTTCCAGATCCCCATGAATAAATGATGTCTTCACATCCATCTGTTCTACCTCAAAATTAAATGCAGCTGCAACAGATAAAAGTAATCTAATAGAAGTAACTTTGGCAACAGGAGAAAAAATATCACCAAAATCAATTCCCGACACCTGGGAATAACCTTTTGCTACTAACCGAGCTTTGTGTTTCTCCACCTTGCCTTATATATCCATCTTGTTCTTAAACACCCATTTTCTCCCGATGGGCTTCCTTCCAGCCGGCAACTCCACCAGATCCCATGCCTCATTTTTATGCAAGGATTCCATTTCATCAACCATGGCCTCCTTCCAGAGTTTTCCATCCTCTGAATCTACTGCCTCCCTGACGGTTCTGGGATCATCATCAGTTATAGTTAAAGAAAAATTTGAATAGAAAGTAGATGGACTATACCTTTCTAGTTGTCTTCTTTCCCGAACTGATCTTCTCACAGCTGGAGTTTGTGGCTCTTCCTCTTCCAAGTCTTCTTCTATTGTAGAGTTCGATTCATCCTCCTTTAGCTCAAACTCTACCTTCGCAGGTTCCTTTGGTACGACTTCATGTTTAACAATATCTTTCACCTCTCTAAACACCACATCTCGGTTGTACACAACCTTCCTTGTTTCCGGGTTCCAAAGCTTGTAACCCTTTAAACCATCCTTATACCCAATAAAGATACACCTTTCAGATTTATTATCCAACTTGCTACTTTTCTCCTTTGGAACATGTACATATGCATCACATCCAAATACCCTCAGATGTGAAAGAGAGGGTTTCTTACTAGCCCATACCTCATGTGGAGTCTTATCCTCCAACGCTGATGAAGGTTATCTGTTGACCAAGTAACATGCAGTCTCAATTGCCTCTGCCCAAAATTCTTGTCCTAACCTAGTACCACTGAGCATGCTTCTTGCCTTTTCCATCGGCGTTCTGTTCATTCTTTCTGCAACTCAGTTTTGCTGAGGTGTGTATGGAGTAGTCTTCTGCCGTGCTATACCACACTTCTTACAGAACTCTTCAAATTCCTTCTTGCAGAACTCCCCACCATTATTTGTCCTCAGCACCTTTATCTTCTTCTCTGTCTAGTTTTCCACCTGAGCCTTAAATTCTTTAAATCCGTCAAAGACTTCAGATTTCTTCTTCAAGAAATATATCCATGTATTCCTTGAGAAGTCATCTATGAATGAAACATAGTACACATACTTACCCAGTGATGGAACTGACATAGATCCAAACACATCACTGTGCACAAGCTCTATTATCTTGTTTGCCTTCTTAGCACCAGAAGGAAAAATCACCCGATTCTGCTTCCAATATACACAATGTTCACAGAAATCAAAATCCAGAGAGCTATTAGACATACCTTCTACCATACCATTTCCATGCAGTATCTGAAGGCCTTTCTCTCCAATATGTCCAAGCCTTTGATGCCATAGCATGGTCTTTTCTCCAGATACCGCTAGGCTTTCCGCTCCACTTTCGGGAACCACAGAATTGTTGCACCCATCAATAATAGTGCTACCATGAAGCTTGTACAAAGTTCTAATCTGAACTCCCTGCATTAATACCAGTGCTCCCTGAACCATCTTACAGACATCTTTCTTGAACACTGTTTTTACACCTGCATCATCCATCTTGCTTACAGAAATCAGATTTCTGGCCAATGCAGGAATGCGTAGAACACCAGGAAGTGTTCTAATCCTTCCACCTTGCAGCTTCAGCTTGAATTTTCCACGTTCGATGATTCTGGCCTTCCTATCATCACCTAAGAAGACATCACCACCATCATATTTATCATACTCGCAGAACCACTCCCTATGGGGAGTGAAGTGAAAGGATGCACCCGAGTCAATCAACCATGACTCATGATCTACATGTGTATTTGAAGAAGAAGCCAAATACACATCCCCACCTTCATCCAAGGTGGTTTTTGCCTCTACAGAAGGAGCATCATCAGATCCCTTTCATTTCTTAGGAGATTTAGATCTACAGTCCTTTTTGTAGTGCCCTTCCTTTCCGCATTTCCAGCACACCTTTACAAAATTTCCAGGAGATTTAGATCTCCCTATAGATTTAGATCTCCCACTCGAAACCTTATTTTTGTTTCTATTCTAGGACCTTCCTCGTACAGATAAGGCATCTCCATTCTAACCCTCCATGTTTCTCCATCTTATTTCCTCCGACAGCAAGGCTGAGACAATGTCATCAAAATTCAAGGTAGTTGTATTGCTACCTATTTCAATAACCATACTGTCCCATGAATTTGGTAGAGAACACAAAAAACTGATGCACTTATCTTCATCTGAGATTTTAATATCAACAGATGAAAACTGACTTACCACAGTATTGAAGGCATTCAGATGCTCTGTCACTGAGTCTCCATCCTTCATCCTCAGGCTATACAACTTTTTCCGCAGGAACAATTTATTCATCAGAGACTTAAAGTGGTACAAAGTCCCAAGTTTTTCCCACAAGGTATTCATCGTAGCTTCCCCAGATACATTCAAAAATACTATATTTGTGACACACAACCGTATTGTGGTATTTTCCTTCCGATCCAGCTTCTTCCAGTCTTCATCTGACATTTCCGTTGGTTTAGTACTTGGATCTACCGTGATCCACTAATATTTATCCACCAGCAGATCCTCCATCTTGAGCTTCCACAACTCAAAACTCTAACCATTAAATTTCTCGATCTCTATCTTCTCGTCGCTCGCCATCTTATTTCACTGCAAGAATCGATCCCATAGATCTCCCACTGAAAAGGGTCTACCTCAGGCCTGAGCAAAAAACCCCTCAGCAGCAAAGGCATCCCCTTGAAGCCGAAACAGATCTGATACCAAATGCAGGTTTTAAACATGTACATAAATTATCTACGTACCAATATTTAAAACATAAAATAAACAATAGAGAGAGCATAAAACATAAAACAGATAAACATAGAGATTTTCCCCTGGATCCCAAATTAGGACGACCAGCTTGATTTTTCATTATATTCCTTTTAGTGTTACAACACATATATATACATGCCGAAGCATACATAAACCCCAATCCATTAACCCTGGATTAGAACATAATTTTAGTTCCCTTGGCCGGATCTACAAAATACCAAGGGCCAAAAACCATCATGCCCCAAAACCTTGTGCAAACCCATGCACAAAACCATGGGCGGGTCCACCCACCGGAAAATAAGGACCAATTTTTTTTTTCTTTTTTCTGGGGCGCTGTCCCGAACCCCAAATGGGGGGGAGGGGGCTATCGCCCCCCCCCCCCGTAAATTGTGCCTGACGCAATGTACAAGGGGGCCTATCGCCCCCCCTATTACCCCCCTGCGCATGACTAGTCATGGAAAGAATATAACACAAACCCAACAACCATAACCCAGCACACAACACCTTCTACATAGTTTCTTTCCCAGCATAGTGGCCTCCTGCCACTTCTCCATGAGTCTCAACCAATATACCATGTCACTCATGTTTCAATACATATCTCCTTAATACTTCATGTGCTCCTAATTTATACAACTTCCCTACAATCAAAATAAAATCAGCTACACATGCAACAAAATCCTTCTTTTGTTGGAATGAATATTTTACAAGTGTTGTTCCCGTGGTCAAAAGATGAATAATATCATCAAAGTTATCATCAACCACCTTGATAGTGAATATTTGTGCATCTGGTAACCCCTCCTCTAGACTGGTTGGTTCTTCCCTATTCTCGATTCGTGACGGATGACCAGGCCCATCATTCAGACTCCTAGGCTTCACAATAATCTCAAATTCATACTCATGGAAAATCAACAACCATCGGCAGATCTTCCCCCCCAACACAAGCTTATTGACCAAGTATTTCAAAGCAGAATTATCAGTGAACATTTTGAAATGCCCTCCTAGCAGATAATATGTTAGGTCCCTATATTACTAGTATAGTCCCTTATTGTTGTTAGTGTAACCCCCTTATTGTTATTATTGTACCCTTGTAACCCCCATTTTGTTATTATTGTGCCCTTAAATTATTATTGTTAGGTCGGCTATGATTACATTGTGGCCCACTAGGATTACATTATGGCCACATGGACTCCTATATATAGAAAGGAGGTTTTGTAAATTGTATCATCCAAGAATTGTTCATTTATGTAATGTATTGGAGGTTTCCCCCTCAAAGTGGCTTATTTATAAGGCGTTGATATCTCTTTTCTTCTATTTTTTGGAGCTGGTTACACAACATTTGGTATCAGAGCTTTGGATTCTAGGGTTTCGCTGCTCCAAACAGGTCATCGTGGCATTTTCGCTATCACTTTTTTTCTACGAAGTTTCAGAAGCTGAAATTTTTAGGGTGCGAAGCCGAAATCCTGAGGAATCTTTTCTAAACATTTCAGAGCTTGGTTCGCAATATTTTCGGAGATATCATCTGTGAAAGTTAGGTATTTTTTCAAGCTCCTAAACAGGTCATCGTGGAATTTTCGCTATAAATTTTTTTCTACGAAGGTTCAGAATCTGAAATTCGTATGGTGCGAAGCTGAAATCCTGAGGAAATTTTTCAAAAAATTTCAGAGCTTGGTTCGCAATATTTTTGGAGATATGATCTGTGGAAGGTAGTGCTTTTTCAGGCTCCTGAATTGCATCTCAAAGAGGTGATCGTGGGAAAAGTTCAATAACTCTCTCTCTGGGCATCGGATTGGAGTGCCGTAAAAAGTGGTCACAAGTAAACAGACTTTAGTTTATTGGCTATCAATTTCAGAGACAAAGGATGAAACATTGACACGTGGCAAGTCGTACAAGTTCGCTCTACTGAACCAGTCCATAATTAGGTCATTGTGGGAGATTGGACACAACTTTGTCTTGGAGAATCCAAATCAGGTCATACCTATGGCATTCAAAAGAAAATTCAGAGGGCTACTACAGTGCTGAATTTCAGATATTGAAGATCTGCAATCACAGAGATAATACAATTTCAATATCGAGCTCCTCAAAGCAAGAAAAAGGTGTGTATTTTTTTTCAAATTGCACAAGTCTTGTTTGAATAATCAAGTTAAATTGATCCCAAGGGCATATTGTAGAATAGATATCAGCATTGGATTCTAAAATGGCCCCTAAAAATAATTCAACACCCATTAAGCCTTCAGAAGGCTCTACTATGACTCATGAAGATGAAGAATGGCAACATGACATATCAAAATTACAAGAGCAAATTTCGGTCTCGCAAAGAACAACAAAAAATGAAATGGAAGTTTTGAAGAAAGGCGTGGAAACTAAGATGGATGGTTTGAAGAAAGGCGTGGAAGCTAAGATGATTGGTTTGGAAGCTAAGATGGATGGCATGGAAGTGGGCATGGAAGCTAAGATTGATGACATGGAAGCTAAGATCGATGAGAAAATGGAAAACATGAAGAATTTTCTAAAAGCAGACATGGAAGGTTCGACAAAGTTTATACAAGAAAGGTTTCCTAATGGTGAAAAGATAGTAGAAGAACCTCATGATGAGAACAAAATAAATGTTAATTGTGATTTCATAAACTCTAATGTTAGCGGGAAGAACCACCATATTCCAAAGATGGATATGAGGAAGTTTGATGGAAAGGATCCTGTAACATGGATACTACAGATGGAGCAATATTTTGATCTCCATAACGTGCAAAACACACAAAAGGTACGCATTGCAACTTTACATTTAGAACAAAATACATTTGTATGGTATCAATAGCTTTGCTCCCGTAAAAAAATTGTCACTTGGTCAATTTTTACGGAGGAAATGATAGCACATTATGAGGATACAAAGAGCAACACCTTCTTTAGCCAATTGATAAATCTCAAACAAAAGGGTTTAGTGGGGCAGCACATTGAGGACTTCCAAAAATTGAATATAAGGGTAACTAATATTCCAGAGGAACACATGATTGATCTCTTCTTAGGTACTCTAAAGGATAACATCCAACATGAAGTTCGTGTTTTGGAACCCGATTCATTGGAGAAGGCATTCAGGTTGGCAAGAAAAGTTGAATGTAAAATTATGGCGACAAGGAAGCCTACCACTCAATTCTATAAAGAAGGAAGTGTTTTTACGCCTAGATTTCCACAACCTACAAGGTTGACACCACAACAATTGGAAGAAAAAAGAGCAAAAAGGCTTTGCTATAGTTGTGATAGCAAATACACTAAAGGTCATAAGTGTGTTGAAAAGAAATTATTTTACATAGATTGTGAAGAAGAAGAAGAAAATGAAAAAGAAGAGGATATACACCAGGAACCAGCCATAGAAGAGGAAGAAATGAATCCGACCATATCATGTAATGCACTGGCCGGAATTACTACTCCTCAAACTCTCAAGACAGTAGGACAGATCAAGAAGAAAAGGGTAATAGTGTTGATTGATTCAGGTAGCACCCATAATTTTATTCATTGTAAGGTAGCCAAGGAATTAAATTGTTTCCTATACCCAGCACCAGAATGTCAAGTGATGGTTGCAAATGGAGGAACTATAAATTGTTCTGGAAAATGCCATAATATCAAGCTAACCATGGGGGAATATGTGTTGACAAGTCCAATGCTTTCCATTCCTATGGGAGGTGCTGATGTTGTACTAGGAGTACAATGGTTACAATCTTTGGGGACGGTAGCTTTTAATTTTCAAGAACTTTTCTTGAAATTTTTTTCAGAAAGAAGGGAAGTCGAATTACGGGGTATTGAAGGGAAGCCAGGAAGGATAATAAGCTCTAATGTCATGAAAAAGCTTCTAAAGAAAGAACAACGAGGCGTAATTGCACAATTATGCTCACTAGAAGTTCCGACATCCAAATCATCTATTTCTGCAGATCTCCAACAAGTCTTGGACAATCATTCCAAGGTGTTTGAAACTCCCAAAGGACTCCCACCTATTCGTGATCATGATCATGCTATTCATTTGATTCCAGGAAGTGTTCCTCCAAACATCAGGCCTTATAGATATCCTTACTTCCAAAAGAGCGAAATTGAACGTATGATTGCAGAAATGTTAGAGGCGGTATAATTCAACCTAGTCAAAGTTCTTTCTCTACTCCTGTAGTATTGGTACACAAGAAGGATGGATCATGGCGAATGTGTCCGGATTATAGGGAGCTCAATAAGCTCACCATTAAAGACAAATTTCCCATTCCCGTGATTGATGAATTATTGGATGAATTACATGGAGCAATTTATTTTACCAAGTTGGATCTTCGTTCAGGATATCATCAAATTAGAATGAAGACTCAAGATATTCCAAAAACAACATTTCAAACTCATGAGGGTCATTATGAATTTTTGGTCATGCCTTTTGGCCTTACCAATGCACCTTCTACATTTCAAGGGTTGATGAATTCCATTTTCAAACCCTTCCTTAGAAAATTTGTGCTAGTATTTTTTGATGATATACTAATCTACAGCAGGTCGTGGAAGGATCATGTTGAACATGTTGACAGGGTGCTCAAACTATTGCAGGAGAAACAATTATATGCAAAAACATCCAAATGTTTCTTTGGAGTACAAGAGGTGGAATATCTGGGTCATATTATATCTCAAGAGGGTGTTAAAGTAGACCCTAACAAAATTAAAGCCATTAAGGAATGGAAAGTCCCCAAGACAATAAAGTAGTTGCGAGGATTTCTCGGGTTAACAGGCTACTATCGCAAGTTTGTTAAGAATTATGGGAGAATAGCAGCACCTCTAACAACATTATTGAAGAAAGATGCATTTTCATGGACTCCTGAAGCAACTAAGGCCTTTGAACATCTTAAGGAGGCAATGTGCCTAGCACCGGTCTTAGCTACGCCAGACTTCACAAAACCTTTATTGTGGAATGTGATGCCTCAGGAAATGGAATTGGTGCAGTTTTAATGCAGGAAGGAAGACCCATTGCTTTTGAAAGTCGTCCAATCAAAGGAAAATATTTACAAAAACCTATTTATGAGAAGGAAATGTTAGCAATACTGCATGCACTAAAGAAATGACGAACTTACCTAATGGGAAGACACTTCAAGGTAAAAACCGATCATGATAGTCTTAAACACTTTTTGGAACAAAGACTATCGTCAGAAGAGCAGCAAAAATGGGTCAAAAAGATGTTGGGTTATGACTTTGAAATAATCTACAAAAAAGGAAAGCTTAATGTTGTTGCAGATGCACTCTCAAGAAAGAATGAAGAGGTGGAAGCATTGTTTTGTGCCATTTCTATTATCCAACCAGATTGGATAACCGAAGCAAGAGATGAATGGAAGAAGGACAAAGATGTATGGACACTCATTCAAAAGTTGCAGCAAGATCCTAGTACATCCGATACATTTAGTTGGAAAAATGATTCCTTATGGTACAAAGATCGCTTATATCTTTGTAAGAATTCCCAACTAAAACAAAAGATTCTTCCGGAATTGCACACTTCTCCTTTAGGAGGACACTCAGGATTTTTAAAAACTTACCACAGGGTGAAGAAAGAATTTTTTTGGGATGGCCTTAAATCTGATATTCAAAAGTTTGTGGCGAAATGTTTGGTTTTCCAGCAGAATAAAGTGGAGACAATTAAGACCCCGGGACTTCTACAACCTTTATCCATTCCAAGTCAACGTTGGGAGGAGATTTCAATGGATTTTATCACAGGTTTACCAAAGTCCGAAGGCAATAATGTCATCATGGTGGTAGTTGATAGACTTACCAAGTATGCACACTTTTGTGCATTATCTCATCCATTTAAAGCAAGTACAGTTGCTACTACATTTGTGGACAGAATTCAAAAGCTACATGGAAGCCCAAGGGTCATTGTGAGCGACAGAGATCCCATTTTTACGGGAAATTTTTGGACGGAGTTCTTTTCTTGTTTGGGTACTCAATTAGCTCATAGCTCATCTTATCATCCTCAATCTGATGGTCAAACAGAGATAGTAAATAAATGTTTGGAAGGATATCTTCATTGTTTTGTATATGATAAACAAACACAATGGGTCAAGTGGTTACCTCTCGCTGAATGGTGGTATAACACTTCCTTCCATACTGCAGCAAAAATGACCCCATTTATGGCACTTTATGGATATCATCCACCATCCATCACATCATCTTTAAGGGAAAATTAGAAGGTTCAAGCAGTGGAAGATCACATCGAGCATCAGCAAGAAGTTCCCCAACTCTTAAAGGATAACCTGAATTTGGCACAAAATCGAATGAAACAACAGGCAGATCAACATCGCAGCGAGAGAAGTTTTGATGTAGGAGATTGGGTATTTTTACGGCTACAACCATATAAATAAATGTCCCTCAAGCAAGCTAAGAAGGATAATAAATTATCGCCAAAGTACTATGGTCCTTACAAGGTGTTGCAAAAGATTGGTACTATGGCATACAAATTGGAGCTTCCCGCTTCTTCGCGAGTACATCCAGTTTTCCATGTTTCATGCTTAAAGAAGGTTATAGGTGAAAATCTTCCAGTTCAAACAATATTTCCAGAACTTGATGAGGAAGGAAAAATCATATTGGAACCTGAAGCGGTCACGGAAACAAGAACTCTATAGCTACGAAATCGATCAATTTTAGAGTATCTCATCAAGTGGAAGAACTTACCCACCGAAGATTCTACATGGGAGGATGAGAATTTTATACAGAAGCACCCAGAGCTACTCAAGCATTGAGGACAACACTTTTTTGAAGGAGAGGGGCATGTTAGGTCCCTATATTACTAGTATAGTCCCTTATTGTTGTTAGTGTAACCCCCTTATTGCTATTATTATACCCTTGTAACCCCCATTTTGTTATTATTGTGCCCTTAAATTATTATTGTTAGGTCGGCTAGGATTACATTTTGGCCCACTAGGATTACATTATGGCCCCATGGACTCCTATATATAGAAAGGAGGTTTTGTAAATTGTATCATCCAAGAATTGATCATTCATGTAATGTATTGGAGGTTGCCCCCTCGAAGTGGCTTATTTCTAAGGCGTTTATATCTCATTTCTTCTATTTTTGGAGTTGGTTACACAACATAATATTTGTATTTTTGCAGCGCATATACCATGGCCAATCCTTCCCTTTCTGTAGTTGAGTAGTTGTGCTCTGCACTAGAGAGATTCCTATTGGAAAAAGCGACTGGGTGATCAATGTCTCCCTCTCCTGGCAGTGCTAAAACAGTCCCAAGTGCTATACCAGATGCATCCACATGCACATGAAAAACCTTATACCAGTTTGGGAATATCCAAATAGGTGTAGTGACCATTTTTTTCTTTAGCAGCTCAAATCTCTTCGGACATTCATCATCCAAGAAAAATTCTACATCCTTCTTTAGCAACTTCTCCATTTGCGCATTGATTAGAGCATACCCCTTGATAAACTTCCTTTAATAACCAGTGTGTCCTACGATGGAGCACAATTGTTTCTCATTGGTAGGAATGTCTAAGTTGATGATAACCACGATCTTCGCTAGGTCTACCATCAATCATTGCTGACATATTATATGCCCTAGAAAAATCCCAAAATGTACGCAAAATACACACTTCTTCAGGTTTAGAGAAATCTAGTGCTTCCTATAGGTGTAAAGCATCATGCATAGGTTCAACACATGTTTCTTTACCCATCCAAACACAGTCCAACCTTCAAAATATACCTCCAAGAATTTATGCATGAATTCCTTGAACACATCCACAACCATGAGCGAGAATATTGCTGGTGCATTTTTCAATCCAAATGGCATGATAGTATATTGGAAATAACCCCATTTGGTGGCGAAGGTGGTATTGCTATGGTCTTCCGATGCAATTTGGATCTAATGATACCCCGAAAATCCATCAGTAAATGAATATGCTTCTTGTCCACCTACATTATCCAGGATTTCATCAGGAAATGGAGTGGGGAAGGGGTCATGCACATAGGCATCGTTCAATTTGCGCAAATCTACAGAAATCCTTATTTCTCCTTTGGTATTTTTATCCTAAACCACAATTGGGCTTACCCAATTAGACTGTACGACTGGTTCAATGATACCCACAACCACCATCTTCTCGAACTCCTCCTTTAATTTCTTCTTATATTTGGGGTTCAATCGATGTGGGCGCTTCTTGACAGGGAGTACATATGGTTTCAGTGTGATCTTCATGACACCCAAGTCCCCTACAATTCCCTTGAGCTTCGAGAAATTTTTAGGAAATACATCTTGATACTCTATCAGCAGCGCTCCAATCTCTCCTACTGTATCATTGTCCCAGTAATCCCCAATCTTGGCCAACTTGGGCCGCTCTTCTGTCCTAATTTTGATTTCCTTCAATTTCATAGGTTTAGTAACATCCACCATCCCTAATGCGGCCCTGCAATTGTGCGCTCTCCTTTTGATTCCAGGATATTAACATTCCTTGGGTCATCTTCATTATCCTCGATTGAAAATTTTCTATAGTTGATGATGTCTTGCATCTGCACAACCTAGGCAAGCACAACACACTCTTTTTGGGGCTGGGATTCATCAAAGAATAGAGCATATATGTCCTACAGGGCTCCAGTTTTTATGAGCCCCCAACCGAGCCAAAGGTTGCCAAGAAATCCTCAGTCATTGTAAACTAGTCTCGAGTACCTCGGTGTAGCAAGAATTCTAAATACCAGCTGGTGGATACTAGCCCCAACGAGTGGACAAACCTATGAACCCACTTGTTCCATGTCTTTTCATCCCATACCTCAATCCACATGGCCAGGTTCTTGTACGGATCGCCTCGACCATAGAAAAAATCAATGGGTGGAATGGCTGGTGGTTCAAAGCGTAGCATCATCATTTGTCTACATTACTCCCAGTCCTAGAAAGTTCCCTTGTGCATCTCCTACCAACGCGCTGGAGTTGAGTGCATAGCCAAATCAAGTTCCCAGAACCTTCGTTCCTTTGGGATATATTTTTCCAATGCTTTCAAAAATTATTTGACACTACCAGAACCATCAAATTAGGGTAGTTCTATTACCTCATAGAAGATCCACCGGAAGTTATTTGTGATCTTGAGGCAATGGAGCGCAGAGACATCGTGCAACCAGTTCTGCTAGTTCTTCATTTCGTCATCAGAATCAGAAAAACATGAGCCTTCTCCCAGTTCAACATGCCATCATCTATAGGGTTGATCGAGTCTTCATCCCATGCAGTCAGTTTGTAGATATGGTCAACATCATCCCCTTCGTGCACTGGTTTTGTGTATCATTCTCCTTCTGTAGGATCTAGTAGGACTATCACTCGTGTACCATTATTCTAAAAAATCATATTTCAGTGCTTCAAATTGATGATGCCTCCAATATCAATGGCCCAATCCAATCCTAACAGCACAAGGTAGGGGTCTGCATCTTCCAAAATTTGTATAACCTCAAAATCAGCGCATACCTTTACTCTAGCAATGTCTACCACAACTTGCGAAAGCCTGCCAATTGTAATGATATTTTGTTGATTGGCCATGTGTAGCTGAATTGTGGGCCATTCCAACTTTGGCTCTCCCATCTTATTCCAGGTTCTCTTAGGTAAGACATTTGCATCAAACCCCAGATCCAAGATGAACTGATCCATCTCATAGTCTCCAATCTGCACGGTCATGCACATCTCCCTACCCGTTCGCTTCTTCTGCTTATAAACCTTGTTCACAGCCTTGATTTCTATTTGAGGCACCTATTTTTTTGCATATCTGTCTATCAGGGCCTAGAGATTATCTATTGCCTTCTGATTGCACCGTAGCTTAATGTAGGATTTTTGGAATGGTTTAACTTCATCATTAGATTTTGGTTCCATGGGAGTCCTTGACGTGGATGCTCCTGCATCAGAAAAATCCTTCCTAGCCTCAATAAAAATCTCTTTTTATTTCTACAAGTTGAGGCCCTCCTTCTTGTCAGATTCCTTTCTAATCAGTGGCTCTGCAGAAACCTTTTCCTCATTTCCTCTGGTGGCAACACCACTATGTGTAACTACATTTACACTTGGGCCATCATCACATGGTTCAACTTTAACCATCTGTATATTTTGCGTTAGTGTTTGCTGCTTTTCTTGCATTTTAGCTATTAACACAGGAAAATCTTCAATTACATGATCAAATTTCCTACAGTACCTGTAGGATTGTTGCGCAGGGCTCAGGCAATCTCGTGCATAGTGCCCAACATCTCCACAGTTGTAACAAATTAGTTGTCCTCTCTCTCAATCTACACCTCCACCTCAACCCCCTCCTTGTCCTCTTGCTGGGGATCCTCCTTTTCCAAAGAAATATGCTGGCGATGAAGGGCCGGCCTGCACTCTGTAAAGGTTCGCTTTGTTGATCATCAGGTCATACATTCAACAATTGTGCTCATCGTGACCAACTGAAGAGTAGGATTCACACCATTTTTGCTTTAGCTCTGGTACATAGGCTCATAACTATGGGTAGTGGTCTGTATTGTGTCGCCCAACCACTTGAAAATCAGCGCACCACAATGTGAAGGTACTAGGTCTAGCAACATCTCTTGGGCACAATGGACTCAGTCCCCCAACTTTCATATAATCCGACAAGTGAGGGCATTGATATTTGGTGTGGCCAGCTCCCTTGCAGTGTATGCACCAGACATCTATGCCAAATTTTTTACCCCTGTCTCTTCATAAATTATGAATTTCTATATGCATAGCTTCTAATTGGCTATGAATTTGCAGTGCTCCAAATTGAGCATCATCTCTAGGCACAACTTCTAATTTCATAGAAATTTCAGGGGCTTCTTCCTGAGAATCAATCTTCTGCTGACCCATAGGCCCACCTAGATGTGGCAATATCATGGTGATGAACCATTCCTTATGCTTAATATCATCGTAAGAATATCCTTTGTCGTTGATGGTTTGCTTCAGTCGCTGGTCAGCTTCCCAAATTGATTCTGTAGGCCCTTGCTTAATATCTTTCAGTTCTATTACACATTGAGAATAGGATTTTGGATTTTGGAATTTCTTCTTCAGGGCATACTTAATCTCTTGAACTATCAGATCCACATGTTGAGAAAGGTATCCCATGAACCGATCTAAAGCACGACCTTCAACAACCATAACCAACTGCGCTCTCTTGACGACATTAGTATTGAAATTCTGCGCATTCCACACCGAATTCGCCACAAACCAAAATAGGTCCATATCCTCATCCCCCACACCATTAAAGGTGGGTAACTTCATATGCGCAACCATATCTTCCGCCGGTGGGGGTGGTGGTGGGGTAGGAGGATTCTTACCCCTGCACGAATTTGATGGTGGTGTAGCAGGAGGGCTATTCTCAGCGTGCGTAGCCTCGCTTCCATTTATATCAGGGGTGTTATAGGGAATTGTGATCTACGGATAAATCAAATTCCCTAAATGTGGTGTTTATCACTTAGAACAACAGAGGAGAGAATAACTATTATTTTCTCTAAAACAAGCAGATATACAAAATGGGAAAGGAGCCTACATGCGATTCTTTCAATTCTCCTTCTCCTTCTCCTTCTATCATTTTTGTCGTCACTCTCAAACCAACTCAAATTGCTAGATCGATTCCTGCAAAAAAAAACAGAGAAAAAAAAAAACATACAATATACAAGTATATACTTATCTTACACAAATCAAACCGATTATATCTAAAATACATACATCATTCAAGAATATATTGCACAATAAATAGAGGCATATATATGGGAAAATGAACAGAAATCTTTATTAAAGAGTAGAAGGAGGAGATTACAACCAATGGACCAATTTGTCGTCAACCTGATCCAGCTTCATTCCAGCCTCATCACATCCAACATTATCCCAACAACATATCAGTACTTTCAATATCTTATCAAATGAAAATCCAACAACAAAACTTTGCACAAAATTATTCCTCCCTAGCACTAGGATGAGTGCTCCATTTATAGGAAAACTAATGGTATTTTCTCAATGAATGACTTTCTAATAATAGGAAAGACATGTTTCAAAGCTCAGAGGTGTTACATGGACACTTGGATTCAAAGTATGACACCTATGGACTCTTCTTGAAAGCACTGGTCATGTGGAGATTCCCAGAACAATGAGAATTCTGCTCCCAGGTGACCAACAGACTCTTGAATGTCAGGAAGTGCACTGTAGTGCACCCTTCTATGGAGGATTTAGCACTGCAATGCATTTAGTCCCGTGCAGATGAGTGTTGGAGTTAGTGGGTCATATAACATATAATTCAAACCTTGGAAATCTCACAATAGAAGCCATGAATGAAATGTTCTTCACTTAGGGCATATAGCAACTGAAATATATGGGGACGATAGACCCTATTTCATTGGTCCTGGGGATGATGTCCAGTTTGACTAGGTCTTGGGGGATGATGCCCAAAATTACCTATAACAACAACCCTCTAAAGCATGAAGTCAAAATAATAATAATATTTGGATGAGATTCCTCACAGTGTGATGAGTAGGAACTAAAGCAGATGGTGACAATCTTGCAATACATTACATCATGATATATTTCATCTTGATCTCGAATTATTGAGGGAGGTATTCACATGCTCAACACATAAAATATCTAATAACATGTACATAATTCAGAAAGTTGTCTACACTGGAATTTTTCCCAATATAGACATGCATACAGTTATAAGCCCATGTTTGGATGACGATCTATATGTAAAGCCCTCGTACAGATGATGTGTACAAAAATCCTGAAATCACAACTCGGATGGATGAAAATATATCCGAGGTCTTATTATCTCATTCACTCGATCATTCAGGTACAATTCTAACCATGTGAATATTTTATTTGAATTCGAACATGGGAAGACATTGTCTAATTACTAGACAATGATTTGAGTTGTTAGCAGATGCGAGAAAACCACGATTGATGTTAATGGATCTCAAGGTATTGTAGTACAATTTGCAAGGCATGAATAGATGATTTGATGTTGAATTCCAAACAAAATATTTCAATCAGAGGTTTGGAAGCGAGAAACCTGTCGATGATGTAACAAGCCTCAGGGTACTGGAAGATGTTTCTAAGTAAACTTCCTGGATAATGAGATGATGTCGACAAGAAGAAACTTTATCGTGAAACATGAGTTATTGATTTCGAAGACAAAATGTGACTTGATATAGCAATGTTCAGGGATGGTTGTCATGAAAATGAAGGTTTATGAGTATTTCAAAGAGATGAGGATTTTACTGGATGACTTCTCTTGAACATATTGATGACATTGAGATGAGTTGGCAGCATTGACCCAAAACCAAAGTGAAGGTATGATGAAACATAGGTATGAATGAACCGTCAAGAATATTACCCAACCCAAAAGTCACAATGATGGAGTGAAAGTGTCATGTTCAAGAGCGACCTACTACCATAAATTGTTCTGTTATTTTTCCCAAATTTTCCCCGGTCATTTGTCGACTAGTACCTTTTTATTGCTTTAACAAGATTGACGAGGGTAAAATATGCTTGATCTATAATCCGACCCTTCGGGTGAATCCATTTCTATTTAATAGTTTAACGAGTTTAGCAATAAATGAAACTCGATTCTTGCCATGATCGACAAGTCCATCACTATTTTATGTTTTAACGATCCTAATGACAATGACAGCCCAGTCCTTTTTCATGTTTAGAGAGTTTGAAAAAGAAGACAAAATAAAACTCCATGAGTTCTTATTCGCAAATTTATCGCTCAGGTACGAAAAAATGTAAAATGATACCTGAGAAAACCTCTTAGCCATGTTCGACTAAGGTTTTCCTTTTTTGTAAGTAATCTATCTCGGTTAGGAAAGGGTTAAACTTATACTGGTTAGATTTCGTTTCATTTACTTTTACGAGCTTGAAAAGACAAGTGCTTGGCAATATTTTCACATTATCAGAGTCTGAAAAGAGCTAAAATAAGACTCCATGGGGTTCATTTTTCACATTTATCGAAGCTCGAAAAAGAGATAAAAGTGCACTTCAAGTCCTTTTTCATTTTTATTAAAGCTCGAAAAATAAGGATAAAAGTATGATTTGTGGTAAAATCATTCTTGAATATGTGTGCATGACTAATCTGATGTGTCAGCTGTAAAACCTATTCAGAAAGCCATCAAACGGATTAAAAATACCTATTTTATAGCAAAAATGAGAAAAAAAACCATAGTCACAACATTAAATATGATTCAAAATTATCAAATTGACTAATTAAAAGAGTTTTTACCATTCATTTTTACTATTACAAAGTTACCATTGGACAATTAGGAGCTTCGAACCAGTTTTTTCCTCCGAAATTCAGCAGTTCATTGTGACAGATTCTGTGGACGATTTCTCTCGTCGTTTGATATAGGTTGGAGCTATGAACCTTATCTTTCCTTTAATATCATTTATTGTGCACTTCATGGTAAATTTTTAGGGTTTTGAGCCCCTTAGGGTAAATCTACTACGCTCAGAGGGAAACACACCCTTGGATGTTGAAAGGTGCATTTAAGTGCACTGAATTTGAAGGCCAGATGCACTGCAACGCTCTATCCCTTGACCTGGGGTATGTTGGGCACAATTCTCATTCTTGTTTTTTATTGTGTGCCCAAAATTTCCCAAGTTTTTTGCATGAAATGGATCCTAATGAAGCTTATGATTGTGTTTTAGGTATTCATCGGATCAAAAATGAGATTACATGGAGGGAAAGAGAACATGAGAACAGAACATGATTTCCCTAAACAATCTGGGTACAGTAAGATCCCTCAGAGATTTTTGGTTGGTAAAGTACTTCATATTGTCGGGTATGAGGCAGCAAATGGAACAATTGGAGTTCCTTGTTCATTCATGGGATCCGGTACTACAGGATTTTCCCATTGGGGACAAAGTGGTCCCAATATTAGTGGAGTACATTTATTTTATCACAGGGTTATCGAGGCGAGGTTCTCCCATTTCTCTTTTAGGATATGCTCTTGCAGGAGAGACAGTGAGAGATTACATATTGCATCACTGACATCTAGGGACTGAACCGAGTAAGGATGGGAAAATAAACATTCGCGATGTACATGATTTTCCTTTGAGGACCATCCTGTTAACTATCGTAAAGCTTTCCAGTTCTGCTACACTACATGTGGCAAAAATATCATATATGCAGTATGCACTGGAGTGTTTAGAACCAAAAATATTTAACTGGTATAAAGATGTCCTCTTTCAGATGAAATAACAAATGACCAAAGGAAAGGGGGGAAGGAAGAAAAATTTCAACTATGGCTCGATCCTGATTTCCTTTTCCTTAGAGTGAAGTCCATTGATGCAGCCCCAACATGTTACACTGGGTATATCTAGCCCTAGAGATCCACAGACACAGAGATGGTGTTAGGTTCCCGTGATTTGGCCGATTGGCGAGCCAAATGACGATGTAACATCAAACCAAGCTTTGGAGCCCAAGGACCTAGCCTTCCTGGACTCAGAGAGGGCTCTCTCTATTATATGCAGAAGATATCGGTGTGTTTGCTTATGGTGTTTTGATATTAGGCTAGTTATGAAGTATGTTTTTAGTTTTTTGGTTTTTTAAGTTTGTGAGGGATGAAACTGATCAAATACATAAACTGGATAACAAGATGTAGATAAATTGGGCTATGGGGTCAAACAGGTCAAGGAAGCTATGAGGTGATGATGTGAGGCTGCTGTAGGGCCGATTTGATTCACGGTAGAAGGGATCTTTGGGAAAAATGGGTTAAATGGACAACAAATTGGTGAAAGACAAAGGGATTTCAAGTGTAACTAGTTGATAGCAGACATAAACATGTTATAGCAAGCCATTAATCATGCTAAATGTAACTATGAGCTAATTAAAACATTGAAATCAAACATTCCAGCCATACATAGAGGTATAAGACCTTCTAACTTCGGGAAATGGCTATCAGACTTTGGGGAAAACAAATAAGACAAACTAACAACTCATAAACTACGCCGGAACGCCTAAACATAGTCTCTAAGTCATTGGGCACTTTGACAAACAAGCTTTCATAGTTTTAGGCAAAGGGCTAGATCGGGACTAGGCCTCCTTGGTTCAACAAAATGATCAACAAATCAGTCAAAGAGAAATTTTTATGGACAGAACTATGGACAACTTATAGGTAGGTAGGGCACACCATACATCCTACTCAATATGCATAGAACTTGTAAATAAAACTAGCAAACATTATCCTTAGGTTACTAAAGAGCAGTTAAGAATTCTTTAGCATAACAAAGGAAGAAGAAAACATCAAGCTATGAAGATTCAGGAATTTTGAGGTGCCTCCATGGGCATATCTCAAAACTAATCTTTACTGATCTATAGCAGCAAGAAGCATGTATTATGGATGAAGACTAGAAGACAAAAAAAACATAGCAAGAAACAGTATACCATTCTACCATGTCATGGAATCCATCACCAATCCTTCATCATTTCTCAAAAGCATCCAAGAGGCAGTCCAAAAATCATAACACAAATGTATTCTTCAAAGCTCATATGACCAATGTATTGATTCTTCTCTCAAGTTCGGCCTCCTTTTACAATGAAACCCATGGAATAAATAGGCTTGAGGAAGGAAAACCTCATGGAGCAACTAGCTATCCCATTGGCCAAGTCAAAATATCTAAACTTGTCCTTGAGGATTTGCAAAGCCCAAGGCACAAAATATCCCACAAAATATCTAAAAAACTGCTAAAAACAGAAATTATATTGACTTTACATCATTTCCCAATGATAAAAATAGCTTAACGCACATTTGGGAAAAGCAGATTTTTGAAGTTCAAAAATTACAAAAATACTTCATATTTATGCCTGAAAAAAGTCCCCTGACTTGCTGGATGCAATAGGCAGCCTTCCTGATGTTGAAATGGGGCTCATGAGGGCTTGCTGGAAATCTCTCTGTGTCTACTTTCCGGCGCAACTAGAACCAACTCAATCCGAGGTCAGGAAGTCATCCAAAACTGTACCTGTGTGAAAAAACCCAGAAAATAGTAGACTGCTGATATGGCGGGCAGAATGTGCAAAATGAGGGTGTTTTTCGCCAATTTGAGGGGGCGAATGATCTTCAAATGCCCTGAAAATCACTGGAGACCTGCTCATGGAATTATGGCATCCATCGGTATCATCCTCCTCCCTTGACGACTCATGAAACTGAAATGGCGAATTTATGAGTTTTTGGCCAAAAACCCAAAAAATGCCAAAAAACAAAAAGTTTCCGAAACAGGCCCAAAATTGGCATGCATGACCCTCAAGGGTCCATAGAAACATGCTCCGAAGCTGAGGCCAAAATATCAAGGGCTGATATGCTTTTCCCTTCCTTCCGTGCTAGGCGCTTCTCCTTCAACTTCTTCAATTTCTCTTGTGCTACCTTTAATTTTCGCCCGGCAAACTGATTTAGCTTCTGAAAGTGAAGAGTCCTCTTTCTTTGTAGCTCAAGATCCCTGTTCGCCCTCTCAAGCTTTGTTTCCAAATGCTGGTTAGCTCTCTCAAGCCATGCTTCTTTGTTTTCCTCAATTTCCTGCTCAAGGAGGGCAGTGAGAGGAAAGGCTTCGAAATGAGCTTGTTCTTCTGCTCTCTGCTTCTCCAAGGCTCTTCTAAGCTCGATGGTCCTAGGCCTCTTCCGCCTAGGCTGGTCTTCCTCCTCTTCCTCATCAAACTCGCCAATGAGATCTTCAATTCTTACTTGCGCCTTTTCTGCCTCTTTCTTATACTTGATTGCCCTTGCCTCATGAATAGCTGCATGAAACTTCATTTGTTTGTTTTCAACCTCCAAGAAGTGGTTGAAATTCCTCGCCCTTTGAAGGTCTTCTTGTAACACCTCAATTTGCCCTTCCTTGTGAATGAGGAGATTTTCAAGGAGGCGGGCCTCATTGTCACTATCATCGCTTTGGATAGGGATAATAGCTAATTCACCTCCATGCTTTGTATTTTCTCCAATTTTACTTTTGCCTTTGAAAGCCAATCTGGCGCTTTTCCTCCTTGGCAAGCTAGAAGGTGTCTTTTTGGGCAATTTCCTCTTGCTAGGAACAGTCTTGGTCACTGTTTGGATGGCAGCCTTAGCTTGTTGTTCCTCATCAATGTTTTTTCCAATTTGTGTTTCAAGAGGTGTTTCAATTTCTTGCCCAACTTGCTGTGCTTCATCAACTGTCTGCTGCTGTCCCTCAACATCCAAATGCTGCTCATAAATGTGTACCTGTGGCTGTTCTTCACTTTGTATCTGCTGTCCTTCATCCTGTATCTGCTGCTGTTCACTGCCTTCTCCTTCTCCCTGTGGTTCACTGCCCTCTCCTTCTCCCTGTTGACTTGGCTGCCCAGTAGTCATTTTGAGTTTTTTAGGTGTAGGCCTACTAGACAGAGGCACTGGGCGATGGACAGGCTGAGTAGGAGACACATGAATAGGAGGGACAGTGGCAAAATATGAATGGCTAATGAATGAATCCCATGAAACCCCCTTCTTCTCTAGCTGGTATAAGAAGATAATCTTGATCAAGGAATGATGAAAGAGAGAAGGGATTTGCTGAGGTGGAGCCTTCTTTTGGACAATAGCTAACATTTTCTCTATGCTTTTGGACAAAAAGTACGGAAGGTTTAGTTGCCTGCTTCTGGTAAAATGCATCAACAAGCGGACATGGTAGGCATAAATTTGATTAAACCTCCCTTCACAAGTGAAATATCTCATTATGGCTTTCATCAGTGGAGCATAACTGTCAAGAAGATAGGAAATAGGGAAAATAGCAGTGATAGTTTCCCTATGTTCGGGCTTGATGAAAGGTTTATAATCCTCTAGATCAAGATGAGCTTGTTTAAACCACTTTTCACCATGATACGGGATCTTGGTAGCCTTGGACACATACCTTGGAGAAATTTTGAAGTCAAGATCTCCCAATTGGAAGTGCTTGTCCTTGAATCTCAAAGCGCACAAATGTGTTAGTGGCGAAAAACTCTTGACTTCTTCTATCTTCTGACATAAATCAAGACAGCCTACTTCATGGAAATTGAAAAGCACAGATGGGTGAGCATTGATTTCTTCTGTGGAGATAGGCTCATATCTCTTATGTGGACCGCTCCTGTGGTCTTGCTTTGGAGGCATTCTGACTTGAACAAGCTTTGGAAGAGGCAAACTGCCTTTACTGTATGTAAAAATGCTCTGCTGGATTGAAACTGGCCACTATACTGCTTGGACAGAATGGACAATGTGGTTAGGATAGATTGCAACAATGCTTTCTTTGAATAAACCACCTCTGCACTCCTTGAAACCAGCCCTTTCACCTCTGGATGCACCTCAGCCAGGCAAACTTTTTAATAGGGCACCATGTGTAAAGATGGGACAAACTGTTGTGTAGATTCCCTGTGCACAGTTTTGAACAATCACTCCTCTTGTGAATTTGTTAGAGGCCAACCAACACTTGTATTTGTGTCTTCAAAACAAAACTCAAATATTAAAACCCTGCTCTTCAGGTCATTCACCTTGAAAATACCTCTGTCAACAGATTTCTATAAAAGAGACCATACAGTGGAAGAGAAAGGAGACTTTAGGTTAGGTGAAATATTAGCACACAGTGTTTAGGAAAAACACCTCTTTACTTGTGAATTTCAAAGGTCAACCACCACACCTGCACCTCTATCTCCAATGTTAAATTCAATCATCAACAACCCTGCCCTCTAGAAAATGGCCCTATTCACCCTTAGAATCTCTCTGTCAACAACTCTTCACAGTAGTGAAAAAATACAGTGAAAGAGGGGCAGTCTGCTAAAAGAATGTGTTGTGAGAAAATGCCAATAATCACTCTGTTCTTGAAGTCTTAGATGTCAACCAATATACAAAACTCTTTGCTCAAGGAGGCTTTCAATCATTAAAAACCTTACCCTGTATAAGTGTGCCACCCTTCAACAATTTGCATCTCTAGCAAACCACCATACATATGTCTAGACAGTAAAAACATAGGACTGGAGTAAAATGACAGAGCTTTAGAAGACTATCAAGCTTTTAGGCAGAAAATGTGTGAGTTTTCTTTTTTCAAACAGAAAGAATGTCAAAACCCCTCTTACTGAGTGCACTTCACTGTTTTGGTAATGTGGCAATGTCTGGAGGACTGTGTGAAAAGTTTCTCTTTTAAGACCAGAACCTTGTCTTTTTATAACAAAGTCTTCCTCTGCAGCTTTAACCTATAAGTTTCTGCTTGAACAATAACCCCTTCTTCCACTAAAATTCATTGTTCTCTGTGTATGTCATTTCACTCAAACATTAACAGGCTCATTTTAAAGTTAGCCTTGTTGTGAACCTACAGTCAAACTCATACTTCAAAGCGGAGGTAACAGGGTTTCTTTTTAAAAAAAACTCCAAAGCTTGAGCAGAGGCTGCAAGGGTTTCTCTTTTTCAAAATGGTCAAGGCCTTTTCAAAATGGAATATCAGTCATTTGTGGAAGGAAGCTTTCATAACTTTTTAAAAATACACTTGGCAGTGAGTTGTTAAAGAGCAGAAAAATAGTCACAGAAAAATGCAGTTGAACAGTTGTCTGGTGTTACTACAGTTTTGCATTTCAAGACCTCACACAGAAAAATACTGCTCTTCCTTTTATTTTAGCTATGGTGACAAAGTTTTGAAAGTTTTTTGTACGCTGGGGTGTGAAAGATTTGTAGTGTTTCAACACACGCTTTCCTCCATAGGCCTTTTCAACAATGCATAGTTTCAAACCACGGCACACAAAGTTTAACTTTGGTGTTTGAGATTTTCGAGGTAGGAGTCGAAATACCTTTTGAATTTTGAGGAGAAATCCTTTGGAGGGAAGCTTGAGTAGCACCGGAGACCTTGACACCTGCGCGGCACTCTTTAAAGGTTGAACGTCGCGCAGAAAGCACTTGTCGGGTCGGCCTGTCGGGTGGTCGGGCGGCCTGTACAGGCGCGTCGCGCCAATGTACAGGCACGTCGCGCTAACAAAGGCGGCCCGTTCAAATTCTCTGCCAGGCACGTCGCGCAATCACGCAGGCGCGTCGCTCGGCCGATAGACGGTGTTTCAACTCTGCAAACCGACCAGAAACTTTGCTTTGGTGCTAGGGAGGCACGGGATTTGTCTTTCAGTTTTGAAAATGACATTCCTACTCTCACACTTACTCCTTTATGTCATTTCAAACCTTTTTTCAACGGTCACCTTGCTTTGAAATGTAACGTAGGTTCTTTCAAATCTGTTTTGTTTTCAGACTGTGGGTTTGTCATTTTGAATATGTAGACCTGAACAATGACTCTGACCCCGAGCTTTAAACCTTGTCAAACAACTCTACAATTTCTACATCACTTCTGCCACTGTGTTTTAATAATACAGGTAATATTTATGATGCATAACAACCCTTTTTTAAAACTGTCAATGAAATACCTGAATACTGCTTTGTTCTTTGAATGACAGGGCTAGTTTGCCAACTTGTTCTGACAGCTTTTGGTCTTCAAAGAGGAGCTTTTTTCACTGCAATCCTCTGCTTGATAACACATTATGCCACATCTCTGTTTATTTAATAATGGAAACTTGTTTGTTTCAAACTATCCATACTTTCTGTTCATAAAAACAACTTTTTGCTTATACATCAACTGGTAGGCTTATTCACCTTGTCCATCTGAAAGATAAGATTGTAAAATAGGAAAAACAGGGCTTTTTAATACACAGTCACCATTTTGCTTTGACTAGTGTGTTGACCCCTTTTTGTAAAAGAGACATTCCAAAACCTTAACTCTGTCCCCTGTTTTGACAATTTAGGTGAAATGTTAACAAAGAAAAGTCATCCAAAATCTGTCAAAGGCATTTGAAAGCTGTTTTATCACTTAACAGGAGATCGCCTGTGCCCTTCCAACTTGTTTAATAATCTCTGCTCTTAGGTGATTTATAGGCTTCCCTCTGGACTGTAAGTGCTATCCTTTGGCTATTTCCCTTCATATCATAATTCTCTGCTTTCTTGAAAAGCACCCTTTGGACTTTTGGCATGTGATATTGGTTTGTTGTTTGATCTTTTCCCTTAAGGTAACTGCCCCCTTTTGGTATCAATGGCATATATATATATATTCAATATTTTCTCCTTTCCACTATAGGTACAGTCTGACAGACAGCTCTTTTGAATAGAAAAACCAATACCTTTGCATCATAAACACTATCACTTACCTGTGCAATGGCTTCTATTTAATTTCTTTGTGTCCTTTCTCTGCACTTTTTAGACCAATCAGTTTTCAACAACCTGTAATGGCTTTGGCCATCTTCTCATATATGGAGGAGGCTCTTCATCAGGTAAGGTATCTGAAGGTTTTTTGACAACTCTGTTTGACACAACTTTTCTCTGGATGTGATGGTAAGTGAACCTCTTGAAAAACATCAATATTAGCATCTCTTCTTGCAAGCATCACTGTGTTTCAGCAAAAACCCTAGCCAAAGTAACACTGTCTCCCTGCATTGTTCTAGGGGTGACTGAGATATTTATCATTTGGCTTGGTCATCTCATGACAGATTACTTGACAAATAATCTTTGTGACTATGGAGGTTAGTGCCTTTTGAAAAACCAAGAACTTTCTTCCTGCCTGTGTAATGGCATTTTTGTCAGCATCTACTCCATTTGATCTTGTGGATAAACAGGCTTTTTATGATTGGAATTTTTACTAATGACAGGCCTTTCTAAAGTTCAACAATTCACATGACTTGAAAGCTTCAGATGACCTCCTTTATCAGACCAGACTCCCCTTTCTTTTGAGCTAGCATATTTCAACTCTATTTCCTGTTATGATCATCAGTCACATTCATAAAACCTGGAGTCTCTGTTTCATTTGTTCAGTTCAAGGCAAACCTGGATTTTTGCAATCTTCCAAGTCAATATTGGCCAGCACCCTCTGCTTGTGGATGAAGGAGGCGCCCTAACCCTCTGCTTTTAATTGAAGGAGGTTCTGGGCCATGACAATTTGCCAGTTTGCTGTGACAGTGGTGTCTTTCTTACTGTGATTTTCATGCTGGAAAGAGCTGTAAAGTCTGGATGAGTAGCTTTCTGTTTTGCAGACATATCTCAGGCTCAAGTTACATTTAGAAGCATCTGTTCCTCTAACTGTAAATTCAAGCATTTACTCCATGAGATGAAGTTATATTTCCTGCCTTTGTAGAAACCATAGAACACTGTGAAAAACCTAATAGTCAGCTTGAGATTGGGGTTTTTGCAGTGCTGAGATCTAGGGGATATGAGTGGCGCGACTTAGGGCTGCTTGTCAAATTATTTTGCAAAGTAAGAGGTCAGTCATGGTAGGTCTGTTGCAGATGGAGGCTTTTTGGATTTTTGATGATTGCCAAGGATGAAATGTCTTAAAGTGCCACTTCCTAACATAGGGGAGACTCTTGAAACAGATGTGGATTTGCCTTTTAAAGCTGATGGGCAGACCAATAAGGCTGAAGCTAGATAGGATTGTGATAATGAGGTTTTGATTTCGCCAGGGGTGGACTGAATAGGTAGAAGGGCGAAAAAAGTTTTGGGAGGGTTTTCTGGATGACATATTGACATAAGAAAATTAGTTTCTAGAAAACTCAGCTGTAGATATAGTCATCACTAACATGTAAGAAATACTGATGGCTAACAGATGGGTTGAATTGATGTCTAGACATGCTAGTCAATCAACCATCGTATTATCTACTGCATTCTTCGTCTGGTTTAAATGACATAGTTCACCATAGATCAGTATGCATATGTAGGTGTAGATTTCCGAGGAGACCCATACTTTATTCTACCAGATGGCGCTCATTGGGGTGCAATTGGTAAGGATGTTTTGACCATTTTTTTTTTTTTTTTCTAAGGTTTATACATGTTTTGTATTTTTATGTTTCCCAAGACTAAACTAAAGTTTTGATGTATGCATATGTGGGTTGAGTTCGACTAGTGGGTCAGCTGAAGCAGGGAGAAGATGAGTCAGCAGAGAGGACTGTCGGGAGAGAAGGCCTTCGGGATTTCGATATGACCGAGACTCTTACAGAGCTACAGCAGTATGTGAAGGGATTGAATCTCGGGATTCAATATTTTTGGATCGAAGAGTCACCTATGAGACTGCAACACCACACTATTGGTGTTCCTAATTGTTGGATGCAGTTATTGCATAGGATATCTAGATTAGTAGCTTGTTATCACAAGCATCACTATTTTACTTTGACATTTCGCATACATTTTGTGGTAAAATGACCAATGTGTCTTGGGCACAAATTTTGTAAAAACCTATAACTATCTATCTATTTTTTTCAGTGTTTTCCTATGTTTATTGTGCAATCATATTCAATTATGTGATGTGAATTGAAAATATGTCTTTACATGTGTTGGAAATGTCTGTTTAAAACATAATTCACTAAGGAATCAATTAATGTGTTTAAATTTCTAGAAATGTGTGGATATTGAATGAAATCAAAATGTCTTTTCAAAATTTGAACTCTTAGGAACATATGATGTAGTGTTGGATTTTTGACAATATAAACGCTAGTAAGTTGCAGTACAAGAAGTTGTGAGTCTAACCTTATAATGATGCAGTTAATACCAAATGAAATGGCATCAGAGAGAAGTTCGATCAACGCGATATACTTAGAGATATTGTTTGTAGATTGACCGATATAGATCCCTTGAAAACTCACTAACTCACCGCTTGGAGAAAAAAATGGCCCATGATGCAGAGGGTAGATTCTGTGTACTACGAATAGCACCATCATCATATTCAACGAATGGTTCCAAAGATTCAGACATCTGCGATGAAATGTAAAGTGGATTAATAACTTCAAGAAAACTCTAGAAAAACAAACTAAGATAGTAAATACAAATCAAAAGCATATATACAATATAATACAACAGTTTACTACGCTCATGTTTAAGCATATTAACGTTTGAGATAAAACCCATTTCGGGGCAGTGCCAATGGAATCCTATCATAATCTACCAACTCATAGGCGCCCTTAGCAATAACTCTTTTGACAATATAGGGGCCATGCCACAATGAATCAAATTTCCTTGTACCTATTACATCAGCTTCTTGATCATAAAGTAAGACTGGGTCACCCTCTGAGAAGATGCAAGGTGGGACATGTTGGTCATATTGCGCCTTAATTCGTCTCTTATGCGCTTCTTTGACCAATGTGGCTTCACGACATGTTTAATTAAGATGGATGAGGTTAAAAAGACACACTTATTCAGTAGAGGTGTCAAGTAACAAGTCAACGACGAGTTTTAACAATGGTATTTCACATTAGATAACCAAGATAGCTTCTAGACCATACACCAATTGAAAGGGGGTAAATCTAGTGGCATTTCTCACCAAGGTTCGGTATGCCCACAAAGCCGAGTACAGGATCAAACGGAAATTTCGTTTATGAACTCATATCATTCATTGAAGCATTCATTTAAGAATCTTGTTAATAGCCTCAACTTTTCCATTAGATTGTGGATAATTAGGAGTATAAATATCATACGACAGTCCTAATTTTGCAGTAAACTGATTCGTCATGTGATTGCGAAAATTCTTACCATGATTTGTGACTATAGCCTATGGAACACAAAACCGTCAGATGACATGATTGAAAAAGAATAATGCAGATTTTTCGCCTGTGTTATTGAATGTAGGCACCGCTTCAGCCCACTTGGTAAAGTAGTCTAATGCGACAATAATATAACCATGCCCCACAGACGAACGAGGGTTGAAAGTCATGAATTCAATGCCCCATTTTTCAAATGGTCCCACGATGATAACATGATGCATCAACGCTAGAGGTTTGTGGATTTTAGGATCAAATATCTAGAACCCATGACAAATTCTAACCCCGAGGATGCAGTCTTGAAATATGGTAGGCCAAAAGTAACCGGCGTGGAGTATTTTTTGTGTGGTAGCGTATCTAGACAAGTGTCCACCACAAGCCCCAGAATGATAATCATTTAGAACCTTCTCGGCCTCCTCATGAGTGAGGAACCTCCTTAAAATCATATCAACACCATGATGATAAAGTGTATCACCAAAGATCAGATAATCTTGGGCTTGGTATCGAATATGTCATTGTTTAGAGTGAGAGGTATCAGGCATAAAATTATGGGTTTTGAGATAAATGATAAAATCCCCATACCAAGGATTAGATGATCCGATCAGAAATAGAGAATCATCAGGAATTGATGGTCTCGATGTAGTAGCAGTACTATTAGAGGGAAGGTCGCAGAGAAGCTTAGCCAAAACTAAAGACTTATTTGACTTGGATTTGATGAATTCCAAATCAAATTCCTCTAAAATGATGATCCATTTGGAATATTTTCCCCAGCAATTGATGTGACATAATGTATGTCATGGGATTGAAATTCGAAATGGGAATGGTCTTTCAGAACAGGATATAATGACGAAATATTTGGATAGCTTGAAAGATCACCAAGGCGAGTTTTTTGACGTATGAATACTTCACTTCTATATCATTGAGATTACGACTCAAATGATATATTGGATGCTCTATCCCATATTATTCTTCTACCAATACCATAGCAATGGTCGTATCAGCTGTGGAGATATATAAGAAATAATCACTCTGGTAATTGGGGGGATACATTAATGAGGCTCGAACAAGTGTATCCTTGAAAATATCAAAAGAAGCTTACACAACCTTATCCCAATCGAAGGAAATCCCCTTTTTCAAGAGACGAGTAAATCCTTTATACATTTCGGCATAGTTGGGTATGAACCTCCTTAGGAAGTTAGCCTTTCCTTGAATTTTATGTAACTGAAGTAAATTTGATGGTGCAAGAAAATAAAGAATGGCATGTACCTTTAGTGGGTCGATTCAAATTCCATATTTTAAGATGATGAGTCTTGGAAAATGAACAGAACCAACACAAAACACACATTTGTGTGAATTGAGGCCTATTTTGTAGTGTCGACAGCGTAAAAAGATAGCTCTCAAATGCATTAGGTGATTAGTCTAGTTTTGTGAATGCACGAGTAAATCTTCTAGATAAGGCTGAACAATGTGCTTGATGTCATTGAAAGCATAATCCATTGCTCTCTGAAATGTTTCCCCAGCATTATTTAAACCAAATGGGACTTTATGATAAGTGAATGTGCCCCGGGGACAGATTATTTTTTTCTTATATTGGTCCTCTAGGTGGATATTGATTTGATCGTAACTGGAGAATCCATCCATGGACGAAAATATTTCACACCCAGCACAATCGTCAATAATCTGATCGATAAAGGGAGTAGGATAGTTGTTTTTTGACAAGTGAGATTGACATCCTGATAATCGACACACACTTTGATTGTCCCTTGTTTCTTCATGATAGGAACAATGTTGGAAACCCAATCAGTAAGTAGAACAAGGTAAATGAAACTAGCACAGAAAAAAATTTCAACTTTTGCTTTAATGGCAGTAGCCTTCTTCAGATGAACAGGACAAAGGCATTGACGTATTGGTCTGACATCAAGTTACATTTTAATGGTGTGTTCAACAATACTAGTATATATGTCTAGAATTTACTCATAATACCAAGCAAATATATCTCAGAATTCACGATAGAGAGAGCGATAAGTTTCGAGTTCTGATGAAGAACAAGACGCACTGACATGAATGTTTTCTACAACTCTTGGTTTGGTCGAAATATCAATATAAATAGTTTCTTCATTATTTGATAAGTTTCACTCGGATTCAATTGCATTGATGGGAAAATAATTCAAAAATAAAGTTTTGATCGATGGGTGATATTGTTCAATAAGATTATCTTCTTTGTAATCCTGAAGATAGGAGATATGATGATGATCTTCCCATGGTTCTCCTTCTGGCATCATGGATTCCATAATGCTCTCACCAGTCAATAAATTGGATGAAAAAGGATCAGATGGAGTACCAAAATCTAATGAATGATCGACCCAAATGATCGGCGATGATGATTTTAGATTCGCCGCCCAAGCCATGTAGATTGATTGCTATGCCAGCTCAATTGGGATGGGCGGCAGAAATTCATCCAATGTAACAACTTCAAAATCATCCGTAATCTTCCTTAAGCCAGATGGAGAGGAAGATATCATGTAGCAGGTCTCTATGCTTGCAATTTTTTCTGACGTCACAGGCGGCAATAATGCAAAGGTGACCATTAGGGAATAATACTTTAAGATCCCTAGACCAATTTTTTGAAGTGTTAGCTGGGGTGCGTGAACTAATGGAACGCTTCCAGTTACATGCAATACAAGGAAAATACCCTCTAGCAGATGTTTTAGAGGAACCCCTTATAAAAATACCCCATACATCCTATTAGAGTCCTATAATAACAGGGTTCATAATTTTTGAATTGAATTTGATAGTGTTGTAACTATGTACATACCTTGTTTTTTGCAAGTTTTTTTCCCATATTTTGAAAAGAAAAATAATAAAAAATGAAAAGAGGGTAAAATTCCTAAAAGAAATATCAAAGGACTTAGAAAAATATAGACCCCAAAGGAAAAAAGAGAAGAATAAGACATGAAAGTGAGCAAGTCAAAATGCCACTACTATTTACTTTTACTACAATAATAATGATTATGTGCAGATTATCAATAGATGCCATAATCCATGATCAGTTAAACAATTTAATCTTAACTTTTTCGTGCTTTAAATTTTATGTTTTAGACAGAAAATAAAGATATGTCAAACAATTCAAACTTGACATATCAGTAGATAGTTAGAGAATAAAATAAGGAGATCAACAATTTAATCTGAGCCCTCGGATGAAATAAGGTTAGATTTAGATAGATTTATGCTTTGAAAGAAAAATGGATTTAGGGTTGCAAGCTTAAATGCACCCATGAAAATGAAGTAAAAAATGTTAAAAATAATGATGGGTAGTTAGAAAGTAGTTGTGCAAGACATGTAATAAAGCATCATTGAGTAACAATTACTAATTTCCCCTCCCCCACAATGATTCAATATTCTAAACTTTCAGTTAAAGAGGCTCAGAGCATTTCTCTAACTTTTTTTGGGACCAGACCCAAGGCTTGATAACTGATTGGTTAAAAATATTGGATTTTTTTCATAAAACCCATTTCATCAGCATTTTCAGCCTCATCCATGAATATGATCTATTTCCCTAAGTAAATACCATTTTTTTTTAGTGAAATTTAAAACCCTACATAATTAATTTCATCTTCGTTCAAAAACACTAAAAAAACACACAAAATACATTTATCCTAAGTTTAAGTGTGAAAAACAATAATGGGACAAAATATGCTTATTTGTCTATCTTTACACTTTAATTAGCTTTAAATTTTGTATTTTAATTCATTTCCTACATTGCACCTCCACTTTCATATCAATTTCTAACTTATATTATTTAACTCCCTTTTCTATACCCTCCCCGTATATTAGTAAATCCTTTATATTTAAATAACCCCAAAACCCTTCTATTTTAAGTTTAAACCTATGATAATATATCCCATGTGACAAAATAATAACCCGCTCATTATCCCATAGGTTTAAATATATCAATAAAATATAACCCCGCCCCTATGGTTTTAAACATTTGTCAAAAGGTTTAAAATACTATATAATAAACTCGCGCCAGTGCTATTGGTTGAAACATTTCTTAATTGTTTTAATTAAAAACATATTCCCCTCCGCCAATCATATAAACCAAGGTTTTAACTTTAATAAATGTTTATTTATAAATTTAAAAACCCATTCTACCGCATATCAAAACCTCAGACCCACTCCAAATCTTGAGAAAATTCCAAAGAAAATCTCCGCCGTTCGCATGAGTCCTCTCTGATCCAACGATCTAAATAAAATATTGCAAAATAAAGTTGCCCAACTTTAAATATTTCATTTCTACGCGAAATAGGTTGTTTTTTCCTTTCCGCCCTCATCTACGTGGCTTATTTTTATTAGATTGTGTTCAATTCATTTGAAACTACTTACTGCTTAAAACGAGCGCGATAACCACTCATGGTTTTTACCCTTTGAAACCCGAAACCGCCTATTTACTTGACTTGACCGCCATTTATTGTAGGCCAAATTCAACCCTAATTTACCTAAATAAACCCTGAAACGCATCATTTGTCCCTTTCTGCACTCATCAACTGTATCTGCTATTTAGACTCAAAGAACGAAGCATTTTTACAGTTTTCATGCCCAGAATCAGTGAAAATCCCACCTATACCTGTTGAAGATTGCCAAGAAGTCCAAAATTGCTTCAGAAACCAGAAAAGATACTGCAAAACCTATCAAACACCTAAGAGTCATTTTCGAATACCCATACCTACGTTAAACAGGTATTTTTCAAGAAATTGAGCCTGTTGACGATTTGAAAGAACCTTAATAAAGAACAAATATAGTCAGAATTTAAATTATCTAAGAAAGCCTATCAGAAAAGGTCCAAAAAAACAGGCTAAACCATGTCAATTTTTTTTGGACTGCGCACAGTTTTAAATGGAAAATATTGAGTTTATATAGTTTTTACAGACTGTTTAAAAATCCAAACAAAAGCTCAGAAATCCTCTGAAGGTAACCTAACCTCTGTGCTTGATTTCACATGATTTTTTGTCAAATTATCCATTGAAAAATCCCAAGAAAGCCTTGTTTCTTATTTTCTAACCAGTGAGAGTGTGAAATACATATGAAAGTAAAAAATTGAAGGAAAAATCCAAGAAAAGAACCATATTCTGACTATTTTAATCCAAGAACCCCTATCAAAGTCGAAAAATACTTCTGTAAATTGTTTAATCTTACAGAAGTAACCAGAAAGCTTAAAAACAGAGTTTTTATAGTCCTAAAAGCCTAAAAAATGCCTAAATCTACTCCAGCTACATCTTCCAAGATTGCCATCATTGTGAACCCTCTACAACCTCCTATTGTAGACATTGAACACACCCCATTAGTATATGTTGACTACAAGATAACGAATCCCATTGTTGAATTGAATTTATTGGACCTCCACTGCTGGAGCTATGAAATGTCCTTAGATCAGGTGGAATAAGTTCAAATTTGGGAATCAAACTTGCCCAAATATGTTGTTCTAGTTACTCATTCATGCCCAGAGATTATCATATTGTGTCAGAACTATTATATACATGAACAAAGAGCAATAGTGAATGCAAACAAAGAATTATTGTTTACAATTACTGCTGAGTCCATAAATTAGATGTTATAGCTCAAACCTGATCCTCAAGCAGTTCCTTTGTCCATAGAAGCACTTACAAAGTTGTATATTGGCCTTGATTTTCCCAAAAGATTCTAGATCTTTCAAAATTTTATGCCTTTACATGTAGAAATTCCTCAAATCAATGCTCCATATTCTACATCAATATTTACTGAGGGGTCTAGGCATGTAATTTCCATGCTATCATTCATCCTAGGATACTTTACAGATGAGCATACTGATGAGTCCATCATAGGGTTCCTATCTACTTTTATACCATGACAACCTCCCTCATTTATTTTTCAATTACGCTAAGTATATTGCTGACAATATCCATGATCAGCTGATCAAGTTACCAACTGAAAGAGTGTTTAGATACACATATTTTCTCTTCCATATGTTTTTGTATTTTCAAGCAGAGTTCCCTATAGCTATACAAAATCTTGATATAGAATAAAAACCACCTTCAGTCATCTTTTGGACTACATTGATTAGAAAATAGTCCTCATAATTCACTTTTGCAGAGTTTAGTGATAAATTTTTCCATCCATTGATCAATATGTTGACCAACATTGAAAAACCAAGGATCAATGATGAAATGAAGAATATTTTACAGCTATTAGAGCAGAACAAGACTAGAGATTGGTATTTATATGAAAAACACACAGAGATCGGAGTTTTTGGCTCTAACTTGTTGCCATACAAATTACCCAAATATGTACTAATGAGGGTTTTTGCCTTGGAATACATCAGGAAAATTTTAAATTCTGATTCAATCAACTTCCTAGCAGTAAAGAAGAAAACACAGTTTAAGTTGAAGAATCAAGTGGGACCATTCATTTGTAATTATAGTGATGCAGAGATGGAAGCAACCAAGCAGTTATTAGAATACAGATTTGAAGAGAGTTTCTCCTGGAACTATGATCCACAAGGAGTACTAAGTAAAATGAGGGTTAAGTGTAAACTGACACCCTACATTCATGAGAAAAAACCAGAGATTGAGAAGTATTCTAATCAGACTGAGTGGACAGAAAACACATTACTAGATGCAGTAAAGCAAGGTAATACTAGTCACACTTTACAAACTGCAGATCAAATAGAAAAAGCCACTAAGAGAGTCAGAGAAGAAGGTTATTATGTTGCTGAAACCACTACTGAGACTAGGTTCAAGTTAAGATATAATAAGAAACCTAAGTTAAAATCAGTTGACAAAGATAAATTTACTATTGAAGTTGAAGACACAGATGTCCCAGTAACTAATAATGATGTTTCTACAATCATAAAAAATGAGCAAGTTACAAAGAATTTAAATGAAGAATAGGTTGACAATTTAAATGCACAGTTGATAGAAAAACAACAGAACATGGAAGCATCATCTTCACAGACAGAAGGGGAAAAGGATCTTGATACAAGAGAAGAATACAAGCAAATCAAAACAAAGAATGAAGAGATAAAAAATGAAATTTTCTCACAATATTTGAAGCAAACACCAAGTGTACAAAACAAACTCTTATCAGCATTTGATTATTCAAATAAAAATGTGATCATGTCAGTATTATAGCCTACAATGAAGACTCCAAAGACAATTGCAGACTACAAAAAAGTTGATCTAGAAGTACAAACAGAGAAAATTCAAGCACTTGATCAAATAGAAATTCATAGACAGAGTTCATAGATGTTGTATTCTATTATTACAACCAAAGCTATGAGTGTTCAGAAACTTCAGAACACAGTCATAAATATGAAATATCAAATGAAACTTGACAAATAATCATTATATGCTAAAGATCTTAGAATTAAATAGTTAGAAGAATTGGTCCTGCAAGTTGGATATGATCCTGTAAATGTTAAAGTAGCCGAACAATTAGTGAATAAAAAGAATGAAGACATTGCAGAATTGAGGAAACAACTTAAATTGCCATCAACTGAACATCCTCAATTAGCTAAATAAATAATACAAGAACAAACTGAGAAGGATGATATGATGAACATAATCTTTCAGTTAACAGGACAGATCAAAGAAATGGAGACTCAAATGGACAAACTTGTCCATGAAAAGGAAACAACAAAAGCACAGGAAATTTCTTCAGTTATTCCTATCGTTACTACTGTTGTGCCTTCAACTCTAGCAGAAGATTTGGCACCTAAGGAACCACTGGCTACTGCAGTGTGAGTGACATCATCTACAAATTCAGCTACAAAGTCATCTACTACAGAAGCTCAGCCCATAGATGAGGCTAGTAAACTATTAAAAGCCATGGAAGAAATGTCACTTCAGACAAGTGAGATTAACAGATTGAAAAAAATGATTGATAACCTTAAGAATACAAACAAGTTAGCTCAAATAAATGCTAAAACTCATGAGCAAAGGACTAATAGGTTAAATGAAGAACTAAATAAGTTACAAAAGGAATTAACCTTAAAGAAGCCAATGTCATATGTGAAAAAATATTTATGGAAAAATTCATTGAAGCCATCAATGATGTGTGGCCCTCAATTCAGGTGATCTTTGAACAAAGAGATTTACTAAAGGAAGCACTAGCAGAAATTCAGAAGACTAAAGATGAGCTTGGTAATAAACCTAAGCAAGCCATAGAATTGATCAAGTTTCTCAACAATAAAAATAGGTAGGAGTTAGAATAAATTGAGATAACTGACAGGACTGAAACAATCCTTGAAATAAGGAAAGTCATCACCAAGAAAAACCTAATGAAACAACTTGAATATAAGTGTGAGAATATGAACATAACCATGACCAAATTCATAGTTAAATTTTAAAACTTGAGGCAAAGAATTTTGTCTAATATTTTGGTTATAAATTAAAAATTAATGCCTCAGGAGGATTACAATAAGAAGATCATAGAATATGCAAAATAGCAAGTTGAAAAGATAGGTGGACAAGGCACTCCAATAGGGAAAGTCTTACTTAGAAGCTTTGAAGATTTATTCTATCTGCAACATGAGATAAGACACTTGCTTGTCATAAAACCAACTTTTTCCAGATATACTGAGGCAGATGATAATTTCAGGAAGTTAAATAAAATACAAATTCTAAATGAGGAAGCTTGGAAATCACTTATAGATTTACTGTGAAAGTAAAAGGCAGATAAGATGAAGAAAACAATTTGATGTTTTTCAGTCAAAACAAATTTATTACAGCAGTAAAAACAATTTTACAGATTTAAAGAGTATCATAGATAAAAGAGTATCAGATTAAAGGGAATCAGAGTGAAAGAGTATAATATATTGAAGATAATATTTCAAAACAGAATTAAAATATCTTGGCCAACAAAGAGGACACCAAGGCAGCTAGCTGCACCTTATCCACCATCAGTTTCTATTTTATTTAGATCAATAGGACAACTTGCTGATTTGTTAAGCAACTGTCTCTATTTTGTTGTAAAGATATTTCTATTTTCCTTAGATAGTTCCTAGAATCATTTTATGATATTTTTTAAACTATATTGTATAAATACTTCATCTTTAGAAGTATTAGTGTGGAATAAATTGCTGAAGATTTCTATAGTCATTTTTGTTGAACTTGAAGGCTTTTGTGTTGTAAATTTCGAGTAGCAGACTAGATCAGATCAACTAGCATCATATTTCAGGATTCATGTGATGAGCTATTAAAGTGAAGTAATTTCTACTCGTCATTGTTTTTCTTCTTTTTTTCATGCATCCATTATGTGTTCTAAATTTGAATGAATAAATAGGAGTATTACTTCATGATTTGTTAAAAGCACCCTGTCTTTACTGTTTATCATTTCTATGTTTTTTGTTGATTTCCATAGTAGGGAACCCTTAATTGCTCCCTCTTTCATTTGACCTCTGCCTACTACTTCTCTTTTCTGGATCAAAGAACCCTTCATTGCTCTTTATCCCGATCAAACCACTTCACCAAAAAACCTTCCAAGATATTCAAAGGCTTATCTATCTTGCCCTGAAAATATTTGACTTTTTGGCCTTGATCCTAGTTCTATCTTCTTGAATTTTGACTACTTAGCCCAATGGACAATCAGATTTCCCACTATCCATCTCATTAAGTGATTTTTCCCACCAAATCAAACAAACTAAAACCAAATTGCACAATCATAACTAGCCTAATATTTTATAAATCAAACAAAGTTAAATTTTATAGAGAGAGCCCTCTCTGAACCCTAGGAAGGCTAGATCCTAGAATTTAAAAGTAGGTTTGTGGTTACCTCTAGAGTTCTTACAACTATAAATCAAAATCTCACAACTTAGAGAATTACTAGAGTGATAACATACTGGCGACTCTGTTAGTCTGAATCCTTTGTCGAAGTGTACGAAAAAGGACCACTTTAGCTACGCATAACTAATAGCCCTAACAACAAATGTGGCTGCCAATATCTTCAGATCTGCAGTTAGTTGATCAAGACAAGAGCTGCAAAAAACCAGATCTATGCATAGAAAGACATTAAGCAGTAAAAAGAAGGGTTTGCTCCATATATCCAATAGACAAGGCAAGAACAATTTTTGAAAGAATTTTTTGTATTAAGGGCACTTGGGAGGAAAACAAGAAGATGTTTCCAATTCTCCTCAATGGGATGGGTTCTTGGAAGTCCTCAGCACTTCAGATCTAGAATCTCTCTCTCTTGTTGGTGTAGAAAACCCAGACAAAGATAGAGCTCAAAGGGAGCTCACACAACAAATAATGTAGAATGTGACCAAGTGTATAGATCCAGAGTGATCTAATAGGCAACAAAAGGTGAAGAATGATAGGAAAAACCCTCCTATTTATAACAAAATATTGGGTCATTCTAGATCTTGGTGCATGATTAAAATAATGTTAACCAAATCTAGATCCACCTTTTATGGAATATTTTATTATATTTGTTGGAGGAAAAAGTATTTGACTTGGGTCAAATCCCTTTATTTGTTAATAATAAATAAATAAATGATTTATTTATCTTTTTAAGGAAGTGGTTGAAGGATAATCAAATATATAATGATTTATTTAATTATTTGTGGGTGATTTGGTCATATTTAACAAGGAATATTATCTAAATAAGATTTAAATAATTATTCCTAGAAAATAATAAGATAAATAAAGGTTTATCTAATTAATTTCTTTGTTTTTAGGTTAAACATGACTGGGAATAATAATTAAATTATGGTTTAATTAATTATTCCATGAGGAAAATCAAACAAATATAGGTTTGTTTAATATTTCCTTTTGGAGTTTCCTGTTTAGACCATAAACAACCTAATAAATGTGGTTTATTAAGTTATTTAACATAGTGAAGGCAATTTTACTTAGGGTAAAATTGGTCTTACATCGTGTACTTGGGTCCATCTAATGATAATAGGTTAGATGACCAAAAAATGGTGTAACAGATTGCCCCCCAGCGTGCGAGTGTTAGGAGCAAATCGTATGACCGAAGTACGTTGTAAGAACTCAATCACCAGACATCAAGAGGGAAGTCAGAGAGAGAAATGTAAGGTAAACGAGTGTGCTGAAGAACTAGACCCTGAGGAGATGAGACTCGCAGGTGCAACAAGTCTCTTTTTATGAGAGGGTACCTGTGCTAAAGGCGATAGGGGAGGCATACCTATGCCAGCCGAGACAAAGTACAAAATAATAGTGTGTCCAGTAAACAAGGGACCAAACCTTAAAGTACAACCGGCATAAACAAGAGCCAGATAATAATACAATGAGGAATCCCACATACATGTTGTGCCTGGGATAACAGCCAGGACTTATATAATAATATCTGAGTACATGAGATACAAATACAACCCAATTTCCCCCTATACACGGGGAAGGGATCACAAGATCTGACTGATACGTGAAAATCAAAGAGTCGCTGCAAGCGGCTAAGGCCGACATCATCAAATATATGGAGTTGCATCGAAGGCTGCAATGAAGAGGTCATTCGGGCATGTGGGGGGCTACCTGCAGGGCCACCCCCTCATGAGGGTTGGGCATCTCACACACACTCGGGAATCATCAAGTGCTATTGTTGTATCACTGAACCATCAAGTACACGGATCTCGGTCATGCTGAAAGGAGCTGGAGTGGAGAAACAATCAATTCAAAGGGAAATGAGAGATCCCTTTGCCTGATTCGAGGCACCGAACAAGAGTGGAAGCTGCAACCAAGGTACACTGCCCTCTAGACCTGGCTTCTGGAATGAATGAGCTGATGTCTATAGAAGGAGGTCCGCCATAGGTGAGGCAATGAGAGATCCTCAACTAAGGCACGAGAGAAAATAGTAGAGCGACGAACAAACTGACACTAATGATGATGGTGAAATGGAAGGGACTGAGTAGCGAATGGATGACTTCCCTTGTTAGAGCATAAAGGAAATGAATGACATGGCAGCGATTGACACGATATCATAAGGGATAGGGGACAGTGGGACTGAAGGCCATAATGTGCGACACAAGAGAGAGACCAAGCAATGAAGGATGGAGGGCTATAGCGGGGTACAAAGGGACTCAGGATAGACTCCATGAATGCGATGATGACTCAACTTGGATGCTCTAAAAAAGGGCGACTCGATGGTGCTGCCACACAGTAAAGGCCCAATGGGGGACCATGGAAACATGAGTACAAGATGGTAACTCATGATGAAAATCAACATGAACACAGACAAGTAAGGAGGCAAAATGGTGCCCCAAGTACAAGTGTCGTAAGTGAAGAAATGAGATTTTAAGGAGAGGTGAAGTGACCCTTCTTGGAAAAAATGTGTCCTAGTGAAGTATCAAATCACAAAAAACTAATAGATACCCATTTGAGGGCTGGGTGAGAGCTTTCCAACGGTGCAGACGGTTTGTCAAACGGGGCTACGGTATGGTCGCAGCAGGCGAAAGAAGAAACAAGGGTTCTCTTTTAATAAGGCAATTTTCCCTCCAAATTCACTCATTTGCTAGTGTTGCTGTGGTGAATGTAGAGAGGAGAGAAGGCCCTAAATCTTGTAGCGAGCGTAGCGAACAAACCGACCGTTGGAATCGAGATCCGTCAGTTGCAGGTAAGAGGCCTAACCTTACTCTTTCATTTTGATGGATTGAAAGTTCAGTTTAGGGCCCAAAACCTCAGTAACAGACCCTCCTTCATCTCTACGGCCGAGTCGCACTTTTTGGGCCAAAAAGTGTGACCTGGGAAGCAGGTTTCAAGGCAAAAACTGCGACCTGTCCCAGAATTGGGCAGAAAACTGCGACATGGGAGATGAGGGGGTTTTAGTTCTGTTTTATGGCTGAGAGTTGGGTTTTTGTGTTTGGTTATGGTATTCCCGATCTGTATGCTGACAAAGATGATGTTTTTGTGTAGATATGGCAGATATATGGGTTAACTGGAGAGAGAGAGACCTGGGTACATTACGGGCAGAGATCCAGGCAGATCAGGGCGTCCGTTGTGTGTTGGCCAGGTTTGGGGTTCTAAAGTTTTTGGAGAACCCTTTGATGAGAGCAGGAGAGCCTTTGTTGGCCCGGATTATTAGTTACTGGGATCCAGAGCATGAGATCTTTGTAGTGCAGGGGCACAGGATCGAACTGACAGTCCAGGATGTGTATTTTCTGACAGGTCTCCCGCCACTGGGGATGGTGGGAAACACACAGCCAGTATTACCGCGGGGGCGGCATATTATGGAGTTTGTGGAGCGACATTGTTGATCGGGTCTCCAAGTCAAGGGGACTCGGATACCGATCGGGGATTTAGAGAGATTAGAGACCCGTGCAGTGGCCGCAGCGGTGCTGCGTATCCTGGGCAACCAGGCGCTTCATCACATCACTGGGGGGTAGATGATGATTGTGGAGAGTGTGTTGAGTGGGACCTACTATGGGTGGGCCCAAATGATGTTGGTGTCTCTCTGAAAGCGGCAAGTGAACCACGATTGCTCGTATGGGACTTTACTGTGTGCCTTCTTCTTTCAGAAGATCTTGACCTTGCGGCCTCGTATACAGCTCCCAGATGGGGGCCCGAGAAAGCCCATGATGCGCCGGTGGGGGCGGCTACTGTGCAGAGGAGGAGGAGGGGCAGTCGGGCGAGTGTTTCGAACTGAGTTCTTTGCCCATTGGGATCATATGCTGTTATACATAGATGAATATCCCTATAGTGGGATGAGTTATTGTGGGGATCCGGACCTACCACTTCCGCCTGGTCGAGTATGGGGGCCCGATTGTAAGTGATAAGTAACTATTATTGTATGGGCATGTTAAAGTTATTGAATAGTAGATATGGTACTGATTCATGTACTTTTGGTATGCAGATATAGCTCCGGTAAAACCGGCCGGATATATGGGACGCCTGGCAGCCTCTGGAGCTGCAGGGCCGAGTGGGTCGAGAGCAGCGCGCAATGAGGATGCGGCCGCCCTTCTGGAGGACATCCGCCGTAGATGCGAGACGTTGCTGACCGGAGTTTCAGAGCGCGGGTGGCAAGACTGAGACGACCAGTACGTGGAGGCATGCATTGGTCTTCCCTCAGAATGGCGAGGTGTCATGCGGCGCATGGCGATGGCCAGTCAAGGCATATGTGATCTACGGGCTGCAGGGGCAAAGCCATTGGCTTGGGATCCACCAGATAGTGAGTAGGCGTGGGGCATGTTGTTAGCCCTTGTTTTTGTTTAGTTTTTGAAATCTTGGCTAAGACATTTTGAATTTTGACCTTTTTGAGTTGCGGTATGAATACACATGGCAACCGCGACCGCGCCGCAACTACCAGGAGTCGCGGAGCTATCAAGGTGGCGCGGAAGCATGCGATAGCTGGAGATAGAACAGGGACAAGTGCAGATGAGGGAAACACACAACAGAAGACAGAAAGTAGAACACGTAGATAACAGGAGAGAAGCCGGGAGAAGCCGAAGTAGAGCCACAAAGGAACTTATAGTCGCACGAGCGGGTGAATAAATAACAGTCACCCGGCTGAAACAAGGAGGATGCTGAAAAGGTTGTGAGGCTCGAGACAGGGAAAGACGCACAGAGCAGCTGCAGAGGAATCATGCATGTCCTTCCTATGGCTCTTTATCTTCTCTATTCTACCTTTCTGTTCCGAAATCCATCTGTATCAGATTTGTAAGCTATCAGTGAGAATGCCATGTAATCATGTGTTCTACCAAGAGATTAATATAATGGAAGGTTGTTGTCTCAATAGAATGTCTATGTGCTTGTAATGTGTTTATGATGGTTTAAAATTTTATTTGCAAATGTCTGAATGCTTATTAAGTGATCTTGCGTATATAACTCTGTATATGTAATGGATGCATTGTCCTTCATTAGTTGCGGGTTTGTTCCTTGCCATTGATCTCATCCCCTTCTGCATGTGGTTGCGGCACGCCTCAGGTGAGACGCACTGCTCCCTAGAGCAGGGTGAAAATGTCGGCGTGTTCCTAGACTACACTGGACCCCTTTGTTGGCCACAACTCTTGAACCTGGGTCTTGTCCGCGAGACCTGACTTCTCGCCAACAAATGGTTCCGTTGACGGGACCTGCATGTTCTGAGGGGATCTAGATCATGGTATCGAGGATTTTTGAAGGAGCGATACGGTGATGGTGGGATGATCATCTTGACCAGTTCATTGCTCAGCAAGCAGAGCTGACCAAGAAAAAGGAGGCGGCGATCAAGGAGCTTGTTCTTTTCTCTGACTCAGCCAGTGATACGTACAAAATTTTATGGGGAAGGTTCCCTACGGACCTTTACAATTGGTTGCGGAGGTTGCGAGCGACGGTGCCCCAAGAAGGCTCGCAGAAGATAAACCGCAGGTGGGCGCACGTAGATCTGGTGGCACTGCATCGGGTAGACACTGAACTAACCCGTGCAGTGGATTTCTGGGTAAGGACCATGTTGGAAGGATACACTGTGGAGTTTGCTGCTGAGTGCTATCAATCCTTCTCGAAAGCCGAGGCTGTTTTCCACTCAGGGCTAAGAGGGAAGCTGTTGAAAGAGATTCCGCTGTGGGTCAAGGCTCTGATGGTGGACAAAGGGTTGATTGAATTCCACAAAACGAGTATGGAAGCGTAAACCTCCCGTGATGGGGGAAGGGTTGAGGGAACCGATGCTGTGTAGAATGTGAAAGTGGGGGTGGGGAATGGATGTTGAGGCCGCATGCAAGTTGAGGGAGCGACGTGCGCATCGGCGGGCACAGATCGCCGATAGGTGGCGAATAAGGGTAATGAGGGATTTGAAGAGAAGAGAGATCGAGAGGAAAAATTAGAAGGAGGCGCCTCAGAGGACGGGAATTATGGGTTTGGATACTCGGGAAGAAAACGGGACAGCAGTGGAAGTGTAGTGGGTGCATGGGAGCCCAATGACGCGAGAAAGAGAGATTGTGACTAGCGAAGATAATGGAAAGATGCAGCCCGAAGAGAGTTACGATGATGAATGGCATGGCGTGATGCAGCGGATGTTTCAAGATCAGACGGCACCCACCCCTCCAAGAAGCCCTACTTCTCACCTTCTGCATGGCCAGGATCCCGACCTTCCCCTCGTACTGTATCAACCTTTAAGTAATATTTTTATTCAGTTACAAGCATTGAGTCAGTCATACAATAGTTCATCAGTGTCAGTAACGTCAGGTAATAGCAGCGTTACTAGTAGTGGTATTTTTCCTAGTGGGACCGTTACGCAACCAGGACCTGGAGGCTTTATCCTGGTCAATTCTCTGCAAGTACACATGGCTGGATCTTTCACCCGGTATCCAGAGTTCTCTAGCCGGGGCAATGATGATGTAGAGCAACACTGGTACCTGTACGAAGCCATCTGGAGGGCTCGCCAGACGCCAGATGTAGGGAAGTTAATAGAATTCCAAACCACGCTCAGAGAGAGGGCTGAAGCGGGATTTTTTCCGCGAATTCAAGCTTCCCCAGACAGACCAACAGGGCCTGTCAGAGCTGTGGGAAATTAAGCAGAAGGAAGGTGAGACCGCATGGGAGTTGATGCGGCGATTCAAGGACGCGATCGGGAAACTTAGCTACCCGATCGATCCAAACCACCAGAGGGAGTGGTTCATCAAGGCTCTGCTCCCCTTGACACGAACCCCCCTCACTCAGCAGAAGATTGATAACCTGCAGGACGCTTTGGAGCAGGCCATGAAGATTGAAGCCATGGCGGGCTACCCCCAGGAATATCAGGGGGGGGGGGGCCCGCAAGATCCTTCTTTGATAGGGTTCCAACACCAGATTTCCAGCTTGACTGAAAAGCTCAAGGAGCTTCAGCCAGTGAGACCAGCGCGACCGAATGTTTGGTGTACTCATTGCCTTGTCGAGGGCCACGTAGCAACCGAGGCAGTTGAGGCATTCGCCCAGTTGCGGAACGAGGGAGGTTTGGAGGAGCTCGTGCTGCTGGAATCTGGTGCGCAGAACGTCGCAGGTATGATGGTCGAGGATTGGCTCCGGCTATTCCTCAGGATTGTTGACAGCGCTGCGCTGCGGCAGCAGCTCAAGTATGCTTTGGACGGAGCACTGCAGGGGCGCACAGAACTTAGAGATCCGGCGGACGCTGGCTCTCAATACGTGCAGCGTGTCAAGCGGAACAAGAAACAAACAGGCAAAGAATTTCGGCTTAATACGTAGGTCGTAGGGTTCCAAATCAGCGACACCATGTTGGACTTGGGGTCCGACGTCAACATTCTGCCACGAAAGACATGGGAGGCTCTTGGAAGGCCACAGTTGGCCTACTCACCTATCCAACTCAAGATGGCAAACCAGTATTGCATTTTTCCAATCAGCCGGCTTGAGGGCGTCGAGGTCGACGTTGCGGGGGTGAAGACATACACCGATTTTGAGGTTATTGATATCATGGGTGACAAGGATCCCTATCCTGCCTTACTCGGCATTGATTGGGCTTTTGAGAATTACGTCATCATCGACCTTAAGAAGGAGCTGATGATATTTGAGGATGGGGAGGTACGGGTCACCCAGCCTCTCGACCCGTATCAGGGCCCGCGATATACAGAAATGGTGGACAATCGGGAGGATGCTCAGATGATGGGCCATCTCTATCAGATGACTGCAGGAAAGCGGGACGATTATATTAACCCGACCGCGACTGGCTCTGTCAGTTGGCGGAGTGTGCAGAGCTCGGAGCTCAGATCCAAACTCACTTGGGAAGACTGGCAGCAAGGGGGGTATGAGACCACCACGAGGAGATGTGCCTCCATTGCCCAAGTCTGATGGGTAGGGACTGAAATCCGCGGATATCCCACATTGTCGAACATGCAAGCAGTCAATACTTTTATTACCAAGGTGGAAGACATGGTCCCAGCTGAAAGCCGAATGCCACTTTTGGATGTGGCCTTGCAGTCAACGTCGACACGGTGGTGGAAAAATCACCGCAACACTCTGTTGCGATGGGAGTGCGTGGCGGATGCTCTGCGGGCACGCTTTAAAGAGGACGAAGGACCCTGCAGTACACTTAAGTATCATGGAACTTCCGACCCGCGACACCATTTGCGGGCCTGCGAAAAACAGTGGCGTAGCACCCGGTACCCTGAGGAGCTGTGGGTCCATAGGTTTATCCACTCCCTGGGTACAATTCCCCAGGCCTGGTACCTAGAGGAAGAGCGAAAACGGGGCACTTGCTCTTGGCAGGAAGTCGCGGACAAGTTCGTACGATGCTTCTTGTTCGAAGGGGAGACGGTGCAGGAGTCTTAGGCCCTACAGGTATTCAAGGAGGTTTTTTTTTTCCGCCATCCCGAGCCTGATGGGGGCCCGGTGGTGTCACGACCTGAGGTCAGGCGCGAGTTGGTTTGTTGCCAGATTGACGGTGATCCGGATGATGATAGTCTGGAAGACCTCAGGCATCTCTATTTTGACGAAAGGGAAGGCGAGCGGAGCATCAGTGAAGAGCCGACGACTAAAGGAGTCCATCTACAGCCCCTAAAGACAAAGAAGCTGAACATTGGAACAGACGAGAGACCCAAGCTCGCAACGGTGGGAGATTACTGGGACGAGGAGACAACAAAAGAAATTTTCAGCCTCCTCCGGGAATACGAAGATCTGTTCCCGTCTTCAGTTGCGGACCTGAAGGGGAGCAAGGGGGGTCTGGGTGAGATGCGCATCGCGTTGAAACCAGGGGCAAGGTCGGTGAAGCACTGACCCTACCGGTTGAACCCACGTATCAAAGAGAAGGTCAAGATGGAGATTGACAAGATGCTGGCTGCAGGTCTCATCTTTCCAGTAGAAGAAGCAGAATGGGTAAGTCCCATTGTCATCCAGAACAAGAAGGACAAAGCCGAGATCCGCGTCTGTGTAGATTACCGGAGCCTGAACAATGCCTGCATCCACGATCCGTTTCCCACTCCCTTTAGCGATGAAGTCCTAGATCACGTTGCGGGAAATGAAGCTTATTCATTCACTGATGGGTTTTCGGGTTACCATCAGGTGCGCATTGCCGAGGAAGACAAAGCAAAGACGACATTCACCACTGAGTGGGGATCATTCGCATACCACGTTATGTCGTTTGGTCTGAAGAATGCACCGGCTGTGTTTTCCCGGATTGTCATTGCTGCTTTCCAGGAGTACATTCACAAGTTCTTGGAGGTCTACATGGATGACTGGACCGTCTACAGCCTGTTGAAGAATCACACCTCCCTGTTGCGTGTTATGTTTGACCGGTGTCGTCAACTGCAGATTTCCTTGAACTTGAAGAAATGTATTTTGCAGTTCCATTCGGCACACTCTTGGGCCACGTGGTGTGCAAGCAAGGGGTCTGCGTTGATCCCGCCAAGGTCGCGGTCATTGTCCATATGGAGGCCCTCGAGACCGTGAAGCAGTTGCGAGCACTGCTTGGGCACACAAGGTATTACAGGCGGTTTATTCGCAACTACACAAAGATTACGGCCCCTCTGGAGAAACTGTTGCGGAAGTCAGAGGTGTTTCAGTGGACGACGGAGTGCAGGAAGGCACTTGACACCTTGAAGGAGAAGTTGGAAACGGCGCCCATACTTGTTCACCCCGACTGGGATAAGCAGTTCCATGTGCATATTGATGCGTCCGGTATTGCACTTGGAGCTGTATTGGCGCAACCCGGGGAGACGACAGTTGACCACCCGGTGTACTTCGCCAGCCATCGGTTATCGAATGCAGAGAAGAACTACACCACGACCGAGCGGGAGGCGTTGGCGATGGTGTACTCCCTCCAGAAGTTCCGCCACTATCTTCTGGGCGGCAAATTCACATTCTTCACGGACCACTCCGCATTGAAGTATCTGGTGAATAAGCCTGTGTTGGAAGGAAGACTCTGTCGTTGGCAACTACTTTTCTAGGAATTCACGTTTGAGTGATTGTGAAGCCTGGCAGGTTGAATGTTGGTCCTGATCATTTATCCAGGTTGGAGACGGGAGAGAATGAAGGTTCGTTGGACAATCAGCTGCCGGATGCCGACCTCTTCCGAGTCGAAGCAGTACCAGATTATCTGGCTGACATTGCCACTTATCTGACCACGAAACAGTGCCCTCCGGATTACACCCCGCTTCAGAAACGCCACCTGGTTGTCCGGGCGGCCGACTACCAATTCATCGCGGGGCAGCTGTACAAACTGGGCCTTGATGAGGTGTTGCGCAGGTGTGTTCTCGACTATGAACGGGAAGCAGTGATGTGGGAATGTCACAGTGGTGTTGCGGGAGGGCATGTGGGTGTGAAACCCACCGCAAGGAAGGTGCTCCAAGCTGGCCTGTGGTGGCCGACGGTACATACTGACTGTAAGGCCTATGTGAAGCATTGCGATGTTTGCCAGCGGACGGGAAGGCCTTCGCACCGGGACGAGCTTCCGCTACATCCAGTGTATGTGTTGCGGCCGTTTGAAAAGTGGGATGTTGATTTCGTAGGTCCCATCGCCCCGGTCGCCAGACACTCCAAGGCCCGGTACATCATTAACGCCATGGATTACCTCACCAGGTGGGCTGAGGTAGCAACGGTACGCGACTGCTCGGCAGAGACCGCTGCCCGGTTCATCTTTGAACACATCATCAGCCGTTTTGGCTGCCCACGGATCTTGACCAACGATCAGGGTACGCATTTCATTAATGCCACGGTCAAGTCACTACTGGACACATTTATGATTCAGCATCATAAAAGCAGCCCATACCACCCACAGGCCAATGGTACTGTGGAAGCATTCAACAAGATTCTCGAAAAGGGCTTGACTAAAATTTTCAATGCTCAGCGCGACGATTGGGACGAGCGCCTCCCAGCGGCGTTATGGGCCTACCGGACCACAGTGAAACGTTTGACCAACCAGATGCCATTCCAGTTGGTGTATGGCCGGGAAGCTGTGATTCCCGCCGAGTTCACTGTACCCAATCTTTTGATTGCAACGTCCCTTCAATTCTCGGATGAGGAGTCACTTCGGGAACGCCTCCAGGAGCTACAGGAGCTGGATGAGGCTCGGTTCCTAGCGGAATTCCACCAGAAGGTTCAGAAGGCCAGACAGAAAGCGTGGCACGACCGCCACATCAAAACCAAAGCCTTCCAAGTTGGCGGCAAAGTTCTCTTGTATGACAGCCGGTTCCAGAAGTTTCTAGGCAAGCTCCAGATGCACTGGTTGGGACCCTACTTTGTCATCGAGATCCGCGACTCCGGAGCCGTTCGATTGGCACAGCTGGACGGTACATTTCTTCCTTGGTGGGTGAATGGTGCATGCCTGAAACCCTACTAGGAGTAGGTACCTTTCACTTTTCATCAATAACTCTCGCAACCGAGAGAACCCGTAGAGTAGCTTAGTCGAATAACTCTCCCGCAACCGGGATGAGCGTAGGGAGTCTTTTCCGTTCATAGGCAGTCTATCAAATACCTGGTCAGTTGCGGGTAACTCACCGCAACCGACTGTGGTCGGGGCGGACCAGTCCAGCGTGTCACAGCGCTAGTCCAGCGTGTCGTTCGCGTAGGATCCATCACTGTGCCAGTGTCAGTCCAGGTCATTTTCGTCAGTCCTTTTGTCAGTCCGTAGGATCGCTCAGATCTGCGTCATAAACTACCATAAGTAGACAGTAATCGTACCGTAATAATTTTCCATCACCCGCAGTTCCCTCAGCCGTCGCACCCGCCCATCTCCCCATGACGCCGTCAGCAGCTGTCAGACTACACACAGGCATGTGATTGATCGCACGATTATCGCAGGCAAGAAAGATAGCAAGAATTAATTGTCATTATGGAGTCTCATCAACTCCGCTCGTGCCAGTAGATGACATAACTTGCATGAAGGCTATCAGCACAAGAATGACGGACCAGTTCAATTTGGAAGTTGCAGTGACTCCAGAGCAGTTGCAGCCTCAAAGCGCACCGCACCTAGAAGGAAACTCCAGAAGAATCCTCCAAGTTTACTAGCGCCGCGCCAAGATGCTGAGGGCTCTCCTATTCGTCCCTGAACCAGTGTTGGACAGCCAAATTCACCGCGTAGAGTCGCTAGTTGGAAAGTATGACAATGCAGCATGTATGGACGCCAACCTGTCCGACCCAGCTGAATTCCCCCACCTCCATTGGCAGACCTACATGGAGCATCATTATACGCCAGGCAGCAGCTCCAACAGTCGGATGCGAACAGAATTCAGGGGCATACAACAGTTGTCCTTGATGCATTTGAGGACTCTTCCAGTTTTCGGAACTACGGGACCGGCCCTGCAATGCACCTGGTTCCTCCTCAGTCGGATACAGAACGGGTCCCTGTGGCTCAATGAGGAAATTCCAATCCATGCCGAAGACATTCATCGGCTTACAGGGCTGTCTCAAAATGGTGCAGATGTCTCCGCTGCCGGCCAGACATCCTCCAAACGCGCCCGGAAGTCGGGTGACTCAGACCTGTACACCAAGTATGGCACTCACCAGGGGGGCAAAGGTGCAAAAATTGATTTGATCAATAACCCAGAAATTCGGTTCGCTTGATACCTTATCACTAGCAAGACGATGCGACACTACACGAAGGGAGAGTGCACTCTGGACACAATCTCCATTGCGGAGCACTGCATCCAGGGCGTCAGGTTGAATTGGTGCTCTTTTGTGCTAAAAGAACTCTTCGCGGCCTGCGAAGAGAACTACAAGCGAACCAGCAGTTTCATTTACGGTTACTTGATTTTAGCTTTCGCCATGTGGAAATGGCACCTTCCTCCCATCCGGATGCCGGCGGAGACTACCGCGAGCCAGCCTCTCGCGATGAAATACACCCCCTGGCAGGTGTCCTCGGACCCCAGCACCAAACAGGTGAACGCGGAAGCGTTTCGGGCGTGGTACGGGATGATGACAGATGTGGTGATCAACCAGCAATGGGTGCCCAGCCACCTGTTGGATGAGTATAGCGAGCAGGTGTGGTTTGGGGTCAGCCACAGGCACACCTTCCTCTGGCCAACTTGCGTGTCAGACACCACCTTCCACATGGCACCCCTCAGATTCCAGTTGAATGATGACACCTTTCACCGTGAGGTCTCTGCGTGGCCGGGGGTCGTCAAGCACGTCCGCGACGGGATCATCCACTATAACTTTGAGCAGATGCTGTCGGCATAGCGGCTTGCCGCGACCGGCGCAGCGGGGTCCTCACAGGTTGCGGCGGAACCTCCACAGGATGCAGCTGAGACCGCACAGGACTTGCCCGAATTGCTGGTCCCCATCGTACAACACCTCAATGCCCAGGTACGACGACTTAACGTGGTAACCCAAGTTGCTTCAAGTGGTGCTCCTTTATTTCCCTCCTTTGCTGAATTTCAGATCGGTCGGTCTCGTGCTCCCTCCAATACCGCCCCTCTCATTTCTCCCATCCCCACCAACCTGTTCACCTCTACCACCCCTATCATCACACCGATGGGCGAAACGGGCCCAGAACCCGATTCATCAGACCCCCCTCCATCCAAGAGGGCCCGCATTGCTGTCACCGATCCAGTGGTGGATCTTACCGACGATGATCCACCAGCCACTCCACTCCCAGGCGTGTTGATTCTGGAGGAACCTCTGATCGATCCGTCAGAGTTCCTCAACATTCGCCTCCCTCATACCTCTTTCACCCCGTCCACTGCCCCCTCCACCGGCCATCCACCTGCCACCTCCTCCAATCCATCCAACTCATCGGCCACTGTCTCAGATCCTCTCATCTGAGAAATTTTCGGAGGTGACCACAGGGTGGAAGTCACCTCCAGTACTGCAGTCGTGGTACCGCCGGTTGACCCCGTGGCCACACCCCAGGATCCTCCCTCTACTATATCTACCAGACTAACAAATGGTGGGGCTGATTCGGCTGACCCTCTTCCAGACCATACCACGCAGCAAGACCGGCCGGAATCCGATATGGCCACCTCGATGCAGCAGCAGACGCCGGTCCATCCTCCAGAGACCTCAAACCGATCAGTGGCCAGTGGCCAACCTTCGCAGGAGCAGGTGCTAGAGCAGGGCACACCCGGCACGACCAATGCAGAACCATGGAGTACAGCGCAGCTGTACCTACTCATTCAGCGGGCGGCCCTCAAGGCCGAATACATGGAAAATTTTAGGGGCTAATATTCGCAGGTGGGCTAATTTTCCATGGTTTTTCCAAAAAAAAGATTCACCAATTTCCATTTTTTTATAAAAATGGTTCGCCCAAATATTACAATATAAAATTATTTTACATTAAAAATCGCCCACATTATATAGACAATATATATAATATCATTATAAATTTGAATAATTTTACAAATACATCAATAAACATTTTATAGTTTGCATATTAGGGACTAGTGAGATTCGCCATTTTTTTAAACTTCAAGATAATTTTCCGTCCTTAAAATTATCCCTGGCCGAACAGATTCACACAGAGCTGGAGCAGCGGTGTACTGAGCAGCATAATTAGATCACGGCGCTTACTGAACAGCGCAATCAGCTGACTAGGGAGAAGACCTACCTACAGGAGCAGGTCACCATTGCTGCTCAGGCGTTCTCCGACTTATGGCCCGCTGCAAGGGCTCATTATGCCCCACTTCCTGCCAATATATCGGAGGACAATGTAGCAATCCAGGCTCACCACCTCCGGGCTGTTTTCACTGATCTATGCAGGGAGAACCAGGAACTCCAAGCGGCGTTAGCCGCACGGCCTACCCTTCCAGACCCACAGATTGTCCATTCAGAACAGGTGACTTCCAAGCAGACTCAGGCAGTTAGTATGCAGGCAACTCTCCATTCCACTACGGCCGCGGCTTCCGCCCTTCTGCGAAGTCTGCAGGAGTGCTCACTCGCTCTAACTGTCAAGACGCAGCCTATCTCTGCCCAGCTGCAACAAATTTCCCATGATATTCAGAAGACCGTGGACCCAGCACGATTAGATCAGCTCTATGCCCAGGCGGACGAGCTTGAAATTCAAATGCAACAGACTGACGCCGACACGGCAGCAGCCAAACAGGTCATTCGGGAGATTTGTCCGCCCATTCGCGCCAATGCTGAATCCATCCAACAGCTGGATGCCAAGGCCGAAGCCCAGCTTGCCACGTTGTTCGGGGCTGCCCCGACGACTATAGACGAGGCCGCCGCCACCCGGATCTCTGACGAAGCCGACTTGCTTATGCAGGAATGGCAGCAAGTGGTGGCGGACTTCACCGGGCTTAGAGATACAGCGCTCCGCAGGGTCCCAGAGTTGGGGCCCTTGTTTGAACAACCGCACGGCGGAGCACAGCAGGAAAGGGCGCAGGGCGAGGGCACAACAGAACAGAGCATGGGAGCCAGCGGGGCAATGGAAGTAGAGACGATTATTTGTGATTGACTCGGGGACGAGTCAAGGAATTGTGGTCGGGGCCTGTTGGGGCCCTTGTTTTTGTTTAGTTTTGAAATCTTGGCTAAGACATTTTGAATTTTGACCCTTTTTGAGTTGCGGTATGAATACACATGGCAACCGCGACCGTGCCGCAACTACCAGGAGTCGCGGAGCTATCAAGGTGGCGCGGAAGCATGCGATAGCTGGAGATAGAACAGGGACAAGTGCAGACGAGGGAAACACACAGTAGAAGACAGAAAGTAGAACACGTAGATAACAGGAGAGAAGCCGGGAGAAGCCGAAGTAGAGCCACAGAGGAACCGATAGTCGCACGAGCGGGTGAATAAATAACAGTCACCTGGCTGAAACAAGGGGATGCTGAAGAGGTTACGAGGCTCGAGACAGGGAAAGACGCACAGAGCAGCTGCAGAGGAATCATGCATGTCCTTCCTATGGCTCTCTATCTTCTCTATTCTACCTTTCTATTCCGAAATCTATCTGTATCAGATTTGTAAGCTATCAGTGAGAATGCCATGTAATCATGTGTTCTGCCAAGAGATTAATATAATGGAAGGTTGCTATCTCAATAAGATGTCTACGTGCTTGTAATGTGTTTTTGCTGGTTTAAAATTTTATTTGCAAATGTCTGAATGCTTATTAAGTACTCTTGCATATATAACTCTGTATATGTAATGGATGCACTGTCCTTCATTAGTTGCGGGTTTGTTCCTTGCCATTGATCTCATCCCCTTCTGCATGTGGTTGCGACACGCCTCGGGTGAGACGCATTGCTCCCCAGAGCAGGGTGAAAATGCCGGCGTGTTCCTAGACTACACTGGACCCCTTTGTTGGCCACAACTCTTGAACCTGGGTCTTGTCCGCGAGACCTGACTTCTCGCCAACACATGTGGTGCCCCCTAGTGTGTATGTAGGGGCAGGTAGTGCCCCCAGTTTTGAGGTTTTTGTAACATGCTATGGGCATGTCATATGTATCAGAGTAGATGGACTCTAAACACATGTTTTGCGACACATATTATGGATATGCATCGTTTTTAATGATTATGAATGTTATTGTCTTGTATGAAATGTGTGTGATAAATGCCAATCGAGAACATGGTTTGCAATACTATCTACATAGTGATTTTGTTCTCGAGGTACATGGTTGAAAGTTATGGTTTCAAATTCACGTATCAAGAGTTTCACTCGTAAATATCGTCTAAACAGCACAGGGTTATGCACACGATAAACACCATTTATTTGCATGACAAGAAGTAGGGAATCCAAACGAACATGCAGATGGAGGATGCGATGAAAGAGGACATCGGCTAAGAGACCACACACTGCATCATATTCAGCCTGATTGTTGGTGGCAGTACCAATGCAGACTTCGTTTGAGAGGACAAGGGCATGCAAGGGGGTGAAAATGGCCCAACCTGCCGAGGCTATATTCCGGGAGTAACGACTTGCACCATCGGCGTAACCGATAAAGGGCGGGGACGGGAGGTCCTGCAGAATGGTGTTACAAGACAACAAATGGGGGGAGGAGATACAATGACGGCAGTGTGAGTGAACGGAAGACATCGAGCGGCAACTGCGGGAGGGAGTGCAATGAGCAGGATGGCTATGGCTCATATACAAACTAGAGGGTGGTATATGAGGGCGATAGGAGGTATGGCGGGGACTCGGGCTGCGGAGGGCAACAAAGATACGGGTGGAGTGATCTCGTGTATCGGTAAAAAATAGGGGGTCAGGCGAAACAACAGGGGAGGATGCAAGGGGACTGGGCTCCAAAGGTCGCACAAAGGAGGATAGGTAAAGAATGGTCGTAGTAGACTCCGTCATCTGAACATCAGGGGGGGGACATCGATGGGAGCGGGGAGATCCTCAGGCTGGCCCAAATCATACTGCGCGAGTATGGGAGAGGCAGATTGATTTTGTTCAACCTCATACTCTCAGACTACTTCTAAAGAGGCGCGGTAATGCGTCAGGTGAGGACAATGGTTGGAGTAATGGCCATGGACGCCACACAAAGCACAGGGTTTGCCAGTGCGAATAGTTTTGGGGTTCTTGGTTACGGACGAGGACAGAAGAGAAGGGTCAGAGACCATAGACTCAGGGAACGCGACTTTAACCATGGGTTGAATGCGGGGCAACTCAGGACAAGTATGGGTGGCGTGACCGACGACATCACACAAGGCGCAAGGCTTTGCGGGTGGAGGAGGAGCTGGGTCAGTCGGGGTGGCCTTGTCTTTGGATGCCCCCTTGAGAGCTTTGCCTTTCTTTCCTGGAGCTGTCACCACAGGGGTAAGGTCCTGGGGAGGTGCAAGGGGCACTGTAGCAACGGAGGAAGCAAGGGGGACCGGTTGAACCGGTGTCAAAGCAAGATAGGGTTTGGGGTGACCAGGAGGGGTAGCGGCTGGAGGGTCAAGGTACCAGATGGGTATACCCAGGGTCAGGTTCGGGAGAGAGAGGGTGGCCATGACGGGGACTGAATAGACTCCGGGAGGGGAAGCCAGGAACGGTATCTGACCAACAGGATAATGACCAGGAGGGACGGCTCCGAGATGATTAAGGCCTGGGGGAACCGTTCCAGGGGGATAAAGGGGTTCAGGGATACCAGTTGTAGGAGAAGGGCCAGAAGGAGGAGGTCCGGCTGGCGGAGATGAAGGGCTAGGAGCAGGTTGCAGTGGGCGAGGTTGAGTCTGAGGATCTGACTAGCTGAAGCAGGTCGCTTAAGGGCAGCCAGAGACGATTACATCATGCAAACATTCGACAAGCTGGGATCAGAAATATGAGGAGGGGGAAGACCAGGAAAAGTTCCAAGCAGGGAGGAATCTTTGTAGACGCCGGGGAAGACACTGGTCAAGGAATAGATGGTTTTCTTATTGGCTACAGAAGAGATGGTTATCTCGGGGGAGGTCTAAGATGGCGGCTCATGGTAAGACAGCTGGTCAATGGTGACTATCTTTCCATTGTGAGGGAAAGACATCTTGCGAAAAACCGCGGATGGGACAGCAGACATGGCATAAGTGTAGCTTCACCCCAATAGAATGTTGTAGTCTAGAGGGGCGTCAATGACTTCGATGTCAACGCAAACGGTCTTACCGGCAAGGGTGATAGGACAATTACGGAAAAGGCCAATGGGCTGGGAGGCGTGGCCGTCCCACGCTCGAAGGGTGATCGTGGAAGGGGCCAACTCAGGAGATCTGAGTTGCTTCCAAACTGAAGCGGACAACACAAAAGTGGATACCCCCTCATCAATTATACAACGAGAAACGTTAGCGTTCTGGATTTTGACTGGGATTTGGAAGGCGACGGAAGCAGGAAGGGGATGATGGTCTGATTGATGGGTGTCGAACATAATCATTTGGTCATCAGTAGGATCTACAGCGCCCACGGAAGATAGTAGAGCCTTCTTTTGGGAAGGACACGACTGGAGGAGTTCCAGTGTGGAAATGGCAGCAGGAGATTGCGCCAAATAATCTAGTATTCTATACGAATGAGCAGCTCAACCAGAAGCAGCATTTCGACGTAACGGTCCTTTAGGAATCTTGGGATGGACCTCAACTTTGGGTTGAGGGATATGTAAGGGACCATTGGTTGTCGAAAGAGGCTCTGTAGAACCGGAAGAAGGGGACTCGGGGGCAGACTGAGCGGGAGGCTTGGGGTACTGGCGAGATTGAGTTTGAAGGTGAAGGTCGGCAGTTGGGGAAGGATCAGATTTCATCATAAGGATCTGGTAATCGAAGGAACCAGAAAGGGAAGGTGGAGTGGCAACCTGGCTATCAGGCGGTTGGGTTGCCACGAATCCTTGCTGAGGGAAAGGATCAATAAACACAGCTGGTTGGGTAGTGGCCACATTAGGAGGAGCATGAGGGGAGGCGTGTTGTCCGCGCAATGTGGCTTGAGACTCCCACATCTGCCGCATCTGGGGTAAGAGGGGACAATCGTGGGTGTAATGACCATAAACACTGCAACACGAACAAGACTTATTTGTGCGAAGCGGCTTGTCCGGCTTGGGCTGAGTGCCCTGTTGATGGTTGGAAGTGTTAGGGTCAACACCTTGAGAATTGGGTCCACGAGTACCAGGGGCAGATTGGTTTGGATTTCCTCTCCGCCTTCTTTGAGAAGAAGGGGGATTAGTCGCACCCTGCTGTGCAAATATTTGCCCTGGAGGGGGCTGGAGGTGTTGTTGCGTGTTTGGAGGAGGCAAGGGAGATGGAAGCGCATATGCTGGAGGAGTTGGCGCACCAGGCTGCGGATAAAGGTAATGGTCAGGTTGGGCAACATTGAGGTAAGCAGGAGGTTGGGCAAAAGGAGGAGGCATGCCGTATCCTGGATACATGCTATCGGGAGGGGGAAGAGTGCTAGAGGTGCTGGCCCCTCCCTGAGAGAGACCATAGCCCATAGGAGGTTGAGCGTACGGATGGGAAAGGGCTCCAATGATACCGTCGGCGGAATGAGATGCCCCCGGGGCATTAGCGCCACCGGGCCTGGGGAGGTCAGGAAGAACGGTATAAACATAACCAGACTGAGCATAGATCAGGTCATATTTCAAGGCTATTTGGAGGGCGGATTCTTCGGTTTGAGAAAAATGGGAGGTGACATCTTTGGCAATGGGAGCTAAGAGAGAGCGAAGGAACCAGTCCATATAGATCTGATCTTCGAAGGGGGGAGTTCGACATAAGCTTCGTCTTCGTTGCCATTCCTGGACATGAGCGGAAAGGCGGGTCGAAGAGGTTTGCTTGAAAGAGGTTAAAAGCTCCGTACCAGTATCGTATCGGAGAGGGAGCTGGAAGTAAGATAAAAAGGCTTGAGCAATGGTCGCAAAGGTGGTATGGGAAGAGGTGGCTTGGTCTACATACCATTTAGAAGCTTCACCAGTAAGCGTGCGTTGGAACAATCGAAGATGGATCGAGTCATCGGTAATGGAATTGGAGGAACACCACATGTGGAAAGATCGAACATGATTGGTTGGATCTTCTCCAGCAAGGCCTTCGAACTTAGGGATGTCGGAGGGGAGCGTGGTTGGCATAGCAGGCCAACCAACATCGTGGCGGATAGGGTCATTGATCAACTGATTGAAATTGGGGAGGCTGAGGCCTGCAATGTACAACAACAAGGGTATAGCCGAGGTAGTTCCTATGGCGGTTCCGCTAGTGGTAGTTCCATCATTAGGGCCAGGAGCACCGCTAGCGTTAGGCCCTAGACCAGACATAGTGAAGGTGACAGGGGGAGAACCAGAAGGAGAAGGAGAACCCAATGAATCAGAAGAGGAGTCGGAGTGCGGACTCGGAGGAGGACTGGCTCGACGACGGCAGGACGGAGCAGGTCGATCGACCGGAAACTAAGGGTGAAGGCCAAGAAGTCTCCGGGAAGTGCACCTTGGGGGCGCAATGATGACAACACAAACACGGCACAAGGGGAAGAAGAACGACCACAAGGGAAAGGAGGTGCAGAATCAAGTTGAAACAAGGGCAGATAGGTGCAGTGTCAATTGATTTTAAAGTCTTTGCCTGGCGGTGTAAACCAGGCTCTTCTTCGCTTAGGGTGAGTGTGTGGCGAGCGTTAATTTTAATTTTTAAACCCTTTTCGTTTTGAGAGCAAGAGAAAAAGTGTGCTGCGTAACTGAAAATAAATCTGCAGAGAATAGTATATAATGCTGAAATAACAGAAAAATAACAGCTACTAGTGCATCGATTCAACCCAAGAAGGCGGGTCACTAAAAAATAATCTAAAAAAGGGCAAAAATCTAGTCAAAACACACTTAAAAAGAGGCCAATAGATCTAGGGTCAAAAGGGACAGGGATCTAAAGGATAAAGCTGCTGAAAAGAGGTGCAGATTACAGCCAAGAGGCAGAGGCAAGGTGGCTGGAAAAAAGGAGGAAATCAGAAAAAAGCATAAGGGGCAAGGAGGAGGCCCTAAAATTAGATCCAAAAAAATCTTCAGGAGGTGATTTGAGAGGTAGAAGAGCTGATTAAAACGGATCTGAAAAGGAGGTATCAGATCTGGAAAAGGGGAGGCTGAAACTCTGAAAAATCAGACACCTGAAGTAGCTAAAACTCTTCCACCAAAAGTGGAGGGTACTGAAGCCCTGGGGGGCTAGGTTCCCACTTAGATGAGAAAAACAGATCAGGAACAGGTCGAAACGGGTTGAGACAGAGGCTGGAAAACCCTGACAGAAGCTTTAGAAAAACCCAGAAAAATTGCAAAAAAACAGCTGAAAAATTGGCAGGTCGCAGGTTCTGACCTGTTTTCAGTGCAGGTCGCAGAAAATGGGCAGAAAAGTGCGACCTGGAGGTCCAGGTCACAGTTTATGGGCTGAAAAGTGCGACCTGAAGCTCCGAGTGTCTCGGCGACAGATTTCCAGAAAAGTTGCCATCTCAGTTGCGGCTGATGTCGCTTACCTGCACAATAGTGCCATAAACACACGGAAGTTAGAAATTTTAATGTTTTAGGGTTTTATAGGAGAAAAACAACATGAAAATAGGAAAAACAAAAAGCTGAAAAGAAGCCCTAGGGTCTGAAGTAGCTGGATATGCAGGAATATGAAAAACGACAGTGGTCGTAATTTAAAACCCGTGTGGAGTCGCCATTTGTTAGTATGAATCCTTTGTCGATGTGTACGAAAAAAGACCACTTTAGCTACGCATAACTAATAGCCCTAACATCAAAAGTGGCTGCCAATATCTTCAGATCTGCAGTTAGTTGATCAAGACAAGAGCTGCAAAAAACCGGATCTATGCATAGAAAGACATTAAGCAGTAAAAAAGAATGGTTTGCTCCATATATCCAATAGACAAGACAAGAACAATTTTTGAAAGAATTTTTTGTATTAAGGGAACCTAGGAGGAAAACAAGAAGGCGTATCCAATTCTCCTCAATGGGATGGGTTCTTGGAAGTCCTCAGCACTTCAGATCTAGAATCTCTCTCTCTTGTTGGTGTAGAAAACCCATGCAAAGAATAGAGCTCAAAGGGAGCTCGCACAACAAATAATGGAAAAATTTGACCAAGTGTATAGATCCAGAGTGATCTAATAAACAACAAAAGGTGAAGAATGGTAGGAAAAACCCTCCTATTTATAACAAAATATTGGGTCATTCTAGATCTTGGTGCATGATTAAAATAATGTTAACCAAATCTAGATCCACCTTTTATGGAATATTTTATTATATTTTTTGGAGGGAAAAATTATTTGACTTGGGTCAAATCCCTTTATTTGTTAATAATAAATAAATAAATGATTTATTTATCTTTTTAAGGAAGTGGTTGAAGGGTAATTAAATAAATAATGATTTATTTAATTATTTGTGGGTGATTTGGTCATATTTAACAAGGAATATTATCTAAATAAGATTTAAATAATTATTCCTAGAAAATAATAGGATAAATAAAGGTTTATCTAATTAATTTATTTGTTTTTGGGTTAAACATGACTAGGAATAATAATTAAATTATGGTTTAATTAATTATTCCATGAGAAAAATTAAACAAAATAGGTTTGTTTAATATTTCCTTTTGGGGTTTCCTGTTTAGACCATAAACAACCTAATAAATGTGGTTTATTAAGTTATTTGACATAGTGAAAGCAATTTTACTTAGGGTAAAATTGGTCTTACATGGTGTACTTGGGTCCATGTAATGATAATATGTTAGATGACCAAAAAATGGTGTAACAGACTCCGCTGGGGAATTAACTAATCCTTAGTTGTAAAATAGATCTTAAAGGAAATCATTTTTATCATCCTTTTGCCTTTAAGACTGTTTGACAAGTTGTGAGGATTAAAAACTATAATTTTGGCTTCTAGGAAGATTTACTATACTAGATCTAACCCGGATCCTAAACCTTCTTTTATAGTAGATAACCCAGACAGAATTGGGAAAAAGAAAAAACAGATAGTAGATTTAGATGCTACAGTTCCATTAATAAGAGCCAATTCATTACCACAAGAGTTAGTAAGTTTGCAAGATATAGAGTTTGATTTGAAATTTGAAAATTCTTTTTTCAGAAGAAAATATGAAAATAATTTAAGTACTGTTGTTTTAGACCCTATTTTTATTTCATTTTTGGAAATAAAACAGAAAAATATTACAGTAGATTATGAATTAAAGAAAGTCAGAAATCAAGACAAACTTGAAGAGATTAATGCTACTATCCTTAAAGAAATTGATGAAGCTAGTGAATTAGCTCAATTGTTAGCTTACACATATAAACCTTCTATTCCTCATTTAGATACCACTACCTCATCTATAGTTTCCACTACCATACAGTCTACATATCCATTTATCTCTAGACTACCTTTACAACCTAGAATATTATTTCCTCCATCACCTCCATCCACTAGTTTACCTTCCACTTTTTCAAAGACATCATTCTCATTTCCTACTAGTTCCTCATATATTCCAGTTTTACTTCCTAGTACCTCCACTTCATTTTTTAGTTCCTCCACTTATTTTTCTAGTTCAGCACATATTCTTCAGCCACTACTTCCAGTATAGGCCCAAGCACTTCCACGTTACCTCCTAGCTAAGCTAGAATTCAAGCTATGGCTGCCAGGTATGCTCCCCTAGTTCTTCTAGGACAAATTCATGACATGCCTCAGGATTACCAAAGTAAGATACCACAATTTGATGCTACTACACAGTACACTGCACAACAACACATAAATAAAATGACAGATTATTTTTAACTCAATGAAATAGATGATTCAGATGTACAAATGAGGTTGTTTGCACAAACATTAAGAGGAGAAGTCAAAAAATGGTTTAAAGGCCTTACTGCTGGTAGTATAGCTAATTTAGCTATTTTCCATAGATTATTTTTAAATAAATGGTAAAAGAAGAAAAATCCCCTTCAAATATTGTCTGAATTTGATGCAATGAAAAGAGCTCCCAATGAATCAGTACAAGACTACTGCACTAGATATAACAGTGTTTACAATTCAATTCATGCAAATCTAAAACCCACTCCTGAATCTGTCTTACTCAAATTCCCAGATGGATTTCACAATAACATGGCATATCAGTTAAGAGTAAGAAATTCAAAAACTTTAGAAAGAATGCAAACATATGTTGTAGGTGTAGAAGTAAAAATTTTAGCTAAAAATGAAAAATTAAGAAATGAGAGGAGAGTAACCATGAAAGAAGAAGCCTCTAGTTCAGACACAAAAATAGATATGTTAGCTAAAACTTTAGAGAGAATTATGGATAGGTTAGATAACATAGAAAGAAGACCTCAATGGGATAATCAACAACAAATCAGAAATCCAAACTTTACGGAAAATACAAATTCAGGAAAATCAAAAGAATCAGCCTCAGAACAGACAATAAGACCTGGCCCCCATTTCAGGAGAACTATGTTGAAAGTTCTCACAACAATGTTGAGGATGAGGACACCATAATTCTAATGGGAATATATGATAATAACACTATCTTTCTCACACAGGAAGATCAAGAGTTATTTAAACTCCAAAAACTCCAATTAGATTTAGGTGAATCATTCGATTATAAACAAGGTTATGATTTTTCCATAAACGAAGTACATAAGCAATATAACCTTAGGAGTAAGAAAATTATTGATCCTTCTACTAAGAAAACAACACAAATTGAAAATAAGAAAACAGTAGAAGCCCCAACAACAAAAGTTTTGCAAATTCTCCCTAGGGAAAATAGGCAAAACTCTAGCTCATCCCACAAAGTTTCCAGCTCCAAAATTTCACCAAGTCCAAAGATTGTTGACATAACAGATGAAGTTGCTCAAACTAAAAAATATTCACAAAAATCTTCTTCCTCAAAAGCACCTAATTCTGCTAAAACAACAAACTTAGATCCTAAAACATCCATTGTTGATCCAAAATCAGAAGATCCAAAAGCTGCCACTGCAAAAACAGCTTATGACACTTCAAAATCTGAAAAAAACATCTTCTTATTCACAAAATACTCCTGAAAAGAAAGAAAAGAGCAGTTAAACACAAGAAACTCAAACAGAAAATGAAAATATAACTGTAGAAAAATAAGATAAACCAACACAAACTACAGCTACTAAAGAAGAGTTAATTCAAATAAGTAAATCTCAACCTTCATTCAATATAAAAGCTGAAATTGCAAAGTTAAAGATATCAATTCCTTTGTCAGAGTTGGTAAAACATGATTTGTATAAATCAACCATCATTGAAACATTAAACATAAATGATGGAGAAGACTCTATAAACTTGAATGATGATCAACCAGAGTTGATTTTTGGCCCAGATGTAAATGAAAAGCATCAAGATGGATCAGTTCCTCCATTTTACATCAGTTTAACTATTCATGATCAAATTTTACACAACACAATGTTAGATTCAGGAGCTTCACATAATCTAATTCCCAAAGCTATAATGAAAACCCTAAACTTGTACATTATAAGGCTTACAAGGATTTATTTTCATTTGATTATAGCAAAGTAAAATGCCTAGGTTTAATGGAAGATTTATGTGTAACAATAGTTCAATATCCTAGTAAGAGTATACTTATGGACATTGTAGTAGCTGACATCCCACCTAAATATGGAATGTTATTATCTTGCTCATGGGGAGTAATGTTATAGGGATATCTACAATTGGACATGTCTTATGCTACTATATTAGTTTTTGGTCAACCTAAGAAGTTATATAGGGAAACATTAATGAAATATATGGTAAGTAGTGCTGAAAGATCAATAAATTACCCAATTTACACTACACCTACTGACCTAGATTCATTCATCCTATGTAATGTTGAAACTGATAATGAAATCAAGTCTGAACTAAGAGAAGAAAAGAAAACACAAAACAATAATAATATCTTTCATGAATATTTATGGAATTTATATTTTAATGGCTCAGTAAACAAGTTAGGAGTAGGAGCAGGAGTATGGATAACTAATATAGAGAAAAATCATGCATAAGGCCATGCTTTTAGACTGAATTTCAAATGCACTAACAATATGGCTGAGTATGAAGCCCTCATTTTAAGACTCCAGATTATTAGAAATTTATGAGGTAAAAGAATAGCAATAATGGGAGACTCAGAGTTGATTGTAAAACAAATTAAAGGTGAATATTTTGTTTACAATCATAGACTAGGCCAATATAGAGAGACTGTACTAGATTTGATTGATGATTTGTTGGAATGTAATTTCTCTGCAATACCAATAAGGCAAAACTTACAAGCACACTCTTTAGCAACCTTTGCTAGCACTTGTAATTTACTTTTTTAGCCCAATCATATGTACACTACAGAAGTAAAGCACAAACCAATAATCCTAGACAACCTCAAATATTGGCAGATTTTTTCACAAGACTAAAAAATTTACCATTTTATGAATACTGAAGGTGAATTCAAAACTATAAAGTAGACACTGATTGTACCATAGATCAAGATTTAGATAGTGAAATAGATTTAAATAATGTAGATGTAAATAAAGTAAAGTTTTCTAGACCAACTAAATTCAGTCAATCAGATATAGATAAATTAGAGAGAGTAGAAATTGATGAGATAGTTGATGAAGAATCTGATATATTGAATCTCAAAGATAATTTCTTACCAAAAGGTTTAACTCCTTTAGAGGATTTATTTGACTCAAATGATGTTTCCAAGAAAACCCAAAATAGAGCCACTTAGATCTGACATTGAGGAATGCAATATAGGCACAAAACTGAAACCCAAAATGATTAAAATTTCCAAAGCCTTACCTCAATAGGAAAAGGAAAAATATATTTCTCTTTTTAAGGAATTCCAAAATGTTTTTGCTTGGAGTTATGAGGACTTAAAATCCTATGACACCAACATAATTTAACATAAAATTCCTTTAAAAAAATATCAAAAGCCCTTTAGACAAAAGTTAAGGAGGATCAACCCTATTTTGATGCCCTTAATATAAAAAGAAGTTAAAAGAATGTATGATGCATAGATAATTGCACCAATTAGATATTCTGATTGGGTTTCTAATTTAGTTCCAACCAGAAAAAAGATAGGAGAGATTAGATTATGTGTTGACCTTAGGAGTCTAAATAAAGTATCCTTAAAATATAATTATCCTTTACCAAAAATGGATCATATTTTACAAAGGGTAGTTGGATCTTCTAGGATTTCTCTTTTAGATGGATTTTCAGGATACAACCATATTTTAGTCCAACCAAGGGATCAAACCAAAACATATTTTAATACTCCTTGGGGCACTTTTATGTATGTAAAAATGCATTTTGGTTTAATGAATGTTGGGGCTACCTTTCAAAGAGCTATGGATATAGCCTTTGCTAAGGAAATTCATGAGTTTTTAGTGATTTACTTAGATGACATAACTGTATTTTCTAAGACTGATTATGAACACTTGGATCATCTTAGACAAGTCTTTATAAAATGTAGAAAGTTTGGCATCTCATTAAATCCTAAGAAAACCTTATTTGGATTAGAAGAAGGCAAGTTACTAGGACACATAATTTCTAAAAAAGGAATTAGAATAGATCTTGTAAGAATAGAAGCAATTCTTAACATTATTCCACCAAGAAACATAAAAGAGTTACAAACTTTTCTAGGTAAGATTAATTTTTTAAGAAGATTCATATCCAATTTAGCTGAGATAATTAGAGAACTAAATAACATGCTAAAAAAAGATTCAGCTCTTAAATGGATTGTTAAGGCCAAACAATATTTTTAGATAAAACATGCCTTAACCAAAACTCTAGTCCTTATAAGTCCTGATTTCAAAAAGGATTTCATCATTTTTTCATTTGCTTCAGAGCACACCATTGTTGCAGTTTTACTACAGGAAAATGACCAAGGTTATGAACAGCCCATAAATTTCTTTAGCAAACACTTAGAGATGAAAATTTGAAATACAATATCATGGAAAAATAGGCCCTAGATTTGGTAAAGGCCATAAAAGATTTCACAGTATACATACTCTATTCTCACATCATTGCCTATGTCCCTAATGCAGTAGTAAAAGAAATTATTACTCAGGATGGTCCTGATGGAAGAAGAGGTAAGTGGATAGCCAAAATTTTAGAATATGACATAGAGATAAAACCCACAAAACTGATGAAAGGTCAAGGTTTAGCTAAACTTATGGCTGAATCAAATTGTTATGCCCTAGACATAGATTTTATTGCCCAAATAGATGATCAGGAAGAGATGGCGACTCCAGAGATCAGTGAAGCCTTTTCAGACTCACCATGGTATGCAGATATCATATTTGTATTACTAAACTTACAAGATCCTCCTGGTTTATCAAGAACAAAAGCAAGATTTCTAAAGCTTAAGGTAGTAAGATTTTGTATTTTAGACAATGTACTTTTTTGGAAGGATCATAGTGGGATTTTATTAAATTGTTTGTTAAAAGAAGAAGCTGAAAAAGTATTACAAGAACTTCATGTAGGTGATTGTGGAGGACATCTCTACTGGAAGACTACTGCAGGAAAAATACTGAGAGGTGTTTTTTACTGGCCTACTTTGTTTGCAGATGTTAAAAGGTATGTGACCTCCTATCACAAGTGTCAAATATTTGAGGGTAAGAAAAATCTGTTACCCCTGCCCTTAAAGCCCATATCAATAGAAATGCCATTTCAAAAATGGGGTCTTGACTTCATTGGAGAAAGTCACCCCCCCATCATCAGCCCAACACAAGTGGATTTTGACAGCCACTGATTATTTTACCAAGTGGATTGAAGCCATACCCTCTAGGCAAGCCACATATACTGTCATTATCTCATTTTTAGAAAGAAAAATACTTTCAAGATTTGGATGTCCCCAAAAGATAATTATTGACAATGCAACAACATTCAAATCTAAAAAAAATGATTGAATTTTTCCATAAATATCACATCACCCTAGGCCATTCTACTACATATTACCCACAGGGTAATGGCCTAGCTAAATCTTCAAATAAGAGCCTTGTAAACATAATCAAAAAGTTACTGGAAGATAACAAAAAGACTTGGAACAAGAAATTAGTCAATGCCTTATGGGCAAATAGACTTACAACTCAAAAATCCATTGGTACATCTCCTTACTAGCTTATCTATGGAATGGATGTTGTTTTTTCCATCCAGATTAGGAGTACCAGTAATGAAGATTATCCAAGAGTTACAAGTTGAAACAAATGACATTCAAAGAAGAATTAATCAAACTATTCACTTGCAACAAACAAGGGAAGAGGTTTACATTAAGTCTCAAGTTATCCAGGATAAGATAAAGATTTTTTTTGACAAAAATACTAAAGAAGATGATTTCTACATTGGAGATAAAGTGTTAAAATGAGATTCAAGAAGAGAAGACAAAGGTAAACATGGAAAATTTGATTTTCTATGGAAATGACCTTATATAATTTATGTTTATAGAGGTAACAGTTCTTTCTACTTGAAAGAAATGGATGGATCAACAATGATAGATGGACTAGTAAATGGCAGAATGCTGAAGCACTATTATTCCTCTGAGATAACAAATAGTTAGTTTCATTTAATCTCATCATTATACATATACATTGAAGATTTTAGATTAGATTGGATGTTTTCCTAACAAATTTGAAGCCTGGAGAGAAGGCCCTAAGCTTTGAAAGGTATCATAAGTATGAATAATTATAGAGATCAGAAGATACTTACAGGGTTATCACAGTCAAAATTCAAGGGCTACTAGTCTCAAAGTTCTTGACATTTCACCAGGAAATGCCATCCCCAAGTGGAGCCACTGTTAGGGTCCTAGAATAATAGGGTTAATAATTTTTGAATTGAATTTTAGGGTCCTATGGGAATTGAATTTTCCCATATTTTGAAAATAAAATTAATAAAAAATGAAAAGAGGGTAAAAGTCCTAAAATAAATATCAAAGGACTTAGAAAAAGATAGACCCCAAAGGAAAAAAGAGAAGAATAAGACATGAAAGTGAGCAAGTCAAAATGCCACTACTATTTACTTTTACTACAAGAATAATGATTATGTGCAGATTGTCAATAAATGCAATAATCCATGATTAGTTAAATAATTTAATATTAAATTTTCATGCTTTAAATTTTATGTTTTAGATAGAAAATAAAGATATGTCAAACAGTTTAAACTTGACATATCAGTAGATAATTAGAGAATAAAATGAGGAGCTCAACAGTTTAACCTAAGGCCTCGGATGAAATAAGGTTAGATTTAGAAATATTTATGCTTTTAAAGAAAAATGGATTTAGGGTTGCAAGCTTAAATGCACCCATGAAAATGAAGTAAAAACTGTTAGAAATAATGATGGGTAGGTAGAAAGTAGTTGTGCAAGACATGTAATAAAGCATCATCGGGCAAAAATTACTAATTTCCCCTCCCCCACAATGATTCAATATTCTAAACTTTCAGTTAAAGAGGCTCATAGCATTTCTTTGACTTTTGTTGGGACCGGACCTAAGGCTTGATAAATGATTGGTTAAAAAACTATATTGGATTTCCTTCATAAAACCCATTTCATCATAATTTTCACCCTCATCCATGATTATGATCCATTTCCCTAAGTAGATACCATTTTTTCTTAGTGAAAGTTAAAACCCTACATAATTAATTTCATCTTCGTTCAAAAACACTCAAAAAACCCACAAAATACATTTATCCTAAGTTTAAGTGTGAAAAACAGTAATGGGACAAACTATGCTTATTTCTCTATCTTTACACTATACTTGGCTTTAAATCTTGTATTTTAATTCATTTCCTACATTACATCTTCATTTTCATATTAATTTCTAACTTATATTATTTAACTCCCCATTCTATACCCTCCCCGTATATTAGTAAATCCTTTATATTTAAATAACCCCAAAACCCTTCTATTTTAAGTTTAAACCTATGATAATATATCCCATGTGGCAAAATAATAGCCCGCTCATTATCACATAGGTTTAAATATATCAATAAAATATGACCCCGCCCCTATGGTTTTAAGCATTTGTCAAAAGGTTTAAAATACTATATAATAAACTCGCACTAGTGTTATTGGTTGAAACATTTCTTAATTTTTTTAATTAAAAACATATTCCCCTCCGCCAATCATATAATACAAGGTTTTAACTTTAATAAATGTTTATTTATAAAGTTAAAAACCCATTCCATCGCATATCAAAACCCAGACCCACTCCAAATCTTGAGCAACTTCCAAAGCAAATCTCTGTCGTTCGCATGAGTCCTCCCTGATCCAATGATCGAAATCCAATATTGCAAATAAAGTTGTCTGACTTTAAATATTTCATTTCTATGCGAAATAGGTTGTTTTTACCTTTTTTCCCTCATCTATGTGGCTTATTTTTATTGGATTGCATTCAGTTCTTTTGAAACTACTTACCGCCTAAAACGAGCACGATAACCACTCATGGTTTTTACCCTTTGAAACATGAAAACCACCTATTTACCTGACTTGACCGCCATTTATTGCAGGCCAAATTCAACCCTAATTTTCCTAAATAAACGTTTAAAAGCATCATTGATCCCTTTCTGCACTCATCAATTGTATCTGCTATTTGGACTCAGAGAACGAAGCATTTTTATAGTTTTCATGCCCAAAATCAGTGAAAATCCCACCTATACCTGTTGAAGATAGCCAAGAATTCCCAAATTGCTTCAGAAACGAGAAAATATACTGCAGAACCTATCGAATGCCTCAGATTCATTTTCAAATACCATGCCACTTTAAAAAGGTATTTTTCGAGAAATTTAGCCTGTTATCAATTTGAAAGAACCTTAATAAAGAAAAAATAATATCAGAATTTAAATTATCCGAGAAAGCCTATCAAAAAAGGTCCAAAAAAACAAGCTAAACCTTGTCAATTTTTTTTTAGACTACACACAGTTTTAAATGGAAAATATTGAGTTTATATAGTTTTTACAAACTGTTTAAAACTCCAAAAAAAATCCAGAAATCCACTGAAGGTAACCTAACCTCTGTGCTTGATTTCACATGATGTTTTGCCCTATTATCCATTGAAAAAGCCCAAGAAACCCTGTTTATTATTTTCTAACCAGTGAGAGTCTGAATTACGTAAGAAAGTAAAAAATTGAAGGAAAAATCCAAGAAAAGAACCATATTCTTCCTTTTTTAATCCAAGAACCCCTGTCAAAGTCAAAAAATACTTCTGTAAAATGTTTAATCTTACAGAAGTAACCAAAAATCTTAAAAATAGAGTTTTTATAGTCCTAAAAGCCTAAAAAATGCCTAAATATACTCCAGCTACATCTTCCAAGACTGCCATCATTGTGAATCGTCTACAACCTCCTGTTGTAGACATTAAGCACACCCCATTAGCAAATGTTGATTAAAAGATAATAGATCCCATTGTTGAATTCAATTTATTAGACCTCCACTGTTGGAGCTATGAAAAGTCCTTAGGTTAGGTGGAAGAAGTTCAAATTAGGGAATCAAACTTGCCCAAATATGTTTTTCCAGTTACTCATTCATGCCCAGAGATTATCAGATTGTCTCAGAACTATTATATACCTGAACAAAGAGAAATAGTGAATGCAAACAATGAATTATTGTTTACAATTACTATTGAGTCCATAAATCAGATGTTACAACTCAAACATGATCCTCAAGCAGTTCCTTTGTCCATAGAAGCACTTACCAAGTTGTATATTGGCCTTGATTTTCCCAAAAGATTCCAGATATTTCAAATTTTTATGCCTTTACATGTGGAAATTCCTCAAATCAATCCTCCATATTCTACATCAAGATTTCCAGAGGGGTCTAGGCATGTTATTTCCATGCTATCATTCATCCTAGGATACTTTACAGATGAGAATACTGATGAGTCCATCTTAGGGTTCCTATCTACTTTTATACCAGGACAACCTCCCTCAGTAATTTTCAATTATGCTGAGTATATTGCTGACAATATCCATGATCAGCTGATCAAGTTACCAACTGAAGGAGTGTTTAGATACAAATATTTTCTCTTCCAGACATTTTTGTATTTTCAAGCAGATAAGTTCCCTATAGGTCTACAAAATCTTGATATAGAAGAAAAACCACTTTCAGTCATCTTTTGGACTTCATTGATTAGAAAAGAGTCCTCAGAATTCACTTTTGCAGAGTTTAATGATAACTTTGTGCATCCATTGATCAATATGTTGACCAACATTGAACAAACAAGGATCAATGATGAAATGAAGAAGATTTTATAGCTATCAGAGCAGACCAAGACTAGAGATTGGTATTTATATGAAAAACACACAGAGATCAGAGTTTTTGGCTCTAACTTGTTGCCATACAAATTACCCAAATATGTACCAATGAGGGTTTTTGCCTTGGAATACATCAGGAAAATTTTAAATTATGATTCAATCAAATTCCTAGCAGCAAATAAGAAAACACAGTTTAAGTTGAAGAATCAAGTGGGACCATTCATTTGTAATCATAGATATGCAGAGATAGAAGCAGTCAAACAGTTATTAGAATATAGATTTGAAGAGAGTTTCTCCTGGAACTATGATCCACAAGGAATACTGAGTAAAATGAGGGTTAAGTGTAAACTGACACCCTACATTCATGAGAAAAAAACAGAGATTGAGAAGTATGCTAATTAGACTGACTGGACAGAAAACACTTTAATAGATGTAGTAAAGCAAGGTAATACTAGTCACACTTTACAAACTATAGATCAAACATAAAAAGCCACCAAGAGAGTCAGAGAAGAAGGTTCTTATGTTGCTGAAACCACTATTGAGACTAGGTTCAAGTTAAGATATAATAAGAAACCTAAGTTAAACTCAGTTGACAAAGAGAAAGTTACTATTGAAGCTGAAGACATAGATGTCCCAATAACTAATAATGATGTTGCTACAGTCATCAGAAATGAGCAAGTTACAAAGAATTTGAATGAAGAATAGGTTGACAATTTAAATACACAGTTGATAGAAAAAACAGAACATGGAAGCATCATCTTCACAGACAATAGAGGAAAAGGATCTTGATATAAGAGAAAAATACAAGCAAATCAAAACAAAGAATGAAGAGATAAAAAATGAAATTTACTCTCAATATTTGAAGCACACACCAAGTGTAAAAAACAAACTCTTATCAGCATTTGATTACTCAAATAAAAATCTTATCAGCATTTGATTACTCAAATAAAAAGTTGATCATGTCAGTATTACAACCTACAGTGAAGACTTTAAAGACAGTTGCAGACTACAAAAAATTTGATATAGAAGTACAAAGAGAGAAAATTCATGCACTTGATCAAATAGAATTTCATATACAGAGTTCAAAGATGTTGTATTCTACTATTACAACCAAAGCTATGAGTGTTCAGAAACTTCAGAACACAATCATAAATATGAAAGATCAAATTAAACTTGAAAAAGCATCATTATATGCTAAAGATCTCAAAATTAAATCTTTAGAAGAATTGGTCCTGCAAGTTGGACATGATCTTGCAAATGTTAAAGCAACATGACAATTAGTGAAGAAAAAGAATGAAGACATTGCATCATTGAGGAAACATCTTAAATTTCCATCAACTAAACATCCTCAAGCTAAAGAAATAATACAAGAACAGACTGAGAAGGATGATATGATGAACATAATATTTCAGTTAACAGGACAGATCAAAGAAATGGAGACTCAAATGGACAAAATTATCCATGAAAAGGAAACAACAAAAGCACAGGAAATTCCTTCATTTATTCCTACGGTTACTAATGTTGTGAATTCAACTCTAGTAGAAGATTTGGCACCCAAAGAACCACTGGCTATTGCAGTGCTAGTGACATCATATAAAACTTCAGCTACAAAGTCATCTACTACAGCAGCTCAACTCACAGATGAGGCCAGTAAAATAGTAAAAGCCATGGAAGAAACATCACTTTAGACAAGTGAGATTAACAGATTGAAAAAGATGATTGATAACCTTGAGAGTACAAACAAGTTAGCTCAAATAAATGCTAAAAATCATGAGCAAAGGACTAATAGGTTAAATGAAGAACTGATGAAGTTACAAAAGAAATTAACTTTAAAGGAGCCAATTTCATATGTGAAAAACTATTTATGGAACAAAATCATTGAAGCCATCAATGATGTGTGACCCTCAATTCAGGTGATATTTGAACAAAGATATTTACTAAAGGCAGCACTAGCAGAAATTCAGAAGAATAAAGATGATCTTGGTAATAAACCTGAGCAAGCCATATAATTGATCAAGTTTCTCAACAATAAAAATAGGCAGGAGTTAGAAGAAATTGAGATTACTGACAGGACTGAAACAATCCTTGAAATAAGGAAAGTCATCACCAAGAAGAACCTGATGACACAACTTGAAGAGAAGTGTGAGAATATGAACATAACCATAACCAAATTCATGGTTAAATTTTAAAACTTGAGGCAAAGAAGTTTTCCTAATATTTTGGTCATCAATGACAAATTAATGCCTCCAGAGGATTACAATTAGAAGATTAAAGAATATGCAAAAGAGCAAGTTTAAAAGAAATGTGGACAAGGCACTCCAACAGGGAAAGTCTTACTCATAAGCTTTGAAGATTTATTCTATCTGCAACATGAGATAAGACACTTGTTTGTCATAAAACCAAATTTTTCTAGATATATTGAGGATGATGATAATTTCAGGAAGTTAAAGAAAATACAAATTCCAAATGAGGAAGCTTGGCAATCACTTATAGATTTACTATGAAAGTAAAAGACAAATAAGATGAAGAAAATAGTTTGCTGATTTTAAGTCAAAACAGATTTATTACAACAGTAAAAACAGTTTTACAGAGTTAAAGAGTATCAGAGATAAAAGTGTATCAGATTAAAGTCAATCAGAGTGAAAGAGTATAAGATATTGAAGATAATATTTCAAAACAGAATTAAAATATCTTGGCCCGCAAAGAGGACACCAAGGCAACCAGCTGCACGTTATCCACCATCAGTTTGTATTTTATTTGGATCAATAGGACATCTTGCTGATTTTTTAAGTAGATGTCTCTATTTTGTTTTAAAGATATTTCTATTTTCCTTAGATAATTCCTAGAAGCATTCTAGGATATTTTTTAAACTATATTGTATAAATACTTCATCTTTAGAAGTATTAGTGTGGAATAAATTGCTGAAGATTTCTATAGTCATTTTTGTTGGACTTGAAGGCTTTTTTGTTGCAAATTTCGAGTAGCAGACTGGATCAGATCAACTAACATCATATTTCAGGATTCATCTGATGAGCTATTGAAGTGAAGTAATTTCTACTTGTCATTGTTTTTCTTCTTTGTTTCATGCATCCATTATGTGTTCTAAATTTGAATGAATAAACAAGAGTATTACTTTAGGATTTGTTAAAAGCACCATGTCTTTACTGTTTATCATTTCTATGTTTTCTGCTGATTTCCAGAGTAGGGAACCCTTAATTTCTCCCTCTTTCATTTGACCTCTACCTACTACTTCTCTTTTCCAGATCAAATAACCCTTCATTTCTCTTTATCCCGATCAATCCAATTCACCAAACAACCTTCCAAGATCTTCAAAGGCTTATCTATCTTGCCCTGAAAACATTTGACTTTTTGACCTTGATCCTAGTTCTGTCTACTTGACTTTTGACTCAGCCCAATGGACAATCAGATTTCCCACTATCCATCTCATTAAGTGATTTTTCCCACCAAATCAAATAAACCAAAACTAAACTGCACAATCATAACTAGCCTAATTTTTTATAAATAAAACAAAGTTAAATTTTATAGAGAGAGCCCTCTCTGAACCCTAGGAAAGCTAGATCCTAGAGTTTAAAAGTAGGTCAGTGGTTACCTCTAGAGTTCTTACAACTATAGATCAAAATCTCACAACTTAGAGAATTAATAGAGTGATAACACATTCGTTTCAACCGGAGGTTACTAGAAGAGGTTCGCGGGTAGAGGGTTTTGCGGATGTTTTTCGCTCAGTGCGCTTATCATTCAACATCGCACCGGTGATACTTACAAGAGAAAGCATCGGTGCACATAAAACATTGGCACACCAGACACCATGCGCTCTGTACACACTCGCCCAGTGCATCGTATTACTATAGAGCACTCGTGCTTCACAAATCTTCTGCGCTGGTGCATCATAAAACACCACGCCAAAACCAAAACCACCTCGTGCGGTATTAAGAAACCAAACCGATGCATCATAAAACAATGCGCCGAAACATAAACCGACCGGTGCATTCGTAAGAAACAACACCGGTGCACCTATAAACCATGTGATCCAGAAAAGGGTTAAATAAAAATAAAATTGCTGCAAAAAAATCGGATTTTTCACTTTTTTCAGTGCTCTAGAGCTCTCAATTACCAGTGCGCTGTATAAGAGAAAGCACCAGTGCGAACAAAACATTGGCACACCAGATGCTGTGCACTCCATACACATTGGCCTAGTGCGTCTTATTACTTTAATGCACCGGTGCATCATAAAACACGGCATGAAAATAGAAACCGCCGGGTGTGGTGTTAAGAAACTGCACCGGTACATCATAAAACACCGCGCAAAAACAGAAAAGGACCGGTGCGTTCGTATGAAACAACACCGGTGCGCCTAGAAAACACGTGCACCAGAACAATGCTAAAAAAAAAAAAATTACGGCCAAAAAACTGCATTTTTCACTTTTCTACTCTTAATCACCGGTGCGCTCTACAAGAGAAAGCACCGGCTGCACAAAACATTGGCACACCGGACACCGTGCGCTCCGTACACACATGATCGGTGTGTCCTATTACTATAAAAATATGGTGCTTCATGACTATTCTGCCCTGATGCATCATAAAACACCGTGTAAAAACTGAAACAACCTGGTGCGGTGTTAAGTAACCGCCCTAGTGCATCATAAAACAATGCGCCAAATCTACTATAAAACCCTGCGCATCAGAACAGGGTTAAATAAAAAAAATTACGGCCAAAAGACCGCATTTTTCACTTTTCTCAGTACTCCAGAGCTCTCAAGCACCGGTGCAATTTCTCCTTCTCTGAGCCGCCCTGACATCGACGATCCCATTGCACCCATTGCACGCATTGCTGCTGTGCATTGGCCACCAATATCCAGCTTTCATTTTGCAAAATGGTGGGAAAATTTTCTTTTGCAAATTCTATAGCCAATATACCTCCTTGATGACGAAATGTACAGGTATTTTTCTATTTTTTCCATAATTAAGCTTTCTAGCGGATTAGAATTTGAAATAACCTTAAAATTAACCATTAAAAAGGGAAAAAAAAAATTGTCGCGTAGTGCGCACGAGCTGTTCGGCTCACACTGGTAAGCGGTGCTTCTTGTAAAATTTACAGGCCGCATTTTAACCAGTGCTAACGGTATCCGCACCATGTCCGGGGTGGTACCGAAAGATGCCCCACATTATTTTAAAATTTAAAAAAAATTACGGTGGAACCATTACACTGTACGCACCGTTGACCATGGGAATAGCAACTCTGTTTGTTGACAGATATATCCACCCCAGCGTCTATCAGCGTATCGCATTCGGCATTTTGACAGGGTCAATGGTGTGGTTGGGTAGAAGACCACACCGTTGACTATGTAATTTGTCAGGAAGTCGGTGCACTGACACAAATATATGCGTCGGGGTGTATATTTTAGTTAGCGCACTGCTCTTCTGACACCATATATAGTCAATGGTGCTTGAAAAAAATTCAGGTGCACTGCAGACGGTGCGTTTTATGTCATCTGGGGCACCACCCCCGGTGCTCTACAAACAAAAGCCGCACTGGAACCGGTGCATGACTGTTTTTGTGGCACACCGACTGGTCTGTTTTTTTTGTTCCAAAAAAAATTATATATGTATATTCCTAAATACATTTCTGATTTAATAATTTTTGTTTATTTAATATTGTTGGACAGTGCGCAGTAGATTGAATAACACAACAACAGCAAATTAATCATGCACAAGAAGAAGACACAGTGATTTTACCATGGTTCACCCAAACCTCCTGGGCTACGTCCACACAACAGGGCATTGGCAATCTTTATTATTTAAACAGGAGATTACATAATTCACACACCCACACTCACTCTCCAAAACAAACGTATGGAGACCTGTTATATAGCAGAAGAATCTAACAGCCTCATAAATCCTCTCAACTCAAATTTAGGATGCATTAACTCCCTCCCAACAAACTGGAGCTAATCTAGGAACTAATTCCTAATTTTTGTCACCTACTGAGATTTTGCCTATTTTATCCAAAACAGAAAAATCTCAACAATCTCCACCTTGACAACAATTAGCCTGATGCCCTGTTCTTTATTATTTTATCTTTTCTGCAAGCCAAGAGAAGCCAAACACCAACGCAGCTTCTCCAACAAAACTGGTTTCGTGAACATGTCTGCACAGTTTTCCTTTGTATGCACCTTTTCAGAGAGACTCCCCTTTCAGTAATAACCTGTCTTACAAAATGGTACTTAATTGGAATATGCTTTGATTTACTATGATAGGCCGGATTCTTAGCCAAATGTATTGCACTTTGACTATCACAAAGTAACCTGATGTTGTCCTGTAACCTACCAAACTCACCAAGCAAACCTTTCAACCAAACCGCCTCTTTGCAAGCATGAGAAGCAGCAATGTATTATGCTTCAGTAGTGGATAAAGCAACAATGTTTTGTAGCTTTGACATCCAGCTAATAGCTCCACCTGCAAGAGTAAAGACATACCCTGAAGTTGACCTTCTCTTATCCAAATCACCTGTAAAATCAGAATCAACATACCCGCAAACAAATTCACTACTCTTATTGTAAGTAATACAATAATTACTTGTGCCTCTCAAATACCGAAGCACCCATCTCACTGCTGACCAGTGTTCTTTACCCGGATTTGCCATGTACCTGCTGACAACCCCAACTGCATGTGAAATATCTGGTCGAGTACAAACCATCGCATACATCAAACATCCTACTACATTAGCATATGGAATTCGAGACATATAATCCTTTTCTTCATCTGTATTAGGACATAAACCCGAAGAAAGCTTGAAATGGGAAGCGAAAAGGACTGACACAGGCTTCACATTATTCATACCAAACCTCAAAAGTATTTTCTCAACATACTTCTGTTGTGATAGCCACAGCTTACCATTGCTCCTGTCTCTGAAAATCTCCATGCCCAAAATCTGTCTTGCTGCTCCTAGATCTTTCATATCAAATGTCCTTGCCATCTGAGTCTTCAACCTGTTGATTTCATCAATGCTTTTGCTTGCTAAAAGCATATCGTCAACATACAACACTAAGATAATGAACATGCCATTTTTCAATTGCTTGAAATACACACAATGATCATATTCACTTCTTATATATTTTTGACTCAACATGAAAGAATCAAATTTCTTGTACCACTGTCGAGGCGACTGCTTCAAGCCATATAATGACTTCTTGAGCCTGCAGACAAATTTCTTATTGCGATGCTGAATAAACCCCTCCGGTTGTTCCATATAAATTTCCTCATCTAGATCTCCATGTAGAAAAGCAGTCTTAACATCTAGTTGCTGTAACTCTAAATCAAACAAAGCAACTAAAGATAACACAATTCGAATTGAAACTATTTTAACAACTGGTGAAAAAACCTCATGAAAGTCTATGCCTGCTTTCTGAGAAAACCCTTTTGCAACCAGTCGCGCTTTGTACCTGTCCTCCGTATCATTCACACCCCGTTTCAGCTTGTAAACCCATTTACACCCCACAGTTTTCCTGTCTTTCGGAAGCTCAACCAGATCCCATGTGCCATTCTTACTTAAGGCCATCATTTCTTCCTTCATGGCTGCTTTCCACTTGTCACTTTTCGAACCTTCTATTGCTTCCTGATAGCACAGAGGTTCATCATCGTTAGCGGTCAAAGCAACTGAAGTAACATAATCATCATACCTTCTCGGTGGCCGTTTGATTCTTTTCGACCTCCTTAAGGATGTTTCTGGTGCTTCCACAATTTGCTGACTACCACCTGTAGGATCTTCTTCATGACCACCATCTGAGACCTGTTCACGCTCTATATCTGAACCCTGTTCATAACTAGTATCTGAAACCTGTTCATGACTAGAATCTGAACTATGGTCATCATGACTATCATTAGAAGTACTATCAAACTGAATGTGCTGAAAGTCAGATACATCATCCTGTTTCAATCTACTATCTACATCTAACTGTACAAGAGAGGATTCATCAAACTTTACATCTCTGTTGATGATGATTTTGCGGGTAGTAGGATCCCACAATCTATATCCCTTTATTCCAACACCATACCCAACAAAGATATACCTTTTAGACTTTGGATCTAACTTAGTTCGCTGATGTTTAGGCACTAGAGCATATGCATCACAACCAAACACTCTGAGTTTAGAATAATCACAAGGGTGTCCTTTCCATACCTCTTGCGGAATTTTGCAGTCTATGGCCGTCGATGGAGATCGGTTTATCACATAACAGGCTGTTGCCACTGCTTCTGTCCACAACTCCTTTTGCAACCCGGCGTTACTCAGCATACTCCTTGCTCTCTCTAGAAGAGTCCTGTTCATGCGTTCAGCAACTCCATTTTGCTGAGGAGTATAAACCGTGGTCTTATGTCTCTCGATCCCTGCATCCTTGCAATAGCTGTCAAACTCCTTGGAAGTAAAATCACCACCATTGTCAGTTCTTAAACATTTTATTGTTCTACCAGTGTTGTTTTCTACCAATGCTCTAAACTGTTTGAAAATTGTAAAAACATCAGACTTCTTTTTCATCATGTAGACCCACACCTTCCTAGAAAAGTCATCAATGAACGACACAAAATATGACGAGCCACCATATGACGCTGTAGGAGCTGGACCCCAAACATCTGAATGAATATAATCAAGTATGCCTTTACTAGTATGTTTGCCTGTTTTAAATTTTTGTTTACTTTGTTTGCCAAACAAACAATGCTTACAGAAATCTAACTTTCCAGACTTTAGATTAGGAAGTAACTTGCGATCAGCCAAAATATTTCACCCTCTTTCACTCATATGGCCCAAACTTTGATGCCATAGGCGAATGGAACTATTGTCATGTTCAGACACTGTAGACACATGATCTGACCCTGTTCTTCCTTCTAATTGAAATAGATTTCCTACTTTCTTAGCTTTCATTACTAGTAAAATACCTTTATAGATTTTCATAACTCCACCTTGAATTACAGTTTTATATCCATTCGTATCCAATGCTCCTAAAGAAATTAGATTTTTCCTTAAGTTTGGAACATGTCTCACATCTGTTAACAGTTTAGTTGTGCCATCAAACATTTGCAGTTGTATACTTCCTATCCCAACAATATTGCAAGTAACATCATTACCCATGTACACGACTCCATCATTAACTGATCTATACGTCTTAAACCATTCTCTATGAATACACATGTGGTTTGATGCACTGGAATCTAACAACCAATGTTGATCATGATTTGACATATTAACAGACAACACTTCATCGCTCATACCTGAACCAGATGCCGAACCTGTATCTGTCGCATTTGCCTCCTTCTTCTCTGTCGAAGAATCTGCTTTCTTCTCTGTTTGCTATCTCTTCCAGTAGTCTTTCTTCAAGTGCCCCGATTTGCCACAAAACCAGCACTTCACTTTTCTCTTCTTCCCTTTCGACTTTGAACGTGAATCGCTGCGCTTACCAGAGCGTCTTTCTCTAGAACGACCTCTAGCCATCATTGCCTCTGATGTAGAGGTGTCAGCATTCGACTTCGTCCTCGTCTCCTCAGACAACATGGCTCCAACCACATCGTCAAACTCAAGGACAGCTGCATTACTGAAGCTTATGGAAGTAACAAAGTGATCCCACGATTCAGGCAATGTACACAATAGAGTTATTGCCTTATCCTCTGAATCAAATTTTACATCTAGACTTTATAATTGTACCAATAGAGTATTGAAAACATTCAGATGGTCAGTAACCGAGGTACCTTCCTTCATCCGCAAACTGTATAGCTGCCGCTTCAGGAGAATCCGATTTGTCAAGGATTTCGTCATGTAGAGCTTTTCAAGCTTTATCCACAAGCCTGCGGCGGTCTTCTCTGACACAATGTTGAACAGAACGTCATCTGCCAGACATAACCGAATTGCGCTCAGAGCTCTGTCATCCAACTCATCCCATTCATTCTCCGTCATGGAAGAAGGCCTTTTTCTCCTCCCCAACAGTGCTTTCGCCACGCCTTGTTGAACCAGCAGATCGTGCATCTTTACCTTCCAGATCTCGAAGTTGTTTTTGCCATTGAACTTCTCAATTTCAAACCGGGCATTTTGAGTTTTCGCCATCTTGTTTCAGCAAAAAAACACAGTAATCTCCAGAACCAATTTTCAAAATAAAGAATGCCCCTTTTAATTAAAAAATGCCTTTTTAAAAAAAATTGCCCTTTTAATGAAATGCCTCCTTATTAAAGGACTTCATAAAAAACTTTACTCTTTTACCATATGCAAATGGTAATTTAATATTCAAATTACAAAGTACTTTATAATGGGCCACCCTTCACCTTATAATATAATGGCATAAAAATAAACCTTTTTCAAATTCTAAATTCTCTTCACCACTCAAATCGATATTATAAAACAAATCGATTTTGTTTTTCAAAACACCACCATACCAATCGACTTTAACTGCAAACTGCAAATCTACTGAAAAATTTCGATACCTGTCGTCGTTGCCAACTCAGTCCACACAGGCTCGGCTTCTTCCACCTCCAGCACGCACCAGCAATCCACGCACCACGCACCAGCAACGAATGTTTTATAAACCCGCCTACAGCGATCCGTTCACAATCTACCCGGGCACTGGATGTTGCCAGTTCTCCATCTATTGGACGTGATCTCAGAATGTGAACAGCGTGGCAGACTGGCCACGCACGCAGTCTTAACGCAGGCTAGATGTTACCGCAGTCTTAACGTCTAGTTCAACGCACCTCTGCAGTCACTAACGCAGGCTCAGCGCTCCACGCAGCACTCAATTCAAAACACAGCCAGCGCTCAACCTCCAACATGCTCTGATACCAATTGTTGGACAGTGCGCAGTAGATTGAATAACACAACAACAGCAAATTAATCATGCACAAGAAGAAGACACAGTGATTTTACCGTGGTTCACCCAAACCTCCTGGGCTATGTCCACACAACAGGGCATTGGCAATATTTATTATTTAAACAGGAGATTACATAATTCACACACCCACACTCACTCTCCAAAACAAACGTATGGAGACCTGTTATATAGCAGAAGAATCTAACAGCCTCATAAATCCTCTCAACTCAAATTTAGGATGCATTAACTCCCTCCCAACAAACTGGAGCTAATCTAGGAACTAATTCCTAATTTTTTGTCACCTAAACACCTACGAGATTTTACCTAGGCCTATTTTATCCAAAGCAGAGAAAATCAACAAATATGTCAATGATTCAGAGAGAAGAGGAAGAACAACAGCAAAAACAGGAGGAGTAGTATGACATGCTTCGCTAGTGGGAGGCACAAGAGAGGGAGAGAGATGTGTATCCTCGCCCTATTACAGCAGATACCCAGGGTCTCCTAGGGAAATTATGCCTCCTCAATTTCTATGAGGAGGCTACTTCCCTAAAGGCCCATAGTGTCTTTTTGAGACATATTATCCGTAGGTGGAATGCCCACCGACAGGCTTTCCAGGTTGGTCCTGACCAGTGGTACACACCCACTGAGGAGGATATTTATTTCATTACAGGGCTATCGAGGAGAGGGGTGGATTTTCCTCGTTCCGGAGTTTCATTGGTATTGTAGTAGGAATTGATTGGTTACTCCCGGAGATACATTGGAAGACGGATACCTTTGTCTCCTTCGAGTTCAGTCCCTGGAGGTCAACTACGTAACGTTGCATTTGGTAGATAGGACGTAGTCTCTCACTTCTCATTTCGACCATTTACACAACACCAAAATACTTGGAAACGCATTAGTTTGTTTTCTATATCATGTTGATTCTTTATTATAAAGACCACGACTTGTCGAGTGATGCTATTTTGTGGTAGTTTTATGCAGCCTTAGGTAAATGTCGTGCTCATGCAAAGGGAGGATTGACTTCCCTTTTTACTTTAGAGAGCTTTTTGTTTTTTTTTGAGAGCTTTCCGGAGATGAGGCATGCTTTTGTTCGGCAGCCTCGTAGGCCGATGTTGGAGGCCCGGATGCACATGTGGGGGAAGATGATGCCCAAGAGGGGAGAGACTATGTTTCCAACTAGGATATTGCATGATGCGCTGGACTTACTAGTCAATGTTGACGAGCTTCATCCCTTCATTATGGTCCCTTGTCCTTATGCTAGATTGGATTGGTGAGGGTGTGCCAACATCCTCTTCACATATGCTGAGCCGCCAGATGATACAGGTAATATTGCTATTTTAGTTATATTTATTCTAACATGTTCTTTAACTTGTTTTTATTAAATTGTGTAATGAAATTGTCTAATTATTGTTGTGTACTTGTATATATTTTGCAGAAATTGACTCTTTTGATGGCGAGGAGATGTCAGAACCACCACATGACCAAGTGTGGATCCTGATGATGATCAAGACATGGTAGATGCCGAGGATCATGATCAGGAGGCCGATGGAGAGAGACATGCTCCTCATGCTGGTGCGCTGGTACCGCCTTTTTCTAGGCGCGGTAGACCTGATACTAGATATAGGATGGAGTTGGGTGACCAACTCAGTGCATCGATTGTTGAGGCGGGCATCAGGCTCGTTCATTACAGAGACATATAGACCGATGATAGGCTAATACGGATGTGGAGAGGCATGTCGCGTGACATGTACAGCCTGATGCGGCATGTCGTAGGAGCTATGATAACTATTACGTGACTGAGGAGGACTGTTTCACGTTATAGGCATGGTCGAGCTGCAGCACGTGTTGGACGGCCCGCGAGCAGCGACTCATCTCATGATCGTTCACCTCACACTGCACCTGATGAGCATGAGGCTCCACTAGCATCTAGCAGTCATCATGGAGATGAGGTTGGACCATCGACCACGTCCAGTCATCAGCAGCCTGTAACATCCATCAGTACTAGTCATGATCATAAGCAGCTGGACCATCGAGCGTCGAGGCTGCACCATTGACTGAGCATGCCTCCACTAGTACTACTTATATTGATGTTGTACTACCACCAGCTAATCCATCCATCAGTACTAATCATGATCATGAGCAGGCTCGACCATCGACCGCCGAGACTACACCATTGACTGAACAGGCCTCCACTAGTACTGTTATTGATGTTGTACTACCACCAGCTGATCCATGACATTTATATTACAATTGTATATTTTTAACATTATTCAGTTATATATATATATATATATATATATATATATATATATATATATATATATCTAGTCCATGTATTTTATGTTCATGTTGCTATTGTACTTAATTTACATGTTGGTGATCATCATGATGTGTATATTGTTAGGTCATGTTAGATATGTTCATTTAATGTTTAACTTATAGATAGATGTGTATGTGATAGCATGAGTTATTTGACATGAGATGTATATTTGATGTTTGTGTTGTGATGATGTTAATATATAATGTTAATTTGATGTTTGAATGTGTTTTTTAGTCGAATATGATGTTTGTACGATGGTTATCATGATCGTGATGTTTATTAATTAATTTAATATTAAATGACCATGATATTTATTAAATGTTATGTCGTGATTATAATTGAAATTGAAATTTTAATTGTATGTAAAATTTAAAATTGTATTTGTATTTGTAATTGTAATTTTAAATGTAATTGTATGTAAAATATTTAATGTAAAATTTTAATTGTAATTGTAATATTTAATTTATTGTGAAATGATTGTAATTGTAATTTTAATTGTAATTGTATATATGACAAATTGTAAAATTGTAATTGTAATTCTAATTTTATGTAAAATTCTAAAATTGTAATTGTACGTAAAATATTTGTAAAACTGTGATTGTAATTGTAAATGTAATTCTAATTCTAATTGTATGTAAAATATTTGTAAAATTTTGATTGTATTACTGTGAAATGATTGTAATTGTAAAATTTTAATTGTAAATGTAATTGTATGTAAAATTAAATTTGTAATTGCAATTCTAATCGTAATTGTATGTGAAATTGTAAAATTGTAATTGTATGTAAAATATTTGTAAAATTTTAATTGTATTAATGTGAAATGATTTTATTAAAATATTTAAATTTGTAAATTTGTAAAAATTGTAAAATAATAAATCTAGAATAATATGAATTTTTGTAACATAATAAATTTTAGAAAATAATGCAAATAAATTCATGCACTTTAGAATTATCATTATTTTATTATGATCTTACATACAAAAAAAAAAATTTATACAGTCCGGTGCACTTATCATCATAACACGCACCGGTGCGACTTATTATTCAAATGCACCGGTGCTTCAAAACTCTTCCACACCAGTGCGTCATAAAACACTGCGCTGAAACAAAAACCTCGATCTTAAAAACTGCCTCGGTGCGCCTATAAAACATCGCACACCAAAACAGGGTTATTCTGTAAAGTGTAGTATTGGAGCAGCGGAGGGTTCGAATCGTGGGCAAGAATTTTATGAGGAGATGAGGGTTTGAAAAGACGAGAGTTCAAATTTTGGCTGAGAAGTTTATAACATAGAAAATGAGTGATTCAAACAGAAAGACGGACAAAGACACTTACAGGGATGCAGACAGCTACAGAGCTCGACAGAGTACAAAAGGAGTACAGGTTGAGACCGGCAGAGAGCATTCGGTTAAGGCCAGCGATAGGGTTAAGAGGTCCCATGATGGATAAATGGAGGGCAGAGTTGATGGAAAAGAAAGATAAATCGAGATAGTTGATAAAGCCAAGAGGCACCATGAAGGGAAGGATTCTCATTCCCTTAAGGACAGAAGAGAAATATAAATTGACGTTGTTGATTGGGTTGGTAGGTCCTATGAAGGGAAAGATTCTCCAGAATTCGTTTAAAAGCTGTTGGGAGTATTGTCCAAGCTTCGGTTGGCTTACATAAAATTTTATCGGTAAAGCTGACGTCGCATAAAAACACATCTTTGGCTTTCAATTGAACCTGAATGGCATCTCTAACTTGTTTGAGTTGTGGTCCTATGGATGAAACCAGTAAAAAGTCTGCTTGTATTATAAATGGAAATCCAGTGACCATTTCTGTGGGAAGAAAAGCATAGATACCTGCACCTACCATATTTCCACCTGCAAATCGGTTACCCATTGGAAAAGCTAATGTAATAGCCTATTTGCAATGTATTTCCTCTGCTCAACCCTATACTCATTTTCTATGCGAAACCATTGCCTCCACATGTAATAATTGCATCGTCTATTCGAAAATCGGTATTCTTCTGCTAACGAATGCAGAATGGACGACTCGTTGTCATTTCTCCTAGAACATTACCCTTCTGCAGATTATATGTACTAATTGTTGGCAGGCCATCCGTCTATCTGCAGATTATATTCTAAAACATATTGGTTGCAAATAGTTAAGTGCCAATTATAATAGGTTCACATGCCACAATTGCCCACTTGGGCCCTGTAGTATTGCATCTTCACATGCCCCACATTGCATTCTCTCCACATAATCAGTGGGGACCTCCTACAATAAACAAAATGCATTGGAAGAATAATTATTTCCATCAAGAATTTATCCAATTCCAATTCTCAATTTTAATTCTAATTATAATTCTCAAGAATAAAAAAATTTATAATTCTCAATTTCTATGGTTGGAATTCACTAAATTTTGGTGTACACACCTAAAAGTAATTTCGGTGCCTTCACCACAAATCAGTGCTACTGTACATATAGCCACATCGGTGCCAGTGTTACAAAAATATGCACTGGTGCAGTTCTATTAAGTGACGCAACGATGATTAATAAACACAAATAAAAAAAGAGCATCTCTATTTTATTTAAGTGAAAAAAAACGACAAATTGAAAAATGGGTGGAAAAATATTTTCGAAAATCTAATTTCAAAAAATAATTCTTTAAATACTAAACAATTTTCATTATTTCACTATTTTTGCTAAAATTTTCAGCCAGATATTTGTAGGAGACATACCTGGAGCAAGAGAGTAGGAGGGCATTGTGGAGCAGTGAAATACGTTCGAACAAAAGTATTCAGACAATCATAAACCAAACCTCTGGTGATTCAAACCTTGTATCATAGAATTTAAAACCATCTCGTGATTAAATTTGATTTTCTTTTTACTTTTTCTGTAGTTTTATCCATTTTTACCCAAACCCTTCATTTTTTTTGTTTTCTTGCTTTCTTCTCCATGTTTCTGTGATTTCAGAATTAGGAATTTTCATTTTAGATTGACATCCAACCCACGGGACAAATTGCATAGTCGGATCCCAATCCATTCAGCCATTGCGTGAATTTTTGGAAAAAAATGGATTTTTTTTATCGGTGCACCTTGCATAACCTAGCATACCGGTGCGCTATATTATAAAGCGCACCGTGCAAGTACTGTGTAATAAAAATTTTGAAACCAATTTTTTTAAATCAGTGAACCATATTTGAAATAGGGCACCAGTGCTCCGTGTTACAAGGATAGCATCGTACGGTCTATTACACTATTTGTGCGGTGCATTTGTAATACCCCACACACCTTACAGTCTATTATACTATTTTGTGGTTCGTTTGTAATACCCCCATGCACCAGTGGCAGTGCACACATCAAGAGGCGCACCTGTGTCTTGAGTTTTATTTTTTACATGAAAAGTTGACAATTTATTTATAAATATATTAATGAATGATATGGTATAGGTTTCAGATTGATAAAGAAATGACTGACAAGAGATCAAGTAACAAAAATACTGATAACACATCAAGAAAAGAAAAAAAGGAAAGTTCTTTGTAAATTATTTATAAAAAATATTATTTTTGAACTATATGTAAGTTTAACTAATATGTATTGTTTACTGTGTATCATGCAGAGCCACAAAATGACGAAGCTCGATAAGATTATTTCTGATCTAGGACCAGAAGAGCGTAAAATCTTGATGGAAAAATTGCAAAAGGATGAATTAGGTGAATGAAAAAATACTATCGATCCAATATGAGTTTCTTTTTTTAATTTTCATTAATAATATACTTAAAATTATTAGATAACATGTGTCAAACAATCTATTAATTCACATATGTTTAATGTTCTACAGGGACCAACAACTCAGAAAAGGAATGTTGTTCTAAGAAAAGAAAAAAAATAAAACATGCAAATGAAAATGAATTGCTCCTTAGCTCATCTGGAGTGGTGCTGGAAGTTAACGAAAGGGGGAAAAACTTTTACAAAAGTTTGAGGGATCTAGTGGAACAAATGTATAGACGTTATTTCCACTTACGATACAAAAATCAATCCAATGATTCCAAGAACCAAATTTTATCTAAACTACAAGAAGAGTTTCTAGAGAATTGGTCAATGAGAATGTCAGACTTTTAATAGCAAAAACGTACAACAACAAAAAAGAAGGAATGAAAAAGTAATATTCCTTTAAATGTTTGTCTAGAATTATTTATAAATATCACTTTTTTTATATTTACTTTTCAGATATCAATATAAAAATTAAATATTTTATTTTCATGTTAAATTTTCAAGAAGATTATGAAAATCTCAAAAGATGAACGAGCTGATATCAGAAATATGCCAGTAGGAATGTCCAAAAAGTTGTACAAGGAGATGGTCAAAGAAATGGACAAAATTGCATTACAGGAGGAGCCATCTCAACAACAACGTGCTTCAAATGTAATATGTAATCATTGAATGTTTCAATCATTAGGTACAATAAATAAACAATTTAGCATTAAATATTAATTTTCAATAATTTTCATGCAGAAAAGAAAAGAAAATGGAATCCATTCAGCACATAAAACAGGACAACAAGGAATAAAAGGGTTGATATCTAAGTTTGTGAGTAATTGTTACTTCCTTGTAACAACTTAACTAGAATTCATTTTTGTATTTCTTAAGTTGTTTTACAAAAATCATCATTGAATGTCTTCAAATAGGTGCTAACATACAAAGAAGAACCATCAGACGAATTGATTGAAATTGGGTTAAATATGGGTTGTGAGTATATGTTGGCATATCAAAAATTAATTGTGGAATTTGTAAGCATCTATCGATATTGTTTTACTTAGCTCCGTCTATAATTAATAGAACAAAAACATCTTTTATATTAAAAATATGATTTGTTATGGGGTATAAAACTTGCAGGAAACAAAGTATGGAACTGCGCCAACAGATGAAATTTTGAAAGATGGCATGGTACATGGTTTTGAAAGAATGTGTATAGTTTATGAGTCAATTGTTGCTATGGTACGCCATTTTTATTTTCGATTTACATTTATTTATATTATTTAATATTGAAATTTTCATTATTCTCACCAATGCATATACACTCATTTCAGTTTATTTTTATGTTTGTAGATGGAAGGTGAAGAAGAAGAAAAAAATCAACACTGTGAACAAAACATTTGTGAAAATAACCCAAGTCATGGAAGTATCCCTAGTAGTGACATCAGTTCAAGCGAAGAATGATGATCACTATGTTTGGATATCAAAGAAAGGCGTTGCATTTTTCGAAAAATGTCTGTGAAATCAGACATTTTGTTTAATGTAATGGACATAGTGTCCCAATTAAAAGACAAAGGGATACCAATAATTGTCCCATTTTGTATGATAAAGACTGTCTTATTCATATATATTATATATATCATAAAATATGTTTTAATTTATTCTATTGCATTCTCCATTGTCGCTATTGATTTCTCCATTGTTGTTCTCAAATGCACTAATAAAAATTTAATTCATATGAATATCATTATAAGATATATATGTGTCGACTTTTGATGAATAATGAATTTTAAAAAACCACTATAATTATGATATGATATAAAAAATTAATCCAAACATCAAATTCAAATGCATTAATAAAAATTTAATTAATATGAATATTGTTATAAGATGTGTTGAATTTTGATGAACAATGAATTTTAAAAAATCACAATAATTTCACTATCATAGGTCGATGTTTCTAAAAAATACAAAGTGAAAATCAGTGTGTGTCAGTAACTATACACCGATGTGTTTGTATTAAGAAGCACGTCGGTGCATTTATACGACCTATGGGCACCGAACAAGTACCAAAACCAATTAAAAATATCCATGCGTTTGTGCGGTACGATGCACGGGTGCGTTTATCTGTCTATACGCATTGGTTTCGTTGTACAATATATGGGAACTGCATGAATACTGATGCCAATTATAAATCTCGGTGCGTTTGTGTGATATTGCGCACCGGGGCGTTTATGTGTCTATAAGAACCGCTGCATTTGTACGACCTATGGGCACCACATGAATACCAATACCAATTATAAATCTTGGTGCCTTTCTGTGATACTTCGCAGGTCTGGTGCGTTTCTATAAGTCTACGCATTGGTGCATTGATACGACCTATGGTCACCGCACAAATCCCAGGACTAATTAGAACGGCCTCGTGTGTTGCATCACCAGCACTACGCCCGATGCAATGTTATACCTTAACGGCTCGTGCAGTCTCCTTCGATCACCTCGGGGTGCCTTCTACATGTACGCACCAGTGCGTTAAATCCAGAGTAGCGCACTGATGAAAAAAACATCCATAATAACCTCCGGCCGCCCATTTTTTTTAGTTGTGTTTAATTTCCATTAAAAGCTCCACTAAAACCTCCGTAACCATAAACGGATGTTGTAGAAAATGTTTTTTTGACAATTTTGGCCAATTTTATAACACCAAAAACCTCCTTTATAACCTTCGCTAGAGGGTCTTTTCCTTGTAGTGTTGGGAACTGGAGGCAAAGAAGGAGAGTTGATTGATGACTGTGATAACACCTTTATGTGGAAAGTTGATCATTATAAAATATGTAGAGACAATCATAGTCATAGCGTAAACCCATGGCCTTCTGAGTAAAATGTTGTAATCATGGGGTCTGTCAATGACCTCAACTTCAACAGTTACTATTTTTCCCTCTAGTTCGATATGCAGGTTATTGATGATATTGCAAATCTTATATGTACGACTGTCAAAAGCTTTCAACATTGTAGGTGGTTGAGATAGGCACGACGAGCCAAGTGACTTCCAGAAGTTTAGAGACATTATGGAAGTAGATTCTCCCTCATCAATAATAGTACGATGAACAAGGTGATTGAGAACATTTACGTGGATGGAGAATGCCAATTCTACTGGTAATTATAGCCCATATGATTAAAGAATACAAGATTGGAATCTGTTGGATCAATTCCACCAATTTCCGACAATAAAGCCTACTTCTAGGAGGGAAAATTTTTAATTACCTCAAGCATCGAAATAGTTTAAGGGGATTGAGACAAATCTTCAACTATATTATAATTTGGAGCAACTCAGGCTTGAGGATTGAATGTCGATTTATGGACAACTCCCTTCGGTGGCTTTATTGTTAACTCAGGAATAGAAGTTGGTAGAATAAATTCCATAGATGGATTCGTGGTCGAGGTAGTAGGTTGATCATTAGCTTGATTACCATAATATTTATTTTGAGTTGACACCAAAACATTCATTTTTGGCTTCGTGATAGATAGCATAAGCACTTGGGAACTAGAAGTTGGATTTGTAGCAACCATATTTGTCTCTGGATTCAGAAATGGATTTGTCAATGCAGCAGATGCATTTTAAGTCTTAAGAAATTTTGAGATTTCGGCGTGGTGAGGACAGTCTCAAAAAAAGTGCTCCTCATTACATATTATCCAAGGGTAACAAGGTTTCCGATTGTCTCCAGTTTTTTGTTCAGATGATCGTTCATGCGGGGTTGAATTTTTCTTTTTCTTCACTTTCCCCTTTTTCTTACTTTCGGGTTTCTTGTCACTTTTTCTTTTGTTAGATGACACAGCATGAATTTTGGAAGAAGGTGCAGGATCATATGTAGGAGAGTGATGTTTTATTTCAGCGCCGATCATACCGTTACTAACATGAGAGTCCTTAGATGGAGGAGGAACAGTAAAATTAGATCGCGACGCGTTGGGAATTTTCTAATTCTTGTAGAGTGTGCCAAACTGAGTATAAATCAAATCTAAGTATTGGGCATGAGAAATGACCTGCTCTTCAATGACGATGCCACCCGTAGCCACATCCTCAGTGATAGATGGAAACAAGACTTAATGAACCACTCAACAAGGATTTTATCGGGAACAAATGTTTTGACCATTCTACGATGATGATGCCACTCATGAATATGATTAGAAATGTGAGTAGAATTAGTCTGTTTAAAATTGGTCAAGAGTTTCGTTCTAGTTTCATATCGTATGGGTAACTGAAAGTGGTTCAGAAAGTTAGTAGCCAAGGTAGTGATTTTTTCAAATGATGTACGTGGTAACTCAATGTACCACTTCGCAGCTGAACCAGTGAGTGTACGCTGGAAAATACGTAGTCGAATGGAGTCATCATTTAAGGATTTGGAGGAACACCATAAATGATAAGTGATAACATGCATTGATGGGTCTTCTCTAGGGTTTCCATTGAACTTAGGAATATCTAATGGTAATTTATGTGGTATCACTGGCCACTAAGGATCATAGCTGATTGGATCATTGGTAAGATGGTTTAAATCAGGTAATTCTAAAGTTGCAACAAAAGGAAACTGTCGATTTAAGTCAGGTTGAGCATAGCCAAGGTATGATGGAATTTCTTGAGCAACAGGTATTTGAGCAGTAGCATAAGGAATTTGTTGTTGGTAACCCATATAGGGGTTGTTTTGATAAGAAAACGCTTGAGGATTCTGTTGACCAAAACTTGGGTAAGTTATTTTTTGTTGGAAAGATGGTTGTGGAATTTGCGCTTGTGGCTACCAAGGTGTCTGTCCACCAAGATTTTAGCCCAAAGTAGAATATATTAGACCTGGTTGTGAATAGGTAAGACCTGGTTGTGGCTATGACATCCCATAATAAGGTAATCTAGCTTATGAATAAAGAATTCTGGTTACAGGTGGGGACTGTAAACCAGTGAGTTGGAGTCTAAGGGCCCAATACTTGAGGGTATTGGGTTGAAGGACCCACCTGAGATGGTTGAGGTACATCACTCTAAGCCTGTAACAGGGTTAATGATGTATTAACAAGTGGAGTAGATGTGGGTGCAACAGGTTTAACTAGTTGATATGAATGCACAACCATTTGTGGTTGAATAGGTAGGATAGGTTGCCACTGAAAAATAATCATTCTAACATTAGGATGACCATATAAAAATGGAGTACTGTCAAAATGGGTGACCATAGGTTCCCCCCCAACATGAGGAGTATAATAAGATGGAATATATTTTTCTCCAAATGTTTGGAGTCTAGTTGATATTGTATTGGATGGAATATACCCAAATGGACCAGCTTGATATTGCACTGAAGACATATATAAAGGATCAAGACATTCAATACTCATTAGAGATGTACCCGATAAAATACTAGATGATGACATGGGTGAAGTCCATGGGTTTGAGGTTGCACCAGAGAAGGTTCTAGATAGAGATTGGTAACCAGGTGGGATGGAAAGGCCACCATATAGATGTGACTCTAGTGATGTTGGAAACATCGACGGGGTAGAAACAGTAGATGTTGTCGCAACTACAATAGATGGTACAGCTAGAGATGTTGACTCAGCCATGGTCATACAACCCAATGTATACCCTATAGGATTTACGGGAACTCGAATTGACACAGAATCAAAGAAAGCAGTGTGAGGTGATTGAGGAAAAGACTCGTAAAGATAAATATCCTCCCCAAAATGAGTTGGAGTTGAAGGTGTTTCATCTTGTGGTATTTCTTCAATCGAAATCAAATCAGGTGGAAGGATTTTTTCGTCAAGCCTGAGATATATTTTAGGTGGTTGACTGCGGGATATAGGAGACTCAATGGCTACAATTGATTGTGGAGTGACCGATATAGGAACAAATTCCAGTTGTTCGAATTCAGGATCTAGATGTTCTAGTAAAAGAACGAAAGGATTCAGATCAAATTCCAATTGAACAACGTCAGGTTCGAGAGGTATTCTCTCACTGCTTGGATGGAGCGTGACCACAAGTAGCTGTGAGGACTCCGTTTTGAAAATAGTGGATGAACCGGGATGTGTAGAAACAAATCAAGACAACTCTGGTATATGAGATGATGATGTCACACTAGAGGTATTGATAGTACTAGTTTTAGTAGAACGATGTTGCCTTCAACAACCAGAAATGGCTTCTGGTGGTAAAGGTGGTTTAAGTGCTATTCTACGTGAACGACGGGGAAAGGGATGTTTTTCTTCCACGATGACTAATTTATTTTATGACAAAAACAAATAAACAAAATAAAAGGATAATTCTAGGAAAAAGGTTTACCAAGTAATTGCGAACTGCAGAATACCTCCTGGCGAACAAGGAAGTACGGGCAGAAAATCTCCTCGAATGCTATGTTCGGTGTATCACAAGTTACAAGGCGGATGACTCGGTTACCTATGGATGGATAGCAACCTAAATTTTTCCTCCCAAATGTACCCGAAGGTACATGGAGGCCCAAGTCCGTATTAGCGATGTCTAATGTGAAACTGCACAGTGAGAGCACCCCCTTATACTTTTCGTACTAGAACACTGCCCTATATACCTGAAGGTACGTGGATGAGATCTGATATACTTACGTATGTGGAGTGAGGTATCACACTTAGAATGTATCGCATACAAGTTAGTGAAAACTACTATGTTTAACGACGTCGGAACACGTCTCTAGACTAGACCTTCTAAATGTTATCGTTAATATTCCAATGCTTTCTTAGGTAAATTCAGATAAATTTTATGTTGATCTTGTTTAAAAGTTTCTCTTTGAGGTTCACTCTGTTATGTAATAGAAATTCCTAAAAATGAAAAATAAATGATAAGAAAACTTTTTAATTTAGCCTTTTAAATGAAAATCGTAGCTACTAAGGGGAAAGAGTAATCATTTTTTGAGAAAACACAAAGAGCACAAACTAAATGCAGCTTTCCTAACTTGTTCCTATGCAACACACATAATTCACTATATGCACATGCATGTTTTTAATTTTATATCCCTTTAATGTGAATGAAATAAAGGAAATTATATGCATCAATCAATCAAACAAGTTTTTTCTTATGAGAAACAAGGAATGAACCGACAATTTCTCTTAGGAAAATGAAGAATGGAACTACAATTTTCCTATAGGAAACGAGGAATGAAACAACAATTTCCTTTTCGAAAACAGAATTTATCTAATGCAGAAATGAAATAATTTGAATTTGATTTTCCAATGATAAGGAAAAACACTAATGAAACATTGAACAAATTACTTTTCAAAGGAGGAAGAAGATGAAATTTTACTGGTCTCTAAGAGGTATTAGACATCCGAGAATACAGAAAACAAGTGGCTGAAATATAAAGCAATGACAAATTTTGATGGAATTTGGTTGGCTGAGGGCCAATGCAGTCTCTAAGGGGAGACAATGTGTTGCAGAGCACCCCTAAGTGGGATACAGTGCACTGCAGTGCATTGTGTCTTGATCAATAGTGCTTTGGGCGTAGCTAAGATTGAAAAATCAAGCAGCTAGACACCCTTCTAATGCAATTTTCTCATTCAAATGATTGATAACAGAAATTAGATGCTACTGATGAAGATAAATAGAGGAAAAAACACCAGGAATGATAGGATACTCCCCAGCGGAGTCACCAATTTCTTATACGAAATTGTGATCTACGGATAAATAAAATTCCCTAAGTGTGGTGTTTATCACTTAGAACAACAGAGGAAAGAATAACTATTATTTTCTCTAAAATAAGCAGATATACAGAATGGGAAAGGAGCCTACCTGTGATTCTTTCACTTCTCCTTCTCCTTCTGTCATTATTGTTGTCGCTCTCAATCCAACTCAAATCGCTAGATCGATTCCTGTAAACACAAACACATAACAACAAACAACATACAATATACAAGTATCCACTTATCTTACTCAAATAAAACCAATTAGATCTAAAATACATACATCATTCAAGAATATATTGCACAAGAAATAGAGACATATGTATGAACAACAATATTTATTAAAGAGTAGAAGGAGGAGATTACAACCAATGGACCGATTTTTTGTCAAACTGCTCCAGCTTCATTCTAGCCTCATCACATCCAACATTACCCCAATAACATATAATTACTTTCACTCTCTTATCAAATGAGAATCCAAAAAAATAACTTTGCACAAAATTATTCCTGCCTAGCACTAGTAAGAGTTATCAATTTATAGGGAAATTGATGGTATTTTCTCAATGAATGACTTTCTAATAATAGTCAAGACATGTTTCCAAGCTCAGAGGTGTTAGATGGGCACTTGGATTCAAAGTATGTCACCTATGGACTCTTCTAGAAGGCACTGGTCATGTGGAGATTCTTGGAACAATGAGAATTCCACTCCTAGTGACCAAAGCACTCTTGAATGTCGGGAAGTGCACTGCAGTGCACCCTTACATGGAGGATTTGGAAATGCAACGCAGTTATTCCCTTTTAGATGAGTGTTGGTGAGTCAGTGGGTCATATAACATATACTTCAAACCTTGGAAATCTCACAATAGAAGCCATGAATGAAATTTTCTTTCCTTAGGGCATATAGCAACTGATATATAAGGGGATGATAGACCCTATTTCATTGGTCCTGGGGATGATGTCTAGTTTGACTAGGTCTTGGGGGATGATGCCCAAATTGACCTACAACAAGGGGAGTTTCTCAGAGGACTGTATACATATATATCCCCTCTCTAATTGACCCGATAGTATTTACCATTGCATGTAGTGCTTTCGCTCTGATTAGGGGTCATTCACTCAATGCGGTTGCACAAAATACCCTTTTCACATAATAGAATCTTAATCAGCAGAGGAAAAGTTTGTAAGAACTTACCTCTTAATCCCTTGAAAAATATCCTTTTAGATTTTGATTATGACACAAACTGATCGACTACAAACTCTATCACAAACCCACCCAAGATGTTGTCAATCCAGTGATCTACAGTTTGGGTAATGGAATTATCAGTATTCTCCAACTATTGGATTAATTCAGGGGTCCACTACGTGACCTGATCGTCCTTCCAACATGTTTTGAATTCTGGTAACCTTGCCAACCACTCCTGTAGTTCATGTGTAAATTTTATGAAGAATATCTCATGCACCTCAGTGAAAATATACTTATTCTTCCACTCTTCAGTAGAAAATTCTCACTTCTATTTTTTTTAGGGCTAATTTCTGAATCTGTTTCTCAAACCAGTCCTCAAGTTCAGGATTTAATGGCTGCCAATGACCTCTCGGCATCACCCAAACTCTCTCAAAATTCTCCCGGTCCTAGAAACAAAACCATTTTTTGGCTTGAGGGTCCTGACCTAGGTTCGAAGTTGAGGTTAACCAACAAAACCCTCTACTACTAGCCCTTTCGGTAGTGGCTTGCTTTCATAAGTTAAAGTCTCACCCTAAGCAGTATGGGGGGGTGCTCGAAGCAGGATTCTGCACCCTGAGAGAGGTTTGAATTATGTGGGTGCCTTAAGATCCAAAGTAACCATAAATAGACCTCCGCAACAACTACTCTAACCAGGAAACCCTTACAAACAGATTTTAGGTCAAATATGAAGAATACCTTGCACAAGTTAACACATCATCTAGAATTCAAGTAATAACCCTTAACAAAAAATTTCATAACTATATACCATCAAATCCATCCATTAATCATTCATATTAACCCAAAGAAAATTTCCCAAGAGATCCAATTGCAGACAATACATGAATCGGAAATAAGATGCAGAAACATTCATAGCATAGACATTAGAATCATTTCAGACTCAGATATCCACAACAACATTCCTTTATTAATATAAGTCAGATCATTCATACAAAAACCCTTCAACAACCCGCGCACACAGCCAGCGGGGTCCGAACACAACAAGACTAAGGTCTCCGCACACACAGCCAACAAGAGCCTTCTACCCAGACAGATCCACACAAAATATCACAAATTCACTAGATCTAGCATCAACATTTAGACTTATCCAAAAAATTTCTTCTTAGACTCGATTAGACATATATTTATACTATTAGCCTGCACTACTCTAGGGTCTGCAAACCATGGTTTGAGACCCCTTGTTCTACCCTTTTGACCCATTACAATTCATGAGGGGATTTGACCCGCCCCAAATCCCTTGCACATGACTAATCTATTACAAAATATATCAAAAAACGGTCTTCAGACTTAGGGGACCCCGCTCCAACAAATATTCAATGTTTGATTAGTTGGTGAGCTCTTTATCATCTTGAAAATATGTTCTTTGTACTGCATATTCTTCAATAATTCAACAAAATGAATGGATATCTTAACCTTCTATATCTCATTCACCAGACTGAAAGAAGTCTGAAATTTTTCTAAATCCTTAACATTCCCTTGCACAGTCTTGAATTCTCCTTGACAAATGTTGGAAACCACTCTAGAACTTTCCTACGCACTATAAACAAATTTATGGGTATGCTGGAAATTATCGTTTTAGGGTAAACTAAGCATTTTAGGGTTTGAGTTTAAACTTCTTCCTTGGACTTTAAAATGCAACTAGCTATCAAATCATGGATGAAAAAGTATAGGGATTCGTGAAAAAACACTTAGGCACTTCAAATGATGGGGTTGGTAGCTTAAAAACCCAACTTTACAATTTTTCAGTGAGCACTATGAAAATATTTCATTTAATCATGCTATGAAAGTATTTCGTAGCTCCAGTTGTAGAATTGTGATAGGTTAATTGTGCTACGAAAAATGTAGGATAAGCTTAGGGTTATGTGAAAATACTTGATTAGACATGTTCCTAGGATTATATAAAAATTTACACAAAAAAATTAATAGGTCCTTTACATAAGCATGACTTTACATAATGAACCAATAAATATATCCTTTGGACCTTTAGGGAAATGTGCAAACTTGATGCTAACAACTCCAACTCTCTTAGCAATAAGTCACCCCCAAGCTGAGGATATCAATCAACAAGGACAAGAAATATTCTAACGGTGTTTACTATGCACTCTCATATCCCAATACCTTGTAAAAACATAATGGAGTGACTCCTATAATCATTCCAATGACACAGCTCTATTCCCCATCAGTTTGTCTACACATCCCAAGATATGATATTTCCTTCTCTACATAGTATTCCCTCCAAAAATATCCAATCCCTCTAGGGATCCAATACAAGACCAATAAGGTATTTCTCAGTTAGGGGATATAGGATATATAATTCTTATAGGAATGCCCACATGAACTTTACGTAGACCATTGGGTATTTTTCTCAATCAAAACTCCTTATAGGCATACCATCCTAGTTATTAGCATAATTACAAACTTCATAAGCTATCCTCAACATATAGTCATGGATTCCTACCTTTTTATAGCATCTACTTTGTTTTAATCCCTTCTTGGCGTTGTAGAAACTCCATACATCTTTAATTTCCCTTTTCCCATGCATAATTTATTAACCCTCACTCTGCCCAAGAATGATTGTATTTCACCCATTCTATCATAACTAAGTGAGCTCATCATTTCACCAACCTCTTACATGAGTTACTTACTCCCATGCTACAATACCTAGCTGATATGACTCTTCTACCAACCTTACACATGCATTCAACGATTGGCTTGAATAAGTCAATTGGGAATTACATGGTAATGTTCATTAATTTAGTAGAATGCAATGGGATTATGGGCATGTGGATTTCCCCTTTGACCCTCCTTTCTACCCTGTCAATTTTAGAATTATAGCCCCCTGGAACTATGATTATGGGTGTATCTCATTTTATTCTTTTCAAAATACAAAATTTACACATTACATTGCTTTCCCCTCAACCATTCATAATATTTAAAATTATACATTGTTAATTATAGGGAACAAAATTGGGGCGTTATATGAAGATTTATGGGATCAATACTCCCCCTCACTTATTACTCAAATATGCACCCAATATATTAGTTGTTTGGAAAATTTCTTAACAAACAATTGTACAAGGATTTAATGCTTCATTTTCCAGAGGCTCCAAGAAAAGAACATTTATTCAATATAACAAATGTTTTTCTAAAACAAAATTTCACCAATTTGGATAAATTAAAAAGAAAAAACTTAAGATATTTGAGGCTAAGTTTTTTCATTTGTATACTAAAAGTAAATTTTAGTAGCCTAATTAATGCTTAAAACTATATGCAATTATATTTTTCACTTAAATTTACAATTTTTACATGAATACATAATATGTTTTCTTAAAAAACAAATTGCCAAGTACATGATTATGCATCTCAAATTTTAGGTATTAGTCACTATATCTGCATTTAAATAATAATGGATACTTTTTAGAATACCAAAAGTTTTGGATTCAAGTCATGTAAATATTTGTATATAAAATATATGTTCTTAGTATTTATGTTACATTTGTTAATATATTTTAACATCTAAACTGCATATCATGTTATAAATTAGTTTGTAGAAAATATTTTGTGTTTTCTAAGGATATATTATACCATCAATGCCTTTTTTTGTAAGTTATGTATAAATCATATGGAATTTTAATTCTCCTCTAAATATTTTAGTATCTTTTTTGTTATTTTTGTTTATGATTCACATATGAAAATAACTAATCAGTGTTCTAACCAAATTTCAAATGGGCTGTCGCTTAAGATAAAAGCCAAATATTTTATTTATTTATTATAAATAATGGTGTTAATATTAGAAAAATGTTGTAACCTAGTTGGATAGTATATTGTAACATTTTGTTTTACAAAACGACTAATACAAAATTGTATTAGTGCAAAAATGCAACATTCCTATAGTGTACATCACTTTTTATACTTTACTTTCCTAAAAAATTTTACAAGTATATATTCTAACATAGTCACTTAGTGGCAAAGATACTTTAAAATACATATAGGGGAAAATTTTAAAAAAATTGAGCTTTATACCCATATTTTTATGACCAACTTTGTCCATGTATGACATTTGACAATGTTGTTCTACAAATTCACCATCGTTATTTTGTAATATTCCCAAATGGGGAAGCAGTAATATATGAATACAATAACGGAAAGAACAGTGAATAAATCAACACACAATGATATGAGACAAATGTACAACCATCTTATTAAAAATATCAGAAAATAATAGGCACAATATCTTGAGGATCAAGTCACTCAAGCAATACAAAACAAGCCTCTACAAGCAAAATATGCCATCATATGAGAAATAACTGCCATAAAAATGCCCTTGAGCTAATACAACACAGTTTTAGGGCATAAACTACTGAATAAGGATAGATCAATGTAGATATACTGTTATATAGCTCAAATAATGCTAGGAGTGAATATATAGCCTCCTATACACCTTTCTAAGAGAACCCGGGAAGGGTTTCTGGAAATACACCCAAATACAAATGGTGATCTACAACCCTAGGACTGAAGAGTCACTGCAACTAAAACTCACGAGAATAGAAGCAAATTGGGACATCCATGGAAGAAACTATATGTGGTTTAGAGGCCTTCTTGAGGCATGTAATCTGAAATATATCGGCAACTATCATTCCCATGTGAAGCCTCCATCCCCAGGCTATCATCCACAAAATTTGATTCACCCTCCAACATGGAAACTCATGAAACATCTCGTCCACCTTAGGTTCCTGCAAAGAAGGTGGGTTGCATAGATGAACATGATGGATCAATTTGTCCATCCCACGCTATCTCTCTCTCCACTTATGATAAGTGTAGAGCTGTTGCTGAATATGGGTTGCAATAATGTTGCCTTTATGAAGCAAAAAGGCAATAGGATCCTCAAAGATCTCTTCTTTGATTCTTGCCCAAATCATCCCATGTAGAATGAATATGACATTAGCATCATATGGAATCCAAATGATATAAATAATAAAGGTTTTACATAGTGCTGGAAGGTACCAATAATCTCCCAAGTAGCACAACGCAGTTTTTCTAACTGCTTTTTCAGAAAATCACATGGAAAGTTGTCTCCTAAAAAATAACTGGTTGTGCATGTCATCACATCTACTAGTAAATAGTAAATGGCATCGTAGATCAACTAAGCATACAGTAAATAGTACAACACTTTCCAAATCCATACAAGAAATTTCTCCCTCCATCATAGATGTTGGTCCCAAAATGACCATGAAGCCCAAATAGAGGCTTGCCCTCTTGTGGAGCAATGCATTGTATAGAGATGGTAAGAGAATGCAAATATTGTGTTAGATAATCAATAAGTGAAAAAACACAATTCTTACCATGTAATAAGAGTAAACTAACAAAATATCCAAGAATGAGTCCTCCATAGTGGTATGACATATCTCCATGGAAAGGAATGAACCATGTGTTGCATGCAAGGCATTATCCTTATACTTGGGAATCCAATTCAAGAAGATCATATCATGGTAATAGATGTCTCCATCCACTACTCCATCACTCTCATCTTTTACTTTTCCATTAAGTGCATCATATGTACAGTGATCCTGGGAAACTCCATCAATAAACCCAAGCTCCCAAGTGACAGTGTTGTTGGCCTTTGTAATAAGGCTCCTGTCATCTCATAGCTCCATTATTTGACATATTGAATGTAAAAGCCATCAATCATAATGCTGCTATTTATGGGAGATTCCTTCCAAAGTGGAAGTAACTCCTGATCCTCCAAGGCTAAGGGGTAGCCCCGTTGCACCATGATAGTGCCATCACCTACTCCTGCAACATCATGCAAAGTATGGGAGAAAATCAGCCCATACTCTCTCAAGAACCTCCAAAGAAATAACAACTCTTGTTGCCTCCCCACACCATCACCATATAAACTATGGAGCAACAACATGATGGTTGACATGAAGATATCACATCACTCCAATATACCCAAAATCCTTGCTGCCATATGATGTAAGTGCCATGCCAAGTTCCCTCCATCAACCTACTCTTTGAAATAGAATGTGTCATATGATGACCAAACTCTTTTAAGAGTAACCAACGTAGTCTTGCCTCCTGTTTCCCGGTGTCATAAATATGCAAGTGGCTTCCCAAAATCTTGCTCATCAACATCACCCAACCAACCAATGGTGAGTGTCTATCATCATGTCCAAAAGTGGCACCCCTCCAATGGAGAATCCCATCCTCCCAAATCAGATATTTGTCTTTGCATTTCATGGGATGTTGAAATGAAATCTCCTGGAGATCTCCAAATGAAGACCACTCCTCAATTACCAAGTTGATCCCATAAGGATCCAAATATTCTAAAGGAAAAATCTTCTTATTGAGCAATGAAGTGCTCATTAAGAAAGACCCATCATAACAATGGAAGATAAGATGTCTCTCACCAACCATCTGCCTATCCTCTGATATGCATGTAGAAAGGTCATTTAAATTCCCCAATAATGATTGGGCTCCCAACTCATCACTGTTGCTCAATGATAGCGCTGTTGATCTCCATAATGGTGCATCTACTATCTCAAGGTCATGCTCAATGCTGAACACATATTTCTACATTGCATGGTTCAGGACAATGCTCATCCCATCCTCCAAGAATCTACAATCAAACCCCAAGAGTTGTGTGCAACTCAACAATGATACAGTAGGATGATTGTATATATCCTCCTTGAACAAATCAAGGCTGCTTAGCACAGTGATTGTCTACTACTCCAAATCAGAAATGTACCTTGACCCTAGGTCATGCAATGGTAAATTCCCACAATCCTCCATATGATGTGCTGAAATGACAGAAAGTGGAAAAATATGCACACCTTGGTAAAGCTTGGGAACATCTTGTACTGCTAAAAAGGTTCCTCCTTCTAATGTGATGGCTTCCCCAACTATTGATGATGATGGTTGCCCTTCTATGGTTCCATAAATGCTGGTACAAGTCTCCTCCTCCTCATGCATCTCCAGAATAGTGCATGGGACTCTAACTGTCAAGAGATCAAGCCCACTTTGCAAAGATGCAATGGTTCTTTCTCCTGATGCAAGTTCTCCTGCAGCAAGTGGTGGTAAAGGCCACTTCCCCTATGATTTCTTCTTTTCAAACTTCTTGATCAACCTTTGAGTAAAATCTGCATATGCAGTCACATTTGCATGACTCAAATGACTGAACCACCAAATGTTTTCTTCACCCTCAAGGTGTAGCGCTGCAATCTCCACAGCTTCTTTCTCTATTACTGGATGTAGTAGGAAAGATGCATCCAAATTCATAATCTAGGCCCTTTCTATGCATGTGGATGGCCCATCAAAGGTAGACAATAGAAATCTATTACCCTCTTTTCTTCTATTGTTGCAAGGTCTCCTTTATTCATTGAGCTGAATGAACCGTGGGAGAGTTAGATTCTCCTTGAAAGCTCTAGGTTGAGACTTATATTTTGCAAGATACTCACTTAGAATATTATGATCTAAGCTTCCTCCATATTCATGCCTCTTTTCTTCAAAATAAAAGGGCATAGCATGTTTCTTTGGAGCTCTATGCAATAACAGATCTTCTTTTTGTTGATAGAAGTACATGGACCTCCCCCATCTTGAAACCTTAGTGTGGTTTCACTTATTTTCTCCATTTTTATTTGCTTGAACTCCTTGGTGAGGTCCTTATTATATCTGAAAAGAGATGAGATAAAAATCATTATATCCATCATCCTAATTTCTTTCTCCTTCTTCTTAATCTCTTGATAGCATAATGGCTAAGATCCACAGGGTGAGCTAAGATTATGCTCTGATACCACTGTAATATTCCCAAATGGGGAAGCAGAAATATATGAACACAATAATGGAAATAACAGTGAATAAATCAACACACAATGATATGATACAAATGTAAAACCATATTATTAAACATATCAGAAAATAATAGGCACAATATCTTGAGAATCAAGTCACTCAAGCAATACAAAACAAGCCTCTACAAGCAAAATATGCCATCATATGAGAAATAACTCCCATAAAAACACCCTTGAGCTAAGACAATGCAATTTTAGGGCATAAAGTACTGCATAAGGATAAATCAATGTAGATATGTTGTTATATAGCTCAAATAATGCTAGGAGTGAAGATCTAGCCTCCTAGACACCTTTCCAAGAGAACCCGGGAAGGGTTTTCGGAAATACACCCAAATACAAATGGTGATCTACAGCCCTAGGACTGAAGAGTCACTGCAACTGAAGCTCATGAGAATATAAGGATGAAATAATATATATCTAATGTATATCTTTTCAAGGGTCTCTTCCAATGAAAGGTTGAACTCTTCACCTATAGGAAAACACTCTAAAAGAGCCAATAGATACTCCTCTGAAATTTCCCTCCAAAATAACACAATTCCAGACTAAAACTGTGCTGTAAATGATGGGAATAGGTTGGCCTAGTGCCAAATATATGAAATGTGCTTAGAATCCCTCCTTTCTGATCTCCCAAGAGAAGGAATCCTTCCTCCTATGAAAAATGGGCTTAGAAAGTGGGTTTATCAACCCTCCACTACAACACCCTACAATACAACACAATATTCTTCAGAAATTACGTTGTAGCTGAAGATTGAAGCTTGGACAGAATGTCGGATATGTGGAAATGATAGATCAGTACTCTCCCAAGAGGCCTCTCAAGGAAAGAGGTGGGATTCCCGATTGGGAACACCCTATGCTAAACAACACTAGCAATATTAGCTAAACAACTGAAGAGAGAAAAATTCTAAACAGACATATAAAAATAATAATCATAAGCTAACCTCATATGGCTGCCATCCTCTTCCTTATAAACATTGTGAGCCTTCTCACCTTGGGTCCCACTCATTATGGTTTCCATCATTATGCAATCAATCTCCCTCCAAAAGTACATTTTCCCATCATTAATGCCACTCCTCCATAACAATGTTGTTTGATTTGGTCAAAGTTGACCTATTCAACATGCTCCAGCCCCTTTTCACACCTAAGGGTCTTCAATCCAATTTTTATATGATCTCCATTCACACTAGGAGTGTCTTTTATTCCTTCTTAGGAGATTTATGGGTCTCCATACCCTCTTATTCCTCTATCTAAGAGAAAAATAAAAAATTAATATTCCAAATTAGCTGTCTGCTAATTTAGGAATATTACATATTTACAATTGATCCAACAAATAAATGTGTTTGTACCTTAGTCATATCTTAAAATTAAATATCCCAATGATAATTTGTTTGATAAAATGGTTCTCCTACCTCAACTTCTAGAATGCATTCCCTTGATAATTTACTATTTCCATAATTATGACAACCTCTCTATCTCGTGCCTCTACCTAAACTCGATTATGAGCATCCAAACTAGAAATGGCATTTTTTAATCCACAATCCATAATTCTTTAACCCTTAATTTCCTCTTCACCTCTTGAATTTCACACCCAAAACATGTTCCATTATGTTTGTTCCCACTCTTTGTTGCTACTTTCTCTTGCCTAATTACGACATCTCCCTGATATCACTTGTACAAATCTTATCCTAAAATCAAATTTTAACCCCTTGAACCTTGAGAAAATACAAATTTTTTCACCAAATCTCAAAATCCTGGAGGACTAAAATTTTGAATTAGGGTGGTTCCCCTCCCCCCGAGAAAACCACTACCCTATATCACCAACAGTAAGTCTCCCACACAAGAAAATTAGATTCACAGCTCCTTAGGTGGTCTAAGGAGAAAACTTAGCACAATGTATGACTTAAAATCCTTCAATTATTATATATAATTAATGCCTTCTAACACCATTAAAACCTAGATTTGAACATGAGGAAAAAAATTCCCACCCATGTTGATGAAGCAAAGTGATGATTGGTCAAACTACCCATGTTTCATCCAAATATAATTAACATTCCCTACAATGTGTGAATGGGACAAGTAAGTATGCAGGTTGATACCATGTCCTAGAAACATGCTTGCATACATTGGTTCATTAAATTCCTCTTGATTAATATTAGTGTTAAAGGTACTCCCCCAAACCAATTTTAATTTCCTTATTAAACTAAGGTAATAGATCTCTTTCAACTCCTTGATTACTCCTTACCAGCCCTTATTTAATACGACACAACTCTTTATCCATTATATCTACTCCTTTGTTCAAGGTTCGTAGGATGTGAAAATATTCCACCTCGAATCTTGTCTCTTATTTCAATAGTAACTATATATTTGTTGCATAGTTACTCTAATTTTTCTCATATTGTTTCCTTATGGTTTTAATGATTCTATCTAAATATTCTATCATGAAAATTTTCATGTACCATCATAACGTCAATTTCCATCAATCCCATGTATACAGTCAATGCCTCAAGTAGATTATTAACTACTTCACCTAAGCCTCATCCAAATGAGTTTTAGTTGTTTCCTTTGGGAACATATATTCTCACCCCCTACTATTTACACCTCTAGCCTATATTTTAAAACGACGTTAAAAAATATCATGCACCTTTTTTTATTATGTCTCCATTTTCAAAATATTCCTCACCCAATTTGATTTCCATTTTTCCACTATTGTGATCTATGATGTTTTATTTTGTGCAACCATTTTCCTAAAATTAAGTATATTATTTAAATTATACCTCTCTTTATAATTTAACTCTAGCCACAACACGCCCTTAAATCCCTTAATATAAACTTCTTCTATAGCCAAAATACAAGCCAAAGTTGTTATTCTCGTTGGTGGCATAGTTTTTTGTTGGGAATTTGATTTTTTTCATGCTAAAAAAATCCCCCAACCAACAAATTTTGAAATCATCATTCAATTACATTTCAAGGTAGGTTTTCTTTGAAACAAACATGTGTATATTTTCTTCCAACCAACAAAAATTTAAGCCCATGAATTAGGCAATGTGTCCCTTTCTATGATTTCCTTCTTTGTATGCTTCTAGACTTCTTGAGAAATTTGAAAATCAAAAGAAAGTTGTGTATTGTTTAATTTTGTAGATCATTAGTCATAAGGTTCTATGCATGGAGGTGGTTTACATTTTTTGGCAAGCACGTGGGCTTAGGGATGAACAAAATCAGCTCGATCAAACACTTAAAAAGTCCTCTATCAAGCAATATTTCATCCCTCAATCAAGCTATTAGAGGGCTTAAATATTGCTCGATCAAGAAATACAAAAAACCCTTTATCGATCTCCTCTATAACCCACACTTACTTAGGGGCTTGATTCAGCAATGGCTTCAAATTTCTCTTCAAGTCAAACTGGGCATAAAATTTATAAACAAATGCTCGATAAGGTCCATAGCTCAATCAAGCCCTCTTTTTTCTATAAAACCCCTTAGTGCAATCTACTCATGTCATTTTTTCATAAACCATGGATTAAAACCATCGATTGAGGCATTTAGGAGTTTGATCGAAGAGCCAAAGTTTGACTCAATCGCTCAACATCTCAACCGAGGAGCCAAAAGCTCGACCTAGCCGCCCAATCTTGACCGAGGAGTGCACCGATTACAAGATATCTGGAAGTAGAGCTAGGTTCTTTGCGATTGTATCATTATTTTAATTTATGTTCCTTGCAATAAAGAAATTAATTAATTTGAAATAAAAACCATCACAAAAACCACCACATAAAACCATAATTGAAAACCGCCAATAAAACCATTGAAAACCACCAATAAAACCACAAAAAACCATTATCATGTGGAATAGGAAGAAAAATTGATAAGATTTATCTTAATTATAAACATAAATGGAATCCAAAATGTTGATATTAAAACTCAAACAAAAATAATCTTGAAGATGAACAATGTTACTACCAGAATTTTTCCATGAATTGTGACCAATTTGGATATTTTTTTTTAAGTTTTCTATATGATATTATAAAATAAAGATTTTAAAGTGGATATATTTTTCTATTCCTATTCTACACAGTTAGCTTCCTAGGTTTATGTATTAATTATAAGAAAGTATTGTATTTTTTGGGTTTTTTTATATATTTCCATTAGAATTTATAAAAATCCAAATATGCTTCCTTCTTGTTTAATTTGTGAATGTTCATAGTCTCACATTAGATATTATAAAATCCTCTTGGTGCTTCAAAATCAATTGTTTCCATGAGTTGGAGCATGTGAGGGGGAGGCTCTAGTTTCATTGAATTAAGGGATTTTCATTGGAAATGGGTTTTGTATACACAGGACATGTGAGTTTTTAACGAGATAGTGTTTACAATAATCAAGGTTATGAAAATAAGGTGTAGCTTGGAAATTTAAAACACCATCGGTACATAATTCCCTTGCTTTAAATCTATGGTTTGGTCTGCCAGAGAATTTGGCTTTAAATGCATTGATACATATCTCCCCTACTTTTAAATTTATGGTCTCATTTCCTAGAGAATTTGGCTTAGAATACCATTGATATATATGTTCCATACTTTCAAAGTCATGGTCTCATTTTCTATAGAATTTGCTTGTTTTTTTATTTCTCACAAAACTTAGAAGAAGAAGGAAAGATTTTGAAAGCTATGAGTTTCATACTAAGCTCTTTCTAAAATAAATGTAATTTTGCAATAGTTTAAAGAATTTATTTTTCTATATAATTTGGATTAAAATACTGTTGATACATATTTCCCTTGATTTTAAATTTATGATCTCATTTACAAGAGAATTTGGCTTAAAATACCATTGATAAATATATCCCCAACTTTCAAAATTATGGTCTCATTTCCTACAGAATCTTCTTGTTTGTTAATTTATTACAAAACCTAGAAGGAAAGATCTCGAAAAAAATGATTTTCATTGTCAGTTCTTTCCAAAATAGATACAAGTTTGGAATATTTTAAAGAATTTATTAAGCTCATCAAACTTATAATTATACTTGAGTCTCTTCCAACCATCACAACTATTTCCAAGATAGATACAAGTTTGTAATCCTTTGAAGTTGTTTTATATTTTCCTCAAAAATCATAAGATTTTTAATTTTAAAATAGTAAAAAAAGAAAGAGATATTAAGGATAATAAACTTATAACTATTACTTGGATTATATATTTAATTTATAATATTTTTTATAATATTTTTTTTAACAAAAACTAATATTTTAATATGTTTCAAGAGTTTTTGAGTTTTTTTTTTCAACAGAATGATTTATTTGAAAATATGTGAGAGAACTTCTAGAATGTATTATTTAAAATGTGTGAGGAGGCTTCATAAATAGTGTGTAATTTTTTTTCAAAAACTTTTATATTATTTCAAAAAAATTAGGTTTAAAATGCATTGATACTTTCCCACTCTTATTTAAAACATGAAACCAAAATATAAAATATGTTATAAATTGTATTTTTTATTTGTAATAAATATTTTGTATAATAATATTTGGAAATTGAGTGATCATTCTAGTAGGGTTTCCAATTCACATAACCAGCTCGCGGACATGGGTATCAAAAAAATTTCTTAATTGTATAGCGCCCCCTGAGAGGCAACCATAACATATGTCCTTAGCATTTCCAAGAAAATGCCAAGATATGTGGATGAGGATGATGTGGAAAATGCCTAATTACTCTATGAGAAATAGTTGTCCTGAAGTGGTTCAAAAGATACAAGAGCGCAGGTCCAGATGGATGGCCAATTGAATTTTATCTTACTTTTTTTGAAGAAATTGGTAAGGATCTACTACGGGTCATTCAAGAGTGAATAATAATCGGAAGGATGTATGATGGATTTAACTACACGTTCATAGACCTCATACCTAAAGATGACAATCCTATTACCTTCAATGATTACAAGCCTATCTCTTTGTGCAATTTTATATACAAGGTCATTTCCAAGATCATCGCAAATCGCATCAATCCGATATTATCACAACACATATCAAAGGAAAAATTTTCCTTCCTAAATCATAGACAAATTCATGGGGCCATTGGCACTTCACAAGAAGGACTATATTTTATCAAACTTAAAAGACTTAAAAGAATTATCCTAAATATTGACTTGGCAAAGGCCTTTGATCGTGCATGTTGGAAATACCTACAACTTATTGTCACGCATATTGGTTTTCCTCCCCCTTTCATAAACTGGATCACGTGTTGCATAACATCTGCATCCTACAACATTCTTATCAATGGGGTTGCTTCTAATTTTTTCCATGTTGAGCAGGGTCTCAAACAAGGTTTCCCATTATCACCCTTGCTCTTTCTAGATCATGTAAGGATTGAGAAAACTCATATCCTCTGCTAGGAAATCTGGATCACTGAATGGGGTCAAAATGACTTATGTAATATATCTTTTGCATCTTTTTTTTGTTGATTATATTCTAACTTTTTTAGATGGATCCATACGAGACTCCAATTGCTTCAATCAGATTCTGTTTATATTTTTTAAAGCTACATGAATGATGCCCAATATAAAAAAATCCACCATCATGATGGTTAGCTACTCCCTCCATGAAAAAATGTACACACTACAATAGTTTCAATTCGGTCGGCTCGACATTGAGGAGGGCCTTAAGTATCTAGAATATAGACTCAAACCAAATGATTACCGTATAGCGGAATAGATCTGGCTCATAGAAAAATTTGAAAGGTGCATAAACATTTGGAAAAATAATATGGTTATCCAAAGTAGGTTGATTAGTACTTATCAAATCGGTGTTGGAATATATGTTGGTATATTGGATGTAATAATCCTTTTTCAGGAATTTCAATAAGGTGCTCAAGAGAAACGTTGTATAAGTAAAAATGTGCAAAAATAACACAGATCAGGACTTGGTTCCTCTTATTTATGTTGTATGTGACTTATATATGGAATTTATTCTAAAAAAAATCAGTTTAGATACATTAAACAGATCTCCCAAAAACTAGACTAGCTAAAAAGCACCCAAAGAGGAAGGTTGCAGCCAAATGCAAGCACTGCTTCAGGGATTGCGTAGTTTTAGTAGATGTTCATTGGAGATCAGAAAGGAGGTTTATATTTCAGCAATACAACATAAAATAAGCATTATTATGAAGCCCTTTCATTATATAGTAGAATGTATGAGTCAATACAACAAGAAATATTTAGGAAAGAGAGCTAGAAAACATGTATATTTGCATAAATGACTCAACAACGTTATTTTTATGGAGCTTCAGCAGCTGGAAGTTACAAATCAGATCTAGGATATATCTATGGACAAAACATAAGATCTATTTCAGATTTGGAAGCTATATAGTCTCCTCTTCAAGATCCACTTGGAATTTTGGCAAAAGCATGCATAAATAAGAGTAGATCTGAGAAACAAGTTGCAGATCTGGAAATTGCTGCAGTAAATTTATGAATATGAAATTTCATTACAATGGATCATATCTAAATAGAACATAGATTAGCAAGCTAATCCATGGATCACCAAGTGGAAGGAAAAGCCCAGCACTAGAGATCTCTGATCTAAACTATGAGCAAGACACCATGAAAACCCTCATACAGAAATAACGCAGTCTACTCATGGGAACAATGTTGTAGCTCAAATGACATAGAAAACTACTGGAAAATTTCAGATCTGAAGTACAAAGAAATTAGACACTCTTCCAGGAGGTCAAAGGACCCACTCCATGGGAAAGAGGCTCCCAAAATACACTAGATCTCTATAGATCTAGACTCCCACTTGCTGCAGCTCACAAGACAGCTGAACCCTCAAGATGAGCAGCGCTGTAATGTAAGATGGAGTTTGGCCTCAACCCTGATAATGGTTCAATTCAGCAAACACTACTCCAAGAATCCTCAAAGGAAGAGGTGAAATCCCTGCATAGGAATTCCAAATACAATCCTCCACTAAACAACAGAGAATGGTATTTTTCTAAGCAGACAAATACTCAGAAATATGATCAATCAACAACCTTTTCTTGAGTCTTTCCCTTCCTTATATAATATTAGGGTTTGAAAAACCCTAAACCATCTTCATTCATTTGTCCCCTTTCACATGGAGGACCTCCTCATAGGACTGCGCTGATCATCTAAGAGGTTCATTGCATCAGGAATGCTTTATGATTTGGTCCTGTTGACCCAGTCAAATAGCTTGAACCTATTTCACATACAAGAGGATTTTATTGAGAAAGCGCTGATTTGAATATGTTCACATTGGGCATTGATTTATTCTCATGTTTAGGAGTTTGTATTTGTTCTCCTTTACATTTTATTCATAAAACATAAAAATAAAATGACATTGAATATTCCTACTAGCTTGGGCTAGTTAGGAACATTACAGTCCCCCCCTTCAAAAATTTTCTTGTCCTCAAGAAACTGTAGGGTAGAAAAAAATTATCCTTCCCTCTTCTTGTAGCCTCATCAATGGACCCCACCATGGCTGAAAATGATAAGCAATGAATCTGTCCTCCAACGATTTCCTCCAAGTGTAAGATAGCAAGTGTACATCATGAGAAAATGGAAGGTTCAAGTGGTGATCTTCTTGTTGCTCAATGGCCTCATTAAGGTAGGAGTGATGAAGAGCATGGGGAAAATTTCTCCCAATGAGTGTCTCCCACACCCACGCTATCATCCATAAGAATCTAGTTACCTCCAAATAAGGCAACTTCAGAAAATCCTCTTCCACCTTGAGCTCCAACAAAGAAGGTGGGCTGAAAATATGCAAGTGGTAAGAATCATAGCCTACCCCACATTGTTCACCTCTCCACTTATGGAAAGTGTAGAGTGAAGCTGATCTTGTGCTATAACAAGGTGGCCCTCAAGTGGAAAGATGAATTTTATATCTCCAAGGATCTTTCCTCCTACATTTTGAATCAAGCTAGCCCAATGCTTCTCATATGTGGTGGACAGGAGGTCGTCATCATCATATGGCACCCTATCAATCACATGGCTCACCTCAAGAAAGAACAACTGCTGAACTATGGTGACCACATCATCTCCCATGCTCCCATTAGAGCATGTCCTACAAAAAATATGGGGATATTCTCCCCCAAATGACACATTCAACCCATGTGCCTTTCTCCCAATCATGCTCCTGACAATAATGTGATCAATAGCAGCATAAGGAGACATAATGAAAGTCATGCTGGCTGCCATATGTAGCAAGTGAGTAGGGCAATGATCGCTCATATGCAACCAGCGCAGTTTGAGCATAAACTGCAATAGAGAATGACAAAAGATGTGGTTTTTCAACCACCTGTTTGCTGCTACATTCTCCTCATGTATTTGGAGAAAATGAGTGATGTATGATGCATGGTGAGCATGTCCTCCAAAATACAAATCTTTCCCAAGTCCACCAAGGGAGTGGTCATCAACATTGCTCATGGCCTCAAGTAGACCATGCAACCTCAAAGTAAGAATGCTCCTCCTTGGAGCAACATCATGCACATATATGGTTAAGGAATCAATATGTAAATCAACAAGTAAACAAACAATGTCCTTACCATAGATTTTGCTCATGCAAAAGGAGCAGCTCATAGATGATTCTCCTTCCATCCTCAAGGATAAAGGAGGTGACTGAGTTAACTCTTCTAAAGAGTTAGGTGCATGGAAAACTCCCATACCAAATGTATAAGTGGGAGGGCTGCTACCCTTCCTCTGCTTCTCCTGCCACAGCGCAGAAACTGAAATGAGAGTGGGTGTGGATGATGTTGAGAGACTAGTTCTTTCCTTCTTGAGGCTACCCCAAACTCTCAGCGTTGTATCAAGACCTTCCAAGGTGTCCACTCTTCTAAAATCAATGATTTGTGCCTCAATAGGTGAAGCACTCATCCTCCTTTACTGATCCAGTGGTCTCCTTGGTGCAATGTCTCCATGCAATGAGACATCCTCAGCAAGAGGTGACTGAACATATGAATGGAGAATACCCTCCATGCTTCCACTACGCAATCCAATCACCTTTTTAGGTGCATCAACCTTCTGCAATGGATAGGAATGAGATGGGCTCTCTTCCATGTCTTTACTTTGTGTCTCCATGGTTCTACACCTTCTCATCGATGACACATGTAGATCATGCATTGTGCCTTGATCTCCATACATGAGATCTTGGGGATTTTCTTGCCATGCCACAAGAATCCCTCTTGTTGGAGCAAAATCTCCTTCTCCCTCTGCTTGAGGTGCTAGATCAAATCTAGATCTAACAATGTTGTTTCCCTTTATCTCTGCAACAAAATGGGGCAACCTCCCAATGGAATGATCCACCTTTGAAGAAGAGATATCTCTGTTCTTTTGTTCAAAGGTGAGGGAAGGTAGTCTTGCCTCTAGCAAGGCATGATGTAATTTTTCAGCCCTTTCCATGTGTTTCTAAAATGGATCTGTGTTTTTATGCAGGGCTTTCATTTGAGTTCTTTGGCTTGACTTCACCATATGTTCTTCATGAACTGTCTTATCAAATATTTCCACTAATATTTTAGTGAAACTTATGTATGATGAAGTTTTTACATTTTCGCAAAAAAGTAACTCAAATTTCAACCAAGCATAGGCCTTACCTCCCAAATGTAAGGCTGCAAATCCTGATGGCTTCCTCTTCAGGAATTTGGTGCAGATTTAGGAAGGCGTCCAGCTCTTTCACCTGTTCTTTGGCTGAACATGTAGGTGACCCTTCAAAGGTTGATAGAGTGAATCTATCACTTTTATTTCTGCTTTTCACCTTGGCCTTGCAATGCTCTAAAAAATAGAACTGCTTTCTGAGTTTCAGGGCTTGAGACTCATCTTTATTCAAGAAATCTCTAAGAGGTTCCCCCTTAGTCACTTCTTCTTCTTCTTCTATCTGTCTCAGGGTAGATCTGAGCTTAAGATTGTGTTGTACATCACATTTTGTGGCTGCATGCTCACACCCACTATGTGAAGATCTAGAGTTTGACTTAGGTTCAAACCCTTTTGGAGATTCTTCAGACATCTCCCTTTTGAGTTGCTTGAGATCTTCATGAATGCTCTGAATAGATTTAGGAAGAAGCTTTGTGAGATTATCTTCCTTCTTTCCTCCAAAATTTGGAGTCTTCCTCCTACTTCTATTTCTATCTTCTTGATTTGAATAGGAAGTGCAGGTTACTTCCTCTTCTGTTTGCTCATCCTCCTTGGGAAGGTTCTTCATGGATCTGAAAAAATATGAGAGTAATATCACCCTCTCCATAATTCTGTTCTCTGTTATTCTCTTCTCATTTTCTCTAAAAAATTGATCTCACAGGCTGAGCTAGAGATCAAGCTCTGATACCACTGTAATGATCCTTTTTGAGGAATTTCAACAAGGTGCTCAAGAGAAACATTGTATAAGTAAAAATATGCAAAAATAATGCAGATAAAGACTTGGTTCCTATTATTTATGTTTTATGTGACTTATATATGGAATTTAATCTAAAAAAAATCAGTTTAGATACATTTAAAGGATCTCCCAAAAACTAGACTAGCTAAAAAGCACCCAAAGAGGAAGGCTGCAGCCAAATGCAAGCACTGCTTCAGGGATTGCGCAGTTTTAGCAGATTTTCAGTGGAGATCAGCAAGGAGGTTTATATTTCAGTAATACAGCAGCAAATAAGCATTATGATGAAGCCCTTTCATTATACAGTAGAATGTATGAGTCAATACACCAAGAAATATTCAGGAAAGAGAGCTAGAACACATGTATATTTGCATAAATGACTCAACAACGTTATTTTTATGGAGCTTCAGTAGCTGGAAGTTACAACTCAGATCTAGGAAAGATCTGTGGACAAAAAATCAGATCTATTTCAGATCTGGAAGCTATATAGTCTCCTCTTCAAGATCCACTTGGAATTTTGGCAAAAGCATGCATAAATAAGAATAGATTTGAGAAACAAATTGCAGATCTAGAAATTGCTACAGTAAATTTTTGAATATGAAATTTCATTACAATGGATCAGATCTAAACAAAACATAGATCAGCAAGCTAATCCATGGAACACCAAGTGGAAGGAAAATCCCAGCACTAGAGATCTCTGATCTAAACTATGAGCAAGACACCATGAAAACCCTCATACAAAAATAACGCAGTCTACTCATGGGAACAACATTGTAGCTCAAATGACATAGAAAAATACTGTAAAATTTCAGATCTGAAGTACAAAGAAATGAGACACTCTTCCAGGAGGTCAAAGTACCCACTCCATGGGAAAGAGGCTCCCAAAATACACTAGATCTCTATACATCTAGACTCCCACTTGCTGCAGATCACAAGACAGCTCAACCCTCAAGATTAGCAGCGTTGTAATGTAATATGGAGCTTGGCCTCAAGCTTGATAGTGGTTCAATTCAGCAAACACTCCTCCAATAATCCTCAAAGGAAGAGGTGAAATCCCTACATAGGAATTCCAAATACAATCCTCCACTAAACAACAGAGAATGGTATTTGTCTAAGCAGACAAATACTTAGAAATATGATCAATCAACAACCTTTTCTTGAGTATTTACCTTCCTTATATAATATTAGGGTTTGAAAAACCCTAAACCATCTTCATTCATTTGTCCCCTTTCACATGGAGGACCTCCTCATAGGACTGCGCTGATCATCTAGGAGTTTCATTGTATCTGGACTGCTTTATGATTTGGTCCTGTTGACCCGGTAAAATAGCTTGAACATGTTTCACATACAAGTGGATTTTATTGAGCAAGCCCTGATTTGAATCTGTTCACATTGGGCATTGATTTATTCTCATGTTTAGGAGTTTTTATTTTTTCTCCTTTACATTTGATTCATAAAACATAAAAATAAAATGACATTGAATATTCCTACTAGCTTGGGCTAGTTAGGAACATTACAGTCCCCCCCCCTTAAAAATGTTGCTTGTCCTCAAGCAACTACAGGGTAGAAAAAAACTTCTCCTTCCCTCTTCTTGTGGCCTCATCAATGGACCCCACCATGGTTGAAAATGATAAGCAATGAATCTTTCCTCCAACGATTTCCTCCAAGTGTAAGATAGAAAGTGTACATCATGAGAAAATGGAAGGTGCAAGTGGTGATATTCTTGTTTCTCAATGGCCTCATTAAGGTAGGATTGATGAAGAGCATGGGGAAAATTTCTCCCAATGAGTGTCTCCCACACCCACGCTATCATCCATAAGAATCTAGTTACCTCTAGATAAGGCAACTTCAGAAAATCCTCTTCCACCTTGAGCTCCAGCAAAGAAGGTGGGCTGAAAATATACAAGTGGTAAGCATCATAGCCTACCCCACATTGTTCACCTCTCCACTTATGGAAATTGTAGAGTGAAGGCTGATCTTGGGTTGTAACAAGGTGGTCCTCAAGTAGCAATATGAAGTTTAGATCTCCAAGGATATTTCCTCCTACATTGTGAATCAAGTTGGCCCAATGCTTCTCATATGTGGTGGACAGGAGGTCGTCATCATCATATGGCACCCTATCAATCACATGGCTCACCTCAAGAAATAACAACTACTTAACTATGGTGACCACATCATCTCCCATGCTCCCATTAGAGCATGTCCTGCAAAAAATATGGGGATCTTCTCCCCCAAAGGACACATTCAACCCATGTGCCTTTCTCCCAATCATGCTCCTGACAATAATGTGATCAATAGCAGCATAAGGAGCCATAATGAAAGTCATGTTGGTTGCCATATGTAGCAAGTGAGTATGGAAATGATCCCTCATATGCAACCAGTGCAATTTGAGCGTAAAATGCAATAGAGAATGACAAAAGATGTGGTTTTTAAACCACCTGTTTACTGCTACATTATCCTCATGTATTTGGAGAAAATGAGTGATGTATGATGCATGGTGAGCATGTCCTCCAAAATAAAAATCTTTCCCAATTCCACCAAGGGAGTGGTCATCAACATTGCTCATGGCCTCAAGTAGACCATGTAGCCTCAAAGTAAGAATGCTCCTCCTTGGAGCAACATCATGCACATATATGGTTAAGGAATCAATATGTAAATCAGCAAGTAAACAAACAATTTCCTTACCATATATTTTGCTCATGCAAAAGGAGCAGCTCGTAGATGAGTCTCTTTCCATCCTCAAGGAAAAAGGAGGTGACTGAGTTAACTCTTCCAAAGAGTTAGGTGCATGGATAACTCCCATGCCAAATGTATAAGTGGGAGGGTTGCTACCCTTCCTCTGCTTCTCCTGCCACAACGCAAAAACTGAAATGAGAGTGGGTGTGGATGATGTTGAGAGACTACTTCTCTCCTTCTTGAGGCTACCCCAGACTCTCAGCACTGTATCAAGACCTTCCAAGGTCTCCACTCTTCTGAAATCAATGATTTGTGCCTCAACAGGTGAAGCACTCATCCTCCTTTGCTGATCTAGTGGTCTCCTTGGTGCAATGTCTCCATGCAATGAGACATCCTCAACACGAGGTGACTGAACATATGAATGGAGAATACCCTCCATGCTTCCACTACACAATCCAATCACCTTCTTAGGTGCATCAACCTTCTGCAATGGATAGGAATGAGATGGGCTCTCTTCCCTATCTTTACTTTGTGTCTCCATGGTTCTACACCTTCTCATTGACGGCACATGTAGATCATGAATTGTACCTTGATCTCCATACATGAGATCTTGGGGATTTTCTTGCCATGCCACAAGAATCCCTCTTGTTGGACCAAAAGCTCCTTCTCCCTCTGCTTGAGGTGCTAGATAAAATCTAGATCTAACGGTGTTGTTTCCCTTTATCTCTGCAACAAAATGGGGCAACCTCCCAATGGAATGATCCACCTTTGAAGAAGAGATATCTCTGTTATTTTTTTCAAAGGTGTGGGAAGGTAGTCTTGCCTCTAGCAAGGCATGATGCAATTTTTCAGCCCTTTCCATGTGTTTCTGAAATGGATCTGTGTTTTTATGCAGGGCTTTCATTTGAGTTCTTTGGCTTGAATTGACCATATTTTCTTCATGAACTGTCTTATCAAAGATTTCCACTAATTTTTTAGTGAAACTTATGTATGATGAATTTTTTACATTTCTGCAAAAAAGAAACTCAAAATTCAACCAAGCATAGGCCTTACCTCCCAAATGTAAGGCTGCAATTCTGATGGCTTCCTCTTCAAGAATTTGGTGCAGTTGCAGGAAGGTGTCCAGCTCTTTCACCCATTATTTGGCTGAAAATGTAGGTGACCCTTCAAAGGTTGATAGAGTGAATCTATCACTCTACTTTCTACTCTTCACCTTGGCCTTGCAATGCTCTAAAAAACAGAACTAATTTCTGAGTTTCAGGGCTTGAGACTCATCTTTCTTCAAGAAATCTCTAAGAGTTTCCCCCTTAGTCATCACTTCTTCTTCTTATATCTGTCTCAAGGTAGATATGAGCTTAAGATTGTGACGTACATCACAGTGTGTGGCCGCATGCTCACACCCACTATGTGAAGATCTAGAGTTTTACTGAGGTTTAAACCCTTTTGGATATTCTTCATACATCTCCCTTCTGAGTTGCTTGAGATCTTCATGAATGCTCTGAATAGATTTAGGAAGAAGATTTGTGAGCTTATCTTCCTTCTTTCCTCCAAAAGTTGTAGTCTTCCTCCTACTTCTATTTCTTTCTTCTTGATTTGAATAGGAAGTGGAGGGTACTTCCTCTTCTATTTTCTCATCCTCCTTGGGAAGGTTATTCATGGATCTGAAAACAGATGAGAGTAATATCACCCTCTCCATCATTATATTCTCTGTTCTTCTCTTCTCACTTTATCTAAAAAATTGATCTCACAGGCTGAGCTAGAGATCAAGCTTTGATACCACTGTAATGATCCTTTTTCAGGAATTTCAACAAGGTGCTTAAGAGAAATGTTGTATAAGTAAAAATGTGCAAAAATAATGCAGATCAGGACTTGTTTCCTCTTATTTATGTTTTATGTGACTTATATATGGAATTTAATCTAAAAAAAATCAGTTTAGATACATTAAACAGATCTCCCAAAAACTAGACTAGCTAAAAAGAACCCAAAGAGGAAGGCTGCAGCCAAATGCAAGCACTTCTTCAGCGATTGCACAGTTTTAGCAGATGTTCAGTGGAGATCAGCAAGGAGGTTTATATTTCAGTAATACAACAAAAAATAAAAATTATGATGAAGCCATTTCATTATACATTAGAACGTATGAGTCAATACAGTAAGAAATCTTCAGGAAAGAGAGCTAAAACACATGTATATTTGCATAAATGACTCAAAAACGTTATTTTTATGGAGCTTCAGTAGCTGGAAGTTACAACTCAGATCTAGGAAAGATATGTGGACAAAACATCAGATCTATTTCAGATCTGGAAGCTAGATAGTCTCCTCTTCAAGATCCACTTGGAATTTTGGCAAAAGCATGCATAGATAAGAGTAGATCTGAGAAACAAGTTGCAGATCTGGAAATTTATGCAGTAAATTTCTGAATATGAAATTTCATTACAATGGATCAGATCTAAACAGAACATATATCAGCAAGATAATCCATGGATCACCAAGTGGAAGGCAAAGCCCAGCACTAGAGATCTCTGATCTAAACTATGAGCAAGACACCATGAAAATCCTCATATAGAAATAACGCAGTCTACTCATGGGAACATCGCTGTAGCTCAAATGAAATAGAAAACTAATTTAAAATTGCAGATCTTATGTACAAAGAAATGAGACACTCTTTCAGGAGGTCAAAGGACCCACTCCATAGGAAAGAGGCTCCCAAAATACACTAGATCTCTACAGATCTAGACTCCCACTTGCTGCAGCTCACAAGACAGCTGAACCCTCAAGATGAGTAGCACTGTAATGTAAGATGGAGCTTGGCCTCAAGCCTGATAGTGGTTCAATTCAGCAAACACTCCTCCAAAAATCCTCAAATGAAGAGGTGAAACCCCTACATAGGAATTCCAAATACAATCCTCCACTAAACAGAAGAGAATGGTATTTGTCTAAGCAGACAAATACTCAGAAATATGATCAATCAACAACCTTTTCTTGAGTCTTTCCCTTCCTTATATAATATTAGGGTTTGCAAAACCATAAACCATCTTCATTCATTTTTCCCCTTTCACATGGAGGACCTCCTCATAGGATTGTGCTGATCATCTAGGAGGTTCATTGTATCTAGACTGCTTTATGATTTGGTATTGTTGACCCGGTCAAATAGCTTGAACATTGGGCATTGATTTATTCTCATGTTTAGGAGTTTTTTTTTGGTCTCCTTTACATTTGATTCATAAAACATAAAAATAAAATGACATTGAATATTCCTACTAGCTTGGGCTAGTTAGGAACATTACATTGGATGGCATTGGCCTGGATACCCAAAGGTGTTACTTATAGAATCCAACATATCTGTCCGAGATTCTTATGAAGGGGAAATCTGGATGGTAGGAAATATGCTTGGGTGAAATGGGACAAAATTGCAAAACCTAAACAATGGGGAGGATGGGGATTAAAGGATTTAAATTTATTTGCAACTGATCTTGCAACAAAAATGGGATGACAACTCTTAACATCTTACAGTATTTGGAAAGAGGTGGTATACCACAAGTACATTTCTTCTTTAACTACATTGTACTAGATTCATGGCCCAAACAAGTACAGGACTAGAACTTCTTCTATCTGGAGAGCCATCTCATACTCCATCTTAGTAAGTAAAATAGGACTGGCTTGGTGCATTGGATCTGGTGCACTTGTTAGTATCAGTATAAATACTTGTTCTAGCTGTGGGAATGATAACTAACTATCAATGGAGCTCGAAAAACTTCTGCATTTTGCTGGGATCTCACAAATATCACAAATCGTTGATGGTGAAAACTCAAATTGGATCACATAGGCGTGGAAATAGTCTCAGGCTCTTGGGATTCCTGACATTTGGCATGATGATTGGAACAGATATATTAGAGCACTCGAGGTATCACATGTTAGAATTATTTAAAGAGAGGATGAGCTTATTTGGGTTGTTTCTCCCCGTGGTCAATATACCCCCAAAGAAGGATATGCCATGCTTATTTTGGAACAAGAGCCCAATGTCCCTGATTGGTGGTGGTGACCTCTCTAGAAACTTAAGGTGCCTCCTAAAGCTTGACTATTAATTTGGTGCATGCTAGAAAATAAAGCACCAACCGAGGATAATCTCTATAAGCGCTCCTTCCATGGCCCCTCATGATGCAGTCAATGCAATGAACAAGGTGAAGACATTGACCACCTTTTTTTGTTGTGCCCATATACTATTTTGTTCTGGAAACATATATATATATATATATATATATATATATATATATATATATATATATATATATATATATATATATCACTAGACATCAGCATCAGATGGCAAGGGTACAAGCTCATCTCAACCTGGTAGACCTGGTGGAAATTTGCACCATCACTGAAAATCCGTAACCTACCCCTACTTGTATGTTAGGGAATTTGGTTGGCTCGTATCAAGATCATCTTTCAGGACACCCATATCCAATGGCTTACCATTTGTAACAACATTTTTTCCCTATATCTATTGATCCCTGAGGAAGAACCCAAGAAACAAACCAGGCACATCATCCCTGAATTTATTGACAAATAATACCCTTGGGCATATTTTGATGGATCTACCAGAAATGATGGTTATGAATTTGGTGAAAATTTTATTCATATTAGACTGTCATTTTTACATGCTCAAAATGGTTTTAGGTCGGGGCACAAACAATTATTCAAAATTAAACAGCCTCAGGCTTCTTCTCATATTTTCACTTGATAAAAATTGCAACAGGATTTAGATCTTTTGGGACTATAAAATTGTTATAAATTGGATCAACAATATATATATCGATGTCACGTTCACACACTTAGTGGTTTACTAGATGAGGTTATTAATTTAAAATCACTCTTTGATTTTATTATATGCTAACACATATACATGGAAATGAACCAGATTTCTGATCGCCTTTCCAAAGAAGTCACGTAGCTACCATGGGGTCAATGGTTGATACATGAACAACTAGAACAAGAGAAGTACCACTATTATCACATTACATTTATTGAGGATGTTGGAGTTGATGGGTCGAATGATCTGAACACATGATTTTTTGGTTGTCTTTTATTTTGTTATATATTTTCTGGATGGTTTTGATGGACATTTACATATTTTATTTTAGTACTTTATCATGTAAATATTTATGGTTTTTACAGCCTTTACTATGAACTGTTATGGGATAGATGGTTTGGACCATCTTTGATATATTCATAACACTTTATGCAGTTGATACAACATGTAATTTTTTATCATTTTTTATTAATGGAAATTATGATTTTTTCGTGGGAAAAAAGATTTATAAATATGATTTGCAAATCATTATATTTAGATATATCAATATTAATAAATAAATTAAAAAAATCATATATTTTAGTTATTAAATTTTTAATAATAATAAATAATTATAAAATATAATATTTTAACTGAATATGAATTTCAGAATGCAAACTTTTGTGATTCATAATATTGTGAGAGAATACTTTTGGTAAATCACATTTCAATTTTTTTTCGACATGTTTCGAACCACCTAGTGTGGTTCATCATCATGACTTCGATGAAAGTATTGATCCAACTATAAAATTATATACGGTAGAGATAAAAAATGGCTAGAGAAATGAATGTTAAAGGAATTAATAAATTAATCAAAATGAACATTATATAATTAATACAAATCAATATAAACTTTAAAATTGTAATAAAATAATGTTATAATAATATCTTATTATTATTTTGATATTATTTCAAAAATATAACTTTGATTTAATAATAAGAAAATAAAATAATAATTTTGAAAATAATAAAATAAATAAAAAGGGGTATTATATATATATATATATATATATATATATATATATATATATATATATGGGACATCATTAATAATAATAAGAAGAATAAATTAATTTATAAATAAGGAAACTAAAATAATACAAGGGAACAATGGAACTACCAAAAAATAAAATCATGAAAAAGAAAAATAATTAAGAATCGACCTAAAAGAAGGGAGACTAGCACTAAGAAAGAAAGGAGAAGTGGAAGGTCACTAATTTAGGGAAAAAGTGACAGGATCCAGCAACTGCTAATCTTCCACCCATCTTCTAATTTTCCACCCATCATCCCTATTAAGCGTGAAAGACCTTTTTTCAATTTTATTTTCCTCCCTAAACTTACGGTGATGGAAGTGGTTGATCCTTGCAATGACACTAGAATATTCTAAACAAGCATGGTGTTTGTTTTGGAAGTTGTTGATCCTTGCAATGACACTAGAATCTTCTAAAAAAATGTGGTGCTTAGTTTTTTCAGCATGTTCCCCCAAATCTTAGGAATGTGTCCTACAATGTCCGATATCAGTTTCCTGTTCATGAATCCTTTGATTTATAGAGCTACAAGTTTCTCAAATGTGCGACAATTTATAGGGCTGCATGTTTCTCCGATGTACAAGGTCCCACAGGAACATGGGATTAGATAAACACCTTTCATGTCGTTTGGGTCCAATGGGTCTTTGACGGATATGAGGGAGCTACAAATAGTGTTCATGGGTCTAAAAGTAGAAGAGATCTTGTGCTTCCTTAAAATCTGAGCAATCATATCAATGGTACCTTGGGCAATAATCATTTTAATCATAATACTTAATTATATAAAAAATGTTTATTTTTAAAATATTCACAATTAAATTTAAAATTTGAAAAATATTTTTTTTGTAAATTTATTTTAGAAATTTTATTAAAAAAAAAAATTTAAAATTACACTAAATTTGATTATATTGTTTTACCATTTTTCCCATTGTTAGGTTATTAAGAAGGTTATAAGTTAAAAATTAATTTATAATTTTTTATTAACTTGTGGCTAAAATCACTAGGTCTTTGTAACTTTTAAGGTTTTATATTGCTTTCAGGGTTCGTATAATGTTTAGGGTGAATTTATAAGAAGAAATTTGTGAAGCTCTTGCTGAATATGATAGTGTTCACATAAGTTTTTCATATCATATATTCAATGTTTGAGAGATTTTAATCAAATTTTGATCTATTTCATTAACGAGTGGAGCACTCATTCATTTATAAGTGCAACTTGTTTAGTTCCATTTATTTATTTATTGATAATTGTTTATGTCATAAGAAAGTTAACAAGAACCCCTTTAACTCTAAATTCTTCTTGTAAAATGTTCTCAACAATATTGGAAGTATCTTTCTTAAAAATGAACCTACCTTTCAAAAATTCTTATTGTGGAATTTAATGACAATAAATATCGTTTCATGGGACCACTGGAGGCATGACTTACTAAGAAAATACCTAATGTTTATTTTCCTCTGGATAACAAATCCATATGTAGTGTGTTGCAAAACATTGTCTTAGTGTGCTTGCACCTAGTATGTCAAGTGTCAAAGTCAAACATTATAAGAACTTCTCTTATGGAGTATTTGATGGCATGAAATTTTATTAATTTTGAAAATAGGATTATTTCAAATTTTTACATATATTTACATATTTATGCTATATGAACAAGATTAATAGTTTCAATGTAGCATAGTCCCTACCTCTATCGCTATAGCTAATTAATTGATTAAAGATTATACGAAATGCACAAAAAACTTTGCACAATGAAAGAAAAAAGGTTTCCACACAAATCTCTCTCCACAATGAAATCTCTATGCAAAAATATCTCCACACAATGAAATATTTTCTCACAAGCTTCAACGGGTAGTTTAATTGACACATGTACTCATTAAAATCAAGTAAAACAACAACTAGAATACGTGAAATTGTGAGGCATATCTTACTTATCTCCCCACCCCACTCTAAGAAATAAACCTTAAGAACATTTACTAGACTTGTGTAGAGCTTTTCTTGTGCAAAGGTTTCCCTATGCAGAAATATTTGCATAAGAAAAGCTCCACACACTCCTTTACATGAAAATCTTTGCACACTGTTTAAAAATTTTAAACACTAGTTTTTAAGATTACATGCCTTCCTTCAAAAAAAAAATCAACAACACATGTTCCTAAATGCTTAATTTTACATGCTTTGAATTAAATGATTAACTGCTAAAAATATAATTAATTTCATGAATTTAATAAAATGTTAATAGTTTCAATAATGTCATTACTAGTGTGGAAATTTTTAAAATTAATAGTCATCTCTTACTTAGCTCCTCATCCCATGCTAGGAAATAAACCATGAAAATATTTACTAGACTTGTGTGGAGATTTACCAGTGCAGAGCTTTCATTGTGTCGAAAGCTTGCACAAGAAAAGCTCTGTACATTGTTTAAAATATTTAGTTTACATTTTTTCCTTAAAAAAAAAGGAAAATAATAAACACTACCTGTTCCTAAATGCTTAATTTTACATGCTTTGAAAAAAATGATTAACTAGTAAAAATACAATTTCATGAATTTAATAAAACATTAAATATATAGTTTCAATAATGCCATTACCATTGTAGAAATTTGTAAAAGTAATAGTTATCTCTTACTTATTTCATGAATTGAATAATAACTTCAATAATTTCATTACCATTGTGGAAATTTGTAAATGTAATAGTTGTCTCTTACTTAGATCCCTAGCCCAAGCTAATAAATCAATCTTAAAAACATTTACTAGAATTATGCGGAGCTTTTCTTGTTGTGAAAAGCTTCGCACACTATTTAAAAACTTTAGTTTACATGCCTTCCTTTCAAAAAAAATTTAAAAAAAATCGACGCCGCTTGTTTCCGATGGGTAAAAATACAATTTTGTGTGGAAATTTGTAAAATTAATAGTTGTCTCTTACTAATCCTTAGCCCATACTAATAAATAAACCTTTAAAACATTTACTAGACTTGTGTGGAGCTTTAATAAAAAAAAATTCTTAATAGTAAAAATAGGTAAAACAATTTTGGCAATTATCAATACCATTCCTTTGTTCTAGTACCAGCACTCCATCCAACCATTCGGAGTCACCCATCACGTGGAATCACCCTCCGGCTGGGCTGATCAAGTTGAATTTTGATGGCGTTCCCAAAGGAAATCCGGGAACAGTAGGATTCGGTGGCATATTTCACGATTCGGTTGGTACCCCCCTTATGATATTATTTGGATCCATCGGATGGGACTCCAATAACTCAGCGAATTGGAAGGTCTGTGGCAAGGGCTCTGTCTAGCTCAGGAGCACAATTACTTCCCCATAGAGGTAGAAGGAGACTCTCAAATTCTCATTAATGCAACTACTCACATCCTCATGGGAGCCTTTGCTTCAAAGGTTGCTAAGAGCTGGCGCCTTGCTGCAAGATTTGAGCTCATAGAACAATGGCTAAAGCACCATCGGGTAATTTCCTTCAAACACATCAAACGCTCGAGTAATAAAATTGAAGATCTGCTTGCAAATAAAGGAGTAGACTATGAACATGCACTCCACTCAGGTCCTCTCAATAATATCAATGATACCTCTCTCAAACAGGAATGCAATAAGCTGGTGCACATGGATGCTACACTCTCGAATGCGAGTGAACATTAACGGCAGGTGGACGATGAGCCCAACACGTGACACATAGCTCAGCCACATGGTCATGCATGGGCTCAAGACATGGGCATTTATATCTGCCAACTTCTCTCAACGCTGCAACATTAACTTGCCTGAACGTCAATGCGGCTACTACCCTTTCAAAATGCCTCCGCGCTGCAGCATTCCTCCATCGCCTTCAATCTACATTTTTCCCTCTGTGGTCTCAGAGCCGAGCTCTCGAACGCCCACAAGGAGGCGGTGCAACCTCTTTTGTTGCATTGTTCTTGCCCCTAGTCACCACTTCTCCCATAGCCTCCATTGCAACTTCAATTGTGTTCTAGAGGCTTCGATTCCGCAACCTTATTCTCCCTCTACTCAGCCTTCATTGCCCATCTACATCTCCATCACCTCCAACAACTCTATTATGCCCAAGCAACACCGAATGCACTGTCGCTGAGGCAGTGGGCGTGGGTGGGCGACTCATCCTCCACATTCCATCCACTCTGAGTCTTCATCTCCATATCCTAATGAGGTTTTGGGCCACTATCCTGCAACTCGCAGTGGCAGAGGCCAAGTTCATGAGTCAAGAAGGTCTCGCTTTGTCTCTCTGTTTGGCACTTCGGCGTTGCGCCACCATACCATTCTCTCCTCCCCACCTTTTCCTCATTTGGAGATGCTGCCTTCTTCACCTACTGAGCACTCTACCCAATTCCACTACACCTATGCTCTCAACTGCCCTCGCATCACAGCCATCATTTCCATCAACTTCAAGGAGGAAGCTTCCCTTGCTGCTAGCCATAGCCCCAGAAAAAAGCTCAGAAAATCCACCATTAACTCAGCCCCTCTTTTTCCCTCTCGAAAGTATGAAGCCCTTCCTATCATTCAGGGTGCCCTATCCTCCAACAACAATGGCAAAGGTAGCAGCAGCAGTGGTAGCAGTGGCGGTGATAGCTCAGATTTTTCTGGAGAAGAGGGTTGCAAGGACAGTGCACGCACCGCCATAACTCCTAAACCAGCAGCGCCACCAACGAAGAATGCAGATGACTCCTTTGATGAGTACATGTGCCTCATTGTGGAGGAACCACTACCTCCACACAATGACACCTAGTTAGAACAATTTTTTTTACTCAGTTCAGTTAATTTTCTAGGTCACTATGTCTCTTTTGAATATTTTCATAATTATAAACTATTTTTTGTATGAAGTTGGTTTCTCCTATGTGGGCAGTTGCAGTAAGACTGGTTTGACTGGTTTCCCCATCTGGGGCAGTCACTATTTTGATTTTTTGACTTATAATGCCTCTGGAATTGACTAGTTCAGTGATTATAGAGGCCAGACAATCCTTGTACCATATGTTATATTAATAGAATTAGTCTTACTTAGAAAAAAAAATAGGTAAAACAACATCAACTAAATATGATTTGAAATAAATGATTAATTGGTAAAATATATTATTAATTGCATGAATTTAATAAAACATTAAAGCTATAGTTTCAATAATGTCATTACCACAATGGAAATTTGTAAAAGTAATAGTCGTCTCTTACTTAGTTCCCCAACCCACACTAAGAAATAAACCTTAAAAATATTTACTAGACTTGTGTGGAGATTTTCTTGTGCGGATCTTTGCTTGTGAGAAGCTTTCACTATGAAGAAATCTTTGCACAGTGTTTTATATGCAAAGCTCCACAAATTGTTTAAAAACTTTAGTTTACATGTCTTCCTTTCACAAAACAAACAAACATAAAAAAATCAATGCCACATGTTCCTAAATACTTAATTTTACATGCTTTGAAATAAGTGATTAAGTGGTAAATATATAATTTCATGAATTTAATAAAACGTTAAAGTTACAGTTTCAATAATGCCATTACTAGTGTGGAAAATTCTAAAAGTAATTGTCATTTAAGCTAAATGGTAAAAATATAATTTCACGAATTTAATAAAATGTTAAATCTATAGTTTCAATAATTTCATTACTAGTGTGGAAATTTGTAAAATTAATAGTTGTCTCTTACTTAGCTCCCCAACCCATGCTAAGAAATAAATCTTCAAAACATTTACTAGACTTGTGCGGAGCTTTGCATGTGGGGAGCTTTCACTGTGCAAAAACATCTGCAGAAGCAAAGCTCTATTGTTTAAAAACTTTAAACACTATTTTTTAATAAATGTTTAAGTTTAAATGTGTTCCTTTAAAAAAAAAAAAATCAACGCCACTTGTTCCTAAATTCCTAATTTTACATGATTTGAAATAAATGATTAACTGGTTAAAATATAATTAATTTCATAAATTTAATAAAAATTTAAAGCTATAGTTTCAATATGCCTTCCTTTAAAAAAAAAGAAAAAAAGCAATGCCTTGTGTTCCTAAATGCTTAATTTTACATGCTCTAAAGTAAATTATTAACTCGTTAAAATATGATTAATTGCATGAATTTAATAAAAAGTTAAAGCTATAGTTTCAATAATGCCATTACCAGTGTGGAAATTTGTACAAGTAATAGTCATATCTTACTTATCTCCCTAGCCCACGCTAAAAAATAAACCTTAAAAATATTTATTAGACATGTGTGGAGCTTTGCTTGTGTGGAGCTTTCACTATGTGGAAAGCTCCACACACTGATTTACATGCAAATCTCCGCACATTATTTAAAAACTTTAAACCCCATGTGTTAACAAATTTTTTATTTTACATGCCTCGTTCCTGATACAAAAATCTTCATCGGGCACCTGGCACCCACGTTGTTGTGTATTAAACGTCACCTACTGCATGTGTTATGAAACAAGCTCCAAAAATAGAAGAAAATAGAGATTGACACCTTAGAAATAGGCCACTTCGAGGGGGAAACCTCCAATACATTACATAAATGAAAAATTCTTGGATGATACAAATGAAAAAACCTCCTTTCTATATATAGGAGTCCATGGGGCCACAATGTAATCCTAGTCGACCTAACAATAATAATGTAATGGCATAATAATAACAATATGGAGGCTACAGGGGTACAACAATAACAATAAGGGGGTTAAACTAACAAAAATAAGGGACTATACTAGTAATATAGGGACCTAACATGCTCCTCTCCTTTAAAAAAGTGTTGTCCTCAACGCTTGAGTAGCTCTGGGTGTTTCTATATAAAATTCTCATCCTCCCATGTAAAATATTCAGTGGGTAAGTTCTTCCATTTGATGAGATACTATGAGATTGATCGATTTCGTAGTTGTCGAGCTCTTGTTTTCGTGACTGCTTCAGGTTCCAATATGATTTTTCCTTCCTCATCAAGTTCTAACAATATTGTTTGAACTGGAAGTTTGTCCCCTATAACCTTCTTTAAGCATGAAACATGGAAAACTGGATGCACTCGCAAAGAAGTAGTAAGCTCCAATTTGTATGCCATAGTACCAATCTTTTGCAACACCTTGTAAGGACCATAGCACATTGGCGATAATTTATTATCCTTCTTAGCTTTCTTAAGGGACATTTGTTTGTATGGTTGTAGCCGTAAAAATACCCAGTCTCCTACATCAAAACTTCTCTCGCTGCGATGTTGATTTGCTTGTTGTTTCATTCGATTTTGTGCCAAATTTAGTTTATCCTTTAAGAGTTGGAGAACTTCTTGTTGATGCTCAATGTGATCTTCCACTGCTTGAACCTTAGAATTTTATCTTAAAGAAGATGTGATGGATGGTGGATGATATCCATAAAGTGCCATAAATGGGGTCATTTTTGATGTAGTATGGAAGGAAGTGTTATACCACCATTTAGCCAGAGGTCACCACTTGACCCATTGTGTTTGCTTATCAAATACAAAACAACGAAGATATCCTTCCAAACATTTATTCACTATCTCAATTTGACCATCAGATTGAGGATGATAAGATGAGCTATGAGCTAGTCGAGTAACCAAACAAGAAAATAATTATGTCCAAAAATTTCCAGTAAAAATGGGATCTCTATCACTTACAATAATCTTTGGGTTTCCATGTAGCTTTTGAATTGTTTCCATAAATGCAGTAGCAACTGTACTTGCTTTAAATGGATGAGATAATGCAAAAAAGTGTGCATACTTGGTAAGTCTATCAACTACCACCATGATGACACTCTTTCCTTCGGAATTAGGTAAACCTGTGATAAAATCCATTGAAATCTCCTCCCAACGTTGACTTGGAATGGATAAAGGTTGTAGAAGACCTGAGGTCTTAATTGTCTCAACTTTATTTTTCTGGAAAACCAAACATCCTGCCACAAACTTTTGAATATCAGATTTAAGGCCATCCCAAAAAAATTCTTTCTTCACCCTGTGGTATGTTTTTAAAAATCCTTAGTGTCCTCCTAAAGGAGAAGTGTTCAATTCCAAAATAATATTTTGTTTTAGTTGGGAATTCTTGCAAATATATAAGAGATATTTGTACCATAGGGAATCATTTTTCCAACTAAATGTATCAGATGTACAAGGATCTTGCTGCAACTTTTGAATGAGTATCGACACCTCTTCTTCCTTCTTCCATTCATCCCTTCCTTCAGTTATCCAATATGATTGGATAATAGAAATGGCACAAAACAATGCTTCCACCTCTTCATCATTTCTTGAGAGTGCATTTGCAACAACATTTACCTTCCATTTTTTGTAGATGATTTCAAAGTCATGACCCAAAATCTTTGTGACCCATTTTTGTTGCTCTTCTGAAGATAATATTTGTTCCAAAAAGTATTTAAGACTATCATGATCAGTTTTTACCTTGAAATGTATTCCCATTAGGTAAGGTCGCCATTTATTTAGTTCATTTAGTATTGCCAACATTTCCTTTTCATAAATAGCTTTCTGTAAATACTTTCCTTTGATTGGACGACTTTAAAAAGCAATGGGTCTTCTTTCTTGCATTAAAACATCACCAATTCCATTTCCTGAGGCATCACATTCCACAATAAAGGTTTTTGTGAAGTCTGGCATAGCTAAGACTAGTGTTAGGCACATTGCCTCTTTAAGATGTTCAAAGGCCTTAGTTGCTTCAGGAGCCCATGAAAATGCATATTTCTTCAATAATGTTGTTATAGGTGTTGATATTCTCCCATAATTCTTAACAAACTTGCAATAATACCTTGTTAACCCGAGAAATCCACACAACTGATTTATGGTTGTGGGGACTTTCCATTCCTTAATGGCTTTAATTTTGTTAGGGCCTAACTTAACACCCCTGTGAGATACAATATGACCTAGATATTCCACCTCTTGTACTCCAAAGAAACATTTGGATGTTTTTGCATGTAATTATTTCTCCTCCAATAGTTTTAGCACCCTTTCAACATGTTGAACATGATCCTTCCAAGACCTACTGTAGATTAGTATATCATCAAAAAATAATAGCAAAGAAGGGTTTGAAAATGGAATTCATAAAACCTTTAAATGTAGAAGGTGCATTGGTAAGGCCAAAAGGCATGACCAAAAATTCATAATGACCCTCATGAGTTCGAAATGTTTTTTTTGGAATATCTTCAGTCTTCATTCTAATTTGATGATATCCTGAACGAAGATCCAACTTGGTAAAATAAGTTTCTCCGTGTAATTCATCCAATAATGCATCAATCACAGGATGAGAAATTTATCTTTAATAGTGAGCTTATTGAGCTCCCTATAATCCGGACACATGCACCATGATCCATATTTCTTGTGCATTAATACTACTGGAGCAGAGAAAGAACTTCGACTAGGTTGAATTATACCAGCCTCTAACGTTTCTGCAATCATACATACAATTTCGCTCTTTTGGACATAAGGATATCTGTAAGGCCTGATGTTTGGAGGAACACTTACTAGAATCAAATTAATAGCATGATCATGATCACTAATAGGTGGGAGTCCTTTGGGAGTTTCAAACACCTTGTTATTATTGTCCAAGACTTTTTGGAGATCTAGATAAATAGATGATTTTGATGTTGGAACTTCTAGTGAGCATAATTGTGAAATTACGCCTCGTTGTTATTTCTTCAGAAGATTTGTCATAAAATTAGAGCTTATTATCTTTCCTTACTTCCCTGTGATACCCCATAATTTGATTTCCTTTCCTTTCGAAAAAAAATTGAAGAAAATTTCTTGAAAATTAAAAGCTACCGTCCCCAAAGATTGTAACCATTGTACTCCTAGTACAACATTGGCACCTCCCATTGGGATGGAAAGCATTGGAATATTAAATAAATATTCCCCCATGGCTAGCTTGATATTATGGCATTTTCCAGAGAAATTTATAGTTCCTCCATTTTCAACCATCACTTGACATTCTGGTGCTAGATATAGGAAACAATTCAATTCCTTGGATACCTTACAATGAATAAAATTATGGGTACTACCCGAGTTAATCAACACTATTACCTTTTTCTTCTTGATATGTCCTTCTATATTTAGAGTTTGAGGAGTGGTAATTCCTGCCAATGAATTACACGATATGGTCAGACTCATTTATTCTTCTTCTAGGGTTGGTTCCAGGTGTATATCCTCTTCTTTTGAAGTTTCTTGTTCATTTTCTTCCTCCTATTCACAATCTATGTAAAATAATTTATTCTTAGCACACTTATGACCTTTAGTATATTTTCCATAACAACTGTAGCAAATCCCTTTTGCTCTTTTTTCTTCCAATTGTTGTGGTGTCAACCTTGTAGGTTTTTGAAGTCTAGGAGTAGCAACACTTCCATCTTTATAGATGTGAGTGGTAGGCTTCCTTGTCGCCATAATTTTACATTCAATTTCTCTTCCCAACATGAATGCCTTCTCCAATGAATTAGGTTCCCAAACGTGAACTTCATGTTGGATTTTAACCTTTAAAGTCCCTATGAAGGCATCAATCCCGTGTTTCTCCCGAATATCAGTTACCCTTATATTCAATTTTTGGAAGTCCTCAATGTGCTCCACCACTAAACTATTTTGTTTAAGATTTATCAATTGGCTAAAGAAGGTGTTGCTCTTTGTATCCTCATAATGTGCTATCATTTCCTCCGTAAAATTTGACCAAGTGACAATTTTTTTATTGGAGCAAAGCCATCAATACCATACAAATGTATGTTGTTCTAAATGTAAAGTTGCAGTGTGTACCTTTTGTACGTTTTGCACATTATTGAGATCAAAATATTTCTCCATCTGTAGTATCCATGTTACGGGATCCTTGCCTTCAAATTTTCTCATATCCATCTTTGGAATATGGTGGTTCTTAAATCCAACATTAAATTTTATGAAATCACGATTAACATTTATTTTGTTCTCATCATGAGTTTCCTCTACTATCTTTTCTCCATTAGGAATAATTTATTGTATCAAATTTGACAAACCTTCCTTCAAACCTTCTATTTTTACTTCCATACCATTCTTCAAATCATCCATTATATCTTCCATGCTTTTATTCAAAAAAATTATTTCATTTTTTGTTGCTTTTTGCGAGAGCGAAATTTGGTGCACTTTCTCTTGTAATTTTGATATGTCATGTTGCATTTCTTCATCTTCATGAGCCATAGTAGAGCCTTATGAAGGATTAATGGGTGCTGAATTATTTTTAGGGGGAATTTTATAACCGAATACTGATATCTATTCTACAATATTCCCTTGGAATCAATTCAAATTGATTCTTCATATAAGACTTATGTAATTCGAAAAAAAATACACACCTTTTTCTTGCTTTTGAGGAGCTCGATATTGAAATTGAATTATCTCGGTGATTTTGGATCTTCAATATCTGAAATTAGGCCCTCTAGTAGCACTCTGAATCTTCTTTCGAATGCCACAAGTCTGACCTGATTTGGATTCTTCAGGGCAAATTTATGCCCAATCTCCCACAATGACCAAATTATGGACCGATTTAGTAGAGCAAACTTGCACGACGTGCCACGTATCATTGTTTCCTCCTTTAGCCCTAAAATTGATACACAAGAAACTATAGTCTGTTTAATTGTGGCCACATCTTACAGAATTCCAATCCGACACTCAGAGAGAGAGTTATGATGATTCTCCCATGGTCACCTCTTTGAGTTGAAATTTGGGAGCCTAAAACAACCCTAACTTCCATAGATCATATCTTCGCAAATATTGTGAACCAAGATCTGAAATTTGTACAGGAAGTTTCGTAGGATTTCAGCTTCGCTCTATAAAAAATTTAGCTTCTAAACCTTCGTATAACAAAATTTGTAGTGCAAATTCCATGATGACCTATTTTAGGTGAAATTCGAGAGCCAAAAACAACCCTAACTTCCAGATCATATCTGAAATTTTTACATGAATTTCCTCGCGATTTTGGATTCACTCTGTAAAAATTTCAGCTTTTGAAACCTCATAGGAAAAAATTTATAGCAAAAATTCAATGATGACCTTTTTGGAGCAGCGAAACCCTAGAATCCAAAGCTCTGATATCAAATGTTATGAAACCAGGTTCAAAAATAGAAGAAAAATGAGATCAACACCTTAGAAATAAGCCACTTCGAGGGGGAAACCTCCAATACATTACATAAATGTACAATTCTTGGATTATACAAATGATAAAACCTCCTTTCTATATATAGGAGTCCATGGGGCCACAATGTAATCCTAGCCGACCTAAAAATAATAATGTAAGGGCACAATAATAACAATATGGGGGTTATAGGGGTACAAAAATAACAATAAGGGGGTTACACTAACAACAATAAGGTACTATACTAGTAATATAGGGACCTAACAACATACTTAATTGAAGTTTCCCTTGCTTGTTTTGCATTTTGTATTGGATACTGACCATGTATCCCAATCATACTCATTTCCCATCTCACCTGACCCATGCACATATCGTCGTCACCCTCTTCTCATCTTGTCCAGGGTGCCCATCATGAAGTTGTGTCGCTCGATGCTTTAAATATCTCGCTTCTCATCGACTCATGCATGAAATATGTCTATGGGTTCCTAGGTACCTTGCCTTCGTGTGGGTGTTCCCAAGGAACTCTCCTTCTTGTCGTGCACTTTGCATGATTCCCACGGATCCACTTCATACAACCAATCCGCTAAACATCCGATCTATGTTTCCAACGTATCATTCCAATGCTCCACACCCATTACATCATAGGGCTTGTCTTTTTATGGTTTCTAAGTTACCAAGAATCTTGATGGGTGCTTATTTTTTCATGGTGCCAAATTGAGGTCCTGAAAATCCTTTACTTATATGTAACGTTGTTTGTTCATTTGTTTGGGTGGGCACCCCTTCATAGGTTGAGCTGACCCACCATGTGTCGTGCAGGCACACCCCTTCATTAAGGCACCTCAGCGTGTTCGTCATGTAATGCCCCATCGAGCACCTAGGAACCCCAAGGCATGGATTCCCACGTCGCCATGTATCACACGCTAACTCATTTCTCACTTCACCGAACTCACCCACGCTCGTTCAACCTATTTCACATGTCTCCCAGGTTTAATACCATTAGAAAACTCACCTCACTTGTGCCTGACCACTACTCATGTGGCTTGGTTCATGCTCGTCGCATATCTCACCCACCCTGCACCCTTCGTGGGTGTATCATCAGCACCCTCCACCTAATTCATCTTTGGTGCCCATTGTGCGGTTGTGTCACCTGGTACTCTAACTCGTCGACATGTCATCGACTTGTGCATGCAACCCCACCTATAAGCACTTGGGTGCTACGCCTTTGTGCGGGTGCACTTAGGGTTCTCAAATTTATGCTTGAAAGATTTAAAATAAATGATTAACTGGGGATACCACACTGATAAATAAACCTTAAAAATATTTACTAGAATCGTGGGGAGCTTTGCTTGTGAAAAGCTTTCATTATGTGGAAAGCTCTGCACACTACTTTACATGAAAAGCTTTGGACATTATTTAAAAACTTTAAAAATAAAGTGTTAAAGAATGTTTAAGTTTACATGTCTTCCTTTAAAAAAAAAAGAGGAAAAATTTAATTCCATGTGTTCATAAACGTTTAATTTTACATGCTTTGAAATAAATGATTAACTCGTAAAAATATGATTAATTTCATGAATTTAATAAAACATCAAAGATATAGTTTCAATAGTTCCATTACCAGTGTGTAAATTTGTAAAATTAATAGTTGTCTCTTACTTAGCTCCCTAGCCCATGCTAATAAATAAACCTTAAAAACATTTACTAGAATTGGCAGAGCTTTCACTATGCGGAAAGCTATTCACAAGCAAAGCTCTACAAGTTGCTTTAAATGCAAATCTCTGCACACTATTTAAATATTTTAAACACCAGGTGTTAAAGATTGTTTAAGTTTACATGCCTTCCTTTCAAACAAACGAAAACAGTCAATGCCAGATGTTACTAAATGCTTAATTTTACATGCTTTGAAATAAATTATTAACTCGTAAAAATATGAGTAACTTCATGAATTTAATAAAATGTTAAATCTATAGTTTCAAAAATGTCATTACCACTGTGGAAATTTGTAAACTTAAAAATCATCTCTTACTTAGCTCCCCAACCCACGCTAACAAATAAACCTTTAAAATATTTACTAGACTTGTGTGGTGCTTTGCTTGTTGTGGAAAGCTCTGCACAAGAAAAGCTTCGCACAACGTTTAAAAACTTTAGTTTACATGTCTTCCTTTAAAAAAAAAATCAATACCACGTGTTCCTAAATTTTTAATTTTACATGATTTGAAATAAATAATTAACTGGTAAAAATATAATTTCACGAATTTAATAAAATGTTAAATCATATAGTTTCAATAATTCCATTACTAGTGTGGAAATTTATAAAAGTAATAGTCGTATCTTACTTAGCTCCCCATCTCATGTTAAGAAATAAACCTGAAAAACATTTACTAGACTTGTGTGGAGCTTTGCTTATGCAGAGCTTTAATAAAAAATCTTACTTAATAGTAAAAATAGGTAAAATAACATCAACTACCAATCCAAATAAACATGCTTTGAAATAAATGATTAATTGGTAAAAATATGTTTAATTTCATGAATTTAATAAAATGTTAAAGATATAGTTTCAATAAAGTAATAGTTGTTTCTTACTTAGCTCCCCACCCCACGCTAAGAAATAAAACTTAAAAATATTTACTAGACTAGTGTGGAGCTTTCAATGTGCCAAAAGTTGTACAAATTGTTTTACATGTAAATTTCCATACATTATTTAAAAAAATTATTTTACATGTCTTCCCTTAAAAAAAAATGTCATGTGTTCCTAAATGCTTACTTTTACATGCTTTAAAATAAATGATTAACCGATAAAAATATAATTTCATGAATTTAATAAAATGATAAATATATGGTTTTAATAATACCATTACTAATGTGGAAATTTGTAAAATTTATAGTCATCTCTTACTTAGCTCCCCAACCCATGCTAAGAAATAAACCTTAAAAAAATTTACTAGACTTGTGAGGAGCTTTTCTTGTGTAGAGCTTTTACTGTGCCAAAAGCTCTGCACATTGATTTAAATGCAAAGCTTTGCAAATTGTTTTAAAAATTTAAACACCAAGTGTTAATGAATTTTTAATTTTACATGTATTCCTTTCAAAAAAAAGAAAAATATCAATGCCACGTATTCCTAAATGCTTAATTTTACATACTTTGAAATAAACGATTAACTAGTAAAATTATGATTAATTTCATGAAATTAATAAAATGTTAAACTAATAGTTTCAATAATGCCATTATCAGTGTGGAAATTTGTAAAAGTAATAGTCTTATAATAGTTAGCTCCCCATACCACGCTAAGAAATAAACCTTTAAAATATTTAATATACTTGTGCGATGCTATCACTGTGTGGAAAGCTTCGCACAAGCAAAGATCTGCACACTATTTAAAAAATTTAAACACCAGCTGTTAGTGAATTTTTAAGTTTACATGCCTCGTGCCCGCCACAGAATGCCTAGTTGGGTGCCTAGTGCCCACTTCGTCATGTAGGACATGTCATCCTACTACATGTTTTACCAAACTTGCCCTTGCTTGTTCCACACATTATGTCGATTGCCACTCATTGAGCCCAGTCATGCCCATCACACATCTTTCCAATCATGTTCTTATCATCAGTTCCATCCGCCTGACTTGGACCTGGAGCCCTTCATGTGCTTGTGTCGCTCAACGCTTCAACTGAACTTATTTTCATTGACACGTGCATAAAAGATGCCTATTGGTGCCTAGGCATATCGCCTTCGTGTGGCACTAGTACATTTATTGGAAATTCTGAGACTTGGTTCCGACACTTTTGACCAAATGTCGAAAATTTCCCCAATTTTTTTCAATCCCGCCCGAAACCATCGCTATACCGACGTCTAGAGAAATGTTTCGCAATACCGACACTTAGAAAAAGTGTCGCAATTGCGACATTTGAAGGAAGACGTCGCAATTACGACACTATGCCACAAAGCGTCGCTATTGCGACAACTGCTTCCAAACATCGCAATACCAACACTTAGACAAAGTGTCACAATTGCGACGTTTGGAGGCAGTCGTCGCAATAACGATGCTTTGTTTGCGACACAATGTCTAAGTGTCGCAATTACGAAGTTTAGAAGGATCCGTCAGTGACGCTCTATCCGTCGTCGGTATAACGACACTTATATGCAATAAACGACAGTTATATGCCTTTGCAAAAATGGTCGGCTTACAGAGCAGTGCGAGGAGTAGTTAATGGAGGCACCTTTGCGATTGCACATAATTTGGAGAGAAAATAGTAATAATGAGAGAGGCTCCTTTAATTGCATCTTTGATTTGTGAAGGTATGTATTGTCCAGCTTGCAATTCTATGCTGTCGAGAAAGACTCGCAATCCTCTGGAAACAAGACTGTTGTAAAGATGCCTGGCGAAGAAACGGACATCGGGTTCATGACTGTTGATGAACACATCGTAGTCTGGCGAAGAAGGCACCAAGGAGGGTATTCTCAGTGAATGAGGGATGTTGAAATATTAATTTCAACTACCTACCCTGTCCTCTGGCCGCTTTCTAAATCTGTTTGAATGGCTCTATCAAACAGCCACTTTCTAAAACTGATGAACAATCAATTTTGGTTTTGAAATCACAGTCCCTACACACTTAAAAACAGAGTGTTGTATTGTTTTGTAAACAGAGAAATTTAATAGTAAACATGGGATATTTTAATTCAGAATAACGTGGTCCCACAGACCGCAGAACAAATCAGCCATCCACGTGGAAGCAGGCGATTCGATCGCGTTATTTTTTGGCTTGTCTGCATTGTGGAATTTCGGACCCGAACATTATAGGGCGGAATTAATTTGATTTTCGTGTCACAGTTTTCCTCCATACGAAAAGCCAAAAAACGGACCCGAATTTTTATATGGTGTATTCTATGAAGTTTTCGCGTCACAAATTAGGGTGACATCAGCAGGCTATTTTGGAACGCGAATTTGTGATTGAAATCGGGTTTATTTTTTTTGAAGTCCGGACATATGATATAGTTTTATTAATATTTTGTTATAAGTTTTGTTTCACTGCCCGATAGTTATTTAAACCATTGGCTCATATATAACATATGCGAAAATATTTCACTTTGGGCATTTGTAATGTGGGCCCCGAATACTTTAAATAGGTACATATACATTAGACAGTTTAAAAGTTTTGAGGATTGCATCCCTGGTGCAATTGTTTGTTTATAATATTATATGATACATGTGAGATAAAGGTTTATTATTTATCATATATAAATAAATTGTATCAATATTGGACATTTACACTTTTATGAGGTGATGTTATAAGTAAATTCATAAATATCTCTTTTTAATCCTCATTTTACTCCATGAATATGTTTGGAAATGAAATTTCAATAGATTAATTTTCTTCTAACCTATGTATCATCAATATTGTACATTTACATTCTTAATTATGAGGTGATGTTATAGGTAAATCCATGAATATCTCCTTTTAATCTTCATTTTACTCCATGAATATGTTTGGAAATGAAATTTCAATAGATTAATTTTCTTGCTATTATATGTTTTACGAAGATATGGTAAGGAATTCTCTCTTGTTCTTCTTATTAATTATATATAATTTTATTTTTTTTTAAATAGATTAAAAAAATTATATGAGAAAACTTATTAATTCATCAATATGTGTGTGTGTGTGTTGTGAGGAATAATTTCATAGTTCAACTTAATGGTTCATTATATAATCATGTGATCATCACCAATGATATATCTTAAAAAGCCACTAAAAAGCCATGTGTACAAAATCGATGTATACTCTAGAGAGCGGTTCTCATATCACTATGTAAATTGTTGTATGCTACTTCAAAAAAATTATAAGATAAACTGCAATACACATCATATATGCACCATAACAATTGGTACAGGGTAAAACCCACCTGCCACACCTTTGTACTCAATCCAATTTTCTCTGTCAACTCTTCTAGCTGTGGGAGTTTCCTCCAAGGATCATAATACCCCCAAGGCCTATTATCACCCTAGTAATTCTCAGGTTGTGGGATAGGGATTTTTGTAGTTAAGAACACCAGGGGTAACCAAGAACCGCTTTTGGAATTCAAGATCTAGCCTTCTTGAACCCTAGAGAGGGATCTCTCTGTATGATTTAGCTTTGTTTTAGTAACAGATATTAGGATAGCTATGATTGTGTATTTGGGTTTGATTTTAAAATATTGGTGGGAATAAAGAGATTTCAAGGTAAACCAGAAGGATCTACCAAAATATTGGGCAATGGAGTCAACTCTCTAGGCACGCAGAACTAAGAAATAAGGCTCAGAGATGCAAATGTGCTAAGGGCAAGATAGGTGACCTTCTAAGGCTATGTATAGGCTTGATTTGATGGAGTGGATGGAATCTGAGCAAAAGGGAACTTAAGAATCCTTAAGCTACAGATAAGAAGATTGAAGAAGGGGATCTAACTGGGAACCGTTGCCCATAAGGTTTTACGAACACGCTATTACTGGCCTACCATCTTTAAGGATGCCAAAAAAATTGTGAAGGCATGTGATAGCTGCCAAAGGGCAGGATGCCCTGGGCAGTCTGATGAAATGCCTTTGAACCCTCAACTAGTGATTGAACCATTTGAATGCTGGGCACTTGATTTTGTTGGCCCTATTAGTCCTCAATCAAACCAAAAAACATACATCCTAGTTGCAACCGAATATGTCACTAAGTGGGTCGAAGCAGAGGCACTTTCAAAAGCTACAGAGGACTCTGTAGTACAGTTTCTTTTCCAAATCTTTGTGCGCTATGGTCTCCCAAGGGACATAATCACAGATGGAGGACCACAATTTGTAGGCAATAAATTAGCTAAAACATTGCAAAACTACCACATTCAGCACAAGATTACAACTCCATATCACCCACAGGCCAATGGCCAAGTAGAGAGCACGAACAAAGTACAAAACATTAAAATGCCAAGTAGAGAGCACGAACTATAGTTGTCTTGAGAAATTTTATTCACACTGAATACTTCGAATTGTGAAGTATTTATACAAAAAAATGTTTACAAAATATCTCAGGAATTGAGATAATGTTTTAATAAAAAATAGGAAAGAAAACTTAAAAAGAGGGATAGCTGCAAAATAGTTTGCAAGTTGTTACCTTTTTACAAGCAAAAATAGAACTGATTATTCTAATTTGAACTGATTGTTGTTGTGCACTTTAGCCCTATATTTTTACCATTTGAGGTAACAGTAAAAAATTAATTTCCAAGTGAATTTCCTGTTTTTTATCCATTAAATTCACAGCAAATCTGTGAATTCTTGCCACTTTTCTGCAGAGGGGATCTTCATAGTCTTCAATTTTCTGTAACTTTCATCTGCCTCTGTATACTTGGCAAAGTTAGGCTTGATAGTGAACATATGCCTGATCTCATTATCTAAAAAGAACATATTTTCAAAATACTGAAGAAGTATTTTGCCTGTTGGTGATCCTTGAGGCAGTGGTTGTCTGGCTTTCTCTTTTGCATGATTTCTGATTTTTAGATCATAATCTTTCTGAGGCATTAACTTGTCATTCAATGCGTGAATATCAGGAAAACCTGCTTCTGACAATGTTTTGTATTTGGCTAAAAATCTTGAGATGGATAAATTCATGTCTTTACACCGGTCCTCTAGATTACTCATTATGTTTCTTTTGTTCGGGACCTTTTTGATTTGAAGAATGGTTTTTGTTCTATCAACAATTTTCAATTCTTCCAACTCTTCCCTGGTTTTACTGTTTAAAAAATCTATGAGTTGGATTGCTTGGGCTGGTTTTTTGTCAATTTCCCTCTTAGTCTTGTCAATATCTGCACTAGCAACTTGAAGTAACTCCCTCTGTTCATAAATTATCCGAATTGAAGGCCATTGAGAATGAATGCCATCAATAATTTTGGTCCATAAATGATTTTTTATAAAGGCCACTTGATCTGTAAGATTTACTTGTGCTTGCAGAATCTTTACCTGTTCTTGTAGTCGATCAGCCCTTTGCTCATGTCCTCTAGAAGTAATCAAGGCATCATTTTTGGATTTTTCTAAATTTTTCATAGTGCCTTTCAAACTAAGAATCTCTTTATCTTGGTATTGTAGTGTGCTCCTCTATGAGGATGAAGAAGAAGAGGCAGAGATTAGAGAAGTAATTGGCACTGCAGTTGGCAGTACTCCTTTCGGTGCCAAATGTTCTGCCAAAATAGATGGTATAGCAGTGTTTACAGTGGGGATCACTGTAGGAATGACCATTGGTTGTGCTTTTCTTAGTTCTTCATTCTCTTTCATTAGAGCTTCTATTTGACTTTCCATTGTTTTTATATGATCTGTCATTTGATGTACAAGCTGCTTTAAATCATCATTCTCTAATTTTTGCTGTAGAATTTATTTTTCTTGAGAGTTTTCACTCTGAGGCAACTTCAACTATTTTCTAAGAGCAGCTATATCCTCATTTTTCTGTTTAATTAAGACTTTTTCCCCTTCAATGTTGGCTGGGTCACCCCCTGCTTCAATCACTATATCTTCTAGTGCTTTTATTCTTAAATTATTAGCATACAGTGAGGCTTTGTCCAACTTCATTTGATTTTGGAGGTTGAGCACTGTTTTCTCAAGCCTAATTGATTTCATAGTTTTACTGACAATTTTGGAATATAGCATTTCAGTATTGCTCCTATGAAATTCAATTTGATCTAATTCGTGAATGTCATCTGCATCCAGTTCAAGATCTGTTTTGGAATAATCTGCCACTGATTTTGGCTCAACCACTATAGGCTTCAAGAATGACATTACCAATTTATTGGATGAATAATCAAATGCTGAAAGAAGCCTGTCTTTGTTTCCAGGCTTTTCCTTAAGAAATCTAGAATGAGCTTGATTCTTGAGCTCTTCATTCTTCTCTTTAATCTGTTTGAATCTGATCTGAATCTATGACTCTGTATTGTCAGTTTCCTGAGAAGAAGGAGGCAAATCGACAGTAGCCTGGTTTTCCTTCATGACTGTATCTTTTTGTTGTGTTCCAATTTTTATATTTTGAATCTCTTTTAATGTTTGAGTGACTATTCTTGTTGCTTCATCATTTATATAAATATTTACAGCCTTATCCTTTTCTTCTTCTATTGACTTGCTTATTTTACTATAAGGAGTTCTGAATTTTATGTCCTCAATAGTCTCAGCTATGAAACTATCTCCTTCTCTGTGTCTTTTATGTACATTATCAGTATCTTTGCTTGTAGAATCCACCTGTACTATCTGTTCAATCTGTTTGCCTTTGGCACTATCTACCTGTATTACCTGTACTGCCTGTGAATCATCATCAGATAGGGTGTTTGGCTCCCATTCAATTTTATTTACATATCTTTCAATATGGGGCTTAGGATCATGCAAGTAAACAGGAAATTTACATTTTACCCTTGCTGCACTCAAAATACCTTGTGGGTCATACTTCCATGTAAAACTTCATGGGAACTTATACTCTTTAAATTTGACATTTATCTCATTGGCAGCTTCTCTGTTATTCACAATGAATGGCCCAATTTGATTTTTCAGCTTAAATTGGGTCTTTTTCTTGAAAGCTATGAAGTTGATTTCATTTACATTCAATAGTTGTCTCAGATATTCTAAAGCAAATATTCTTGTAGTAACAAATCTAGGTAACTTATATGGGGCAGGGATGAGCCATACACTCTGATTTCTGTATGATTTTTATATAAATACCAATCTCCAGTTTTGTAGCTCTCTGATAACTACAAAATTCTTCTTGTCTCATCATTGATCCTAGGGATCTCCTCTTTTTCCAAGAGATACATAGTAGGGGCTATAAATGAGTCATTGAAATCTGTAAAACTATACTTTATGTTCCATTTCCTTAGAATAGATGACCAAAATACTACTGATAGAACTTTTCCTTCTGCATCCACTTTCTCACATTCAATTCGAAAATTATATGTTTTATAATATAGGAAGAGGTGGAGTAGATAAGAGGAGTATCTGAAAACTCCTTCGTCTGGTAATTTGGATAACTGATAATGCATACTTTCAGCAATAAATCTAGCAAAATTGAACTGAATGGATGGTGATTGACCAGTGCTTAGAGTTGACAGAAAACCTAGGATAGCCACATCAATGAATTCATCACTGGCGTATCCTAGTATGAAGGAGAGCATTGAGACAATCTGTCTAGTTTCATTTGGGAAATCAACGGTGTCGAAAGGAGGGTTTAACTTAGGAATATCAACTTGATTTGGACAAAAATTCTAGTATATTTTGAATCTAGTATTGAACTCCAAGTCAAGATATAGTTGGGTTAAATCTTCTATTGATAGGGAAGCAGAATTGGGGTCATGATTCATTTGCAACATGGAATTTATCGACTCTTCGGTGATGTAAAACAGGATATATTTTTCTTTTTTTACAATAAATCTTTGTTCTGGCATATAATAGGCTTGAAATAATCTAATAAAGTCAGGAACATAATGAGTGAGAGGGACAATATATCTAGGCAGATTGGATTCCCAAATTGGAATATCTTTGTCACTCTTTTCCACTGATTTTCCATAGCAACAATTATAGACATCAAACAGGTTAAATTCTACTTTAGGGTCTAGTATTCTATAGTCTAGATCAACTAAAGGGCTGTTCTCTGGAGAAATGACTGGAGGCTGGACTGATCTGACCACTTCTTTATAATCAGCCGTGAGTACAGGAGTTGGTTTGTCGATTTTGAAGGACATAGGCTGAGGAATCTTTGCAGAAGACTTCTTTTGAGATTTTGGGCCTCCATTCTTGGGGGTTACCTGTTTCTTGGTCATTTTTAATAATGAACGAAGCAAGCTTAAACGGTTTGCTAAGTTCCTTTACGAGAAACAGGGGTTTCTTGGCGAATTTCTTCTGAAAATGGGGTTTCTGAGCAGGGTTTTTAGGAAATGCAAGGAATTTAAAGCTCAGAACGTGTATTTAAAATCGATTTCAACAGCAAAATGGACCAGGGTATGGAAAAAACTGCGAGAAAGGGCAATTAGGGATTCCAGGGAAATTTTGACAGAGTTTCCCCTGAAAAATGGACACTTTTTTGCAGTAAATTTGGTAATTATTTGAAATCGACGGGAATTTTGAAATCTCAGAGGGCAACTTCGAAGAAAAGTACCTGGAGAACCAGTGAAATTCGGTTGAAGACGTTGCAGAGGTGCTCAGTCTTCAATTTTTTTTAAATGGCTTCGCAGAGGACAATGTAGTACTTTGTAATGGAAATTCAGGGCAATGGGTGTCGAAAAATGGTACTGGTAGGTTGAAAATGGCTCTGCAAAGTTTCTTAGGGTTCAAATGACGTGATTTTGAGGAAAAACGATTCTGCAATGTTTTTACAGGTTTAAAGCGAAAAGGTGAAAATTTGAATGAAAAATATAATTTTAATGTATTAAACGATGGTATAACCATAGTTAAATGACATTAAACTCGGGTTAAATGGGTGAGGTTTAGGGAATACCACCAGTGTTATTCATGAGGGTAAATGGTGGTAAGCGGAAACTAGCTTTTCGAACACGATACAACGTGGTGGCGACACGTAAGCGTGGGTGGTTTGGAAAAACCACCCATTTCGCGCGTCTTTGCCAAAACATCAAATGATTACTTTATGAGCGTGAAAATTTATTAGCGCCGTCGGATTTGGATTCAACGAGCGAACGAACACGATCAAAAGGAAAGGTGTGGGGAAAAGGTAAGTTATCAGGTTCACTTTGAGCCATTGATCTTGGGAAACCGTCGCTATACCAACATTTAGAGAAAAGTGTCGCAATACCGACACTTAGAAAAAGTGTCGTAATTGCGACATTATGCCCCAAAGCGTCGCTAGACGGCTCCCTCCAAACGTTGCAATTGCCTCCAAACGTCGCTATTATATGTTTTACGAAGAAATGGTAAGGAACTCTCTCTTGTTCTTCTTAGAAATAATTATATATAATTTTTTTTTTTCAAAATAGATTAAAAAAATTATATGAGAAAAATTATTAATTCATCAATATGTGTGTGTTGTGAGGAATAATTTCATAGTTCAACTTAATGGTTCATTATATAATCATGTGAGCATCACCAATGATATATCTTAAAAAACAACTGAAAAGCCATGTGTACAAAATCGATGTATACTCTAGAGAGTGGTTCTCATATCACTATGTAAATTGTTGTATGCTACTTCAACAAAATTATAAGATAAATTGTAATACACATCATATATGCACCATAACAATTTCCATACAAATAATTTGTTTTAGGATACATGTGGCATTCTAGGGGTAAATTCTATACCAGCGTAGATCCATCTTAACTCCGGATCTATCAAGCGCCGAGAGGGATCAAATCTCTCGAGGTGCAAACCTTTTTTTTGAGTACAAAACTTGAGAAAAGGTTTGCACCTCGAGAGATTTGATCCCTCTTGGCACTTGATAGATCCGAAGTTAAAATGGATCTACGCTGGTTTCAGTCGTGTAATGCCAAGGAAAATCTATCAAAGATATGATTAATTTTATCAATAATATGTAAATATATCAAATATTAATATAATCATTTTAAATATGCTAAATATTTTTGAGATTAACTTGGTCATTTTAATTTTAAATTTTATTACTTACCTTAGTTTGTTGAGATGATAAATATTGTTAATAACTATAATGATGAAAAATGATGAAATAATTTTTTTGAATGCAAAGTGACAATAATAGTGTTGAAAGATAGAAAATGTGAATAATAAGAATGTACTCATGTTACAAATAATCTTCATTGTGATCAATCTCAAACTATTTTCTTCTACTATTCTTATTGTCGCCCTTGTTAGTTTTGTTATCTTTTCATATGAATTATATGAAAAATAAAATCTAAATCATAAACCAATTAAATCTTTAGCTTGAGTTGTTGTAGTAAACATGATACCTTGTCTCTCTTGCTCTCCAATATTAATAGGTTAAATTACTATAACACAAAAATCAATGTACATTGTCAATAATTTTTTGTGCTTACACTAAAATCAATGCATATTGTTAATCCAATCACTTTAAAATTAATGTACCATCATATATCCAATTACTTCAAATCATAAATCAACATATACATTGAAATCAATGCATTTAATGCAAGCAATCAAATAAGATTAGAAAATAACTTCTACATTTAAATCAATGCACCTAATGCAAGCAATCAAATAAGATTAGAAACCAACATCTACACTGAAATCAATGAATTTACTCAAAGCAATCAAATAGGATTAGAAATTACCATCCACACTAAAATCAATGCATTTAATGCAAACAATCAAATAGGATTAGAAATAATCTACATTGAAATCAATGCATCTAGTGGAAGCAATCAAATATAATTATAAATAGACGTCTAAATTGAAATCAACACATCCAGTGCAAGCAATCAAATAGTATTGGAAATCACCACCAACACTGAAATCAATGCATCTAGTGCAAGTAATCAAATATCATTAAAAATAAATATCTACACTAAAATCGATGCATCTAGTGCAAATAATCAAATAGGATTATAAATCACCATCTCTTGTTTTTTGTCTCTCTATCTCACCCCCCTAAACACACACACTCTCGCACTCCATATATATCATTCTCTTTTTCAATCACCCCCTCTCCCTATCTCTCTCTTCTTCACTCTCTTCACCTTCCATCTATATCTCTATCTTCCCCTTCTCTCCCTCTCCCCCCCTAATATCTCGCTTTCCTTCTTTTTTCGTCTCTCCCTCTCTCTCCATCTTCCTTATCACTTACTCTCTCTCTCTCTAGAAACCAACATCTACACTGAAATCAATGCATTTACTCAAAGAAATAAAATAGGATTAGAAATCACCATCTACACTGAAATCAATGCATTTAGTGCAAACAATCAAATAGGATTAGAAATCATCTACATTGAAATCAATTCATCTAGTGTAAGTAACCAAATACAATTATAAATCGAAATCTAAATTAAAATCAACATATTCAGTGCAAGAAATCAAATTGTATTATAAATCACCACCTACACTAAAATCAGTGCATCTAGTGCAAGTAATCAAATATCACTAGAAATAAATATCTACACTAAGATCGATGCATCTAGTGCAAATAATCAAATAGGATTAGAAATCACCATCTCCACTTATATCAATCCATCTAGTGCGAGAAATATTCCTCCCTCTCTCCACCCTCCATCCATATCTATATCCTCCTCCATCTATTCTTTTTTGTCTCTCTATCTCACCCCCCTAAACACACACGCTCTCGCACTCCATATATATCAATCTCTTTGACAATCACCCTCTCTCCCCATCTGTCTCTTCTTCCCTCTCTTCACCTTCTATCTATATCTCTATCTTCCCCTTCTCTCCCTCTCCCCCGATAATATCTCTCTTTCCTCCTTTTGTCCTCTCTCCCTCTCTCTCCATATTCCTTATCACTCACTCTCTCTCTCTCTAGAAACCAACATCTACACTAAAATCAATGCATTTACTCAAAGAAATAAAATAGGATTAGAAATCGCCATCTACACCTAAATCAATGCATTTAGTGAAAATAATCAAATAGGATTAGAAATGATCTACATTGAAATCAATTCATCTAGTGCAAGTAATCAAATATAATTATAAATCAATATCTAAATTGAAATAAAAAAATTCAGTGCAAGCAATCAAATTGTATTAGAAATCGCCACCTACACTGAAATCAATGCATCTAGTGCAAGTAATAAAATATCATTAGAAATAAATATCTACACTAAAATCGATGCATATAGTGCAAATAATCGAATAGGGTTATAGATCACCATCTCCACTTATGTCAATCCATCTAGTGTGAGAATTATTCTTCCCTCTTTCCACCCTCCATCCATATCTATATCCCCCTCCATCTCTTCTTTTCTGTCTCTCTATCTTACCCCCATAAACACACACGCTCTTGTGCTCCATATATATCAATCTCTTTGTCAATCCCCTCCTCTCCCCATCTCTCTCTTCTTACCTCTCTTCACCTTCCATCTATATCTCTATCTTCCCCTTCTCTCCCTATCCCCCGCTAATATCTATCTCTCCTCCCTTTGTCCTCTCTCCCTCTCTCTCCATCTTCCTTATCACTCACTCTCTCTCTCTCTCTCCACATTTCTCTCTCTATGTCTTTCTTCTTACCTCCTTCTCCCTCCCCTCCAAGTCCATCTCTCTTTCCCTCCGTCTCTCCACTCTCTCACATCCTCTCTCTTCCTTCCTCTCTTTCCCTTTCTCTCCCATCTTTGTCTCTCCCTCTCTCTCTCTCTTCACCCACCAACTATGTTACTATATCCCTCCCTCTCTTCTTATATCTCCTTCTCCCCCCCTTATCTCCATCTCTCCTTATTTGTCTCTTTTTCTCAGCCCCAAACATACACACTCTCTCTTTGTCTCTCCCTTGTCACTCCTTCTCTCTCTCCTCTCCTCACTCTCTATATTTCTTATTTCCTACATCTCTCCCCCTCCAACTCCATCTCTCTATCGATCCCTCTCTCCTCCTCTCTCTCAAGTCCTCTCTCTCGTCCTTCCTCTCTCTGTCTCTCCTAACTCCCTCTCTCTTCCTTGATCTCTCTCTCTCTCTCTCTTCCCTCCAATACTCTCTCTTCCTCTATCACTCTCCTCTTCTCTCTCATCCTTCCTCTCTCTCCCTTTCTCTCCTACCTCCCTCTCTTTTTTCCCTCCAATCCTCTCTCTTCCCCCATCTCTCTCTTTCTCTCTCTCTCTCTCTCTCTCTAATCCTCTCTCTTCCCCCATCTCCCTTTCTTTCTCTCTCTCTTTCCACCCCTCTCCCTCTCCAACTACATTACAATATCCCTCCCTCTCACCTTCTCTTTTCTTCTCTCCCCCCTTCTTTCCATACATCTTACTTTGTCTCTTTATCTCACTCGTAAACATACACACTCTCTCTCCATCTCTCTCTTATCACACTCTCTCTCTCTCTCTATTTCTTCTTAGTTATGTAAACTAATGAACATAAATATTCGTAAATATAAAGTAGATTATGGAGTAAATATGAAAAGAGGTTTTATTTACTTACCATAACTCTGGTTTATTTATATTTTTATTTATTTACCATACCTCTTTTATTTACTATGGTATTTGGCCCATAGGCTTGTTATATACTTAGATTTTTATTTATAATCCTATTTGATATATTGCTATTTATTTACCTTACCTCTTTATACCTCTTTTATATTTATTTATTTACCATACCTCTTTATACCTATTTTATATTTATTTATTTATCATACCTCTTTATACCTCTTTTATATTTATTTATTTACCATACTTATTTTATAAATATGGTATTTGGCCCATGGTATCAATATTAATTTTTCCCATGGTATTAGTCCCATAGGCTTCATCTAAACAAAACCTCTTTTTAATTTTTTTTTAAATATAAAAAAGTTTATGGAGTAAATATAAAAAGAATTTTTATGTATTTACCATACATCTAGTTTATATATATTTTTATTTATTTACCATAGTCCTGGAGTAAGTATTAAAATATGTTTAATTTATTTACCATACCTCATGTGTATTTATATTTTTATTTATTTAAATTTTAAAATATTGCAACTTTGATGGGGAAATATTTATGTCTTTAAATATTTTAATTTATCCATAGAATATGGGTTTTCTTTTTAAATATTCATTTTACAAATATTTAATTAAAAGAAATATTAAAGATTTTGGATTTTGATTGTTTGTGTTTAATTAACTCTTTTCTTTTGATTTAGGAAATGGTATTGACTTTAGTAAAGAGTAAAGATGTTTAAAATTTTACTTAATTTGGAAATTCAATGTGGTAAATTTTTTTGTTAAAGGTAAATTTTGATCCATTCAAATTCAGGTATATAATTTACTGGTAAGGAACTCTCTCTTCTTCTTAGAAATAATTATATATAATTTTTTTTTTTTTTCAAAATAGATTAAAAAAATTATATGAGAAAAATTATTAATTCATCAATATGTGTGTGTTGTGAGGAATAATTTCATAGTTCAACTTAATGGTTCATTATATAATCATGTGAACATCACCAATGATATATCTTAAAAATCAACTGAAAAGCCATGTGTACAAAATCGATGTATACTCTAGAGAGTGGTTCTCATATCACTATGTAAATTGTTGTATGCTACTTCAACAAAATTATAAGATAAATTGTAATACACATCATATATGCACCATAACAATTGCCATACAACTAATTTGTTTTAGGATACATGTGGCATTCTAGGGGTAAATTCTATATGATGTGTATATCAATCTATTAGGTGTCAGTAAGTTGTGAGTATCTAAGAAATGATAAGTAATATCCATACATCGTGATCTTGTAATGTGATTATAAATTGTGCCTATAATTTCCATAAAATATATAAATGATTTGTTTAAAAAAATTCAACACAATCAACCCTAAACAATGTTCATGATGTGGAATGTCATTGGCGAAACCAAAATGATGGTCACATGTCCCATTTCTATGGTAATGGTGATCATATATATGTTGTAGCGACACTTGATGAGTAATTAAATAAATCTCATAGTGTGACTCATTGTGCCATATTTTTTTAAAGCATGATTTGTTTTCCTAGTTTTTACTAATTTGTTAACATATTTTATTCATTTGGAAAGATAATTAATGATGCTTTAAGTAATTAGGACCTAATGAGAGATCATATTCACATCTTCACTGAAATATATTTGGTAATTGTAGTCACTATATGGACTGCACATGCATGCTACTTAAGAAAAATTGAAATATAAACTATAATACACATCTTATATATGCCATAACAATTGTCATACAACTTATTTACTTCTAGATACATATGAAATACTTTAGGTAAATGCCATATTATGTGTATACCAATATAGTAGGTGTTGTTAAGTTATGAGGATCTAAGAAATGATAGGGTATCCACACATTAGTAGTGCCCTGGTGAATTTTTTGCATAATTTTCTTTTTGTTGTAATTTTGTTGCCTGGATTTGTTATAGATTTCAAATAATATATACAATTATCTACCAATTGTTCTTTATAAAGAAGAAGTAAAATAAGTAGTCACCTAAAAGTGAGCCATGTGAGAATATTGGTAACATGAGTAACCTGGTAAGCTATAAATGAAAAGTGAATAACCTCCACTCACCAACAAGTGGCAGGCAAGGTTGGAATTTGGATTTCTCTTTACCCGTCACACAATTTTTTTTGACGTTTTGGTCATTATTTTTCTAGTCAGTAAACGTTACGTTTAAAATTTTGCACTTCATTAATGATGTTCTCATAATAAATTAACCCTTCACCAATAAAAGTTTGATTAAAAAAATTGAACGCTCTTCCATTTTCTTTGGATTTTGGAGTGTGATATATATGTGTCATGGACTTTTAATACCTAAAGTTTCAAGAGAAATAATTGATTCTTGTCAAACTAATATTTCCTCAATATATGCTATGATCTACTAAAAATTACTTCAAAAATCAAGTAACCTTCCAATATAAAGAAAAAAACATGAATGAGCTTTCCCTAAATTGCAACCAGCCTAGATCCACCTAACCTCTGGAGTAAGTATAAATTCATTTTACAAATATTTAATTAAAAGAAATATTAAAAGATTTTGGATTTTGATTGTTTGTGTTGAATTAACTCTTTTCCTTTGATTTAGGAAATGGTATTGAGTTTAGTAAAGAGTAAAGATGTTTAAAATTTTACTTAATTTGGAAATTCAATGTGGTAATTTTTTTTGTTAAAGTTAAATTTATGATCCATTCAAATTCACGTATATAATTTACTATCCATTCAAATTATATAAATAATACATAATTGTATTAGAAATTGATATATGTTCTAGCACAATGTGATTTATTTATTTATTTATTTTAATTTAAAACTTAAGCCGACATTTTGTATGAGGACATGACCCACCTGACATCGGGGTCATATTGCATAATCTGTCTTATAAAAATTGCATAATCGGACTAAGAAAAAATCTTTAGTGCATTTTTTATTGTTTTTGTGATTAAAAAAATGAGCCAAAGAACGCTAAGGCACTCAGAGAAATCAATCTACGTATTATTTCTCACAAAATCATGTTGAATAGTGGAGACTAAGCGCTAGATTTTTTTCTATCCTCAATCTCTCTATTAATTATGTCTATGTAGTTATAAGAATAACAAGCCAAAGAAATCTCAGGCTTCCAGAGAAATTAGTCTCTGTGTGCAGAAATTGATGATTACTGTTGACTAAATGTTATACCATTTGAAATTGCTGAGCGAAATTAATCAGACCATGATGTACCATTTGTCAGTATCTACTTTCTCATGTATGAAAGTTTTTTTTTCCAAGTAAAAGTAATTCTATTAACAAAAGGAGTACAGTACAGTGGACCAAAGCTTGATCATTGACGAGTGCTATGGCATTTGAAACAAAAAACCATAGTTTGAAGACTGCCCTGCAAGAGGGAAACCAATCTGAAACAGTTCATTTGAAAAATACCGCGCAGGGGAACCAGAGAATTGTAGTACTGGAGACCATATCGAAGCAAAAAAAATAGATGCATTTTCAGAGACAGCAGGAAACACATGAACAGGCCCGTGAGAATGGGTAGAAATAGAGCAAAAAACTAGAGTGAAGAGGACGAACTACTAATCAAGAGGTTCGTAGACAACTCTGCACCAGAGTTCATCTGGTTCCCCGTCAGCATTATACAGGTCAGCAATAGAATGGATCACCTTCCCGGCAGGAGGAGGAGTAATCTGCGCCATGCTCGCTTGCACTGCGTCCTGCCTCTCAGTAGGTTGACCCACCGCTTCCTTGTTCACTAGGTCCTGCGTGGCCTTGCCCATCTGACCCTGCACGTCCGCACTATCAGGGTGCTTCAGCCCAACAAACTGCGCCGAATCCTGAGCCGCCGAGAGGCTGCATTCCACTAGGCGAGAACTGGGAACAATTTCCCGAGTCTCTTCACGAAAGAAGATTGTAATTAAGGCAGTCACCCTGGGTCTATCGAGAGTGTTGTTAAAGGAAAAATGTGCGGTGTGGGTTTGAGCAGGAGCAACGGAAGGAGTGGGGGAAGCAAGGCGACGGCCCGAGCGAAGAAGGAGCCCTCTAGGTTGACTATCAGAGTGGGAGGTAGATGCAGAGGAGGTGCTAGAGGTGGAGGGAGAGTGTCGAATTTGGCACCTCATGGAGCCTCTTCAGCAACACATTCTCTGCCTGAGGTGCGGCATAGTCGCACTCGAGACAGCAGGGCAGGGAGGCAAAAGATGGACAGAAGACTGAGGCGAGAGGGTCAATAGGGCGACAAAAGCAAGATTGCAGGAACCAGCGTGGGAGAAGTGGAGATTTTCTCCAAAATCCAAACAACAATTGAGACAGCTCCTCTTACCAGTTACAGTGCGAACATTAGAAAGCCCTGCTCCTGGAGCACACCACAGATTCACAGGCGGGGGAATTCTGTTCAGACCAGAGGGACGCTCCATAATAACAACCCAGTCTACCGTACAACTGTGAATCGACTACAATAAACCACCATAAGTATGAACTGGAGGCTGATCCATTTCGCAGCATGCGAATGTGTATCGAGGAGCGCCAGGAGTAAATGGCATTAAACGTCGATCAATCGACATTAAGAACTGAATGACAGCACTCTTGCGGGTGGGCGAGTTTAATAACTATATATATATATATATATATATATATAAATTTAATGATTAATAATAATTAAATTAAAATTCTTAAAAGAAAAAATAAAAGCTTAATAATCACAAACTATTATGATAATTTAAAAATATAGAACTCGGGCTGAACATAGTTACAAAGATACCAAGAAAAGAAGAGTGCATGTGCATGATAACCTCTTTCTTGACAACCTATGAATGCCATTCTCAATGAAGACTCAAGACTCAACTGGATTGGATTGTGTATCAAAACAGTAGGAATGAATCAAGTTCAATGAATGAATAACTTGATCGAGAAAATTTATAGGGAAAGGTAACTTGACTATCAATCTACTAAACCTCACTTCCATGATTAAAAAAACACCCCCACCTTCTCAGTGGTCCCATCATGGTCATGAACTGAGAAATATCCTTCTAATAGATTCAACCATCTATAGACGGCATCTGCATCTATTTGACCCTCAAATATGGGAATGTCAAAATTTACTTGTACCTTAAAAGGAGTCACACCTCCAGAGTGGCTGCTGGATGCAGATGTTGTTAGGTCCCTATATTACTAGTATAGTCCCTTATTGTTGTTAGTGTAACCCCCTTATTGTTATTATTGTACCCTTGTAAACCCCATTTTGTTATTATTGTGCCCTTAAATTATTATTGTTAGGTCGGCTAGGATTACATTGTGGCCCACTAGGATTACATTATAGCCCCATGGACTCCTATATATAGAAAGGAGGTTTTGTAAATTGTATCATCCAAGAATTGTTCATTTATGTAATGTATTGGAGGTTGCCCCCTCGAAGTGGCTCATTTCTAAGGTGTTGATATCTCTTTTCTTCTCCTTTTGGAGCTGGTTACACAACATTTGGTATCAGAGCTTTGGATTCTAGGGTTTTGCTGCTCCAAACAAGTCATCGTGTAATTTTCGCTATAACTTTTTTTCTACAAAGTTTCAGAAGTTGACATTTTTAGGGTGCGAAGCCGAAATCTTGAGGAAGATTGTCTAAAAATTTCAGAGCTTGGTTCACAATATTTTTTGAGATATCATATATGGAAGTTAGGTCTTTTTTCAGGCTCCTAAACAGGTCATCGTGGAATTTGCGCTATAAATTTTTTTTCTACGAAGGTTCAGAATCTGAAATTCGTATGGTGCAAAGCTGCAATACTGAGGAAATTTTTCAAAAAATTTCAGAGCTTGGTTCGCAATATTTTGGGAGATATGATCTGTGGAAGGTAGTGCTTTTTTAGGCTCCTGAATTTCATCTCAAAGAGGTGATCGTGGGAAAAGTTCAATAACTCTCTCTCTGGGCATCGGATTGGAGTGCCATAAAAAAATTTTGCAAGTACACAAACTTTAGTTTCTTGGCTATAAATTTCAGAGACAAAGGACGAAACAATGACACGTGGCAAGTCGTACAAGTTCGCTCTACTGAAACAGTCCAGAATTAGGTCATTGTGGGAGATTGGACACAACTTTGTCTTGGAGAATCCAAATTAGGCCAGACCTGTGGCATTCGAAAGATAATTTAGAGGGCTACGTTGATACCAAAATTCAAATATTGAAGTGCTACAATCATAGAGATAATCCAATTTCAATATCGAGTTCCTCAAAAGCAAGAAAAAGGTGTGTATATTTTTTTTTTCTTTCCAAATTGCATGAGTCTTCTTGAAGAATCAATTTGAATTGATTCCAAGGGAATATTGTAGAATATATAGCAGTATTGGGTTCTAAAAGATGCCCCGTAAAAATAATTCAACACCCATTAAGCCTTCAGAAGGCTCTACTATGACTCATGAAGATGAAGAATTGCAACATGATCTATCAAAATTACAAGAGCAAGTGCAACAAATTTCACTCTCGCAAAGAGCAACAAAAAATGAAATGGAAGTTTTGAAGAAAGGCTTGGAAGTGAAGATGGATGTTTTGAAGAAAGGCATGGAAGCTAAGATGGATGGCATGGAAGCGGACATGAAAGACAACATGGAAAACATGAAGAATGATCTCAAAACAGACATCGAAGGTTTGACAAAGTTGATACAAGAAATGTTTCCTAATGGTGAAAAGATAGTAGAAGAACCTCATGATGAGAACAAAATAAATGTTAATTGTGATTTCATAAACTCTAATGTTAGCGGGAAGAACCACCATATTCCAAAAATGGATATGAGGAAGTTTGATGGAAAGGATCCTGTAACATGGATACTACAGATGGAGCAATATTTTGATCTCCATAATGTGCAAAAAACACAAAAGGTACGCATTGCAACTTTACATTTAGAACAAAATACATTTGTATGGTATCAATGGCTTTGCTCCCGTAAAAAAATTGTCACTTGGTCAATTTTTACGGAGGAAATGATAGCACATTATGAGGATACAAAGAGCAACACCTTCTTTAGCCAATTGATAAATCTCAAACAAAAGGGTTTAGTGCGGCAGCACATTGAGGACTTCCAAAAATTGAATATAAGGGTAACTGATATTCCAGAGGAACACAGGATTGATCTCTTCATAGGCACTTTAAAGGATAAAATTCAACATGAAGTTCGCGTTCTAGAACCTGATTCATTGGAGAAGGCATTCAGGTTGGCAAGAAAAGTTGAATGTAAAAATATGGCGACAAGGAAGCCTACCACTCAATTCTATAAAGAAGGAAGTGTTGCTACGCCTAGATTTCCACAACCTACAAGGTTGACACCACAACAATTGGAAGAAAAAAGAGCAAAAGGGCTTTGCTACGGTTGTGATAGCAAATACACTAAAGGTCATAAGTGTGCTGAGAAGAAATTATTTTACATAGATTGTGAAGAGGAAGAAGAAAATGAACAAGAAGAGGATATACACCAGGAACCAACCCTAGAAGAGGAAGAAATTAATCCGACCATATCGTGTAATGCACTGGCAGGAATTACCACTCCTCAAACTCTCAAGATACAAGGACAAATCAAGAAGAAAAAGGTAATAGTGTTGATTGATTCGGGTAGCACCCATAATTTTATTCATTGTAAGGTAGCCAAGGAATTAAATTGTTTCCTATACCCAGCACCAGAATGTCAAGTGATGGTTGCAAATGGAGAACTATAAATTGCTCTAGAAAATGCCATAATATCAAGCTAACCATGGGGGAATATGTATTGACTAGTCCAATGCTTTCCATTCCTATGGGAGGTGCTGATGTTGTACTAGGAGTACAATGGTTACAATCTTTGGGGACGGTAGCTTTTAATTTCCAAGAACTTTTCTTGAAATTTTTTTCAGAAGGAAAGGAAGTCGAATTACGGGGTATTGAAGGGAAGCTAGGAAGGATAATAAGCTCTAATGTCATGACAAAGCTTCTAAATAAAGAACAACGAGGCGTAATTGCACAATTATGCTCACTAGAAGTTCCGACATCAAAATCATCTGTTTCTGCAGATCTCCAACAAGTCTTGGACAATCATTCCAAGGTGTTTGAAACTCCCAAAGGACTCCCACCTATTCGTGATCATGATCATGCTATTCATTTGATTCCAGGAAGTGTTCCTCCAAACATCAGGCCTTATAGATATCCTTACTTCCAAAGAGCGAAATTGAACGTATGATTGCAGAAATGTTAGAGGCGGGTATAATTCAACCTAGTCAAAGTTCTTTCTCTGCTCCTGTAGTATTGGTACACAAGAAGGATGGATCATGGCAAATGTGTCTAGATTATAGGGAGCTCAATAAGCTCACCGTTAAAGATAAATTTCCCATTCCTGTGATTGATGAATTATTGGATGAATTACATGGAGCAATTTATTTTACCAAGTTGGATCTTCGTTCAGGATATCATCAAATTAGAATGAAGACTGAAGATATTCCAAAAACAGCATTTCGAACTCATGAGGTCATTATGAATTTTTGGTCATGCCTTTTGGCCTTACCAATGCACCTTCTACATTTCAAGGGTTGATGAATTCCATTTTCAAACCCTTCCTTAGAAAATTTGTGCTAGTATTTTTTGATGATATACTAATCTATAGCAGGTCTTGGAAGGATCGTGTTGAACATGTTGACAGGGTGCTCAAACTATTGCAGGAGAAACAATTATATGCAAAAACATCCAAATGTTTCTTTGGAGTACAAGAGGTGGAATATCTGGGTCATATTGTATCTCACGAGGGTGTTAGAGTAGACCCTAACAAAATTAAAGCCATTAAGGAATGGAAAGTCCCCACAACCATAAAGCAGTTGCGAGGATTTCTCGGGTTAACAGGGTATTATCGCAAGTTTGTTAAGAATTATGGGAGAATAGCAGCACCTCTAACAACATTATTGAAGAAGATGCATTTTCATGGACTCCTGAAGCAACTAAGGCCTTTGAACATCTTAAAGAGGCAATGTGCCTAGCACCGGTCTTAGCTACGCCAGACTTCACAAAAACCTTTATTGTGGAATGTGATGCCTCCGGAAATGGAATTGGTGCAGTTTTAATGCAGGAAGGAAGACCCATTGCTTTTGAAAGTCGTCCAATCAAAGGAAAGTATTTACAGAAACCTTTTATGAGAAGGAAATGATAGCAATACTACATGCACTAAAGAAATGGCGAACTTACCTAATGGGAAGACACTTCAAGGTAAAAACTGATCATGATAGTCTTAAACACTTTTGGAACAAAGACTATCTTCAGAAGAGCAGCAAAAATGGGTCACAAAGATGTTGGGTTATGACTTTGAAATAATCTACAAAAAAGGAAAGCTTAATGTTGTTGCGGATGCACTCTCAAGAAAGAATGAAGAAGTGGAAGCATTGCTTTGTGCCATTTCTATTATCCAACCAGATTGGATAACCGAAGCAAGAGATGAATGGAAGAAGGAAAAAGATGTATGGACACTCATTCAAAAGTTGCAGCAAGATCCTAGTACATCTGATACATTTAGTTGGAAAAATGATTCCTTATGGTACACAGATCGCTTATATCTTTGTAAGAATTCCCAACTAAAACAAAAGATTCTTCTGGAATTGCACACTTCTCCTTTAGGAGGACACTCAGGATTTTTAAAAACTTACCACAGGGTGAAGAAAGAATTTTTTCGGGATGGCCTTAAATCTGATATTCGAAAGTTTGTGGCGGAATGTTTGGTTTGCCAGCAGAATAAAGTGGAAACAATTAAGACCCCAGGACTTCTACAACCTTTATCCATTCCAAGTCAACGTTGGGAGGAGATTTCAATGTATTTTATCACAGGTTTACCTAAGTCCGAAGGAAAGAGTGTCATCATGGTGGTAGTTGATAGACTTACCAAGTATGCACACTTTTGTGCATTATCTCATCCATTTAAAGCAAGTACGGTTGCTACTACATTTATGGACAGAATTCAAAAGCTACATGGAAGCCCAAGGGTTATTGTGAGCGACAGAGATCCCATTTTTATGGGAAATTTTTGGACGGAGTTATTTTCTTGTTTGGGTACTCAATTAGCTCATAGCTCATCTTATCATCCTCAATCTGATGGTCAAACTGAGATAGTAAATAAATGTTTGGAAGTATATCTTCGTTGTTTTGTATCTGATAAACAAACACAATGGGTCAAGTGGTTACCTCTCGCTGAATGGTGGTATAACACTTCCTTCCATACTGTAGCAAAAATGACCCCATTTATGGCACTTTATGGATATCATCCACCATCAATCACATCATCTTTAAGGGAAAATTCAAAAGTTCAAGCAGTGGAAGATCACATCGAGCATCAGCAAGAAGTTCTCCAACTCTTAAAGGATAACCTGAATTTGGCACAAAATCGAATGAAACAACAGGCAGATCAACATCGTAGCGAGAGAATTTTTGATGTAGGAGATTGGGTATTTTACGGCTACAACCATACAAACAAATGTCCCTCAAGCAAGCAAAGAAGGATAATAAATTATCGCCAAAGTACTATGGTCCTTACAAGGTGTTGCAAAAAATTGGTACTATGGCATACAAATTGGAGCTTCCTGCTTCTTCGCGAGTACATCCAGTTTTCCATGTTTCATGCTTAAAGAAGGTTATAGGTGAAAATCTTCCAGTTCAAACAATATTTCCAGAACTTGATGAGGAAGGAAAAATCATATTGGAACCGGAAGCGGTCACAGAAACAAGAACTCGACAAATACGGAATTGATCAATTTCAGAGTATCTCATCAAGTAGAAGAACTTACCCACTGAAGATTCTACATGGGAGGATGAGAATTTTATACAGAAGCACCTAGAGCTACTCAAGCCTTGAGGACAACACTTTTTTAAAGGAGAGGGGCATGTTAGGTCCCTATATTACTTAGTATAGTCCCTTATTGTTGTTAGTGTAACCCCCTTATTGTTATTATTGTACCCTTGTAAACCCCATTTTGTTATTATTGTGCCCTTAAATTATTATTGTTAGGTTGGCTAGGATTACATTATGGCCCACTAGGATTACATTATGGCCCCATGGACTCCTATATATAGAAAGGAGGTTTTGTAAATTGTATCATCCAAGAATTGTTCATTTATGTAATGTATTGGAGGTTTCCCCCTCGAAGTGGCTCATTTCTAAAGCGTTGATATCTCTTTTCTTCTCTTTTTGGAGCTGGTTTCACAACGGATGCGCCACCGGTGGGTAGGCGTTGTTGAAGGATACGAGCAAAGTTATCCATCATCACGTTCCTTTGTTTTTCGAGGCCTCATGGCTTGATATTTTTGGTCTAGGATCTCTATAGGATCTCTGCTCCCTCTTCTTTCTTTTCATCCCCCATGGGGGGGGGGGGCGTCCGTCGGGTTTAACGAAATTTGATCTTGCAAAGGTTCCACCGGATCAAGCCCTAGCTCCTTATACCCCGACCTCGTTGGGGACATGCAAAGAAGGATCGAGAAAAAGCAGACCGCTCTGATACCACTGATCCGGATTTATGCAGGAACGCAACAGAATAAACACATAACCATAAATACAGAGATGCAGCGGAAATAACACTTCATTTTATTAATATCAAAGAACTGAAATTTTCTTATAGACAGAATGGAAATAAAACTAGCTAGGGCGCTGGTAGCAATCTCTGAGGAGAGATGTGGCGGCTACATGCCTCTGAACTGAGTTACAATGAGGCTCGAGGGCCTATTTATTATTGAGAAACAATGGAGAACCCTAAACATCCAAAAACCTAACCCTAGGAGATGAAGCGCCAAAACTATGGGCCCCGTTTGGGTTTTTAATTGGTGTTTCAACTTCCCGGGGACATAACTTGGCATACTATCTCTATTTGATGCACATGATAGATCATTAGAAAGATCTATTCGAGGACTAAAAATTTCACCACAAATATAATTGCAGAATGGAATGATACAGAATGATATTCGCTAGAGGCGTGATTCCCAAAAAACGTCGTTTAGGGCCTCAAAACGGCTCCGGAACTTCAGGACCCAAAAAACTTCTAAAAATAGTAAGTTGTGCCGAAACTGAAAAACTGAAAGAGACAATGGTGGGGCCCCAAGTGGAATATGCGCGTGGCCACCAGCATCCACCTGGATCATTGAGTGAGCCAAAAAAGTAACTTTCCTTAATTTTTGAGTACAGCCTTGCAATTGCGAAGAGGACTAGTGTTGCAAAATTATTGGTAAGTGGAAATTAAAGGGCGTAAGAACATTTTTGAAAAAATTTCAAACGTCAAAATTAAGTCTTCTATCCTTCCTAACACCTCATGGAAAACAGGAATCTGCAAATTCTAGTCGTCAAATATGTGCAAAATGCCTTATGACGGGAAAAATGGAGGACTGGTCCTATGCTGCTACATGAGTTAGGGTTTCATGTGGCAACAAGGAACCTTGTATAGTTTTTCAAGGATAGGAAAGGAGAATATTGTCAGTTAATAATCACATGAAACTTCATCACCATTTGAAAATTGTGTCCTAATTTGAAACAATAAGACTACCCAACTATTTCATTATTTAATTTTGATTGTGTAATACAAAACAATATCCTAGATAACTTAAATAATGTAAGCACTTTTGCAAAAATTTAGTGGAGAGAACCTTCAATTACATTTATTTTGAAGTTCCACTTGCATTTTAAACCATTTTAATTAGTCTTTCATGGCTATTCTAGTAAAAATTTCAACCTCTTGTAGAAATTTGTTTGTCACTTGTATTAGAAATGCAAAAATCAAATGTAAATAAAAATGATTTGAAATGCTAAAATTCAAATGCACGCTACATAAAAATGATTTTTTTTAAAACTACATTAACGTCTGATATCACGCGTGCATTCGCCCCCTCGCCTGCACGAAAGATTCGCTCTCAAAGATTCGCTCGCCTCTTGTGCATCAAAGCATTCGCCCTCAGTTCTTGCAAAATGGTAAGTTCTTACTGTAGGCCCTTCCTCCTGTAGTAGGGTTGACCCTATTTGGGTTTTTTTGGAGCCTCTGAGAATACAAAGGTTGTGATTGATTACGGGGCACTGCCTATATTTGTGGAACTTCTTGCCTCTGGGAATGATAATGTTCGAGAACAGGTAGCACGTTCATTTTAGAGGCACAAAATTATTCTTCCCAACTATCTTTATACGTCTGTAATTTTGGAATTTGATTTTAAAAACTACTACCCAACTTTGAGTTCAACTGGTGTTCGTGTAAGGTTGTTTGGGCTTTAGGAAATATTGCTGGAGACTCTGCATCATTTAGGGATCTTGCCCTCAATCATGGAGCTCTGAGGCAGGTGCTTGCCCAGTTGAATTATACTGCCAGAATTTCAATGATACGAAATACTACATGGGCTCTGTCAAATTTTTGCCGTGGTAAACCCCAACCACTATTCGAACAGGTAAGAAGAATACATTTTCTGCCTCTTCTTCTTAGTTCACAGATACTGTGGATTTTTTTTATAGATCTTGGTGCTTGGTAGATTTGGACGTAATATGGACCTAGGCGCTTGTTCATTACAATGACTCTGTCATCAGGTTTTAGAAAATGCTCAGAAATTTGGGTTTCACAAGGGGATTACCCTTGCTTGCAATTATCGATTATCAATCACATTCAAAAAAATTCTTTCGTAGCACTGCTGAGCTCTTTGTAGGTGAATTTTTGAGGCAATTTCACAATATATGAACTAAATTTGTCTCTCCTTTTCAATACTCTGCGCTTGTAACAGAACTAGATAAACAATCTAGTGGCCAATGCAACAACAACAACACCTCCTGTTGCAATGCCTGCAATTCACCCTCTCTGCACGCATGAATGACTATGGCACCCTCTTTTGTGAACAGGTACTGGAGCTGAAGGTACTGGTTTCCATTAGGATCGTGGAATTCAACATCAAAAATAGTATCAAATTCCATTCCAATAGTATTCCCCAGCGAGGGCAACAGTTCATTGAGACCTATTGGACTCATCACCCCCAAATAGCCTCCAGGGCTACCCAGAGTGTGATCATATGGAGCAATAAAAAATGCTCATCCATCCCCAATTGAAACAAGAACAGGACCCACATTGGTTACAGAAAAGGAGAAACACGTTTTGAAAGAAGAAGAAACTTTTGTATTAGGGTCCAGAAATCTAACTGGTCTATTGTACAATGCCCTACCTGCACTTCAAATTGGTACTCCCAACTCCATGCTAAGGCTCACTATGCCATTCTTTAGATGAGCATCTTAACCTGAAGTTTGATTCCAAAAAACCCAAGTCCCCTGTTCTATGCCCAAGACCTCTGTTACAACGAGTAGAGTTCTAAGCGAAATACTTCACAATAGAAAGCAAAAGAAACATCGCAAAATTTCTCCGCTTTAGACTGATAATTTTCTTTGCGAAAATTCAATTGCGGACAGTAAAAACATAATATCAAACACAACCAATCCATAATGGAATTTGAACATGAGGATTTATAACCACAGAAAACCCTCTCTAGGTTAAAAGAATTCCAGAATGGCTTTAAGATTCTACTAATGAGCACTTACAACACCATAGCAATTACTGTCACAATGAAATCTGCTGGAAGCAAAGCCCTTGTACAGTTTCTACATTTCCACAGTGGAAGCAAGAATCTTGCTATCTCTCATGATCTAGTTCTGTGGTCAAATCCTTTATTATGGCTGTCTTGTTCTGCTAAACGTGGATCTGTCTTAGCTTTAGCTCTGGTTCTCATTTAGGATCGTGGCTATCTGATCTTGCTGTGGCTTTGACTACACAAACTTGTTCAATAGGAAAATTTTGACTCTGCTATATATAGGAGCTTCAATGGGTGCTCTCAAACACTTTTTTGGGCAGCTTTGTTTTGTCTCTGATTCAAGGCAGAACTATGTTGACCTTGGTTTTTTAGTCCTTGGAACTTAGTTCTCTCATATTTTCCATCCTATCCCCAGTTTTATACCGAGAAAGACATAACTTCATGATATCAAAATTGACTATTTTTGGCCATTTATCTTTAGTAATGGTACAGCCTTAATTTGGTGCATTCGTGCAGTATCTGAAGAGCACTCTCAAGTTGTTATTCAGCATTTTAGCATAACTACTACATTTAACTACCATGCTCTAATATTTATATCAACCATAAGCATTCTTAAGGTAGTTCCATGTTTGTGAAGCAGAAGGAATGCTTCTGACAGCTTCTTATCATAGTGGTACAATTCTGTTCGCAGTTTATCTTTTACAAACCTCCAGTTTTCCAAACGTAGTAGAGACTACAGTTTGCATCTGAAATTTTGGACAAATCTGTTTAGTATTCTACAGAAAATGCATTAAGAATAAAAAAAGCCCACAGTTTGTAAAAAGCCCACAATTTTGTAAAAAACCCACATTTTGTAAAAAGCTCACAATTTGTGAAATGCCCACTTTTATTTTCTTTTTGCTTATATATTGAGCTCCCATTGAGTTCAACAAGTCTTGGGTTTTCTACACCATTGAGAGAGATTTATTGTTTTCTTTATAGGATAATTTGCATCAATGGAAGAAAACATTGGAGCTCGAAAAAAAATTCAAAAGGGTGAAAAGGGTGATGGCAGAGTTTATTTCCCTTGTAAAAAATGTTGTATGAGAAATAATGTTAGAGTTTTAATAGCAACAACAGCAGTGCATTATAGGAAATATGGGCACATTGATGGTGGATCGAATGACTATCGTCCCGTGGTAATTAATTATCTATCTTCATTTTGATTATATCGTAAAATTTTATATTATTTTAATATTTTTTATATACGCACTAATGTTTAATTATTAATGTTTGTAATTTTCATAAAGGCACAGTTGCCCCCCAACTTTTTGCAGATGATCAACCAGATTTCACAGCAAAATAGTAGTATATTAGATGATGTTGCACCAATACAAGAGAATATATTAGCAAATATTAGTATTGGAAATGATGGTGTACAAGGTGAAGAACATGAAGCGAATGATGAAGGAAATTTTAATGATCCCATGGAGGCAGATCATGATGACAGTAACGAGACAGTTCACATTAATGATGGGACAAATCAAATGCTCCAAGACTTGTATGGTGAGTCAGATGATGATGGTGGAGATAGCAGTGACGGTATTTATGATGTACCTCTGATTGAAAGGTCAAGTGAACGACTTTTTGAACACTCAAATGCAACTCTTATCTCTGCTACATTGTTGCTGGTGACCTTAAAGGTTATGAATAATTTTTCGAACAGATGTATGAGACAACTCCTAAGGTATGAAATATGTATATATGATCACATATATGTAAATGTTGATTATTTTCCCTTTTTTTATTTGTAATAAATGTGTAAAATAATAACTTATATATAAGTTATTATTTTATGCATTTATTACAACTAAAAAAAGGGAAAATAATCAACATTTACATATATGTGATCATATATACATATTGCATACCTTAGGAGTTGTGTCATACATCTGTTCGACAAATTATTCATAACCTTTAAGTTCACCAGCAACAATAGCAGAGAGCTAGTGAACTTAAAGGTTATGAATAATTTGTCGAACAGATGTATGACACAACTCCTAAGGTATGCAATATGTATATATGATCACATATATGTAAATTTTGATTATTTTCCCTTTTTTTAGTTGTAATAAATGTGTAAAATAATAACCTATATATATATATATATATATATATATATATATATATATATCAAAACCAGCCGGTCAGGACGGCTGCCGGTTGGAACCAGCCTTGCAACCCGGTCAATAGCCTATTCTCACCTGTTTTGGCCGGTTAACCGGACCTAACCGGCCGATTAAGTAAGGAACCGGCCAGTTTATGCATAAACCGGCCAGTTCCGTACTTAACCGGTTGGTTAGGTGCTCCTCCATGAGTTGCAAATTCCTAAGTGTCTCCTCCATGAGCTGCAAATTCCTCTATTATACTAGCAACAAACTTGTCTAATAACTCATACTCAACACCTTATAGTAGCAACAATACACATGATGACTGATAAATACAAGGCTGGCTAGCATAAAATCCCTGGCAGCATGCAACTCATCAAGTGTACTTGATGACAATTTATCTTCTCAAAACAATCAGCAACAACCTTATTTCACACTCAGCTAGGAACTGTCAGACCCTCTCTCTCTGCTCACACATAGCAACAACATAAATACAAAACCTTTCACACATCATACAAGCAATTTGATCATGGCATCAAGACTGATGCAAATGGTCTGACGCCACTCAAGGGACAACAACATACAACCTAATGAAAATGTGACTGGCAATAATACATTGACCACTAGAAAATTCCCGCTTGGAAATGCACTAAACTGGCTACTGAGTTTTCTGGGTTTTAATGAATCTTTTCAGTGATAAATTTTGTCAAACACATTGTGAGCAGACTGCTAATGTTGTAATGCTCTCTCAACTTGTTACAAATAGCACTAATAGTGGGTTTCATAAACCAATTCAATACCTCTAAGTGTTGTAGATGTTTTTCTAGAAATTTATTGGCAAGCAAACATAGATAATGAAGAATACAAGATCTTCAAAATGTTGGTCTTATATATATATATATATATATACTGAACCCAGAATTATCTTTAAGGCTGATACAATGAATTGACAACAGATCTGAGCAGGGACAGATTGTATATTATAATATTAACTCAGCAATAAAACACAGTGAATAATATAAGAGAAACCTGATACATTACTTCAACAAGTTTGCTTATGTATTTTTCGATGATATGTATTGCATTTGGTGCCATTTTGATATATTCAACTTTGCATGGTATATAAATGAGCAAACTTTTCATATTTTGTCTCTATTGGCTTGGAATCATGGTTGCAAATCTTAAAAATAGTTTTTATTTATTTATTTATTTTTCATTTTATTAAAAAATAATTATTTAATGTATTTTTTTAAAACCGGTTCATTGAGATCTGACCGCTACCGGTTAGACCGGTTCCGGTTCGAAACCCGGTTCATTAGCTCCACCGGTCCGGTCACCGGTTCCAATTTTAATAACTATGATATATATATATATGATTAATAATCTTTACAAGACACTACTTTTTGTTTATGTTGTAGATTTTTGGGTGAATATTTGTTACCATCGCCAAATACTTTACCTCGAACATATCGAGATCTACGTGCTATTATGAAACACTTTGGAATGGAATATAACACTATATATGCATGTCCTAAAGATCATATTATATATTACGAAGAACATGCGTTGAAAACAGAATGTCCGAAATGTGGTACCAGTAGATATCGAACAGATCAACTAACCAAAAAGGTGCCTCAAAAGGTTCTTCGTCATATTCCCATAATTACACGTTTGCAGCGAATGTTCAGGTGTAACATCATAGCACAGTTAATGGATTACCATTCAAAGAATAGAAGTGGAGATGGTGTTCTTCGAATGCCTGCAGATGGTTCTGCATTTAGAGAAATCGAGGAAAAATATGTAGATTTTAAAAATGAACCTCGTAATGTCAGGCTTTCATTGGCAGCTGATGGTGTTAATCCATTCAGAGAGCTTAGATCTACTTACTTAGTGTGGCCTATTTTCATTATCAACAATAACATTCCTCCTTGGATGTCAATAAAGAGGGAGCACATAATGTTGACTATGATTATTCCAGGTATTTGATACATTATTTCTTTGAATATAACATTTTCATTTCTCTCGTTGTTTGCATAAATATATATTTTATTTATTCACTTACTTATATATACATATATCATGGGAGTAATTATTATGTACCGTAATTTCGAACAATTAGGTAAGTACCAGGTCAAAGATATGAATGTATATATTGAGCCTTTCATCGATGAGCTAATACAGTTATGGCATGGCATTACTATGTATGACATCACTAAACCAATCAAGCAAAAGAGATTTCAATGTCGTGGAATGCTTGTATGGACAATTCATGATGCCCCAGGACTAACACATGTTTGTGGTATGTAATATTTCATTGCACTTTAATATAATACATAATTATTTAAATTAGATATACCATATTGCATGTTTTAAAAATATCTCATAGTATATTAATTGTTATTGATCCATCTATTGCAGGTCTTCAAACAAAGGGTAGATTTGCATGTCCAGTTTGTGGCCCTAAGATGAAGTATCATCATTCGCCAGACTTAAAAAAGATGGTGTTTGATGAGTTTAGGCACTTCCTCCCTAGGAACCATAAGTATCGTACTACTGAAAAACAACTTTTCAATGATAAAGAAGAAACTAGATTAAAACCACAAAGAATGACACCTCAGTTGTGGATGTTGGAATATAACAGAATTAATAATCGTCGAGCAGCTGGTACGTAATTTGTGTGTATATATATGTATTATTTGTTTATGTAATGTTTGGAATTTTTATTTTAACTAATGAATTTATTTTATTGTATTTTATAATTAATATTGTTCTGATTTATTTTATTCTTTGATATCAAGGTCATCGTCACCGTGAAGGTACTAATATTGTACTTCCACCTGGAATGAAATGTTATCCTTCTCAATTCGTGAGGTTTCCCTACTATGAGGACCTAAAAATAGCTCATTTGTTTGATACAATGCATGTCGGGAAGAATGTGACAGAAATGTTATGGCGAACCATAGATGGTGCACATGATAGAGATAAAATTGACAAAATTTGTGCTGACATTGAGAAATCAAATCATGCAATGAAAAGTGTGATCGACGGATCAAATAACAATGGAGGTCGAAATTATAATAATACTCCATGGTTATTAACAGAACAAAAAAGAAATGATGTAAAAGAGGTTGTTATAAGAATTAAATTTCCAACAGGTTTTGCTTCAAACATAAATAATATCTTAACGAAGAAAGGTGACTTCAGTGGGGTGAAAACACATGATTGGCATACCTTTGTTAAGGTAATTTTTTTGGTATACGTTTTTGTTTGTTATTGCTTGAATACATATTTTAAATTTTCTTTTTTTTTGTTTAATTTGGAAACCAATAACGATTCATTTTTAATTGTTATAGTATGTTATACCTGTATCTCTCCCAAATGACTTCGACAACAATGTCAAACAAGTTATATATGGTCTTAGTAAATACATGAGGTAAGTAGTTTTGATTTATACGCAAAATCTAATTGCTACAATTTCTTTTCGTACTTGATGAAATGATGTATTAATGTACTTGTAATGAAATATATATTATGTTTCATTGAAATAACCTTGTGTAATGATTTGCAGATGGTTGTCATTGAAAGAAATCCATCAAGTTGAAATAAAGTATTGGAAGAGAGAAATTCCTCGGCTAATGTGTGAAATGCAAAAGTATCTACCTCCAACATTTTTCAATGCACAAGAACACTACTTGATACACGAAGTTAAGGAGATTGAAATGTGTGGACCAGTACACACAAGGTCAATGTGGATGGTCGAGAGGCACCTGAAATCCTTGAAGGCTTTGGTTAAACAAAGAGCACGACTTGAGGGTTCTATGGTGGAGGGATATGTGGTATATAAATCCATGGTGTATATTAGTCATTATCTTCCTAAATTAGCTGCGCCAACCATGAAGGCGATGGATTGCATTTGGGATGTGAACTCCATCAAAAAATTTGAAGAGGAGCACCTGTTGGGAAAAGGTAGAATGAAGAAAGTGAGAGGTAAAATATTTATTATGTATAATAAATATAATGTTTCATTTTTTTACTTCATGTATATGATCATTATCTTCATTTAGGTCTTATTCTTTCATAGTTTATTAATTAATATAATTTACCATGGTTATAAGTAATATTTATTAATATTGGTGAATTATTGTTTTTTTATTCAGGTGCTCAAGATTATGAGGCACTACTTTTATACATTGGAAACAATATTGAGTGGATGATTGAATGGATTGAAACATGTAAAGCACGTAACGACGGTAGTTTATCATGGAAACTACTGTCTGAATTGATTAGAGAAGCGTATCATAGTGGAGATGGAAACGTTACAGATAGGGAAATCGATTTAGCATATGGTTTGAAAGATAGAAAGGTAAGAAATTAATTCACCTATTTTATTCATTACTTATTTTATACTATATTTATAATGTGACAAGAAGTTTTATTTTTCAGTTAATTTTCATGCTGTGTAAATTATATGTTTAATTATTAATTGAGAATGCATCTTTTTCATGTTTGGCATATTGCAGTTGAAACACGACAATGCTATGTGGTGCAATGGTCGTCAATTTCGCGTTAAATAGTTGGATGATAACAGGAAAAATTATGATAGTGGGATAACTGCAGTATTCCAGGTCACTAATGTTTCCTCCAGGAGTGACAGATATCCTTGAGAATCTGAAAATAGATATTATGGGTTCTTAGATGATATAGTTGAGTGTGACTTTAATTCCTTCAAAATAGTTTTGTTCGACGTCAAATGGTATAGGCTACGAATGAATGTACACGATTATGATAGAACACTTATTCAACATGAAAATGGATTTCCAATGGTTAAAACATCGCAGTTTGAAGCACGAAAAGATCGCTATGTTTTTCCAAGCCGATGCGAACAAGTCTTTTACTCAGATGTTCCAGGTGAGAACGAATGGTCATTTGCTATTAGATATGATCCAAGAGGAAGGCCAGTAGAGTATACTGTAGAGGAAGAAGATGATATTGATCAAGAAGAAGATGATGCAGTGGAAGATGAGCAGGAATATGCATTGACAGACGAAGAAGATATCTTAGAAGATGAACCAGGCATAGGAGATGAGGCAACAATTATTGATGATGATGTCGATGAGGATATTATTGAAAATGACATAATTGATGATGATGATGACATGGTCGATCATTTCAACACCGTTTTTGAATCATATGTTGATATAGATGTTGATCAGTTGAATGAAGATCAAGAAGATAAAGAATAAGAATATTGATACAAATGTTATGTTCTAGTATGAGCTGGTATGTTATAACTTTATATTTTAATATGTAGGAATTATTGTCTGTTGGGAAAAATACTGAGAGGGGAGGTGAATCAGTATTTAGGGCTGACTGAAAACTTTTCACCAGAGATCTTATTATGCTGTTAATTCTTTACTTAGATTATTGCATCATTATTTTAGTAAACATGTGAAAAGAAATAACAGAATAAGCCATTACACAAAAGGAACACATATGAACACCAGTATTTAAGGTGGAAACCCAATTTGGGAGAAAACCACCGTTGTTGTCGTCTCAGTCTTCAATATTTATTATAAAGAAAACATCTTACAATTTTGTGTTGATGCAGACTCATACCAGCACGCAGGCACCAACCTGCAGAAGGATTCAGCCTTCTCTCGTTCTCCAGCCTCTCCTGGAAGGGAGCTTCGACCCCCTGATTTAACACTAGCTTGAACTGGTAGAAAGCTTCCACTTCTATGTAGAAGACTTCAACCCTCAGATCCACCGAATTTCTTCAATTTCTTCATCAGACTTGCATTAGATATTTATTATTTCTTTGCTGATCTTCTTAGAGCTTTTTCATTTCCTCGATCAACTCCATAGGTGCATCATGGATTCATCATTATCAGACAACAGATTTCAATCATGTAGATCTCATAACCTCATACTATGATTCTCATCACCTTATATAGTTTTCGCCTTTATTGAAACCATGGGTCAAAACCATTCAATTGCTAATGGTATTATTAAAAGCAGAACCAATCCAAATTGAAATCCCGATCTTTGTTCTTCCATGCTCAAATTGTCCCAAAGGTAATCTCTATCTCCGCCAAATAATACTATAGCCAAGGTAAAGTACCAATAACGTGCCGCTGATGGTTTTCTTTCTTTTATTTATCAAATTCGTGGAATTTGATAAATAAATATTATTCACAACCTTTGGCAATTAAATATATAATATAACTTTATAGTAATAACCAGCGCTTTTATCAAAAGGATTTTAAATAGACCTTTGGTTCTGGCCCCACATACATAATCGACGGCCCAATCAATATAATTTAAAAAACTGGAATTTGATAAATAAATATTATTCACAACCTTTGGCAATTAAATATATAATAGAACTTTATAGTAATAACCAGCGCTTTTATCAAAAGGCTTTTAAATAGACCTTTGGTTCCAGCCCCACATACATAATCGACGGCCCAATCAATATAATTTAAAAAACTGGGGCCCATCGCTTACGATCGTTTCCATCCGACGGCGGAGAACACATTGCTTGGCATTAGATGATCCGACAGATATCATTCGTTGATGATGCATGGATGATAACGCGTGATGGCGTGCCGTACCTTGGTAACTTTCGCGCATCTATAGCAAATGAACACCGTCCGATGACCCCTTCCCAGATCAACGATGCTTATCAATATCGCTGGGCATCCTGGCTCGAGCAATAATGCGCGATGGCACGCAGTGACAAGCGATTTTGTGGAGTTCATACGAGACGCGTGTCCACGTGTTCTATGGAATTTCTCAGCCTCTTGCCTTTTCCCGTCGAAGGTGGTGCGTGAAGCACTTGACCACCTTTCTTTGTTTTTCTCGGTCACGGTTCGCTCTTCCACGCGAGGGTTTCGTCGCTACATTTGTTATGTTCCACCTCTTTCCTTCCGAGTTAGATTCATGATTCGAAGGGTTGATCATGCAAAGTTGGTAAAATATATACATTTTTAGTTATTTGGCGTTATAGCGTTTTGCTCTCGCTCCTCGTTCCTTTCTCCATGGCTTCGTCAGCTCCTTACTAATAAGTAGACCCTTTATCCCCATATATTAAGAATGTCTCTTCTATCACCCCAATACCAGGTTTGGATACATTGTCAACCATATTAACATGGTTCCTCACGATCAAAATACGAGCACAAGGGTTTCTTACGGATGTCGGTGTGTTATCATCGGGATGCATACATATGTTCACATAATTAACATAAGTATTATTTATATCGATTCTCCATTAAATACAGCTTGCCATCAGAGACAACACCTACTAATAAGATAAACATATTAACATTGTATCTTTAAATAATTTACTAATTATGTGGTTTGTTGCATATTGTTTCATTATTTCAAACCAATAAATAATGGCCTTACTATTGTTTATTATTTGGGATCCCAGCAAGGATTCATTTGATTATGTCGGAGTCTGAAACCAATTAAACACTTAAATAGTCGAGATCACGGAAGACAGGCTTTACTTACCATAAATTCTTGGCAAGCCTTGATTCAACTTGCTATCTTTGAAGAACGAGGAGTGAATTTGCATGATCGATTGAATGAAAATAAATCGGATATTCAAGAGATGCTTTTGAGGGCAGATCCATAAGCCCCATAGATGAAGATCCCATTCTTTGTAGAATTTCTCGCATTGAAGCACAAGTATAATAGTGTTTATTATCGAATACAAATTAGGGGACAATTATACCAAGTCTAAATCAAGTGAATCCGATTCTAGTGCTCTTGAACTTAGAATTAAAAGAAGCTTGAAGCGAGGATTTACAATCTCTAATGGGAGCAGTATGAAGTAGTTCAATATTAGATTGGATGTCAGGAGCTGTAAATGAGCAACATTGGACTTTGATCGTATTAATGAACCCCAACTAATTCAATGTGATGAAAATATGGACTTTGATGATGATCAGAAAACAAGCGAGCATTTTGCATGATATTGAAGAAAGCCAGAAGAGGTTTTTCTATGATCGATTGAATCAACTTTTCGACCATAAGACATCTGCAAGTGGTTTATTATCATATGGAGGAAATGGGGTTTTTCTTTCCCATGATGATGGATGTTGCTCTTTTCATGATAGCAAATTCGGAGAATTGTGGAGGTTTTAATTATTGTGTAATTTTTTGGGGTTTTTATAGGTGTTATAATTTATACATTTTGAGATTTTCTAGTGAAATAGGGAAAAGCACAGGGTTAGATTATTCTCATGGTTTAAATTTACATATTTGAAATAAAATTCACAATTTCTATTTAAAAAAAATGGTTTGCCTAAATATTTGATGTAGTTTAAATAGGATGTAGTTCATTTTCAAAAATGTTGAAATTTTCTAGAAACTATGATTGGGATTTCAGAAATATTTATACACTCTTTAAATTTTCCCTTAACTTATAAAAAAGAGGCAGTTGATGTATGAGTAATACCGGTATTGTTTTTTCCAATCTCCGGAGAAGGTTGGGTCTCAAGCTCCATGAGCACTGGAAACATGTGGGGTGATTCCCTGATTAATCAGCAGGCGGTGATTCAGGTAGGGTACTCCCGGTAAATATGTTAATGTGACGTCTGCCCAGTTGTACATTAGACTCGGTTTCTATTCATAGGACTTTTATAATAAAGAAATTATGGCATTCCATCTTTTGAATCGAGGCCTTCACTTCAGCGTCCGATTACCATCTCTCTCGGTTTGGCGAGAGGGATGTCTCGAAAGTGCAAGAACGCTGCGAATGTTTGTGCCCCGAGGAAGGAGATCAACATTGGTGGGTACGAGGCCATGTGGGCCTCTTATGGTATCTACGCGGTGCCCAAAAGACGGTTAATATTTATGATATTCGTGATAGGTCCTATGATTTCAATGTGTTGTTTTGAAGATTTAGGTTTCATAGTAAATCGTATTGGGCTCTAAAATAAGGCCACATTGAAATCTTGGATACATGTTTCATGCAAAATCGGTTGTATCTTCCATAAATACACAATCTTGGACCATTTCTGTATAAATGCACTTCTCGGACAATAGCCACATCTCCCTCATTATACGGGTGGTGTTCTTACATTCATGTAAGGCATTGTTTTGGCAATCATTTTTTAAGGATCACTATGAGATAGCATGGGTACAAGGATCTAGGGTCTCCACGGCAAGCTGTGTTGGAGACCTACTTTGTCCTTAAATTTGTAAACATAGTAGTATGCCAATGCTTCTTTCATTTTGTATGCATAAGACGATTTTTTGTCAAGTGTAATTCTTTTTAAGTTTATCCATCCCAGTTTGTTGTGAATGCACGAGTTTTTGCTCAACACATATCTGTTATATCTGTAATTTCTTTCTATAACTATTTGAAATTTCTAGTTATATTTAGAGGTGTCTTTTTTTAAGGGATGAGGTGTGGTTACCAGCCCGCTCCCACGCTTTTCATTTATTCTCAAAATGAAGCCTACTGTGTCTATTAACACTATATGGGCATACGCTCACTTGTTAAAATATAGATTGTTAATATGTTGTACATACAGGCTGAATTATGTACATTCTGGAATATATATTAATTTACGAGCATGCTTAAAAGAGAGATAGTGTTTGATAAAATCAAAAACCACAGCAGACATGAAGAAAAAAAAGAGAGGCAATTATTTTATCTGAGATAAAGACGGGGAATAACCTCTATAAACTAATAACGAGCCTTGATCCATCATATGTACAAATTCTAGAAGTCGAAAGTTGAAAATTTACGAAATGGAACCAGGCCCTTTTCAAAAGAATAAATTTAGTAAAAGCGAGGGTGAAGAAAGTTATCTATCAAAGAATTTCCACATGCAGGTATTCAGCAAAGAATGGCCTACGAGTCTGAGTAGTGAGGCCGAAATTTCTCTTTCTTTCGCGAGGTTGCGGTTCTCTTCTCCAACACGATGAAAAGAAAATTCTTAGCTTTGGAGTCTGAAGCCCGAGTCACAACTTGGAAGTTGGTAAGGAAAATTATTAGGGTTGTTCCCAATTGGCTTGGAGTTCGCAGCCTCATTAATTTTCTTTAATGCATTTCCTTCAATGCTGCAGTTGTCACTGGCCAGCAACCTTTACAATAAAATTTATTAGACCCGTCACGCTACGAGGAAAATTTGACGTGATCACTGATCACTGATTTCTTATTGTGATAAAAAACATTGGAGATTTACTGTCATGTTTTAAAGTTTCATTTTTTTTTTAAAATTGAAACCACCGTCGGTATACCGACGTCTTGTAAGCGTTGCTATTTTGACGTTTTGAATGATTTCCATTTTCTTCGGTCTTGTGACGTCCGTCGATATTGCGACAGTTCTAGAACCGTCAGAAGAGCGACAGCACAAAGACGTCAGAAGGCGACGCTCAAAATTTCGGACCACATTTCGTCGGAATTGCGACAGTTCTTCCTGGCATCGATATTGCGACGCTTCTGGAAAGCGTCGGTCTTGTGACACTTTTGCAATACGTCGGTCTTCTGAAACTTTTGTACGGCGTCGGAAATGGGACAGCTTGAAGATGTCAGAAGAGTGACCGTATAAAGACGTCGGAAGAGTGACGTTCAAAACGTCGGACGACATTTCGTCGTAATGGTGACACTTTACAAACGTCGGAAGAGCGACGTTAAAAACGTCGGACCAAATTTCGTCGGAATGGCGACACTTTACAAACGTCGGTTTGGGAAATGTCAGAAGAGCGACGCGTGTTTGGAAGCGACGGAAAAGTGTCAGTAGTGCGACACTTTGTAAATGCGTCGGAATTGCGACCGCACGACAAACCACGTTTTTCCTGTCCTCGAAATGTCGCGCTTGCGACGACTGTGTGTCGGAATAGCGATGATTTGGCTGTCGGAAATTGCGCCAACTTTTCTAGTGCCACGAAGGAGTGAATAGTGACAGTAGGTCTGCGAAACCAACCCCACTCATATCGCACCGCCTTTGTAAGGAAAGTTGTATTTAAGAAATTAACGCGATCAATGCCATAGGCTAACACGTGGCCTTAAGCAGTTTTGAAAATCCACTCTCATTGCGAGTTAATGCCCATGCATAACAGTCTGCACGAGATTTGAATGGGGTCGTTGGATCGTCAAGACGAATGCGAGAACAGGTCAACTGTCGATATGAAAGACATGTTAATCAGTGGGGCCGAATGTCAATTATATGGGCGTCGTATTAACGTTGTAACCTCTGATTTGGAGAATGGTATTAATATATATGGTGAGTTGAATCATTAATATATATATATATATATATATATATATATATATATATATATAAGATTGTTGTTGGCCATTCGATAATATGGAGCGTTTTATTATAAGGGATTACTAATAACGCTTGCGGATGGATCTTAGCACAATGTCATGCATGTCCAATTCTAATGTTGCCAATTAGTGGAAGGTGCGTGTATGGTCTAGTCGCGACATACATATATATGTATAGTGATTTTATAAGGGGTTATGTTCCAAAGTTTGAACGTTGATGCGATGTTGGGGGTTTATAACCATGGAGATATTAAAGCCTCCACATTCAGTTATTTAAATTGCCAGTAAAGGAAACCAAAGCATTGGAATTTGCCCAGATTTAAAGTCAACAGTTATATATATTGTAATGCAACTATATATATATATATATATATATATATATATATATATATATATATATATATATATATACAATAGACACACAATTACGGTGAACAAGAATATGCACAGGAATGAATTTGACAGGTGTACAAGCACAAAAAATTGGAAAATATGTAGAAGATAGTGAGCAGAAGAAGACATAACAGCTACTTGACAACAATAGAAAAGACAAAGCCAGAAAAGCCAAAAGCCAGAAAATGGGCAGAGAAAAATTATCTTTATGTAACTGAAAATGTGAATGTAAATGTTGTAATTAATTTTATATTGGTTGTGATGCATTGGCAAGTATCTGAAGGAAAAGAAAAATCCCACTGTAACATGGAAATTTGTACATATTTTTATATTTTTTAAAAATGAGTTGGACAAAGGAATGAGAAGACAGAAGCCAAAGAGTCATGGCTATTCACTCCAAATTCCTTGTGGAATACAAACAGTCATGTGATGAACTCTATATATAATATCAACTTGATATGCATAAAAAGAGTTAGAGGGAGAGAGTGAGGTTAGAGAACACAGAGTACAGAAAATTGAGGCAGAAAAGATAAGAAGAAGGAGGAGCAGAACGAGATGCAGAGAAGTTAGAGACCGCATAAATGAAGTCGTGAGGCAGAGAAGAAGAAGGAGCTGAGCAGAGAAGAAGGTGGAGCTGATAGAGAATCCGAGAAGATGCAGAGATGATATAAGATAGATATGAAGACTGATGCACAACAGTGAAGATGGTACAGAACAGAGCTGATATCCAAGGTAAATCAGCAAGTGTTTTCTTTTGAAAGAGTAAGGAAGTTGGAGCTTCCTTATCAAGTTGTAGCTTGATATATGTCATTTGTAGCTGACTGAGGTAGGAGCCTCCTGTAGGTTGATGCCTGCAGAAAATAGATGGGATTTGGTGCTTCCACATCAAGTTGTAGCTTGATAAAATGTCAGTTGTATCTGACTGAGGTTGGAGCCTCCTATAGGTTGGTGCCTGCAGAAATTGATAGGAGTTGGAGCTTCCTTGCAAGTTGCAGCTTGCAGAATTGAGGTAGGAGCCTCCTGTGGGTTGGAGCCTACAAAAAATCAGTGGTGAGAGGGAGTTGGAGCTTGCCTTTGCATCACAACAATAATAACATGTGGTTTTCTCCCTTTATGGGTTTCCAGTTATATCTGGTGTCTATGTGCATGATTTATATGTGTTGATATGGTATATCTATTCTGCTAATACTTGCTGCTAACATATTAAGACTGCTGGTACATTATCTAATCTGCTTATTAATTGCTGCTCACAAATAAAGATTGCTCACACATTATGTTGATCATGAAATGAAGGTGTTAATAAAGTTTAATGAAAAGTTTACTAGGATTTATGAATGTAGTGGCCAGTTCACTACCCCCTCAATTTAAATAAGGGTTCAACAGTACTACTAGCTATTAATGTTGTAGATTGTTAGTTCAAGACATGTACTGGAAATTTTTTGGAGGAGTTGTGCACACTTCTTTTGTCATGCTGCTATTCATTTCTAAATTTTGATCATGTGTTGTTGTTTCCATTGTCACAACATTATACTTCTAAGTTATAGCTCTATACTCGCATATTGTGAGTCATGAATCAATATTGATTTGAGAGAGAGAGATTTAAGAGTCATTTCAAACTTTTTTTCAATTGGTATATGCTATGTTTTACAACCACATGTGGATTTCATATTCATAATGTAGCCATGTAATAGGCCTATAAATCCTTGTAATCTCGTTGCAAATATTTTGAGTCATATTCCTTGGTTCTCTTGGAGTAGCCTCCTACTTGTCACATGGAGGAAATGATGGTGTTGCTACTATGGTTTATGATGTGTTTCCACTCACACTATATTGTTGATGATGCTCATAATATGTCTTGTTATTATTGATGTTGATTTCCATTACATGCTTGATTCTATTGTTTTTGGTTATACTATGTTATTGCATGGGAGAATGTTGCTATTGTTGCCCACATTATGATGATTACTGATGGATGTAGTTTAGCCCTGCTTTATGATGTTGATCAGATTTTTGTTGTTGTTGTTTTTGGTGATGATGGTGGAAAGAGTGTTTCTCATGCTAATGCTCATGTTGTCACTACTTTGGTTGAGAGTGATATTGATGGGGAGTTTACTACCTAATATTTGGGCCTTGAAATTATTATTGATCTAGATGGAGCTATTCCTTGAGATTGTTGTTGCTACTTCAGGTGAAAGAGAGTTATTGTTGTTGCCTTTTATCATGATCCCATAAAGGAGTGAGAGTGTTTGTAGCTTGATCAACTATGTAGCCCTCAGTTTTTATGTAGAGTTTTGATGGTTTACCTTTTTCATTTTTCCATTGATGTCTAAGGGGGAGAAAGTGAAGAGTTTTGTTCAGTTTTTTTAGTTTAGTTTTTAAGGCGTTGTTTGGATGGATCAGCTAAGGTTTCCATGAATGAAAAAGTGGGGTATTGTTGGCATTGATGTTGTGATGTAGTGTGATGGTTGGCATTGATGTCAACTTGACAGCATGATTTGTTGGAAGCATGTGATGCAGAGTTAATTGGCTTATGCGTTGGTTGTAGAACATAGTTCAACGGTTGTAGATTTTGGTGCACATGTTGATGCCTTGGCAAAGTGTGGAGCTGCTACACCTAGTTCACAGTGATGGAGACTATCAAGTCATGTTTATGGTACTTGGTGTGTGTGTGGATGGTTTTTAGCTTATAGGATCAGTTGCAGGGCTTGTTACTAATGGTTTGAAGGTGATGCATATGTTGGAGTAGCTATGGATAAGTTTGATGGCTTAAGTGCTAGTGCAATTAATGGATTCCATTCGAGTCAACCTAGTTTTAATTGTGATGATGTTGGCAATGTGGTAGTAGTTTTTTGAATTTTTACAGAGATTACAATGGATTCCTGAGGACATACTGATGATGGTCAATCTATGGAAGAAGTTTGGGCAGACTCTGAGCTAAGGAAAGTTGATTTTGGTCATCCTATACCCTAGTTTCATGGATGGAGGCTTATGGGAGTGACTGAAAGTCCCAGTCGCTTGCTGGAAATGTTGTGGGAGCGAATTCAAGTCCCAGTCGTTAGTTAGAAGTGTTATGGGAGTGATTCTAGTCTAATTTTCATAGGTTTGTGTGTGCGATCGAAAGAAAACACAAAATTTACACTGCATTCCTTGTGCACATCGGGTGTTTATTTGTTTTTCTAGCTTGTCTTGTTCAAGACTCATCATGTAAATTTCGGGAAAAGGTTATTGAACATCTAGAACATGGTTAAAAGAGAATATTCATTGGTAAGTGAAGTTAGTGGCTAGATTGAGTCAAGAAACAATGAACCAATCAAATTCCAACATATGAACATAGCTCCACTACAGAATAGTAATTATTGATTTAACCATTAAAAAATATTACAAATAAATGGAGATCATGAGGTTATTGGTTGGTTCTCTTGTGTGAGAAATTTCTCGTAGTGTTTTGGAGAGCTAGTGGTGGGGAGAACGAATTTGTTGTAGCAGGCTATGCATGGAGGTGTAGCAGTAACAGAGAAAAAAGTATGCATCACTGAAGACTATCTGTATGCAGAAGAAAAGTGACAGAGTTATTAAGGACTTTGCTAATGTTTTGGTGATTGCAGGGGCATAATTTTATTTGAGTTTATATGTGTTGTTGATATTATTGTTATAGATTGACTGCAACAATGTCTCATGTTTTTATATGGCAATTTTATCTTGCATCACTGAGTCTTTCCATATATATTATTTGCAACTATTATATTGAGGCTTTGTGAGTTGAGGATGGTGTGTGGATGTGAGAGAGAGATATAGTTGGGTTTGATTCAATGATTGATGTTTTTTACTGAGAGTGTTGATAACGTGCTATGAAGATATCACTATTGTGATTTTCATGTTGAGCATCCTTGGGGTTCCAGTTTGAAAATGCGTGAAAGGTGAACCACATAGAGAAATGGTGTGGGTGCTCCGACAAAACAAGTATTGAGTACACATTCTTCGTAATTATAATTGAATATGTGAAAGGATCGATGGTCATGGAGGCTTCTAATGGATGGTGGTCTATAGAGTCATGAGATGGAGATCAAAGTTCCTTTCAGATAGTGTTGTATCTTAAGATACAATCCCTTGGTTTTGAAATTAATCAGTGCTTAAGACATTTTAAAAGTGTGTCACAGAAATAATTTTATCATGAGGTCTCGGTTCTATCCCATTAGAAACTAGTTTTCTAAAACCCTTAATGATCTGGAATAATAAAAGATTTCACAATGCCATTGGCTGCTGATATCTGAATGGAAAAGAAGAAATGCAGGGGAAACTCAAAGTAATATGTTGTAAACACATATCTATTACTTTTAAGTTTCAGAGGAACTTCATGGAGAGAGAGGAAACTCAAAATAATATGTTGTAAACACAGAATCTATTATTTTAAAGTTTCAGAGAGAGTTTGTGAAGAGAGAGGAAACTCAAAATAATAGGTTGTAAACACAGAATCTATTACTTTAAAGTTTTAGAGAGAATTTATGAAGTGAGAAGAGATGGAGTGACGGAGCACTTATTAAGGCTATTTAACTCTTATTTACAAACGTAAATCAGAGACCAACTACTTCTTTACTTCACTTCATTCAAGGAGGAAACCACATAAAATGGCACAAGAGACACGAATCACCATCAACAGTTGTAGGAAAATTGCTTCTTATTTCATTTACCCATCAGAAAAAGAAGTAAAAAATGTAGTCCCCAAGAGGTCCAGACTCGGAACCCCTCCTCTCTCTTTCTCACTTCCTTAAATAAAAACAAAAGCAGTTTGTAACTGCTCGAGCTTCTTGAAACTCCTAGACTGCCTAAATTGTTAAACTACTTATTGCATTGAAATCGAGGACATCATTTTAGCTTCGATATTAAATAAGAGAAAAAAAAAACTTGAAATATAATCCTTTTGCTGAATCTGATTTGTTGTTGATGTGTCTCCTTCTGTTTCTGCTATGATATCTTAACAGTCAGCATAAACACATCTCCACCTGACTCTGCCCATGCTTTTTTTGTTTCGATCACTGTCACCATGCCTCCTACCAACCGACTCTGCGTCTTTCTCTCATGCCCACGGCGTTCCGTATTCTCTTCTCCTTTTCTCTGTGTCGAGTTACTTACCCAAGTCCACCACCGATGTGTTCAAGCTCCCGTTTATTACAAGGCGCAATGCATATGACACTGTTTTGTACGTGGCTGAGTGTTTTCTTACCCGAGTCTATCCTGTGTTCAGAATTTCCCTTGTAACTTCCATAAGACTGGAATTTAAAAGATATTCCATTACCATTGAAAACTGTATCACATTCTCTTCTCTGTCACATCTCATCATTCCAACGTTCTACGTTATAATTTGATTTTTCCCTATGATGCGATTTTCACAAAGGAAAAACCCTTGTACCCAGACTTAAAAACCTTTATACTTTAGTGATAACTTCCATTGGGTCTGCTTCATTATCGAACATCGCACTTCGGCGATTCAACCTTGTTCCTTAGCACATTTCCTCCAGAGCTTGCGATGTGCAATGTGTGATGTGCGAGAGGATCCCACAGCCGGACTTTAAATAATTTAGATTCGAGCTTCGAACTATATCGCATCTGATCTTCGTATTGCATTTCGCATATCGACATTCTTAACATGTTCCTTATTTCCTTTCCTGTTGAACTTACAACATGCGATGTGCGATAATGGTAGGGATGATGTGGCAAGTGGAGGTGGTGCTGATCGCAAATTGCAATTGACGATATGAAAATTTACCACACTTCACATTTCAGCCTTTATAACATATTCCTTAGCACCTTTCCTCCTGAGCTTATGATTGTGATTTTTGATATGCAATCAAGCCTTCCACATGTGATTGCGATTAAGCCTTCGAACACAGTTCTGCATGTACATTTGCACGACTTGACCCTGACCTTTGTGCAATGTTCTGAGCACATCAGTCGGCCCGACTCGTGAACTGTTTTGCATGTGAATAAGCCCGACTTGACCCTTGCTATGTGATTTTCTTCTTTTCTGCTCCTTTGGCTTAGATTGCACTTCCAATGCTGCTGCTGCTTCCCTGACTCTAGTTCTAGTGCATATGTGATGATGAATCCTTGTTGTGCTTGTGGTTATCCTTTCGAGCATATTGTAGGTCTTCTTGAAATTCTAACAACTATTCCTCAACAACCTTGAATGCTCATGACCTCTTTTGAATTTTAGCTGAGTCAAATTATGCTACAACATCTGGCTCCAATCGGGGACAACACTTTGGTAGAAAAGTGCTGAGAACTTGTAGATCAATAGCCTTTATTGGGCATGGAGTCCAAGAGAACTGGTAGATCAATAGCTTTTATTAGGCATGGAGTCAAATAGCATTTGTTGAACAACAACCTTCATTGGGCATGGAGTTAAAGAGCACTTGTAGATTAGTATCCGTTATTGGGCATGGAGTCAATCCCAAATGAGAGTTGATCCAGTATGAAATCCTCCTGAAACCTGCTACACTTTGGACTTCTTCCTTTATTCGTAAGCTGAAAATACTGAACTAGAAATACTACAACTGAAAATGCTCAACTTCTGAGCTTATTTATGCACAACTCCTACATATGTATTCATGCCTGAACTTAATCAAGTGAAGTTAGCCTTCCAATGGCACCAATCCAACATCTGCATGTTAGACCAAATGCCTTCATATTGTTGAAATTTGAAGATCACAATAGGGAGTTACCATGAAAGTTTTCCAAATACAAAGCTTTGCACATACCTTTGCATAAATTCTTGTGTTAGAACCTTGTAATTTACAATATCACAAGTTGACTGTTGATCTGGATCTTGGTGGGGAGGCCCCAAGATCTAAAAAGTTGAAATGGATCTGACAAGATCTACAAAATTAGAATGCCAAAAAAAAGAGAGAACACAAAGAAAATAAAACCACAAAGAAACTTTTTTTATTAAAACAGAGAATAATTGTAGAAGCTACATTGTGGTGGAAAATATTTCTTTTTACAAACTGCGGCTTGTTATTTATAGCCTTTTTTGAGTTACAATACCATGTGTAGATACCATAGGCCAATACCATCGGTAGATACCACTTACAATACCATGGGTAAATCCTATGTGTGGATGAATACCATGGGTGGATACATACCATGGGTCAATTACAATACCATGGGTGAATAAATATCATGGGTGGATGAATACCATGGGTCGATGCCATTTACAATATCATGGGTAAATTCCATGGGTGGATGGATAACATGGGTAGATGAATACCATGGGTTGATGCCATTTTCCATTCGAATCATTCCTCCCTCCTTAAGAAGCAATGGTTCCCATTGCGTGAAGTTCCCTCCTGAGAAGCTTTTGTTGAATAGGAAGAGCCATTGAAGAGAAGGGTTTTGTGTAGTTAACCCATAACCATGATGAATGAAGATTCGAGGATAGAGATACCCTGTAATGCTTGTGACCAATTGTGATATTGACAGTGTGCGGCCTAGAAAATGGACTTCGATGAAGTGTGGGTTTGTGGATGAACCAAAACCATGACAAACAAATATCCAAGGATAGAGATACCCTGTAATGCTTGTGACCAACTGTGTTACTAACAATGTGCGGCCTAACAAATGGACTTTGATGAAAACGATTTTGTGCGGTTGACCCATAACCGTGATGCTGATTGTTGATGAAATAGCAGGTGCCTACATAGCTTGGGGTGGGAGGGCATGTCTCCAAATAACCCAAGCCGAACACTTCTATGCTAAAACTGATGAATGTGAATGTGAAGTAGGGCAAGTCTCCAAAGGGAACCCGCTACGAATGCTGCTCCAGATTTAAAATGAGCATAACTCGGTCAATATAGCTCAGAATATTTATTATAACCTATTTTTGGAAATGGAATGATCATTCTACATCTTATCATGTGTTTGAAACCACTATTTGGAGACTATAGACTCTCAAATTCGCGCTGGAACTGTCTCGCCATCACAAAATTTCTGAAAAAATAATTGATTTTAAATCAACAATAACTCCCACATCCGGACTCCGATTCGACCGATGTTTTTTTTGAACTTGGGTGATTTTTCAAGAGGAGCTCAGATCCATATCCATTCTTCTGAAATTTCGCACTGAAAATTGCGAAAAATGACAGGAGAGCCGCCGTCCATGAATTGTCGTCAGAAAAATTGCTTGAACATTGCTGATTTTGAATCAGCGATATCTTCCTCATCTGAACTCCAATTTGGCCGATTTTTTTTTTTTATTTGAGTATTTTTTCGCAAGGAATCCAGATATGGTGTTTTTTTTTGTAAATTTTTCACGAAAAGTTTCAGATCTGATTTGAAAACTCGCCGCCCAAAAAAATTCGTGGATTTTGCTGAAGATTGCTGCAAAACATTGAAACTAAAATATGTTTCAAATCCTCATTCCCATGGAGGCATAACATAAATCTGATACCATTGATCTGGATCTTGGTGGGGAGGCCCCCAAGATCTAAAAAGTTGAAATGGATCTGACAAGATCTGCAAAATTAGAATTCTAGAAAAAAGAGAGAACACAAAGAAAATAAAACCACAAAGAAACTTGTTTTATTAAAACATAGAATAACTGTAGAAGCTACATTGTGGCTGAAAATCTGTCCTTTTACAAACTGAGGCTTGTTATTTATAGCCTTTTTTTAGTTACAATACCATGTGTAGATACCGTAGGCCAATGCCATCGGTAGATACCACTTACAATACTATGGGTAAATCCTATGTGTGGATGAATACCATGGGTGGATACATACCATGGGTCACTTACAATACCATAGGCAAATAAATATCATGGGTGGATGAATACCATGGGTCGATACCATTTACAATACCATGGGTAAATTCCATGGGTGGATGGATAACATGGGTAGATGAATACCATGGGTTGATACCATTTTCCATTCGGATCAACTGTGTACTTTCTCTTTGAAAAATTTTCATATTGTAAATAGATGTCAATATTCAAAGTCTTTTCCAAAGAAAGATGAAGAGAAACAAAAGAAGAAGAAAAGAGGGTATTTAAAAAGGAGAAATGTAAAGTTCATGCTATAAATATGCAGCCTAAAATCTACCTGATTGTTTCCTCTAATCAAACTAAAGGGTTCAAATTTTGTTCTAAAGGTCTAAAAAGGGATGATTTTTTGTCAAGTTTGGGACCTCATGATATACATGCGAGAGTTTTATCCTAATTCCCTGACCACATTGCATATCTTTTAGCCCCACCCCTTTGTTATTCCTCTTATCATAAGTTTTATTTTGACTCCCTTAACTCTCATACCCTGACTCCACCTCACATCACCTATCCTGACCCATCCGCGTTAACCATCTCTGATCCCCACCTCCACATCCGACTGTTTTCGATGCATTTCGCACCCCCCCTTAGCCTTCGAACTTTAACCATGAAGGGGGGGGTCCGAAATGGGTTGTTTCAAGTCTAGGCCCTACTCCCACACGTCAACTCACAGTTAATTCACCCCCCCCCCTTCACAATACCGCCTACCACCTTAGGACCCCTCCAAAAACCAAATTTGGATTTTATATAACAGACCATCGTAGTCAACCCTTATCCCCCTTAAAACCTTTGCCTCTCATCACATGTCGCAAGTTTCCAAAGACGATATGCGATGAAGTGGGACCCATTCACCCGCCAAACTTCCTTTTCATTTTATTTTCCTTTAAAAAGCATTAAACTTCACCCTTTTCCGCCTTTCTGCTTTATATTTCTACTTTACCTTTTCATTGATATATCATTGTTTTACCTCTGCCTTCCCATTTCCCCGATTGCGGTTAAAGTGGGGCCATTCTCCCTAACACGTCACCTTTTCCCCCACCATCCATCGCATTTTGCAAATTATAACTTATTCCACTTTGCCAACCCTTAAAACTTGCGATCGCCGATTTGCGATATATCACATTGCACATTTTATAACTTATTGTTAAGCGCCCGCAATGTATTTTGTTTAAGTTGCGATGCAGTTGGCCCCACAATAGCTCCACCCCCCACTTCAAGCTGCTTGAAATACATAGAAACTTCATAAACCTTACCTTATAGCATAAACCTTTCGCCGCTTTATAAACTCCGCCGATGCAGTGGGCTCCATCTCCATTCTGCCACATCATCCTCCGATAGCGCAAATCGTACTTCATGGATTTTAGCACTTACAACATTTCCCAAACTCTAAACTCAGCGATATGCAGTAAAACATAAATACTGGGATGTGTGATGCGGATGGGTCCTAATCACATATCACACTTCGAAAGTTTTAGTATTTAACCCCCACGCTCATAGAAAAACCTAATATTTGTGATTTGTGATGCGGTCGGTCACACCTTACCTGCCATGTCACTTCTCTCTCCCCGAATTTCACATTTTGTGTGTTTTAGATTTTACCTTCCACTGCTTATAGAAAAACCTTTTGACTTTTGATTTGCGATGCGGTCGGGTCCCACCTTACCTACCACGTCACCTCCCTCTTCGCATCGCATCTTCGATCCCTTTTATCTTACCATAAACTATAAAGCGTATGATGTGCAATTTTTTGTGGATGCGATAAATTTCATAACATAAGTACGCATAATTTCAAGTCCGGCTAATGAGTTGTTATGCCATTTTGTGAAGAAATAGGCTAAACACGACAGAAGGACTTGTGGTAGAATAAGCCCTGACAAGGAGCGTAAGCAAAGGAGGTCAAGTCAAGCAAAGGGTGTTCATAAAGAACTATTATGGTATACCAACAGAAGCGGAAAAGGCAGTAAACACATCAGCGCCATCATCAATCAATGAAAGTGGCTAGCACTGCACCAGAATTAATTACCCAATGTCGGTTTTCTGAAGCGGTGGGGCCAGATGTCAGAGCCACCATTCATTGCCTCTTCTGAATATCACAACCACCTTCAAGCCTACTTTTTGATCTTACGAAAAGCCATCGAAGTTTTTAGATCCATGAAGAGCTGCCCAAAATTAATTCTACAGGCGGTGTTTTGTCAAAGATTTTTGCTCGGGCCTTGCATGGCCACACTTGTCTAATTTCAGTTTGTTTGTAATTAATGAAGTTTGCCAGAGTATATTAGGGAAACCGACTCAATTTTTAGTTAAATAATGCTTGAATTTCCATTATGAAGGGTTGGATATTTTTATCCCTTGCATTGCAAGAACTACTATATTAGAGCACTATAATTTTGGAGCTAGACATCAATAATCAAAGACCGTTTACAAGATTCTTGAGTTGTGTTAAAATGGTGATGTGTTACTTCTTTATTTTAAATGTTTCCGTTGTTTTACCTTTCGTGGATCTGTTCATCTAGTTGTAAATCATAAATTTTAGATTAAGATTTTCTTTCAGAGCACCTTAATTCTGTTTGCATTTACAATCTTAATGTTTTCTGTTGAAGTCTGATTAAATAATTCTTAACTGTTCTTTAGTCACTACTGAACCTTAGTATTTCTTTCACCTCATAATTCATATACCTCTAAATATCGATTTAGCACAATTAGCTTTCCTTGTGATTCTCTTGAACGTTAACGTGTCAATCCAGCCTTTGAATCCATAGCTCAATGGATTAGTCCCTGTAGAATTGCTCATCCAACCACAAAATCAATATAAAACAACCAATACTACCATCACTGTAAATAGCCTAATATCATCATTTAGAGTTATAAAGTTAAATCATAAAACATAGATATCCCTCTCTGAGTCTAGGAAGGCTAGGTCCCAGACTCCAAAATGGCTTGATGTTGTTCTATGTCGTTTATTCTTGCCAATCTTACAAATTACGGAGAGATAACATAATGACGACCACACTGAGGAATGAGTTATTGAAAAATATTAATATATCATCATAACTCAAAAACCCCAATAAAAATATTGTATGATTCAATTATGTTCCAAGATTGGTATCTGGTTGTTGATGGTGGACAACATCCAGACACAATAAAGGTGAAATCATCCACTTGGCGACTCCACAGTTTTTAGTTGACACAAAGACTCCACTAGTAGAAGAATCTAGATTGGTTGTGAATATATAATGACCCCACTTTCTGACTGATTGACAAGATGGATCCAAGAATACAACGCAGGTATGCCCCAATGAACAGAGAGCACATGCCTAGATTTCCACACAAAATGCCTAAGGTAAATTGGGACAAAAATCTTCCTATTTTTCAAGATGAGAAGGGTGATAATGCTTTGTTACATCTCATTAAATTTCATATACACTCATGGAGGTTGAAAGTCGAATGGCATGAATATTTCCTCATGAAGATGTTCATGGTAACATTAGAATGGAAAACAAGGGAATGGTATGAAGGTTTAAACCCTGGTAGTTTGTTTTCTTTAAAAGATTTCCACAAGGTGTTTTATGAGCATTATAAAGAAAATTCTCCATATTTATCATTAGCTGAAAATTGTTGTGATCAATCTGAGGATCTAATACAATACCTTGTAAATATTGACGAATATTTAGGAAATTGGCATCTTGAGGATCTCTTTGAAGCAATTCATGAATTTCATTCTCAAGTTAACTATCATGATAACCAAGAGAAGTTAGTTGAAAATGAAAGCAATCAGGAAATGAAAGAAGATCCACAAGGTCTCTCTATGGGGACAAATGATAATTCATCTGCTCTTTTGTGTGAGGTTAAATAAGACATTCAGTCTCATGATCAGTCTTCACAAGAGAAATAAATTTTTTTTTGTTTAGTCCAAAGCAAACAAATATTGCCTCCTCCTTTGACTGAAGAAGAAATTATTCAGATTCTAAGCATGCATCCAGCCTCTAAATTTTTATGTAGTGAAGAGATTATTTCTATTTGTTCTCTGCTGACTTACGTACTGAAGCATTTTCGCATGAAGAAACAGAAGAACAGATTGATACTGATGTTGTTCTACCTTCTCAAGAAGGCCTATTGCCAGAGAGCGCCCCTATTCATCAAAATGACGACCTTCAAACAGAATTCAGCAAACTCAGTCAAGACATGTCAGGTTTGCTTGAGGATAGCATAGTGGTATTAATGAGGATGCCATGTCAGATGACCATAAAGAATGTGTAGATATTCTCTTTCATAAGGATCATGAGCATGAAAAAGTGGAACAAGGAGCAACACTAGATGAATTTTGTTATTTAAATCCTTAGGGCCAGGTATTGTTCCAAGATGTTTTTGTTGGTTTCTTAGAATCATCTAAAGAAGGAGTATGTTATGCCAGGAATGGTTTGTTGCAGAGTTTAAGGAAAATTTTGAGCACTGTTGTTCAAAGGCAAGTAAGATGGGAGTGGCCCTTTTGTTTTTCCAGCCTACTCAAAAAGGTGAACATGAATCAATCATGCAGTCATTTTCTTGATTGGTTGCATTGGAGAAAGGAGTTCACTTAGTGTATATATCATCTCCAAGTTAGATTAGGGTAGGTAGGTGTGAAAATAAGCTCGGTACTCTGAGCATCTTTCAAATTTTAGTTTTAGATTACTTTCAATTTTCAAATCAGTATGTTTCAGACTTTAGTTTCAGCTTAGTTCTGGTTTCACCATTCAAGTTTTTAGGGTGCAGCAGTATGGTCAATTTGATGGATTGCAGTGGATAAGTTCAATTATAGTTTTAGTTCAGATTTAAGTATGCTAATAAGCTGGTTGGCCAAGCGTGTGGTCTATTTTTATCAGTCAAATTTAGGAGGAACAATAAACTATTTTCCAGTCACTAAGTTGTCTGACAGATCAAGATACACGTTGTGGGATCAACCTAATGGATCAGGATACTAGTCTGCGATGTTCTTCACACCTTCTAAAAGCGCTGCCATCCCTAGCTGGAGCCACTGTTAGAACCATGTAATTTACAGTATCACAAGGTGACTATGTACTTTCTCTTTGCAAATTTTTCATATTGTACATAGATGTCAATATTCAAAGTATTTTCCTAATAAATATGAAGAGAAACAAAAGAAGAAGAAAAGAGGGTATTTAAAAAGGAGAAATGCAAAGTTCATGCTATAAGTTTGTAGCCTAAAAATTGCCTCATTTTATCCTGTAATCAAATTGAAGAGTTCAATTTTTTCTCTAAAGGTTTGAAAAGGGATGATTTTTTTCAAGTTTGGGACCTTATGGTATTACGAGCGAGAGTTTTATCCTAAGTCCCCGACCACATTGCATATCTTTTAGCCCCGCCCCTTTGTTATTCCTCTTATCCTAAGTTTCACTTTTACTCCCTTGACTCTCATACCCCGACTCCACCTCACATCACCTATCCCGACCCATCCATGTTAGCCATCTCTGATCCCCACCTCCACATCCGACGATTTTTGATGCATTTCGCACCCCACCCCAGCCTTCGAACTTTAACCATGAAGGGGGTGGTGGGGTCCGAAATAGGCAGTTTCAAGTCCGGGCCCTACTATAACATGTCAACTCATAGTTATTTTTCACCCCCCTTTCACAATACCGCCTGCCACCTTAGGACCCCTCCGAAAACCAACTTCGAATTTTATATAACAGATCGTCGCAGTCAACCCTTATCCCCCTTAAAACCTTTGCCTCTCATCGCATGTCGCAAGTTTCCAAAGGCGATATGTGATGAAGTGGGACCCATTCACCCGCCAGACTTCCGTTTCATTTTATTTTCCTTTAAAAAACATTAAACCTCACCCTTTTCCGCCTTTCCACTTTATATTTCTACTTTAACTTTTCATCGCTATATCATTGTTTTACCTCCGCCTTCCCATTTCCCCGGTTGCGATTAAAGTGGGGCCATTCTCCCTGACACGTCACCTTTTCCCCCACCATCCATCGCATTTGCAAATTATAACTTATTCCATTTCTCCAACCCTTAAAACTTGTGATCGCCGATTTGCGATATATCACATCGCACAATTTATAACTTACCGTTAAACTCTTGCAATGTATTTTGTTAAGTTGTGATGCAGTTGGCCCCACAGTAGCTTCGCCCCCCACTTCAAGCCACTTGAAATACAAAGAAACCTCATAAACCTTACCTTACCGCAGAAACCTTTCACCGCTTTATAAACTCCGCCAATGCAGTGGGCTCCATCTCCATTCTGCCACATCATCCTCCGATAGTACAAATCGCACTTTGTGGATTTTAGAGCTTACCACCTTTCCCAAACTCTAAACTCAACGATATGTGGTAAAACATAAATATTGCGATGTGTTATGCGGGTGGGTCCCAATCGCATACCGCACTTCACAAGTTTTAGTATTTAACCGCCGCGCCCATAAAAAAACCTAATATTTATGATTTGTTATGCGGTCGGTCCCACCTTACGTGCTACGCCACTTCTCTCTCCCCGCACTTCGCACTTCGCGTGTTTTAGAGTTTACCTTCCACTGCTTATAGAAAAACCTTCTGAATTTCGACTTGCGATGTGGTCGGGTCCCACCTTACCTGCCACGTTAGCTCCCTCTTCGCATTGCATCGCCGATCCATTTTCTCTTATCATAAATTTTAAATCATGCAATGTGCAATTTTCTGTGGATGCGATAAAGTTCAATTGAAGTCTACAGAATTTCAAGTCCGGGTAATGATTCTTTACACCATTTTGTGAAGAATAGGCTAAACACGACATAAGGACTTGTGGTAGAATAATCCCCGACAAGGAGCGTAAGAAAAGGAGGTCGATTCGGGCAAAGGGCATTCATACAAAATTGTTATGGGATACTAGCAGAAGAGGAAAAGGCAATAAACACATTAGCACCATCATCAATCAATGAAAGTGGATAGCACTGCACCATATTTAATTACCCAATGCCGGTTTTCTGAAAATCAGGGCCAGATGTCAAAGCCACAATTCGTTGCCTCTTCATGATCATCACAGCCACCTTCAAGCCTACTTTTTGATCTTACAAAGAGCCATCGAAGTTTTTAGATCCATGAAGAGCTGCCCAAAATTAATTCTAAAGGCGATGTTTTGTCAGAGATTTCTGCGTGGGCCTTGCATGGCCACACTTGTCACTTGTCTAATTTCAGTTTGTTTGTAATTAATGAATTTTCCAAAGTAGATTAGGGAAACCGACTAAAGTTTTAGTTAAATACTACTTGAATTTCCATTATGAAGGGTTGGATATTGTTAACCCTTGCATTGTAAGAACTACTATATTGGAGGACTGTAATGTTGGAGTTGGATATCAATAATTAAAGACCATTTATAGGATTCTTGAGCTGTGTTAAAATGGTGATGTGTTACTTCTTTGTTTTAAATGTTTCTGTTGCTTTCCCTTCTGTGCATCTGTTCATTTATTTGTAAATAAGAAATTTTAGATTAAGATTTATTTTTGAGTAAATTTAATTTTATTTGCATTTACAATCTTAATGTTTTTTGCTAAAGTCTCGATTAAAGAATTCTTAACCGTTTCTTTATTCACTACTAAAACCTTTACTATTTATTTCACCTCATAATTCATATAACTCTAAAGATCCATTTAGCACAGTTAGCTTTCCCTATGATGCTCTTGAACGTTAACCTACCAATCCAACCTTTGACTCCATAGCCCAATGGATTAGTCCTTGCGGACCTACTCATCCAACCACAAAATCAATAAAAAACAACCATTACTACGATCACCGTAATTAGCCTAATATCAACATTTAGAATTATGAAGTTAAATCATAAAACATAGAGAGCCCTCTCTGAGTCTAGGTAGGCTAGGTTACGGACTCCAAAGTGGTTTGATGTTGTTCTCTGTCGTTTTTTCTTGCCAATCTTACAAATTACAGAGTGATAACAGCTTGTTGCTGACAAAATAAAGTTTTCATATAATCCGCTACTAGATCATAGAACTGATGAGACCAGTTTTTTGCTGCCTCCTTTTCTTGAACATCTTGCTGATGTAGACTTCTTTGAGAATGACAACTTCCTTCACTTCTTGACTCCTCAATTTGAGGTTGTATGTGAGAAGATTAATTGTTGTTTTCTGTTGACAACCATTTAGGCCGAAAAGAGATATCTAAGATTTGTTCCTCATAATGTTGATGTTTTTCATATAATGCCAATTCTTGACAAAAATATTCCCCCTCCTGCAAACACACTTGAGGAGCTCCACTAGTTTCTCCGTTGTTCACAAAATCATTAAAATTATGAAAATTGTAATGATCTTCCAGGCTTTCAACGTGTAGTTCAGTTGTTGCAAAAAAAATTTGACCAAAACCTTCAGAATGCTTAAATTCTTTTGTTTTAGAAATATAGGAATCCTCTGACACTATTTCAAAATCCTTAATCATCTCTGAATTTTCATTTTCTTGTAAAGCGATTCCAATGTTTTCTTGACAGGCCCCCTTGTCTTCAACAAAACTTGTTCTTTCAACATGACAAGAAAAATTTCTACAAGACCACACATTATCTTTGATTTCACGTGCATAAAGAAACATCAGATCTAGAGTGAAAGGATTTCTCTCCTTGAGATAAAAATCCAAGACAGTAGAAAGATCCCTCAAATAGTAAACCATAGTTGTAGCTTCAGGAGGTTGAATTTCTTTTGGCATGCTAAAATAATTTTTTTGAAACCTCCTATTAAACTCAATGATTGATTCATTACTCTGCCTCTGGATAGAATACAATTCCCAAAGGTGTTTTTCATATGACTTACGCTCACCCCAATATCTAAGAAATAATCTTGAAAACCTTGCCATGAACTAATTGAACTTTCTTCCAAACACTGGAACCATTGTCGAGCACCCTAATTTAATGAATGAAAAAACATCCTTAAAGCCACATCTTTATAAATAATTTGAAATTTTTCCAGAGAGTACTCAAATTTCAAGATAAGTTGTTCAACTGAAATATCCTCCGCCTCTCTAGAGAAACTTGGAAAAAATTTGAATCCTTTTGAGGGATACTGATGGAGAATTGTGGGCAGCTTCAGGGGTTTAAATATTTCTTTGTTTTTGAGCTAAAAAGCAGTCAATTGCTTGTGAGATAAAGTGTTATCACCCAAAGTTGATGAATCATCACCTTTATGCCCGGACTGTGATTGATTATCTTCAGGAATTGTAATGCAACAATCATCTCTCTCCTCATATTTAGGAGATAAAGATGTGTCAAGATCAATAGTACAGCAGAAGAAAAATCTTCTTCTTTCAATAAAGAATGTACTTTTTGGGCCTATAATATTATGAGAATATAAAGCAGGAAACAATATTCTTGATATGTATGGGAAAATAGGCCACTAAACTGATAGTGAAAAATTAAAATTCCTTTAAAAGATTCAAACTCTGATACTTGTTTTTTCCACAATGCTTTCTCATTTTCTTGCCAGAAAAATTCCTTATCTAATGAAATATTCATTAGTGGAGTTTCCAGGTGAATAATAAAGAACCAAATTTTATATCTAAATCTTGTTCACCATCAAGAAATATATCTCAATACATAGCGAAAAATAACTTCGTGCCTTCATCCCTGGCAACGACGCCAAAAAATGTTGTATCTTAAGAGACAATCCCTTGGTTGTGAAAGGAATCAGTGCTTAAGAAATTTTAAAAGTGTGTCACAGAAATAATTTTATCATGAGGTCTTGGCTCTATCCCACTGGAAACTAGTTTTCTAAAATCCTTAATGATCTGGAATAATAAAATATTTCACAATGCCATTGATTTCTGATATCTGAATGGAAAAGAAGAACTACAGGGGAGACTCCAAGTAATATGCTGTAAACACAGAATCTATTAATTTTAAGTTTCAGAGGAACTTCATGGAGAGAGAGGAAACTCAAACTAATATGACGTAAACACATAATCTATTACTTCAAAGTTTCAGAGAGAGTTTGTGAAGAGATAGGAAACTCAAAATAATATGCTATAAACATAGAATCTATTACTTTAAAGTTTCGGAGAGAATTTGTGAAGGGAGAAGAGATGGAGTGAAGGAGAGATTATTAAGGCTATTTGACTCTTACTTACAAAAGTAAATCAAAGACCAGCTGCTTCTTTACTTCACTTCATTCAAGGAGGAAACCACATAAAATGGCACAAGAGGAAAAAATCACCATCAATAGTTGCAGGAAACTTGATGCTTCTTTCATTCACCCATCAGAAAAAGAAGTGAAAAATGTAGTCCCCAAGAGGTCCAGAACTCGGAACCCCTCCTCTCTCTTTCTCACTTCCTTAAATACAAACAAAATCAGTTTTCAACTGCTCGAGCTTCTTGAAACTCCTAGACTACCTAAATTGTTAAACTACTTATTACATTGCAATCGAGGACATCATTGTAGCTTCAATATTAATAAAGAAAACAAAATAAAACTTGAAATATAATCCTTTTGCTGAATATGATTTGTTGCTGATGTGTCTCCTTCCGTTTCTGCTGTGATATCGTAACAGTTTGCATAAATGCATATCCACCCGACTTTGCCCATGCTTTTGCGTTTCGATCATTATCACCATGTCACCTACAACCCGACTCTGCCTCTTCTGCTCATGCCCGTGACACTCCGTCTTCTCTTCTCCATTGCTCTGTTTCGGGTCACTTACCTAAGTCCACCACCACTATGTTCAAGCTCCCATTTATTACAAGGTGCAATGCATACGACACTGTTTTGCACGTGGCCAAGTGTTTCCTTACCCGAGCCTGTCCTACATTCATACTTTCCCTTATAACTACCATAAGACTGGACTTTAAAATATATTTCGTTACCTTTGAAAACTATATCGAATCCACTTCTCTGTCGCATCTCATCATTCCAATGTTATATGTTATAATCTGCTTTTGCCCTTCGATGCGACTTTTACAAAGGAAAAACCCCTGTACCCGGACTTAAAAACCTTTATACTTTAGCGATAACTTCCATCGCGTCTGCTTCATTACCGCACTTTGCACTTTGGTGATTCAACCTTGTTCCTTAGCGTCTTTCCTCTTGAGCTTGTGATGCGTGATGTGTGAGAGGATCCCACGACTGGACTTTAAATACTTCAGATTCGAGCTTCAAACTATATCGCATCCGATCTTCGTATCAGATTTCACATATCGACATTCTTAACACGTTCCTTAGCGCCTTTCCTCCTGAACTTGTGACGTGCGATGTGCGATAAAGGTAAGGATGACATGGCAAGTGGAGGTGGGGCTGATCGCAAATCGCAAATGGCGATATGAAACTTTACCGCACTTCACATTTTGACCTTTATAACATGTTCCTTAGTGCCTTTCCTCCTGAGCTTGCGATTGCGATTTGTGATATGCGATCAAGCCTTCCACATGCAATTGTGATTAAGCTTCTAAACATTGTTCTGCACGTACATTTTCATGACTTGACTCTGACCTGTGTGCAATGTTCTGAGCACATCAATCGCCCAACTCGTGAACTGTTTTGCACGCGAATAAGTCCGACTTGACCCTTGCTGCACACTTTTCTTCTTTCCTGCTCCTCTGGCTTATATTTCACTTCCAATGTTGTTGTTGCTTTCCTGACTCTGGTTCTAGTGCACATGTGATGATGAATCCTCGTTGCGCTTATGGTTATCCTTTTGAGCATATTGCAGATTTTCTTGAAATTCTAACAACTGGTCCTCAACAATCTTGAATTGCTCAGGACCTCTCTTGACTTTTAGCCGAGTCAAATTATTCTACAACATATAGTTTCAATATTGTACTCTCTATGTAATGATTTTCTTAATAGATAATAAAATATATTGAGTAGTGCAACACCAAAAAAGGTGGTTTTTGACCGGAAGGGGATTTTCCACCAGATATCATGTGTTTCTATGTGGTGTGATGATTTGTGTCTCATTGTGCATGTTTCTTTAATATGTTAGGGCTCTCATGTGCTAATTATAGTTGAAGTTACATGTTCAAATCCATTGCTTATTTGTTAAGTGATGAATTTATTAAAATACTACAGAAAAAGTTTTATTTTTTTGAAATCGTTATCACTATTGATTCACACCCCCCCCCCACCAAGTAGTGATCCTATTTCCCACAGTGGTTGGAAGTATCTGCTGGTGATGGTCCACGATATTACATAATAAATATACTTTTAACTTGGGATTATGCATTGTGTGCTATAAGAAATAATGTTGGTTTTTTTGAAGTGACATAATGAGAGTACATAGTGTTAGTAGGTGTGAAGAATGATGGGAAAATAATAACCAAATAAAATCACTTTTCAAATGGAAATTGTAAAGTACATGTAAATGGAAACTCATGTGAAAATTTGTCTATGTAAAGTACATAGACCTAGGTGATAGGGAGAGATTGTTAAATAAACTTGACTTTGTAAATAACAATATTGTTAGTTCATAATGAAAGTTTCAATTAATATTAACCAACCTAGATCCATCTCAAATCCGAATCTACGAAGTGCCAAGAGAGATCAAATCCCTTGAGATGAAAACATATTTTGGCACTTTGTAGATCGAGACTTGAGATGGATCTAGGTTGGTTTAATTCCCCCTCTTTAAATAGGCTATATTCCGCATGAATACCATGGTCAATGCCATGAATTCTCATTGTCATGAGTCTTTATTATTATTGTTATTATTTTATTTTATATGGTTATTTTTATTTTGTTATTTTATTATTTATTTTTACCCAATTAAAATGTTTACATTGCATTAGTCTTTTAATTTAATTTAATTTAATTTTATGTGATTTGACTTAGTCAAAATGTTAAACATTACATTACAACATCTCTAGGATACTCAACTGGAGAGCGCCTCTTGATGCAATGGCCCATAATTTAAAGTCCTTGATATTACCACGTTAAAGCATTTAAAAAATTTTAATATTCTCAATTATAATATGTTAAAGGTGAGTGGAAGATTCATTTCACTAAAACAAATATTGACAATAAATAAAAATGAAAATAAAAATTGTGTTATTAATTAGTTTCTCTTTCATTAAAATAAATAAAATATATAGTTACATTTAAATATGAAAATTAAAGATATAATTACTTTATATTTTGGTCATTTTTCAACTATATTTAAAAGTTAATTTAGTCTAAAATCTACCAAAATTATATTGAAATTTAAATTCAAATTGTGTATTTCACATTATCCAAGTTTCTGAAGAAACTTTTAAAATATTTTATATTCATTTAAATATTCAAAATTATAATTTAAATAATAAAAAATAATACATACATATATATAAACCTCACAACCTCTAATTGGATTGAATCATTGTGATTATAGTGAATTGCATATATAAAGTGACATGTATACAAGTGTTTTTTTATAAATGCAACATCCATATTCACGTTGTTGACACATCCTTGTCAAATAAATTGGTAAGATAAATTGGTAAGATAAATTGAATTATCTAGGTTAAATTAATATAAATTTCTGAGGCCATTTTACATTTTAGGTGGAAAAATGATTTGGTTAGTAGAATGAGGATAATTTTATTAATAATATGTTGCTTTAAAAAAAATATTGTTATTAGGAAAATGATTTTATTACTAATTTACTGTTGTAAATTATATTAGCAAATCTCGAAGCTCGGGAAGGAATACCGAAGATAGAGGTAGTTAGGAATTAGTATAGTTAAATATATTGAAAGTAAAATTAAAAATTTATTTAAAAATGAATTGCAAGAAGGTTAGTGAGTGTTATTCAACTTATAAATTAGCATAACGAAATTAATACATATGGTTAATAAATGTTTATAATTAAAAAATTATTAATTAATAATTATTAATATTTAATCAATATTAATAATTAGTAATTATTGTTCATAAAAAAATATATACTATAAATAAAATGGATTTATGGTATAAACCATAATGATATTAACAATAATTAATTAATTATAATTTTAAATAATTATAATTATAATTAATTATTAAAATAATTAGTATTATTTCTTTTATTAATTATTATGAAATAAATAATAATTATTAATTAATTAATTATTATTAATAAAGAGATAAAAAGATAAATATTATAAACAAAATGGATTCATGCTATAAGCCATAATGATATTAACCATAATCAATTAATTAATTATAATTATAAATATTATTTTAATTATTAAATAAGTAAAAATTATTAATTAATTAATTAATTAATTAATTCTTTTTTATTAAAATAATTATTAATTAATTTATGTGGTTGGTGTATGTCTAAATTTTCATTTGTATCTACCATGAAAACCATTGATAAATATATAATAATAAAATCATATTAAAAAAATACACTAATTAATAATAAATAAATATAAAATTATTAATAATTAATAATAACTAAATAAATAATAAATAATAATTATTATCTATTATCAATAACAATTATTTAAATAAATAATTATTATTTATTGATAATAATAATAATAATTATAGGGTTTATGGTCATATTATGAAAAAATCTTTTTTCTTGGTCCAACGTTGTATTAGGACAAAGGTTGTCTCAATATGAAAATCAATCATGGTCAACTATAGTCCAACACATTGTAACAAAAATTGTGTCGATATGAAAATCATCCATGGTCAACCATGGCCAATTATGTTTATTTTAGAGTTTATATACATTGGGTTTATAATATGATTTTCTCAATAAATAATAGTTTAGAAAAATGTCTTTCGGATTAATCACATCATTAGGATTTGGTCGACGTTTCGAACCGTCTAATGTGGCTCATTCTCAGGACAAGGTGAAGAAGGAAATCCAATAGCTTAACGTCCTATTATCGCGATCTGATATAATGGTCTATGGAATCCAAAAATGTACCCACACTCTTATAAAGAATATTTTGGAAGTGTTGTTAGAAAATTCTATATGTTATAGAGTAGTGCAACACTTAAAATATGCGGAAAACACAAGCACACAAAACACATAAAACCAGGGAGACACAGATATACGTGGTTCACCCAGTTTGGGCTACGTCCACCCCGAAAAGCCAGTCCTTCCTTTCTATTATCCAAAAAAATGAAGAGACACAACCTACAACAGATCTGTTGTAATATCCTCTGCTCTCTATCACAGTCTCCCTATATGTTTCTCGCTCTGAGAATACACATACAATACACAGCCACAATACAATACCCTCATAAAAGCGAGGGGTTGCCTTCTAGGGCAAAAAACCCTAAACTAAACATAACTTCTACCATTAGATCATCCTCCTAATGAACGATCCAGATTGACTAGAAATTACTATACTTTTACAAGGAAATTTTACATCTGTTTTTAGCTTTGAGGGCGCTGCCCCCGAAACCCCTAGCTAAGGGGGGGCTCCATAAAGTCACAGCCACCCCCCCTGGACCCCCCAGGAAACATTTAATTACAAGTGGCGTTGCCGCCCCATTAAGGTATAGGGGTCCAACGCTGCGATACAAAATAAACAAGATAATCAGGGTCCACACCCAACAAGTGTCTTCTATTGTGATGCTCTTCTCCTAGGCCATCAATATGGCCATCTTGGAAAATATATCGACGACCACAAATACACAATCATTACCATGCTCTATAGGAGGAAGGCCAAAAATATATTTCATGGAGATGGATTCCCAAGGTCATCTAGGAGTAGGTAGAGGAGTGTACATGCATTTCTTCTTAATGGTTGGCTTAGCGATGGCATGAAGCAATATATGATATATTTTCCAACATTATGTCGGATTTTGGGCCAATAAAGATATTTCTACACTACTACCACTGTCTTCTCGAAGACAGTGTGTCCTGTAACCCTTCTGTAATGCTCCTCCAAAATCATCTTGGCACGCTTGCTTGAAGAAACACAAAGATGTCCCAGATAACACAAAATTCCATCCTAAAGGAGGAATTTTGGAATTGGCTTTCCACCCATCAACATCTTGTAGGTGGAAGCGAACTTTGAGTCACTTTCATATAGTGGTGGGCATCCAGAGGTCTTATGCCCACAAGAGTTGAGAACGATGCTCAGAGCCACAATTGGGGGTCAACTAAGCGAGTCTGCAACGTGATTGGTGCTTCCCTTCTTGTACTTTGTGTTCATATGGAATTTTTGCAAGTATGTGGACCATTTTTTATGGTGATCATTCTATAACTTCCCCTACAGGTAGTTAAATTTAAGAGGATGGTGATCTTTGTGGGTGATCATCTCTTTTCCCAGAATATAATGCTTCCACTACCGGTAGGCATGAACGATATAATACATCTCCTTATCATAGTTGGGGTACCTACGAACTATATTAGAGAGTGTCTCACTGTGATAGGCCACTAGATGCCCTTGTTGTATGAGGATCATATCAACACCATAATTTGAGGCATCCGTCTCAATCTCAAATGGTTTTTGCGGGTATGGGAAGGTGAGGATTGGTATAGAGAAAAGGTAGTGTTTCAATTCAACAAATTCCTTCTTTCGTGCCTCAGATTAAAAAAACTTTGATTTTTCTCTGCCCCATGGTAACTTGACTCAAGGGTCACGAAATATGAGAGAACCCCAACATGTATCTCCAGTAGAAAATTGCAATACCAAAGAAGGTTTGAAGCTCTATCATAGTAGTCAAGGCTAGCCAATCCCGAATGACTTGGATCTTAGCCAGATCCACATGCATGCATTAGAGGAAATTTCAGCCTAAAAGTGCCCATGAAATTTTCATGTATTTTCCATGTCATAATATGTAAATCAATCAATATGTTTTAAATTTAAAAGGGGTACATGTAAATATTTTGGAGGGAAAAGAAGAAAAACTACTTTTTGTAATTGTATTTTTGGCTTATACCCTTATAGGTTTACTCAAATTTCAAGTTTAGACACTCATTAGATGCGGAATTAAATTCCACATCCAACGAATACCCATTATGCATACTTTTGAGAATACCCACCTTGATAAAAAATTGCAGATACATTAAAAAAATGTGTTTTAACACGCTTTTTCAATGTATTTGCAATATTTATCAATGTGGGTCCTCTCAAAAGTATGCATAATGGGTACTCGTTGGATTTAGAATTTAATTCTACATCTAATGAGTGTATAAACTTGAAATTTGAGTAAATCAATAAGGATATAAGTTGAAAATACAATTAAAAAAGTAGTTTTTTTGTTTTCCCTCCGAAATTCATAACCCTTATTTTATTGTTTTAACTATTATTTTATTATTTTTCCTCAGGAGGCCACTTTTAGGCTAAAATTTCCACTAATGCCTTGCTCGTTGATTATGTAGCCCAAATACTAGACCTGGTCCATGCCAAAGGAGCACTTATCCAAGTTGGAACATAACTTTTCTTGCCGTAGGGTTTGAAGGACCTGCTGAATATGTTACAAGTGCCCTACCCAACTCTTGCCGAGGATGAGGATATCATCCAAATATACAACCACAAATGAGTTTTTCAAAGGCCACAAGTTGTCATCCATCAACCACATAAAAGTTGCAGGGGCATTTGTTAACCCCAAAGGCATGACCAACCACTCAAAAAGGCCCTCCTTGGATTTGAAGGCAGTCTTCCATACATCTGTGGGCTCTATTAGAACTTGGTGATAGATGGAATTCAAATAAATATTGTTAAATTACTTGGCCCCCTTGAGTTGGTCAAGAATATAAGAAATCCATGGGATCGAGTACATGTTATTAATAGTAATTTTATTTAGTGCTCGATAATTAATGTTGAGTCTCTAGGTCCCATCCTTCTTATGTACGAGTACAATTGGGCTCCCACAAGGTGAGGAACTTGGTCGGATGTGCCATTTTTGCAGCAGGGCCTGGATCTGCCAATTGATTTCCTTTTTTTCTAAAATAGATCGACGGTATATTGGCCTATTGGATAGAGTAGCTCTAGGATTCAAATCGATCGAGTGCTTGACCTGACAATACAAGGGTACTCTTGTCGGTGTGGAGAAGATGTCCCTGTATTATTCCACAACCATATCAACTTGCTTCTGCTACATGGAGGGACCCTTTCTTGGGGCCATGGATGTGGCCATGGTATTCCCCTTATTTTGATAATGAATCTAAAAGAAAACAAATTTCTCGATATGGGAAATGATCTTACTGCATTACTCAACAGATATCAAAGTGATGGTGTGTTAGGTTCTATATTACTAGTGTAGTCCCTTATCGTTGTTAGTGTAACCCCCTTATATTTATTGTTGTACCCATGTAACCCCAATATTGTTATTATCGTGCCCTTACATTATTATTGTTAGGTCGGCTAGGATTATATTGTGACCCCATGGACTCCTATATATAGAAGGAGGTTTTGTCATTTGTATCATCCAAGAATTGTTCATTTATGTATTTTTAAGGAGGTTTCCCCCTCGAAGTGGCTTATTTCGAAGGCATTGATCTCTCTTTTCTTCTATTTTTGGAGCTAGTTTCATAACATTTGGTATCAGAGTTTGGATTCTAGGGTTTCGCTGCTCCAAACAGGTCATCGTGGCATTTGCGCTTTAAAAATTTTCTACGAAGGTTCAGAAGTTGAAATTTGTCTCACGTGAAGCTGAAATCCTGAGGAACGTCGTGGAAAAATTTCAAATCTTGGTTCGCAATATTTTCAGAGATATGATTTGTGGAAATTAGGGTTTTTTCAGGCTCTCGAATTTTATCCCAAAGAGGTGACTATGGGAAAATCATCATAACTCTCTCTCTAAGTATCAGATTGGAATTCTCTTGAAAATGGTCACAAAAACAAAGATAGTATTTTCTTGTTTATCAATTTTAGAGCTGAAGGAGGAAACATTGACATGTGGCACGCTGTACAAATTCACTCTACTGAACGAGTCCATAATTAGGTCATTGTGGGAGATTGGGCATAACTTTGCCTTGAAGAATTGAAATCAGGTCAAACCTGCGGAATTGGAAAGAAGATTCAGAGGGCTACTACAGGACCGAATTTCAAGTATTGAAGATTTGAAATCGCAAAGATAATTTAGTTTCAATATCGAGCTCCTCAAAAGCAAGAAAAAGGTGTGTATTTTTTTTCGAATTGCGTAAGTGCTGTTTGAAAAGTCAATTTGAATTGATTCCAAGGGAATATTGTAGAATAGATATTAGTATTGGGTTCTAAAATACCCCCCTAATGGGTGTTGAATTACCACTCCTCAAAATCTCAAGATAGAAGGACATATCAAGAAGAAAAATGCAATAGTGTTGATTGATTCAGGTAGTACCCATAATATATTCATTGTAAGGTAGCCAAGGAATTGAATTGTTTCCTATACCCATCACCAGAATGTCAAGTGATGGTTGCAAATGGAAGAACTATAAATTTCTCTGGAAAATTCCATAATGTCAAGCTAACCATGGGGGAATATGTATTGAATATTCCAATGCTTTCTATTCCAATGGGAGGTGTTGATGTTGTACTAGGAGTACAATGGTTACAATCTTTGGGGACTGTAGATTTTAATTTTCAAGAACTTTTCTTGAATTTTTTTTCAGAAGGAAAGGAATTCAAATTACGGGGTATCGCAGGGAATCCGAGAAATATAATAAGTTTTAATGTCATGAAAAATATTATGAAGAAATAATAACGAGGCGTAATTGCACAATTATGCTCACTAGAAGTTCCAACATCAAAATCATCTATTTCTCCAGATCTCCAAAATTTCTTGGACAATCATTCCAAGGTGTTTGAAACACCCAAAGGACTCCCACCTATTCGTCGTCATTATCATGCTATTCATTTGATTCTAGGAAGTGTTCCTCCAAATATCAGGCCTTACAGATATCCTTATGTACAAAAGAGCGAAATTGAACATATGATTACAGAAATTTTAGAGGCTCGTATAATTCAACCTAGTCAAAGTTCTTTCTCTACTCCCGTATTAATGGTGCACAATAAGGATGGATCATGGTGAATGTGTCCGGATTAAAGGGAGCTCAATATTAAAGATAAATTTCTCATTCCTGTGATTTATGAATTATTGGATGAATTACATGGAGCAATTTATTTTAACAAGTTGGATCTTCGTTCAGGATACCATCAAATTAGAATGAAGACTGAAGACATTCCGAAAACATAATTTTGAACTCATGAGGGTCATTATGAATTTTTGTTCATGCCTTTTGGCCTTACCAATGCACCTTCTACATTTCAAGGGTTGATGAATTCCATTTTCAAATCCTTCCTTAGAAAATTTGTGCTAGTATTTTTTGATCATATACTAATCTACAACAGGTCTTCGAGGGATCATGTTCAACATGTTGATAGGGTGCTCAAACTATTGGAGGAGAAACAATTATATGCAAAAACATCCAAATGTTTCTTTGGAGTACAAGAGGTGGAATATTTGGGTCATAATGTATCTCATAAGGGTGTCAAGGTAGACCCTAATAAAATTAAATTCATTAAGGAATGGTAAGTCCCCATGACCATAAAGAAGTTGTGAGGATTTATCGGGCTAACAGGGTATTATAGCAAGTTTGTTAAGAATTATGGGAGAATAGCAGTGCCTCTAACAACATTATTGAAGAAATATGCATTTTCCTGGACTCCTAAAGCAACTAAGACCTTTGAACATCTTAAAGAGGCAATGTGCCTAGCACTGGTCTTAGCTATGCCAGACTTCACAAAAAAATTTATTGTCAAATGTGATGCCTCAGGAAATGGAATTGGTGTTGTTTTAATGCAAGAAGGAAGACCCATTGCTTTTGAAATTTGTCCAATCAAAGGAAAGTACTTACAGAAAGCTATTTATGAGTAGGAAATGTTGGCAATACTACATGCACTAAAGAAATGGTGACCTTACCTAATGGGATGACACTTCAAGGTAAAAACCGATCATGATGGTCTTAAACATTTTTTGGAACAAAGGCTATCTTCAAAAGAGCAGCAAAAATGGGTCACAAAGATGTTAGGTTATGACTTTGAAATCATCTACAAAAAAGGGAAGCTAAATGTTGTTGCAGATGCACTTTGAAGAAAGGATGAAGAGGTGGAAGAATTTCTTTGTGCCAATTCTATTATCCAACCTGATTGGATAACCAAAGCTAGGGATGAATGGAAGAAGGACGAAGAAGTGTGGACACTCATTCAAAATTTTTAGCAAGATCCTAATACATCTGATACACTTAGTTGGAAAAATGATTCCTTATGGTACAAAGATCGCTTATATATTTGTAACAATTCCCAACTGAAACAAAATATTCTTTTGGAATTGCACACCTCCCCTTTAGGAGGACACTCAGGAGTTTTAAAAACTTACCACAGGGTGAAGAAAGATTTTTTTTGGGATGGCCTTAAATCTTTTATTCAAAATATTGTGGTGGAATGTTTGGTTTTCCAAAAAAATAAAGTTGAGACAATTAAGACCCTGGGTCCTCTACAACCTTTATCCATTCCAAGTCAACGTTGGGAGGAGATTTCAATGGATTTTATCACAGGTTTACCTAGGTCTGAAGGAAAGAGTGTCATCATGGTGGTAGTTGATAGACTTACCAAGTATGCACACTTTTGTGCATTATCTCATCCATTTAAAGCAAGTATAGTTGCTACTGCATTTATATAAACAATTCAAAAGCTACATGGAAACCCAAAGATTATTGTAAGTGACAGAGATCCCATTTTTATTGGAAATTTTTGGACGAAATTATTTTCTTGTATGGGTACTCAACTAGCTCATGTTGAAGTTTGTAAGAAGAAACAATGAAATTGGCATCTAGAAACAACATCCTTGATCCTAGTGAAAATTAAGCACCTACACTAGGTGGGGCCCACACAGACTATTTTTAGGTGGATGTCTATTTATAGATGCATGAGAAAATTATATTTATAGATGAGGTATATTTATAGATGTATGTGAAAGTTCTATTTATAGAATGCATGTTTATTTATAGATGCATGTTGACTATTATTATCCCTTAATATTAGTTGGACAATAAACAATAGTCTATTCTCAACGAGCACTTGGAAATAGTTAAATGAAGTGGCAAATCAGTTAGCTAAATGAATTTCAAGTTAAGAGGTTGGTTGGTGGGACATGCAGGTTGACTTTAGTTGTAACAGTGATTCTATTTGTAACAGAGTTGGAAGTGCAGTGGTGCATGAGTTGTGCAAGTTGTAAATCAGTTTAACTCAGTTAAGTGAGTTAAAGTCAATTGTGCTAGTTGTAACTACAGATACACTAGTGAGAGATCAAATGAATTAAATATTAATTAATTCACTTGTAGTGATCTCACATGCAACTGATGTTTTTACTATTATTAGTTGCATGCATGTCAGTTCTAGTTGAGAACTAGTTGAGATCTAGGTGAAAGGGAAGTGTAACTATCAATTGTGATATTAGCAGGCTACCTAGGTGTAGTTATAACACCATAGGATGCCCATGATACTCAACGCAGTTGAGGAAGGCTAAAATTCTTTGTGATTAAGGATTGTATTAATCAGGAACTGCGTGAGCAAGGTAGGCTTTTTGGAGACAATAATTGGCTAAGGAACTTGCCAATTTTTGTATGACAGTGTGAGACAATTAGCTGATGTACTGAGAGATCTTGTGATTTGAGTTTTGTATATAATTGTTTCATGATTCCTTGTAGAGTATACAATATGATAAAGGGGTTTTAAGCAGTAAGCTTTCCCCGAGAATATCTGGTGTTGTGTTTTGATCTATTCTTCTTTTCTTGATTTGATTGGCAATTGTGTTGTTTTAATTCCGCAAAATATTTGTAGAAGCGATTCAATATTTAACTTTAGCATATTGTTAGATCAAGTGAATCTAATATATACATGCATATTGTATAATTTCTACATGGTATCGGAGCTGTGTTATAAATTTTCTACATGGCTACGAGGAGCCCACAAAGCAACAGTAGTAGGATTAGTTGGATTGATGCAGTCAGATGTCGTGAAGACATGAAATCAAAGTGACAGTGTTAATTCACATGTAGTGATCTTACATACAATTGATGTTTTTACTATTATTAGCTACATGCATGTCAATTTCAGTGGAGACCCAGTTGAGATCTAAGTGAAAGGGAAGTGTAACTATCAGTTGTGATATTAGTAGGCTACCCAGGTGTAGTTATAACAACACAGGATGCCCATGATACTCAGCGCAGTTGAGGAACGCTGAAATTCTTTGTGATTACGGAATGCATTAATCAGGAGCTGCGTGAGCAAGGCAGGTTGTCTGGAGACAGTAAATTGGCTAAGAAACTTTCCAATTTTTGTATGAAAGTGTGAGACAATTAGCTGATTGTTAAGTCCCTATATTAATATTGTAGTCCCTTATTATGTAAGTGTAGCCCCCCTTATTGTTATTGTTGTACCCCTGTAACCCCCATATTTTTATTATTCTACCCTTACATTATTATTGTTAGGTCGGCTAGGATTACATTGTGGCACCATGGACTCCTATATATAGAAAGGAGGTTTTTTCATTTGTAATATCCAAGAATTTTTCATTCATGTAATGTATTGGAGGCTTCCCCCTTGAAGTGGCTTATTTCTAAGGCGTTGATATCTCTTTTCTTCTATTTTTGGAGCCGGTTTCACAACATTTGGTATCAGAGGTTTGGATTCTAGGGTTTCGCTGCTCCAAACAGGTCATCATGGCATTTTCTCTATAATTGTTTTCCTACGAAGTTTTAGAAGCTGAAATTTTTAGAGTATGAAGCTGAGATCCTGACGAACATATTCGCAAACTTTCAGAGCTTGGTTCGCAATATTTTCGGAGATATGATCTGTGGAAGTTAGGGATTTTTGCAGGCTCCTAAATTTAACCTAAACAGGTCATCGCGGCATTTTCAATATAAATATTTTTCTATAGGGTTTCAGAAGCTGAAATTTTCACAAAGCGAAGCTGAAATCCTGAGGAACATCTATGTTTTCAGAGATATGAACTGTGGAAGTTAGGTCTTTTTCAGACTCCCAAATTTCATCTCAAAGAGGTGATCGTGGGAAAATCTTCATAACTCACTCTCTGGACATCAGATTGGAATTCTGTAAAAAGTGGCTAGAAGCAAACAGAATGTAGTTTCTTTTCTATAAATTTCACAGTCAAAGGAGAAAACAGTGACACATGGAAAGTCGTACAAGTTTGCTCTACTGAACCAGTCCAGAATTAGGACATCGTAGGAGATTGGGCACAACTTTATCTTCAAGAATCCAAATTAAGTCAAACCTATGGCATTCTAAATAGAATTCAGAGGGCTACCTCAATATTGGAGATCTGAAATCACAGAGATAATTTAATTTCAATATCGAGCTCCTCAAAAGCAAGAAAAAGGTGTGTATTTGGTTTTTAAAATTGCATAACGTTTGTTTGAAAAAGCAGTTTAAAGTGATTCCAAGGGAATATTTTAGAATATTTATCATTATTGGGTTCTATAATGCCTCCAAAAAATAATACCATACCCATTAAGCCCTCAAAAATCTATACTATGACGCATGAAGAGGAATAATTACAGTATGAGATATCAAAATTATGGTACCATGTGTAACAAATTTTGATCTTACGAAGAGAAACCAAAGATGACATATATGGTTTAAAAGTAGAAATGGAGGCTAAGTTGAATGGTTTGAAGGATAAAATAATAGATAATATGGATGATAAATTAGTGGAAGATCACATCGAGCATCAACAACAAGTTCTCCAACTCTCAAAGGATAACCTAACTATGGTGCAGAATCTAATGAAACAACAGGAAGATCAACATCACAGCGAAAGAAGTTTTGAAGCAGTCATAGAAACATGAACTTGAAAAGTACGATCAATTTCAGAGTATCGCAGCAAGTGGAAGAACTTTCCTGTAGAATATTCCACATGGGAGGATGAGAATTTTATACAGAAGCATCAAGAAATAATCCAAGCGTTGAGGACAACACTTGTTTGAAGGAGAGGGTCATGTTAAGTCCCTATATTAATAGTGTAGTCCCTTATTATGTTAGTGTAGCCCCCCTTATTGTTATTGTTGTACCCCTATAACCTCCATATTTTTATTATTCTGCCCTTACATTATTATTTCTAGGTCGGCTAGGATTACATTGTGGCCCCATGGACTCCTATATATAGAAAGGAGGTTTTTTCATTTGTAACATCCAAGAATTTTTCATTCATGTAATGTATTGGAGGTTGCCCCCTCGAAGTGGCTTATTTCTAAGGTGTTGATATCTCTTTTCTTCTATTTTTGGAGCTGATTTCACAACACTAATGTATTGAGAGCTCTTGTGATTAGAGTTTTGTATGTAATTGTTTCATGATTCCTTGTGGAATATACAATATATGATAGAGGGATTTTAAGCAGTAAGCTTTCCCCATGAATATCTGGTGTTGTGTTTTGATCTATTCTTATTTGCTTCATGTGATTGGAAATTGTGTTGTTTTTGAATTCCGCAAAATATTTGTAGAAGCGATTCAATATTTAACTTTAGCATATTGTTAGATCAGGTGAATTCAAGATATAAATGCATATTGTATAATTTCTACATCTTATAGCTCATCTTATCATCCTCAATCCGATGGTCAAACTGAGATAGTGAATAAATGTTTGGAAGGATATCTTCATTGTTTTGTATCTAATAAGCAAACACAATGGGTCAAGTGGTTACCTCTCGCTAAATGGTGGTATAACACTTCCTTCCATATTGGAGCAAAAGTGACCCCATTTATGGCACTTTATGGATATCATCCATCATCCATCACATCATCTTTAAGAGAAAATTATATGGTTCAAGCAGTGGAAGATCACATCGAGCATCAACAAGAAGTTCTCCAACTCTTAAAGGATAACCTAAATTTGGCACAAAATTGAATGAAACAATAGGAAGATCAACATCACAGCGAGAGACTAATGCCTGCGGGTTTTGGTCTAACGGAAATCATGATTCCAACAGTAGGAGACGAGGTATTTTTACGGCTACAACCATACAAAAAAATGTCCCTCAATCAAGCTAAGAAGGATAATAAATTATCGCCAAAGTACTATGATCCTTACAAGGTGTTGCAAAATATTGGTACTATGGAATACAAATTGGAGCTTCCTACTTCTTCACGAGTGCATCCAGTTTTCCATATTTCATGCTCAAAGAAGGTTATAGCTGACAAAATTCTAGTTCAAACAATATTTCTAGAACTTGATGAGGATAGAAAAATCATATTGGAACCTGAAGCAGTCACAGAAACAAGAACTTGATAGCTACGAAATCAATCAATTTTAGAGTATCTCATTAAGTGGAAGAACTTACCCACTGAATATTCTACATGGGAGGATGAGAATTTTATACATAAGCATCCAGAGCTACTCAAGTGTTGAGGACAACACTTTTTTTAAGGAGAGGGGCATGTTAGGTCCATATATTACTATTTTAGTCCCTCATTATTATTAGTGTAACCTCCTTATTGTTATTGTTGTACCCCTGTAACTCCAATATTATTATTATTGTGCCCTTACATTATTATTGTTAGGTCGAATAGGACTATATTGTGACCCCATGGAATCCTATATATAGAAGGAGGTTTTTTCATTTGTATCATCCAATAATTTTTCATTTATGTAATTTAAAGGAGGTTTCCCCCGCGAAGTGGCTTATTTCGAAGGCATTGATCTCACTTTTCTTCTATTTTTGGAGTTGGTTTCATAACATGGTGGTAGGTGGGGCTACCGCTGGTATCCTTTATAGTTTCCTACCCAAAGTAATAATCACAGTGTGAGGCCTTGGCTAAAACACAACATGACACTTCCACAAGTATGGTTGGCCTAATAAAACATCACAAAATTCAAGAGGAGAAACATCACATAGTACCTCATTTGTGAAGGGCTTGATGTTGTAGGGAAGGTGACACCATTGGCTAACAAAAATATCTCATCCTTGTTGGAGCCACCCGATGGTATATGGTTGTCGGTGTGGTGTCGTCAATAAGCCCAACTTCTTAACAACCTATGATGAGATGAGGTTCTTTTGGCTCCCACTGTTGACAATTAACTGTAGTGGAGAACCTTTCACCCACATATGTGAGTGGAAGATATGCTCACCCTTCATTGGATATTCGATCTAAATCTTCTAGACCTTGGTGGTGGCAATGGTGGCATTGGGTTCTGTTTCAATAATATTCTTCCCCTTGTTCTTCTCGTTGTTGGTTTTTTGCTCAGAGTTGGAACATGCATTGAAATTTGAAGATTTTAGCTCAGCCACTGGTGACTACTTAGCGAGACATTCATTTGTCTCATGGGTGGGGATCTTGTGGAAATCACACTACTTTGGTGTGTTCTTATCTATCTCTCTGGTAGCATTCTTTGTTGTTCGCTTCAATAGGTTTTCTTGGGTCGCTCCACCTTGGATATGTCCTTTTTCTACGATTTGGGGGTGATGCCCTACTTTGGATTCATAGATACAAAGTATTTCTTCTATTGCTTTCTTTTTTCAAATATTGACAGCATATCAGTTTGTTGCACCAAGCAAGGAGATGTCCAATAACTCCATGTAACACCCTCCTCCCAAATTTACCAAAATTAACTGGTCCACTAGGGTAAACATGTGACGAAGGGTTACTATGATATGATTCAAATCCCTATGTATAGTTAAGGAAGTGGAACCGACATAACAAGACCAATCATACCTTCTCTAGGAGCTAAAGAAGCTTCAGGATCCAACCAACCCCTTCAGGTGCCCAACCCCTGAGAGAACTTGATGTTTTGGGGAACTGGACCCCCATTCGCTCACATGACAAGGAAAGCATGTGACTGAGACCCTCCAGTCGCTCCCACATCAAGGAATCCATGTGACTATGGCCTTTTTTAGGCAGTTTTATGCTAGCGACCCCAAATTTTGAGCCACTTTTTCAGGGCTAGGTATGAGCCCATTGCCCATAACTTCATGAAACTTTTAAATGATAAATAATAATGAAACAATGATACTAATGCAAACACTTGAACAAGGACTTGACTAGACCCCTACTATCCATGACAAGAATTTTGTCAAACAAATCGTGAACATGTAATGTACAGGTCATAACAACAGATCTGAACATAGGGATCTAATACTTATCTAATAAAATTCAAGGGGGATCAATATCTCCTCCCAATAGTTGCAATGTTATCTATTATTTCATTCATTCATTAAAATTTCATATACTAACAAAAACATGATGAGAACCATACATCAATATTTTCATAAAACATGCTTATAAAAAACAAATAAACAGAGATATATTCATGATGAAACAACCATTAAAGCCACATAATCACAACATTTACTCATAAAATACCAAATTAAAAGAGCTCTTATTAACATATGCAAAATCCTACCAAGACGGGTACTTTGGCACATACCACATGACCATAGATTGAGTTGAACCAAATTTATCTTTCAGCCAATCACCTTTACACCATATTCTAAACATTAATGTGGGATCTCATGGAACAAACCAAGAAAACTAAACTAGGACTTACATAGGCCAAACCACCTCAACCCTCACTCATTTCTTCCACCTCATGGTAAAAAATGACTAACCATCACTAGATCGGTCTCTATCCAAGTTGTCTATGGATCCAAAGCATTTGTTCCAACCAAGGCTTCCAAGACTAGTAACTCAACCCACAACTATCATCGAGCTCCAGAGCATTTGCCAAACCAGGGATTCTAGGACTATTAACTCAACCCACAAAATGTTCTTGAGTGATTTTCCAACCAAGTCTTCTATTAATATTAATTAAAGCCATATCCAAAGGAACAAGAGCATCAACCAGAAAAACAAAGATGAAACCCACAACAGAATGGCTATCTAAGAAATGGAAAGGCTAGGAAAATCCATTGTCAATCTGGGAAATCCTTAATACCAATGACAAATAATAACCAAGAAGCTACATGCATGCCGAAACTAGCAAGGAAATCATACATGCAACTCGGTAACTGCAAGAAAAACTCGATGTAGCTTCTCATCTCGATGTCCTCTTGTGCTTTCCTACTCTTCCTTTTCCTTATTGCTCCAAATCCTAAGTATTCCACACTCCTCCAAGAGTGCTCCAAGAAAAATTTAAGTGTCCAAGACTATGAGAGAGAGAGAGAGAGAGAGCTCTTGAATTGACAAAAGGTTACAAACTGATCCTCAGAGGCATTTTTATTAATGAGACCTCTATTTTTCTTCAATTTCCATTATTTTTCCTTCATTTTCCTCCTCACATGCAATTTGTGACCTTTCACCTCCCTTTTCTCCTATTTTCATTATTTTCAAAAATAAAATGTGAATTAATGCCTCATGTCTATCCAAAGCCTTTGCCTTTGCAAATTTCCATGGCCATTAATTAATCACATGTGATCTCCATTACTATGTTTTTTTTCCCAACTTTCAGCCTGGAATATGCGTCCCATGACCTTTGTTATTATTTTTTATTTATTAACTTTATTACATGAATTTTTACTAGGGTTGTTACAGAACCCTCCCCCTTAGGGGAACACCATCATCAGTGTTCAATGACACCTACAACTAGCAAAACTAGTGAAAAGAAAAACATACTGCCCATGGAGCTTTATAAATTAGCTCATTGCATTATTTACAATGAAGAACCCGCTAAAAAGAAAACCAACATGACAACCATAAAAATCATAACCATAATGAAATGACACCCATACCACTTATTGGATCTCTATAACATCACTCATTGTGGTATTTACATCCATATACATATATACATATACAAAATCACCATAGAAAAACATATACCAAAAAGACATCCGCTCAACCAACAAATAGAGAAGGATACATATCCTATATCTGATCAACCATATCCCATGTAGCTTCATCGTGCCCAAAGTGCTTCCATTGCACTTTAACTTGTCGATTACTCAATTCCAAAGAATTAGCATATTACGCTTCAAAATGCACTAAGGTTTCAGCTAGAATTATCCTTCTAGCTCCACCTGCAATATAGAATAGTAAACCACATGATTCTATCATCTTTAACATACTTCTTAAGTAATGAAACATGAAAAACATCATGGAATTTCACTATCGGAGGTAGTGCAAGTCGATAGGCTACTATTCCAATCCTCTCAAGAATCTTGAAAGGACCACAATACCAAGGTGCCAGCTTGGCACATGATCTAATCGTCAAGGAGCTCTTCTTGGGATGGATTATCAAGTACACTTTTTCCCCAACCTAAAAATACTTAAACAACTTGCATTGATCTACATAACTCTTCTATCTATCATGTGCTTCCTTTAAATTCTGCTTGATAACCTGCATTTCCTATTCCATCTCTACCAACATTTCTGGTTCTATCAACACCCTATTCATTGGATCACTCCAACTAATGGGATTGTTACAACTCTACCCATAGAGTGCCTCAAATGGAATCATCCTCAAAGACTCATGATAACCATTGTTGTAAGAAAAATCAACCAATGGAAGATACTCTTCCCACTTTCATTGTTGATGCATCACATACATCCTCAACCTATCCTCCAAAATCCTATTGACTCTCTTTTTCTATCCATATACCTGTGGATGATAACTTGTGCTAAAGGCCAAATCTATACCCAAACTTTCAAACAACTCTTTTTAGAACCTAGAAGTGAACTTAGCATCCCTGTCTGACACAATCTTCCTCAGAACACCATGCAACCTCACTACATCTCTGATGAAGACCTGTGCTACATCATTAAATGAATATGTATACTTCACTAGAATGAAGTGTGTTACCTTAGTCAACCTTCCAACCACAACCATGCTAAAATCATGTTGTCTAGATGTCCTCGAAAAACATGTAACGAAATCCATGGAGATGGTCTCCCATTTCCACTATGGAATCAAAATCGGTTGTAGTAGACCACTTGGATGCTTACATTCTCCCTTTACCTGTTGATAGTCAAAGCACCTAACCACAAAATCTTCCGCTTCCTTCTTCAAATTAGGCTAGTAGTAGAACTTATTCATTGTTGTCAATGTCTTATGATATCTCGGTTGACTTGAATATGGTTTAACATGAAATTCCCTCAAGATAAGCTTATTTAGATCACTAATGTTTGGCACATATATCCTATCCCTAAATTTGATCAAACCATCTGCTGTAAGATGATAGTCCACATCCTGATCACCAGTACCTTGTTGTAACCTCTGCATAAGCTCCTTATACATGTCATCTTGTTGACTTGCCTACAAGTTCCAATCATGTAAATTTTTCCTATAGGATCTCATAGTTGCTAAATGATTCACCTGTAGTCTCCTTCTAGGAGCCTCTACAACCCTGTTCTCTTTACCTCTATAGTACCTCATCTCGAAGTCGAGCTCACTGGTCATGGCCAACCATCTAGCTTTCATGAAATTCAAATTTGGTTGGTAAAATATTTACCTTAATCCACTATAATCTCTCATCAATACAAACCTTCTTCCAAGAATATAGTTCCTCCACATATTCAATGCATGGATGATCATTGCCAACTCAAGATTGTGTGTTAGATAATTATGCTCATTCTCATTCAATTTCCTTGATTTATAGCACACTACATGTCCTTCCTGTTGTTAGCACTTTGTAAATTTATCCAGGCTTAGGAGAGAAATCCCAAAGGTAACCACAAACCTCTTATAGGTTAAGGTCTAGACCCGTAGCCTTAGAGAGGGATCTCTCACTATTTTCTTCCATCAATCAATTAAATGACTGATAAAATATAGGTTTTAGTTTGGTTATGAAGGTCATCAAAGAAAAAGTTTTTAAATTTGTGGCTACAAGGTGAAAAAGAGACTCCATTGGGCATGGAGTCAAAATAATTTTTTAGTAACCAATCACAATCAACAAAGCAGTTTGAACTAGGGTGAGGTAGGCATACTTCTGGATCTATAAAAAATTTTGTAGTATGGTTAAGATTAAATGAGAGTAAGGATCCATTAAATATAAAGCATGTATAAATGAATCTTATATCTAACTTCAGAAGAAAAACACTGAAATTGTTTGAAAAGCATGAGCAAGTTACCAATGCAAAATTTATAGCATAATTTTCTTTCAAACAATTAAGATGAAAAGGTATATGTGAAAACTAGAAGGGAAGACAAATCACAAAGAGAGGCACATCACCATTATGTCCAACACAAGAATATTGGAACAAAATAGTCCCTTTGTTGATGTATTGATTATTGCATTCTCCACTGTTTACAAAGTTTTCTCTTTTCACTCCTAAATCCAACCATTTCCATGTCCTTTTCTCTTTTAAATACAATAGGGAATTTGAAATTACCACTAGGTGGTTGAATTGACTACATGAAAGACTAATAGGCTATATACAATGCATCTATAGAAAAGCAGGAACTACCCTATCGAAACTATCACTGTTAAGGAACATCATTGATTTGAAACTTAAAACAATTTTAGAAACAACATGTCTGGAAGTGAAACTAAACTAAATTATCCACATTTATCCAGTCACCAAAAACACTTCTAGAAGGTCCCTAAATTCAAATGTGTAAAAATAACCCTGACTGATATAGTTGCGCAGCAGAGTGCAATAGGTCTTGAAACTCAACATGGTTGCAGGTTGCAAGGGATAAAACCGAGTAGATGGGAGTGCTTGAAATGATGTTGTGTTGGCATAGGACCCTCTGAGTGCTTTCTTTCATTTTTGTAGGACTCTGAAATGACTAATCCCAACTTTCACAACAAAATTTAAATTTTGAACCTATATTAACATTTCCCGCTCCAAAAATTTTATGGTGACCATCCAACCATTTCATTCATCTTACAGTACTCATCACACTTTAAACCTTCCAAAAACCTTTACACTTTCATCTTTTTTCTAGCCTAGCGATGCTCCTTACAATAGGGTAAATACCACATCTCTTCAGGAACTAATGACTCTTCCCGTAAGAAAGCCTCTAAACATGTTCACAATGAGATAGAATCATGCCTTGCCTTTTTCGATGTAAATCCAGATTTGAAGAATTCATGTAGAATTTCAAGATATGTGTATCGTACTTCTCTAATTATTTCTCTGACTAGTCTATAAAGACCTGAACCCTTGTACATGTATTTTATATTGAAATTGATTTATCTTATGTGATAGAAACCTCTTTAGTCACACCCTTGTTATCTACCAACCATAGCTGAAAAGCCAAATTTCCCTGCAAATGACCATTATTAATAGAATTATCAACATAATTTGGTGAGCTTTCAGTAGCAGCATGTAAATACCCATTGTTTGAAATCAATGACTAGGTTATTTCCTTGGCGTTCTTATCTACCACCAACTTTCTCCCAAATCCTTTCACATTTTTGACACAATCTGAGGATGAGAAATTTTTCGTCCTCGACATGGGGAAAAGGTTTTATGAACAATCAAATGAATATCAGTTCTAGTGTGAATATCATCTCTTAGGCTTGCTAAGAATGGTGTTCCATAAGGCTTCATGTGGGGAAAGAACCAGTGGGACTAGTCCACAATCCAATCCAACGGGAATCATGCATCAACATAAACCAGTAGCCCTTAATATGGAAGACATTAATTTTCAGTGGCTATAATTCTCCCCAACATATGAGAAATGGATTCAACTCATCCTCCTATCTTTCATGTTGACATACTGCAATAAGTAAGTGGGTAATTGTATTTGAACATGAATACAAAAGGATATAATGCAGTCTCCCATCTTAGTGGTTGGATAAAGATCGTGTATGAAATGAATCAATGATTTCCAAGAAGGGTTCTATATCTGGCACATCTCTCTACTTCTCATCACCATACCTCATAAATCGAAATCCTCATCTTTCAATTGTTGCGATTCAACCATTCCTGGATTACTTCATACTCGTAAGTTTGCCTAGTCTCTATTGTCATCGGATCCTGAAATAGCTAATCTATAATAGGACATACAAAATGCTTGGGGTTTTTTAAAAGAGATGATGGTTTTCAATATACAACATTCTGTATAATTCCCGCACGGGAAAGTGACTCGAGTGATATGGGATCGTTGCTTGTAGATAGTAAATATCTCTCTCTTATTAATTCGTCCTCTTGTATTGTACTACAAGGGAGCTTTGTTTCTCCCTCTGAATCATAATTTTGGTGATACATTTTTGTAGAACATAATGGATTCAAGGCAGCGATGGAATTTTCAAATTTCTTAGTTTTCTGCAGGAAAGGAACAATTTTTGAAAATCTTTTACTGAGTCAATCCATTTCCTTTTATGTCTGAAACTTTCCAAATAACATAACACTTCTCTACAATTTTTTTTTTGTTTGACATTTGTGCCCATGGTTGTAGTAAATGTTCTTTATGAAGGTATTTTCCTTCCAACATTATACCAGTTTCCAATTCTCTTTCATCTTCCCCTTTTTCTCTTTATGAGTGCAAAATTGAAAAGCTTCCCCCCCTCATGACCCATATATTCACAAGAATTTGACTATTTGACCTCTTCACACAAGGGACTCTTTAAACTATGGAACATAGTGACTCATAAGCTAAACTTGACCAATAGACCCCCAAAATGAAATAGAAAAATAGAAATATTGATTCCTAGATTATAGGACCCTAGCACCTACACCAGGACTCCACCAAGTCCTCTCTTACAAGCATTTGTACACACTACCAACTCTTTATCTGGATCTGCAATATTTAGAACTTGATCATTTGTCAACAACTGCTTCAACTTCCCAAAACATACTGTGCATTCCTCTGTCCATTCAAATTTATTACCCTTCCACTGTAATGACGTAATAGGATAGGAAATCTGAGAGAAGTTCCTGATGAAACTCCTATAATAACCTGCTAACCCCATAAATGACCTTACCTCATCCACATTCCTAGGAGCTACCCATTCCATGATAGCCCTTAACTTTTACGGATCCATTGTTATGCCTTCCTTGGAAACCACATGTCCCAAATAATGTACCTATGTCTGAAATAAACTATATTTACTGATCTTAGCATACAATTGATGCTCTCTCAACAATACTAATAATGCTGTTAAATTTTATGCATGTTCTTCCTAATTCTTGGAATATACCAATATATCATCAATGAATACAACAAAAAACTTGTCCAGATAAGGACAAAACACATTATTCATCAAGTACATAAAGTAGTTGGAGCATTTGTCAAACCAAATGGAAGTATGGAAAACTCATAATTCTCATACCTTTTCTAGAAAGTAGTCTTGTAGATTTCCAATTATTTAATGTGTACCTAATGATATCCAGATCTCAAATCAATCTTCGAGAACATTGCTTCTCCCTTCAACTGGTCAAACAATTCATTGATCCTCGGCAACAGATACCTTGTCTTGATGGTCACTTTGTTCAATTTCCAGTAATCAATGCATAACCACAGAGTACCATCCTTCTTCTTAACAAACAACACTGGTGCACCCCAAGGTGGCACACTTGACCTAAGGTATCCCTTTTCAATTATTTCCTTCAACTGCAACTTCAATTCCACTAACTTCGGCGTACTCAACCTGTACGGTGCCTTTGATGCTAGTGCTACCCCTGGTACCAACTCAATATAAAAGTCCACTTCCCTGTGAGGTGGTAACTCTGAAATATCTACGGGAAATACATCCCGAAACTGTTGTAAATCCGGGTACCTTCCCAATACCTCTTCATCCTCAACATCCTTACCTTTATCACTATAAATATGCATTGTGAATAACACACACCATTTCCTGTGACTACGTTTTTCCTGCATAGATTTCACCATCCTAAGTGATGTTACCTTCTTCTTACCCTACAATATTCTTTGTTCTCCACTATCATCCAGGCATTCAATGGCCTTGTCATAAAAATCCACCTTGTTCCTATGAAGATACAACTAGTTCATACCCAACAACATTCTATATGATCCCAACGAAAGTACATTCAAATGTGTTGATGTAGACATACCATTCAATTCAAATGCACAAGCTCTTGATGAACTATGTTCTTAGTACCTGTAGCCAATTTCACTAACCAAGACAATGCATGCACTTCTTTATTTAAATCACACTTATCCACTAGGTCAAGATTAAAATAATTATAATTACATTCAAGGTCAATCATAATAGAAATAACTTGATCACAAATATTACCGTCCATCTCGATAATAGACGTATGGTGATTTGCATTCCTATTATCTAGCATTGCATAAATCCAAGGAATACTATGTCCAACATCCCCCACTGTTTGTGCCTCCTTAGCACTATATATATATGGTCTACCACCATGATGTTATGGAAAATCTCTCCTGCGATGCTCTCCACCACAAGTCTAACATTTTAACAGTTTCCTGTCATCACCCTTATTTTTTCCTCAAACCAAAATCCTTGTCCTTTATTAGATGCATTGAGCTTCTTAGGCAGTGTTGCATTCTATTTGTTTCCTGTGTCCTGATGTCTTGTTTGCTTCTTATCCCATTTTCCTTTATTCTTCTCATTACCTTTCCTGTCATACTTCGTTTTAGATCCGTAATTTGATTACTCATAACAATGATTTAGCTTTCTAATGGCTCCCTCAAATGATCTAGGCTCATCAAACTCAATAATGTCCTTGAATGCTATTAGAAAACCAATGATGAATCTCTGAATCTTTGCTTTCTCCTCCTTCAAATAAGGTACATACCTCAACAACTCTAAGAATCTTCTAGTGTACTCCTCATTGGTCATAGATCCCATATTTAGCTCATAGAATTATTTTTCCATGTCGTCATAGTATCTCTCCGATAGATACTTATTTCTGAATAATCTCTCAAACTTTGTGACACCCTCATCCCACATCTACCCAAGTAACTGACCAACCAGGGTCAATATTTGATAAGAGGCCACTATAATGGGATTCAACCTCCTAGGTGATCTTAAGGAAGTGGAATCGATGGAAACACATCAACAAACCTTCCACATCAGCAAAAAAACTCCCAAGACCCATCCCAACCACTCAGGTAACCAGCGCCTGGGTCCCACTGATATTTTAGACCATTAAACCCTCGGAAGCTCCCTTGATATGGGAAAGGGTATGTCTGGGAGGCTTTGGATGCTCCCACAACATGTGCATGCATGTATCCAGGGAATTTTTTCCTCAGACCTGTGTCAGTGTCCCCAGGATTTGATCCACTTTTTCAAGCCCATAGCCTAAGTCACTACCCAAAACTCAATGAAAAGTTCATAAATGAATTATAACATCAAAAAAATGATACATTTGCAAAAACATTGATAAGGTCTAAACTAGACCCCTACTAGCCATGACAAGCCTTTCATCAAACAGGTCACAAATATGTAATCTACATCTTTAAACAATATATATGAGCATATGGGTCTCATACTTATCTGAGAATCACCAAGAATCATTGTTCCCTTATATCATTAGTTGAATTATCATCTATTAGGTCATAGATACATTTTCATTCATTTACAAATCAAAACATGAGGATATCCATCATCACTGTCATAATACATGCTTATAACCAACATAATAACAAAGAAAATATCAAGGATACATAAGCCATAGAATCCAGATATAAACCAGTACATTTACACATAAGATGTCAAGGAAAAAACCTCTTATTAATGAATGCAAAAACCAACTTAGGAAGGGACTACCATGTTCCACCAAACCGTAGATTGGTTGAGCCAAATATCTCTTCAGCCAATCACCCCCCTGCCATATTCAAGCATGAATGTGGGAATCATAACCAACCAAAAATAACCAAATAAGCATGGATGCTACTAGATTTATCCACCTACACCGTGAGGAATTTTAGTGTCTCCTAGTCTCTTGGGCATTACCGCAATCCACACCGGATCATTAGGCCCTAAATCGAGACCCACTCTTGAGGCTAGTACCATATATCCCCTCATGGGATTCCTAGGCCTAATGGAGAGCACCCACCTCTAGGATTTACCGTATATCCTACCATTCACCAAACGAGGATTCCTAGGACATCCTAGGCACACAATACTTGGCTTTACCACAATCCATATTCTGGTTCAGGGGTCAATAGGCCAGCGGCTTTACCGCAATCCATAGTCTGGTTCAGGGATAACTAGGCCATGTGTTCTTCCTTTTGGAGATCCACCTCACTTAGATTTGAATCCATCCAAAAATTTAGCTCAACCAAAACATGAGAACCCCATCACACCATGGTTATTCAGAAATGGAAAGGTTAGGATGAAAAAAATGTCACACCTGGAAAAACTCATTCCATGATAGCAAAAAACCACATGCAATACCATGCATGCCAAATATAGCAAGGAAATCACACATCGAAATCGATACCTGCAAAGAATCATGTTTTGGTTGCTTGATCATGCTCTTCCTTGCTTGCTCCTTCCTTCCTCTTGCCTTCTTTGCCTTTCTTTATCCAATGCCAAAGTGATCCAAGAAAACTCTAAGTGTCCAAGAGTGATAGAGAGAGAGAGAGAATAATGAGAGAGCTCCAAAATTGAACTGACAAAAGGTTTGAGCAAAAGCTTGCCAACTGATCCTCATAAGCCTTTTTATCAATGAGGCCTCTATTTTCTTCATTTTCCATTATTTTCCTTCATTTCCTCCTCACAGGAAACCTGTGACCTTTCACCTTCCTTTTCTCCTATTTTCCATTATTTTCATAAATAAATGTTCCAATGCTTGTATCAACAACAATGGATTCCAAAGGCTCACACCTCCACCCTCAAATTAATACCAGGATTCACCTCACTCCCATGAATTCCAGCATCCACTTCCAAAGTCAAATTTTCATCCAATGTCCAGCGCTACAATCCTGCGCCAGTCATCCTCTTAGTGAACAGTTACTGACTCATTGTTCTAGGGAACACTCCCAATGTGTATCTTATTCTGTTTGTAAATGATAATAACCAAAACAAATCCATCATCACCCTTCCCTTCTCTAATACACAGTCCCTCAGGAAATATGGTCATCCCCTTCCATGTAGTCACTCACCTTCCAGGTTCCCTGACATTCCCTATCTCGGGTGATCCATCCCTTGGCAAGGCTTCCTCGCATTGGAAGGTCAAATAACCAAGGCATATACCTGCCTCAAAACCATCATATCGGTTATAAAATGATCATGGAAATAAATTGATACTATTGGACACCAGGTTCCCACAATGGCCTTGCTCTTGAAGTGATTTACCTGTAGAAATTTTAATACAATTATATATTACTATATTCTCCTGATCTAACAATTATATGCCACTATTAAATACAGAATCCTTCTACTTAAATATTTGCAGAAATTTAACCACAAATTGCAAACACATGAATAAAGATCAATCACACATAACATAGATGTTTTTACTGGGAAAGCATAAAGCTAAAAACCCCACTATCATATATTATGTATATATCATGGATCATGAAACAATCTCATTTGAAACTCTACTCCAAGAGCTCTCAATACAATAGACAATCATCTCACACTATCATACAAAAATTGACATAAACATGCACCAATTTACTACCTCCTGACAGCCTTCCTCCACTGCGCAATCCCTGTTGATCACAATCCCTGAATGAATTCAATCTTGCCTTTCCTTGACTACACAATCCTCATTGGCTTCTTCAATGTGTGTTTGGTTGCACTTGTCATTAGGGGTATTTTGAGATCTAAAATGGGCCTCCTAAGAAAAATGTAAAGCAAAAATTAACTTTATAATAACCAACAGGATTCAAGATGATGATGTCAACCATGGGGGATGATTCACCATTTTTTAAGTAAAAGAGTGAAAAGATTAAAAAATAATAAAATAATAAAACTAATTTTTCAACTCATATTTTCAACTTCTCTCCCAAATTTGTTACTCAAATTTCGAGTAGGATTACATGTTGGATGCAAAATTTAATTCCTCATCCAAGGAGTACCCACGTTGCATACTTTCAATGGACCCTGCTACACGAAAAATGAGAAATACATTAAAAAAATCTGATTACAATCACATTTTTCATGTATTTCTCCTTTTCATGTAGCAGGACTCATCAAAAGTATGCAACATGGGTACTCATTGGATGAGGAATTAAATTTTGCATCCAACGAGCACTCTTGCTCGAAATTTGAGTAAACATTTTGGGAGATAAGTTGAAAATATGAGTTGAAAAGTAGTTTTTATTTTTTCCCTCTATTATTTGATGATGTAATCAATTCTTATTTTATTATTTCCACTATTATTTTATAATTTCCTTAGGAGGCCCATTTTAGACCTCAAAATTCCCTAATGGCACCCACTATAGTCACAATTGATAGTCAAACTCTCCCTTTCACATATCTCTCAACTGGGTCTCCACTGGATCTGACATGCATGTAGTTAAGAGTAGTAAATCTTCAGTTGCATGTGAGATCACTCCATGTGAATTAATTTAATATTTAATTCACTAATCTCTCACTAGTGTATCTTTAGTTACAACTAGTTACAACTAGCACAACTGATTTTAACTCACTTAACTAAGTTAAACTACTGTACAACTCACATAACTACACATCCAAATCTGTTACAACTTTGTATCACTCAGTCACAACAAAGTCCACTAGCATGTCCCACCAACAAACCTTTGAACTTGAAATTCCTTCATTTAATTGGTTTGCCACATCAATTAACTGAAATCAAATGCTTCAAGAGAATAGATTATTATTTATTGTCTAATTATTGTTAAGGGCTAACAATAAGCGACATGAATTCTATTTTTATACATGTGTTCTATGAAACAACTTCGCACATGCATTCCAAAAATAGACTCCCATCCATCCATATAATTTTCTCAACCATCTATAAATATATTACTTCTAAAAATAGACTTTGATTCAAATTATAAAAATAGACATATCACCAAAAAATAGCCTACGGGCCCCACCTAGTGTAGGTGCTTAATTGTCACTAGGATCATCATCTTGTTGAATCTCAACATTACCAACATACTATTGTCTATCCCAATTCTTTTTTCTGCTATTAATTCTTGCAACCAATTCCAACCAAACAAATGAGCATTTGCATGCTCTCCTGTACCATGGACATAAATTCCATTAGATTCAAAATAAATTTAAATAAATTCAAAAGATACCTCACCGGTGGCCCGTCAATAAGGTACACTTGCACTTGTGTTCACTTCCTGTCACAACAAGTCAAACTAGTTGTTTAATCAAATCATCATGTATAAACATATCACATACAGTTAGCTCAAAACACAACCATCATAGATCAAAAGTATAAATCATGTGTAACCATCATAAATCAGAATCATAGATCACATGCATAGTAAAAATTAAAAAAAAAAAATTGATACTTTTCCTTTAATCGATACTTAGCTTCTACCTTTATCCTTTTTCCTTTCCGTATGCACAACAGATCGATTTCCATACTCGAAAAACACCCAGTGCCCTCCCTTCAACCATGTACACATACACATAATGTGTATCACAGACATAACCATGCACAACATACAACACCACACAATACATGCACACACACAAGAATACAACACATACACCTTCCCCTAGTGTACAACACCATAAATAAACCCACAACCGATGTACAACAAAATACACACACCTACACCTAGTGTACAACATAACATCATACATACACCAACACTCAGTGTAAAACACAACACAATACATATACGTACACAAAGCACTACACAAATAATACACATGTCACGATACCATGACTACAAAATACACATGCATAGTACTGCATGCTCGCAACATAGCATGTACAATATGCACACAATGCCACACGTACACTAGTACCATATGCGCAACATGTACACAATACCACCTGTACACAACACTACTTGCACACCCTATTCATAACATCACATGTACATGACACCACCTGCACAACATGTACACAACACAAAATTTACACCACACCACCTGTACAATGTGTACAAAATACCGCATGTACATACCACCACATGCATGGCACCACATGTACACAACACCACATGTACAACATGTACACGACACCACCTACACACAACACCACATGTTTGACATGTAACAACACCACATGCACACAACACCACTTGTAAAATCATGCACACAACACCATATGTACAACATACACACAACACCATATGTACATAGCACCACACATACACAGCACCGCATATCCAACATGCGCACTGCACCATATACACACAACATGACATATCCAACATGTGCACAGTATGATATGTACACAACACCACATATCTAACATGTACATAGCACCATAAGTACCTATCACTGCATATGAAATATACACACAACACCATATATACAAAAAACATACAACATGTCATGTACACAATACTACATATTTTACTTGTACACCTCACCATAGGTACAATCACTAAATATATAGCATGCCCAACATATACGCAACAATAGTATTTCACATCCATAAACCACACACTGACCCCACAAGTAACCTTAGTTCATGTGTCTTTCCATTATCCATGCTCATCCTAGCATGTCACATATCACACTACTTTCACTTCATTGATATACCCCTCAACATTACGTGTTCATAACATAAACATAGGTATAATACAAGCATATAATATCAATTCATTTCCACATGATATTGACCTCATAGATATTTCAGGGTTACTCTTCCCACTCGATTCCTCATAAGACCAAGAACCTCTTCATGCCATTCACCCTCATAAGAAATCATTCCTCCTTAAGAATGATCCTTGAAAACCTTGTCATACAATGCCATAGATACATAGATACATACATATATATAGTCATTAGCATAAAAAAATCATGTTCTTGTCAGAAAACGAGATACATACACACATATATACATATAAACATCAACATAATCATGATCACAACACTATTGCTAGATATCATAAGGTCTAGGTTAAGAGAACACCTTGTATCTGTGCACAACATTGAGAACCACATTTCCCAACTTAGGCAAGGCATCTAATGCCTAAAATAAATTTACTTTATCTTTTCGATTAAATTTCTCATGTCTGTACTACCACTGTCCATTTACCATAATGAACCCAACCAGTCTGACCAACTGTCATATTCTTACCTTCTGTTGCCCTTACTAATGCACTGAGCTTCATTCAGGCCTTACATTACCTATTGGGTACCAGAAAACTCTCCCTGAGCCCCATTAACTTTCCTCTTTCCCAACCAATTCCCAAGACTCTCAAAACATAAAAGGAAAGAATCAAGAACAAACAAGAAGAAGAACATGAAAAACCAAAAGCAATATGACACCACAACAAAGTGGCATGATCATGCACTAGATCTAAACAAATATTAAAATCAAGAACAAAAAAATCACAAAGATCGAAAGCATAAAACTAGCAACAAGCACCATGACTCAATCCCCATGGGTTTCCAATGCTTCCAATGGAAAGCTCAACCTGAGCATTCTTCAATATTTCATGGAAATATTTTTTTTTCCATGCAATCCCCTGCATCATATCACCATAAACACATAATTGTCAGTGAATAATATAAACATACAATATACCAGTTACCTTACCTTGTTATGCCAATCACACTACCTTGTAACTGAACACACATGTCAGCCACATGTTCCAAATATCAAGACAACATATATATTAATTTGGAATCAACATTTACAAAGTATAAAACCATGTCATAATCAACAATCGAGTCACAGTCATCAGTCATAATACATATTGCTACAACTATCACCTACTTACACTCAAGTACATATCAGTTGTCTCAACACATATGTGTTAGTACAACCATCTTAAAACATGATCATTACTTCACACAATCTTACATATACATACTCATATCATACGATTAATCAAACATTCAAACAAACTATAAACATACCATGTTAGATCAATCAATTAGATGACATAATAGACACCAAACACTCAATGCCAGATCAATGACATAATCAAACAATTAAGAATCGATTACACGAAATAAGAAAACTCATACCTTAAGGTATCTCGGGGGAGGCTATATTGTCTGCACAATCAATCTAGATTAATACGATATATAACATCGAGATATTAATACAATAACCCTAACCATAAAGTTAAATAACATATAACAACAACAAGTTAACATATAACATACTCATCAAAAACATATAACATATTCATTAAGTTAACTAACATAAAACAACAACAACAATGCATATAACAACAATTTACTATCATTCATGACTATTCGACGCATGTGCATATGACCACACTGGTTCACTAGCATCTACCATGCATGTAACCACAACAACAATAGAATGAAAAACATTTGTATAAACCTAATGCTTATAAGAACCATTAAACAACACAATTTCATGCCAAACATATAATACATGTATGATGATTTTTCTTATCCAAATTCTAGTGCTGCAACTTCACTTGATGATCTGCATCTCCTTCTCTATCTCAACCAACACATCAACATCATAACATACCAAAACATCATGATGACCTAAATTCATACAATGAACTCATGGAAAAAAATCTTAACCATGAAAATTCATGCCTAACAACATATAGACACTGACATTCATAACAAATACATAACCGACATGCACTCATGACGATCACATTCAACAATAACACCATCAACTTCCACATAGTGACACAACTGCAACAATGACCACCATCGTGCATACACAAGCACATAGTCCACAAACATACAAAACACATATGAAACTGACATGTATTCATCACAAACACATAGCAATGCATAACCAATCATACACTCAGGACGACATTGTAGAAATTATATCAACAAGATTCAATATGATGGTCTAATGTACTAAAACAAAATACTGGATCCTTCTACAATTTGCGGAAACCAAATAAGATCGCACAATCACATAACAAGTAATAGAAATAAATAATCAATCACACAACACAAGATGTATATGGGAAAAGCAACTTCTCAAAACCCCACAATCTATATATTTCATAAAGTCAAGACCATGAAACAGTACAATGTTTTCATCTCACTAAGAAACCTTTGCACACTGCTAACTGTATCATTCAGATCTAGGAAAAAATCAGTCAAATACTTAGCCAATTCTCAATATTTGTCTTACCACCCTTGCTCATGCATTCATGGAGGAATTGTGGCTCTATTAAATAGGAAATTCCCAAGGGTGATTGCGAAATTCATCCAATGCTTCTTGATGACTCTATAAATGACCTGTACAAGTTTCTAAATATACAACTGATAATTATCTTCCCTTTAACCTCACTCCTAACTAGGAATTCCTTAGAATTGACATGATACAAATATTTATGGTGAATTATCAGTTAATTGTTTGATCACTACTTGTGAATTAAAACAGATTTAATTCACTAGACCTCTCACTAGCTCATCTCTCAGTTAGAACTAGTTAAACTGATTTTAACTCAATTAATTGAGTTAACTAATTAAAACTCACAAATAAATGTAATTGGACCCCCTAAAATCATGGGAGAACTCTACATGCCTCCTCTCTTACCATAAACTTGAATTTCCTAAGCTAAATAAGTGTTCCTGACTTAGTTAAATAATACAAGTTATCATGAGATGAAATCACAATTTCTCTTCCAGTTTAATTAAGGCAAAATTAAATTAGAAGCCCCCTTTGGGTGTCATTTCTAGGTTCCATTTAAACACTCCCTCTCAACAGGAAATTGACTATCTGCTACCCCTATCCCATCTCTGTGGAATTTAAATTTGCTTCTTGCCAATGCCTTCGTCAAGATATATGCATCCTGCTCCTTCGTGGGAATGTACTCTAATGACTTAATCTACCTCTGCACACAATCTCTAAGAATGTGATACTTGATATCAATATGCTTGAACCTGTCATGAAAAACTGGGTTAAAAGAGAGTTTGATGCAACTATGGTTATCACAATGTACCACTATCAGATCCATCTATCAACCAAAAAAACCAACAAGTTTCTTCCTCATCCAAATGGCCTCACATGCTACCTGACTAGCCGCCATGTACTCTACCTCTGTTGAACTGAGTGCAACTAATATGTGTTTCTTGTTGTACCAGGAAATTTCTCTTGATCCTATGTTGAATATGTCCCCTGATGTTCTCTTCATGTCAGATGGACTCCCTACACAATATAGATCTATAAAGCCTTAAATCTTCACTCCCTCTATCCATTTATGCCATAGCCCATACTCTATTGTGCCTCTGAGGTATCTCAACACATGCTTGTCGGCCTTCTAAAAGAGTTTGGTAGGCTTAACCATAGCTTGAATAAGTTGGTTAACTGTGTAGCATATGTCTAGTCATGTGTTCATCAAATACACGAGTGAACCCACAAGCTACCTATAAACACTAGCATCCACTACTTTTCCCGAAGTAGCATCCTCCTTCCTCTAGTTTCCTACTAGAGGAGTCACCATGGGTTTGTTTCCATCCATGTGGAACTTCCTGAGGATATTGTTGGCATAATTTCCCTGAGATACAAATAACTCCCCATATGTTTGTCATATTTCCAATCCAAATAAATAGTGCAAGAGCCCCATGTCCTTCATCTCAAATTCTCTTGCAAGATCCTCTTTGCAAGACTTGATGAGCTGCCCATCACCTGTCAGTATCAAATCATCGACATAAAGTACAAAAATCAAAATTTTACCATCTACCACAATCTATTAAAGGTTCGCATCTGCTTCATTCTTGGTGAATCCCAACCTAGTGAAATAGTTGTTGATCCTAATGTACCAAGCACAAGGTGCTTGCTTCAGCCCATACAGTTGAGTCTGCACACATGCGACTCCCTGTCTAAGGTCTCAAAACCTTCTAGTTTCTCAATGTACAACTCTTCCTTAATAAATCCATTGAGAGGTTGTATTTACATCCATCTGACGTATATTCCATCCCATATAAGCTAAGAGTGCAAGGATGGATCTAATAGATGAGTACCTTGCAACTGGTGAAAAAGTCTCATCATAGTCAATCCCCTCCACTTGAGAGAACCCTCTGGCCAAAAATATGGCCTTATGCTTCTCCACACTCCCATATATTGTCACCTTGTAGATCCACCTAGATCCTACAACTGACTTCCCCACTGGTTTTTGGAAAAATTCCCATGCATTGTTTCTGATAATGGAGTCATACTCCTCAACCATGGCATCAACCCACATTGGTTGTTGCATTTCTTGCTCAAAAGAGGATGGTTCTATCTCAATACCTTCGCTTATAAGATCCATGTATCTAGTGTACCACTCTGGGGACCTTCTCTACCTACAATGTGTTGTGGGTTCTCCCTCATTCTCTCTTGCATCTAGCAATAATCTCTCAGCCTCTTGTGGCTGTGCTTCCTTCCATCTTTGGTGGATGGATCTGCATGAGTGGTTTCTACCACTCTTTGTTCCTCTACTTGTGGATTCTAAACATCCCAAGGTTCTTCTTTTGGATCCAAGAGCTCCTCAACTGCATGCAAGTCAAGATCCCTCTCAAGGGACAATTTCATGGCTTTCTCTTCATCGAATTTCACATCTCTTTTGACCATTGTCATACTGCGTGTTGGCAAGTACACCCGATAGTTGTGAGGTGTATTAGTGTACCCCAAAAATATCCCCAACTCTATTTTTGGCCCTAAATTCTTCTTGTTATCTTTGGTTACATGGAAATAAATAGATGAACCAAAAATTTTAAAATACGACACATCTGGTCTCTTACCTGAAAAAGCCTCCCCTGGTGTACTCATCCCAAGTATCCGATGAGGACTTCTGTTTTGCAAAAATATTGTTGTATTGCATGCTTTCGCCCACATATGCAACGATAGGCCCTGATCATGTAACATAACTCCTGTTGCTCCCACAATAGTTATGTTATTTCTTTCTACAACCCCATTCTGTTGTGGGTTATGAGGTGCTATCAATTCTCTTCGAATTCCTTCTTAGGAAAAAAATATCTTGAATTCTTTATAGATGTATTCTCCACCATTATCACTCCTCAGATCCTTCACCTTATTCCATGTATATTCTTAACAAGTGCCTTGAACTCACAAAACTTGGAGAACATCTGATCTAATCCTTCTTCTACATGAAGAAAATCCAACACTTTCTTGAAAAATCATCAATGAAAATCACATAATACCTATGTTTTGTTTTGGAAGTTGTCGAGAACGATCCACACACGTCTAAGTCAACTCTCTCAAGGATCGCCTTGGCTCGGCTTTCCTTATCATGAAAGGTGACTTTGGTATACTTCCCAAATGTACACCCTTTGCATGTATCTCTCTATGCAAATGCACCATTTGGAAGTCCTGTAGAAATTTGTTGCATGATCTTCAAAGAGTTGTGGTGTAGATGGCCCAATCTCCTGTGCCATAACTCACCGATGTCTTGGCTCTCCACCTTCTCTACTTTCATGCTCAAGGTAGCATAGTCTTGTACATCCAATTTGTAATTATTCTTTACTCGAACACCAATAGTTTTCACCTATCCCATGGCTTTTTGATGAAGGAACGCCTTTCCTTCATTAAAGATCACATAATATCCACGATCTTCCAACATAGCAACAGAAACCAAATTCTTGTTTAAACCAGGAACATACATGACATATTTTAATTTGAGTGAATTACTTGAATCCATCTGAAAGGTAACTATACCTACACTGGTAGTGCTATACCTCCATCACCCATCTCAAAGCGCATATGGAGATTATTCTCCTCCAAGATACTGAAGAATTCTTTCTTTCTGGTCATATGGAACAAAGCTTCACTATCCAAGTACCACACAAAACCCATCACCGATGACACCATGCATGTGATGAGAGTGAAATCCAACTCGAACTATGAAGAAAGTGCTTCACCTGCTACTCCTCCTGAGGGCTTCTTTTTGGTCTTCTTTTGTGGACAATTTGTGGCATAGTTTCCATGCTCATGACAATGAATTTTTTTACCTTTGAAAAGTCTCACTTCTTTCCTACCTTGTCAGACTCCGATTTGGAATGAGATGCCTTACCTTTCCATTTATTCACCTTTCTAGCCAAAGCACAGTTCTCCTCATCATCAATATTTGATGAGGATCTGTCGCTGGTGCTCTGTTGAACCTCTTATTTTACCAAGTCGGACCATAATCGCTCCCAGTCTGGTAGCTTCTCCCTCCCACTCACAGAGTCCTGGTAGCTATGCTAGCTCTTTGGAATGCCTAGAAGATCTCACCAAATCATCCTAGGAAAATATTATCCCAACACTTCCAAGATCACATCGACATTGAGTGAACGTCGTCAAGTATTTTCGGATCATGTCGCCCTTATCCATCTTGATCTTTCTGAGCTTGTCTTTCAAAGCTAGTTTATTGTGGTCACTGCTATTCTGAAACAAATCTAGCAAGGCCTTCCACATATCATATGGATTCACCTTTCCATGTAGACTCGAGACAATATGATCTTGAACTCCCTCTAACAAGATCCTTCTCACCTTTGCTACATTCTTCTTCCATGCATTAAGAATTTGAGCATCTGTTGCTACAGACTGGGTAATATCACTGTCAATGAATGCCTTCAGTACGTTGTCCTTGATCATTGCCTCCATCTTTCCCTTCCATTCTATGTAGTTCGAATTTCCCACAAGGGAATATTCGAGTCTCAAGCCATTGAAAGATGTATTGATCTGCTGCTGGGTCCTGAAGAATAAATTTTCAAATTTGATGTACATGTTCAAAACAAACTTTGGCTCTTATCTTATATTTTGATTCTTTGTGCTTTGATACCATGTAGAAATTATATCAATGAAATTCAATCTGATCTTGTAATGTACTAAAACAAAATACTGAATCCTTCTACAATTTGTAGAAACAAATAAGATCGCACACATAACAAGAGAAATAAATAATCAATCGAACAACACAATATGTATCTAGGGAAAGAAACTTCTCAAACCCCTGATATCTGTATATTGCATAAAGTCAAGACCATGAAACAATACAATTATTTTCTCTCACTGAGAAACCTCTGCACTCTGTTGACTGCCTCACTCTGATCTAGGAAAAATAAGTCAAATAATTAACCAATTCTAAGCCTCTGTTTGACCAGCCTTGCTCACGCATTCCTGGAGGAATCATGTCCTATTACATAGGAAATTCCCAAGAATTGATTGCACAATTCATCCAAGGATTCTCGATGACTCTATACATGACTTGTAAAAGTTTCTAAATATACAAGTGATATTTATCTTCCTTTTAACCTCTCTCAAATGGGCCTTCCTTAGAAATAACATGCAACAAATATTTATAGAAAATTATCAATTAAATTATTGATCACTACTTGTGAATTAAATCAGATTTAATTCACTAGACCTCTCACTAGTTCATTTCTCAGTTAGAACTAGTTAAACTGATTTTAACTCAATTAATTGAGTTAACTAATTACAACTCACAAATAATTGTAACTGGACCCCATAAAATCATGGGATAACTGTACATGCCTCCTCTTTGACCCTCAACTTAAATTTCCTAAGCTCACTAAGTCTTCATGACACAATTAACTAATACAAGTTGTCATGAGATGAAATTACAATTTCTCTTCCAATTTAATTAAGTAAAAATTAAATCAAAAGCCCCCTTTGGGTGTCTTTTCTTGGTGCTATTTCAACACACACACTTCACAACAACAACATCCTCTTTCACATGGTGACACCACTACAACCATGACTGACACCATGCTTATACAACAAGCATATAGACCACAAGGATGATTAACACACGTGAAACTGACATGAATGCATGACCAACACACATCACCCATCCATTCCAAGGGATGAACCATGCTCTAATACCACTATGTGGTATCATATATCACACAAAGAGACCAGAAACCAAACATCACCCAAGGATAGTGCAGCCATGCTCTGATACCACTCTGTGGTATCAGATATGACCCAAAGTGAGTGCAACCTGCTCCGATACCACTCTGTGACACCCTCATCCCACATCTACCCAAGTAATTGTCCAACCAGGGTAAATGTGTGATGAGAGGCCACTATAATGGGATTAAAGCTCCTACGTGACCTTAAGGAAGTTTAATCAATAGAAACACATCAACAACAAAAATCCTAGGAGCCATCCCAACCACGCAGGTAACCAACCCCTAGGTCCCACTAATCTTTTCGACCATTAAACCCCTAGACGCTCCTTTGATATGGGCAAGAGTGTATTTGGGAGGCTTTGGAACCTCCCACAACATAAGCATGCATGCATCCAAGGAATGTTTTTCTTAAGACCTGTGCCAGTTTCCATGGGATTTGAGCCAATTTTTCAGGCCCAGAGCTGGGGTCACTATCCAAAACTCAATGACATATTCATAAATGAATTATAACAGTGAAACAATAATAAATTTTCAAAAAAATTGACAAGGTCTTGACTGGAACCTTAGTAGCCATGACAAACATTTCATCAAACATGTCACAAATATGTAATCTATAGGTTTAAACAACAAATCTGAGCACAGGGGTCTCATACTTATCTAAGAAACACTAAGAAGCATTTTTCCCTTATATCATTATATGCCTTATCATCTATTAGGTCATAGATACCTTATTCATTCATTTACAAATCAAAACATGAGGAGACCCATCCAACATAATAAAAACATAAATATCAAGGATACATCAACCATAAAATCCACATATGAACCAATATATTTACACATAAGATGTCAAGGAAAGAACCTCTTATTAATCAATGCAAAAACCAACCTGGGATGGGACTACCACGTTCCACCCAACCATAGATTGGCTGAGCCAAATATCTCTTTAGCCACTCACCCTCGTGCCATTTTGTTAGATTTAGATAGCCATGGTATGTTCTATGATTAATGCAATTTTACTTCAATATTTCTTAGGCGTCCATCTATCTTTCTATTGGTTTCTATCCAAATTTCCCACCTCATTGACCAAATGAGAGGTACTTCCCATGAGTCTGAAACTCCATGGGTAGGATACATACGGGGCATATATCAAAGAGAGGTGAACCATCTCAATATCATAATGGTGGCGCAAAAGCACAACAAGGTTCGACAAGCCTAGCCCCGTGTGTGCTTATAGCTCCAAGAAGCTATCCCCAAGCCCCCTGGAGATCCCTGCAATATTCCCAATTAGCCCAAGCTAATGGGAATATTCAATTTTGCTTTGTCTTACTTTGATTTTCATTTTGATGAGTAAAATGTGAAGGAGGACATGTAAAACTCCTAAAAACATCAAAATAAATCAATGCCTATGTAAACAGAGACATATCCGGGCCATGTAAATAAACTCTTGCAGGTGTGAATGGGTTTAAACCATGAGATTGGGTCAACTTTGACCAAGTCAACAATGCAGTCTAGATGCAATGAAGCTCATGGATAGACATCGAAGTTTTAGATGGAGGCTCCACATGTGAAAGGAGTTAACTCATTGAGGTGGTTTAGGGTTTTGCAAGGCTTTCATTTTATAAAAGAAGGAGGAGGAAAACAAGAAAAGTTTGTTGATGTTATTATTTTCTGAAGGTATTGTCTGCTTAGACATCATTTGTTGGGGTTTCATGTTTAGGAACTCCCACCTCCTTTCTTGAGCAGCTCTTGGAGGAGTCTTGTTTGTCTAGTCCACTATTCGGCATTTGGCCAAGCCACATCTTGCATCTACAGTGCAGTTGTGCTTAGGATTGGGTTTTCCATGTGAGCTGCAGCAAGTGGAACTCTAGATCTGCAAAGATCTAGCTTGTATTGGAGCCTCTTCTAAGTGAGTGTGTCTTTTAACCTTCTGGAAGAGTGCATCCATAGTTTTAGCTTCAGATCCATACATTGGTAGCAGGCCAAAGCATTTCCAGGGCCTACAACACAGTCCCTCTTCCATGACTTTGTTATTTGCAAAAGCAGAGTTGTAGGGTGTCTTGGCATCATTTTAGAGGAGGAAGATCTCTAGTGATTGGATCCTTCCTTTCACTATAGTGATCCGTGGATTGGCCAACCAATCCATGTTAGTTCAGATCTGATCTGCTGTATATGTTATGATTCAGAATTTTCTGAATACTTCTGCAGATCTATAACTTAGATCTCAGATCTATTCACTGTTGTTCATGATTTGCTGAGATCCCCAAGGGGAATGTATAGAGGAGCCTATCTTGTACACAAATCTAAAATAGATCTATCATTTTATGTACATATCTTCTCTAGATCTAAGTTTTAATCTACTGCATGCTTCAACAATGAAAATAACGTTGTTAAGCTTATTCTGCCATTTCTTGTTGTTGTAGTAGCTCATTTTGAGGCTTTTTTCTTGTATATTCATTCTATTTCTATTATACACTGTATAAGCTGCATTGTAAATACATTTTTCTGATTTATAGCTGAAAGATGAACCTCCATGTTGGTCTCATGCTTGTAAATTAATAAACTGCTTTATTTCTGAAGCAATCTCTTGCATATAGCTGCAGCCCCTCTCTTTGGGTGAATTTCAGCTAGACTAGTTTGTGGGAGATCTGTTTAACCCACCTAGTTTGATTTGTTTTTTCTCTCCCTTTGGATTTATATCTTAGATGAGCTAATCTAAGGGATCCAGGGGCTGCAAACTCATTTCTATGCAAAAATTTCTCAGGAGTGCATTATTTCAGCAATCTTGCTGTGTTGTTCCAAATTTGGAATATTACACTCCCATAGCTCATAGTACAACTCAATCAGGACCCTCAGAATAAGGTATTTCCATCATTCCAAGATTCTCATGGAAGGTTAAGAATTTGACCTTCCCTAGGGACTTCTTGAGAATATATATGACTTGCTCATCAATCCCAATGTGATTGAGCCTTATTGCGCCTCGCTGTACCATATACCGAATGAAGTGGTACCTAATATCAATATGCTTGGACCGACCGTGGAACACGAGATTCTCAGAAAGACGAATCCTACTCTATTTATCACAAAGGATAATGGTGGTATCTAGCACATGCCCAAACATCTCACTGAAGATATTTCTCAACCAAACATCTTCACAACAGGCCATACTCACTGCAATTTATTCAACCTCAGCGGTTCTTAAAGCTACTATATTTTTCTTCCTGCTCATCTAAGATATCAAAGCAGAACCCAAGGTTAAGCAACATCCAGATGTTCTCTTGTGATCCACGACATTGCCAGCCCAATCAGCATTAGTATATCTATGGAGTTTCAAACTCCCAGCATTGTATCTCAGTCCATGGTTGATTGTGCCCCTAAGATATCTCAATAGATTCTTGGCACCAATCCAATTATTGTGATGAGGATCGACCATATGTTGACTCAAAATGTTCACTACAAAACATATGTCCGGACGGGAGTTCACTAAGAACATCAGGACCCCCACGAGTTGTCGATACTCGGTGGGATTTCCCAGCTTGGGCCCAACAGTGTTTCCACACAACTTCTTAAAGTTGAGTTCCATCAGTGTCGGCACAAACTTACAATCCACAATACCAAATCTCTTCAGTAGCTTCACGACATATTTTCCTTGAGAAAGGAAAATATCGCCTGACCTTTTCTAGACCTCCAAGCCAAGGAAGTAATGCATCAGTACTAGGTCTTTCATCTCAAACTCGAAATCTATCTCCCTCTTACACTAATGAATGAGAGTGTCAGCATCTGTCAAGAAGAGATCGTCCACATAGATAACTAGAATGAGGGCATTTCTCTATCAACCTTAAAATAAAGGTTTGAATAAACATTACTTTGAGTGAAGCCCATCTTCATCAAGTAGCTATCTATCCTCTCATACCAAGCCATAGGGGATTGCTTCAACCCATAGAGGGATTTCTTCAACCTGCATACATAGGTGTCTCTAGCTTGGACTTCGAACCCCAGAGGTTTCTCCACATACACCTCTTCTTTTATTGAACCATGCAGAAAAACATTCTTCACATCCATCTGATGGAGACTCCATCCTTGCATTGCTGCAAGGGAAATAATATATCAAATGGTGGTATAGCGAGCGACAGGTGAAAGTATATCATCATAATCTATGCCTTATTTTTGAGAAAATCCTTGGGAAACAAATATTTCCGTGTACTTTTTAGCACTACCATCAGATTCGTGCTTGATCTTATAGAGCTATTTCAAGGTGACAACAGAATTGTCCTCTGGTCTCGAGACCACTTCCCAGACATCATTTTTCATAATGGACTCATATTCGTTGTGCATAGCATCCTATTTGTTATCACTCAGAAAAAATGAAACATCATTTGACAAAGTCTTATAGGTTCATGTGTCAAAGGTAGGGTCATATACTTCATTTTCCATTACTTGGTTAAGGAAAATTTAAAATTTTTCTTATTATCTTATCCTAAAGTCCAAAATCACCCTCATTCAAATCTTTTCATGTCACATCAGTCATTATTTTCTAACATTTTTCATTTCCCAAGTTTATAGCACCGAAAAAGTCATTTTAGCCAAGAATCCCTACTTTCGTACCGAAATACACAAAGAAAACACACTTTTCGCTACGAAACTGCTAATACCTTCATAGTGAAACTGCCCATAAATAAATTAGGTATGCTACGAAAGTAAGGATTCTTGTCTGTCTTGTCAACATAGTTGCTAGGTGTCAGTAAATGATTGAAAGGGATAAGGTAGATGCCATTCGAGTAAGTTAGGGTTAAGATCAAGGTACAATGGTCATGGCTGATGTCATTATCACCATTTTAAGCATGTATGAGTCATCATGATGCCATGAGTTGTCATCGAAATTCAAAATATTTCCAAATTAATTCATTTGTCATTCTCCATTCCCTCTTTATGTGTTATTGAGCTATGGAATTCATTTGTCCAAGATGTGACTGGTATTTTGAAAGATTTGCAGGTATCACTGATCAAGCGAGGTAGAGAAGACATTAAAGAACCATGGCTGCAAGGAGGAAGACCAAAAAAGGTGGCCACTATCTTACATATGAGCCATCAGACATGAACCTGATAAATGAAGACCCAACAGCTGCAGAATTTTTCAGAAGAACAGGGTGTTTGCAGTTTTGCCAAAGATTGCAAGGATGCCATGTACAACTTTCTAAAGAGTTTTCCCTAAATTTCAATGGGACATCTACAAAAGTGGGAATTTTGAACCTCATTATAACACCACAAACCATTGCAGCAACAAAAGGATTGCAAGGAGCCAAACAGTGGCTAAAGAAAATTTAGAAGACATTCTACATGCTATTGATATTGAAGAGACTCCCATAGTCCAAGCTGAGGATATAAACAAGGGAGGAAAGAAGCTCAAGAAAGCTAAATCAACAAAGAAGTTAGATTTTGAAGGGGAGGATGCAAGTTTTATGTTTTAGGCTAGGAAACCCATGACAATACATGCTAGAAAATTCTTGGAGTGCAGTAAAGAAGTTCAGAGGGTCACTGACATTGTCCAGCCACCACCAAGTATCATTGAGTTATCATCACCTGCAAAAGAAAAGAAAGGAGAAAATTATTGAAAAAACAGAGTTTGAGGTCCTTGAGGAACATTTGAAGTTAGCAAATCATGAAATATAAGTCATGAAGAAAGAGGCAAGGAAACATAATGTCCAAAAAGTGAAGTTTGAGAAAATGAAAGAGATTTGGGAAGAGCAGGTTGACAGTGTGTCAAAGAACTTATATGATACAAATTAATTAATAAAATGTACTATGCCATTGAGGAAATAGGTGAAGCATGTTAGAAGAATGAACTTGCTCTTGAAATCTAGCAACAAAAAGCTTAAGGACCAAGTTAAAGACCTCCAAGAGCAGTTAGAATTGATCCATGAGGAGCTGGAGAAGAAAGGTTTAAAGATGACTGTAGAGTTGGAATATGTAATTCCTACTTGTTTGTGGTTGTAATTATCTATTTGAGGAGCCTGTTCCTACATTATAGGAAGTAGCTAGAACTATATTTGTTCCTAGTTTAGTGTGTGGTTGAGAGAATCTCTCAACCACATTATTGTGCGTCCAAGATAGATTTCCTATCTTGAGACTATCACATGTATAAATGTGTGTAATCTATTTGATTAGTTGATATAGTTTGCAGATTGATATTTTATCTTGGTATCAGAGCCCATAAGGGCCTGAACCTAGGCCCCTCTTGGGCTGAGGGAAATAAGAGTATATCGATATTTTTTTAGTCTTTTTGTTTGTCCATCGCACTGGGTTATGAGGCCTGTGCGTTGTGAGGCTAAGTGATTGGAGCTGTGAAGCTAAGTGATTGTAGAAGAGGAGTGCTAGTAGTGGATCGTTCCAGCAGCGTGGTAAACTTTCATGGTAGAAATAAAGAGCCTAAAGCCTCTATGGGCGATATTGAGAAGCGTGACACTGTTGTTAGTTGCCCCTGAAAAGTTAAGCAGAAGACTCCACCTTTCTTCCAGTGGTGTCGATGTTTATAATGCTCTTGTTGAACATGATCCTTTGATTGAGGTGGCTGTGGCTTTAGAAAGGCTGCACTTTCAAATTAGTACTTTACTAAGAGGAAGCTCTACCCAAATGTTGTTTTTTATCCAGATATGTCGTACTGGATTCATTGTATGATTATGTTTGGTGGGAGGTATTGCCCATTTTTTTCCTTCTGCATTCACTGTATGTCATGGAGGCCGAATAGAGGCCGTGGACATCGAGCCTGGTGGAGCTGTCGAGCGTTTCTCTTAGAGAGGCACAGTTAGAGATGCTGGAGGAGTGTGTGCCAAAAATGTTGTCTATGGTGTTCAATGGGAAAGACTACATCTATGACGTGCCTCGTTACAAGGTACTCTAAATGTTTTGCGAAGATGCTGACCTTTGTAATGCATTGATCAACTTGCTACGTCAGCTGATTTGCTGCGCATCTATTCAAGTGTGGCCGCTGCGTTTTGAAGGAGGATGGTGCAGGCACAATCGGGCAGAAGCAGCAACATCGGCAAGTAGGTGAGCCACCAACAGGCAACGCACAGGCTCAGACAACAAGTAATTGGAGAAATTAATAAGTTATCAGATCGTGAGACATACACGATTGCTTCAGAAGAGCTCGAGAGCGTTGCTCGGAGCTTGAATTCAAATGGCTTTTCCCCCTTATTGTCGTGTCTCTATGATACCGACTTGCAACAGAAGAGAATCATGAGGAAAGAACGTGTGAAGCTCTTTGCCACGATGGCCGATGCCCATGACGATTCGTTGTCGCCCCACTAGGTAAGAATGGTGGGTAGTGTTGTCCGTTGCCTCAAGGACCCTGATTCCAATGTCCGCGATGCCTGCGTCAATGCAATAGGCATCATGGCATCGAGGATCACAGACTCGAATTCATCGATTTCTGCAGTTGTGAGGCCTTTCTGGGAAGCTATCGGTGAGCAGAATCATTATTTGCAGGTCGGCTCTGCATTGTGCCTATTGAGAGCTATTGAAAATGCTGCGGATTCTCAGTCGCCGGGGATTCTTCAGAGGCTTCTACCGAAGATTGTGAAGTTTCTGGGGAATTCAAATTTTTTGGGGAAAGCGGCGTTGTTGTCTTTGGTTTGAATTATAGTAGAGGCGGGAGGGGTGTTGACGCAGCAGGCGTTGAGTGGTCTCATTCTGTCGATGCAAGAGGCGTTGCGGAGCAACGAATGGGCCACCAGAAGAGTTGCATCGGATGCTTCCTGTCGCATGGCATCGAACATTGAGCCCTCTCTGCTTATGCCTTTCAAGTCATCCTGCATTGCTTCTCTTGAATCCTGTCGATTTGATAAGGTCAAACCAGTTCGTGATTCTGTCATTCAGACTTTACAAGCTTGGAGGAGCATTCCAGATCCTTGTTCTCTTATTCTTCATCGCTGGGGACATGTAATGAAAGCAAAAAGTTTAAGTTTTCCATGATGCGGAAATCCGGGTTAGTGATATACGATGTTTTCTTTCTTTACTGTTTGTTGTGGGCATCTGTCACAGATGCTGATGGGTTGCTTCCCAATGGAAATTTCGAGGAGGCTCCTCAATGCTGGGCTGTCATTGGAACTATGATTGTGGGCCAAAATCCTATTGCCTCAGTGGAAGATCAGCGGACTAGTAGAATACATCTCCTTTGGGGATCAGGCGCATAACACATTGCAGGTCCGCATTCCAGATTCTGATGGGCATTTATCATCCCCTGAATTCTTCTTCCCTCATTTTTTCTCCTCAAGATCTGTTGTTTCCTCAGTTTGGCTCTTCTGACGTTTTTCAACAAGTCTGGGCTATGATGGATGAATGAGATGAGAGTGAAATTTGTTCTTCTTATAATAATCTGCCATAAGTTGTTCTTCTTATAACGAAGGATCTGAGGGATCTCCGTGTATTTTCTGTGGATGCACGTGAAGATGGAGAAGGTTGTGCTGCAACATAACTTATCCTGGCAATAACAACAATATTGATAAGAGGTTTGATATCCGGAGCTTCTGCCATTACGATGAATGGTCATTACTAGCAGCAACAAGGGAAACTAAGATTGGGCTTTCATGTTCAATACTCGGCTCATTCCCAAGTATTCTTGTGACCTTTGCGTGGTAACGCAATCTTTGCATGGGATACTAGAGTATGAGGATGATATCAATGATCTGTCCACTTTGGAGTCGTTGAATAGTGGAAGTACTTTGCATTCTTATTTTATTAAATGTTTAAAATTGTCATGAGGATGTAAATCTGGTTCTATTTAAGTGACATTGGTCTGACCAACTATTGTCACATTATTAGTGTGAGTTGGAACTGGTCATTCTAACAATACACAAATTTGCAGGAAAATTATTATCTACTAGATATATTGATGACATGACACTGAATATGGGAGCGTTAGAGATTGGAGGATGATCAAGTTTGTGTGTGCCCAGTGTGATGGAAACGGATTGTGTAGACAGATCTACATGTTCAATTGCAAGGAGATTAGCTTGACAATGGGTCTTAGTTGTTGTAGTATGTCAGCAAGAATGAGGAGGCATGCTTGGAAGTAGTTACCAAACCTTGATACTGTGAACAGGGGAATTTGTGGACGATAGAGGATTGGACCGTGGAGTCCTGGATTATTGTTTATGAAGGGAAAATTGTGTCTCTTCGTATGGCTATGAGCGCCTATGACTGGATCATCTATGCTGGAATGCACTGCATTGAGACCAGTTGAAATGTCATCAATCTATTTCTTTATCAGTGGACCCTTCACAGGTATCGTTGGTGGAAAATGGTTGCTGGTATGTTTGGAAAATGATCATCCTTGGGCAGAAATAGAGAAATTAATTTGAAGAGTGTATGTTTTTTTTAGTTTCTTGGAATCATGTTTAAAGTTGTTGAGCCTTATTGAGCCTAGCTAACTCAATGTAGGTAAAGTTATTTTGTTAGAATTCGAGACTCTAACAAATGACAGGTTAAGCATCGAGTTCCAAGAATTTATTTGATAAAGATGCCCAAGATGTGAGCAATGAAAGAGGAGGTAATGAAGCAGCAAAAACTATTATGATGGACAACAAAGTAAATGTTTGTTTTAGTTAGTGTGGATTTATGGGATAGAATCCCTAGCATCTTATAAGCAAGTCTAGGAAGATTTTGTAAGTGGTCATTGTTACGTACCTGGAAACTCCAAAAGTTGAAGAACGGATTTACCCGGTGGTGGTAGATCGAAGTTGCGGATTTTCCCGATGGTGGCAGATTAGACTTGCCCAGTGGTGGCATATTGAAGTTGGCGGAATTGCCTGGTGGTGGCAGATCGAACTTGCCCAATGGTGGCATATTGAAGTTGCGGATTTGCCTTGTGGTGGCAGATCGAACTTGCTCGGTGGTGGCATATTGAAGTTGGCGGATTTTCCCAGTGGTGGCAAATCGGACTTGCCCAGTGGTGGCATATTGAAGTTGTGGATTTGCCCGATGGTGGCAGATCGGACTTGCCCGGTGGTGGCATATTGAAGTTGGCAGATTTTCCCGCTGGTGGCAGATCAGACTTGCCTGGTGGTGGCATATTGAAGTTGGCATATTTTCCTGGTGGTGGTAGATCAAACTTGCCCGGTGGTGGCATATTGAAGTTGCGGATTTGTCCAGTGGTGGCAGATCGAAGTTGCCCGGTGGTGGTAGATCGGATTTACCCGGTGGTGGTAGATAAAAGTTGTTGGAGGTTTTGCACATGTGATTCGCCCAGTGATGGTGGATTTGTAGATACAGGTACATATATGCAATAATAATAGTTGACAGAATCATGTATGCGAAGGACATCCTACGAGACTAGCGGTTGCAGAGGTTGGTACCCATGCATTCCGGTGGATGGTTGCTCCTTTATATGGACGTCGACATATCCTTTGTTATACCACAACTAGACTTTGCGAATTTATATCACGACAAGTAGTCATTAAGGGAGGGAGTTGGAATATGTAATTCCTACTTGTTTGTGGTTGTAATTCTCTATTTGAGGAGCCTGTTCCTACATTATAGGAAGTAGCTAGAACTATATTTGTTCCTATTTTAGTGTGTGGTTGAGAGAATCTCTCAACCACATTATTGTGCGTCCAAGATAGATTTCCTATCTTGAGACTATCTCATGTATAAATGTGTGTAATCTATTTGATTAATTAATATAGTTTTCAGATTGATATTTTATCTTGTAGTTGAAGAACCCATAGCTAAACCCATCATTAATGTAGAAGAAACACCTCAAGGATCTTAATTTGAGTTTGTTTATGTTTTGAGAGGTTAATGGAATATTGAAAACCAAATTTTTACAGCTGGAATGTACCTTTTTGAAACAAGGTCAAAATCTGGAAATTACATAGTTTTCCACAGTTTCATAGCGTTTCCTAGGCTTGAAGCCAGGAAAATTCTATGAAAATTTATGTAGCTTTATTTTTGCTTCTAAAACCAATTTTTGCAGCTTTCAAGGAGAGGAAATGGTAGTGATGATGTTTCAGGTCATGATGGACACCATGCAAGAGCAAAGAAGTAGAAAATTTGATTTCAAAAGTCATTTTTTGTACGCTACGAAAGCATGCTACGAAAATTCCATGCTTTCATAGCGAGCTGTTTTGAAGGTTTTTGAGCAGGTTTAAGAGTAGTTTTGGACAGGTGGACACATTCAACAGGTCAAGGGACCTTGCCAGCAATCATCCATGACTTCAAGACCATGAAATGGGGACAAATCATCAGTTGAAGACTTCGTTGAAGATAAGGTCCCGTTTTCCTAGAAAATAGGGTTTGTTTCCATATGTTGAGGAGAATATTTAAGATGTCAACTAGTGATGAGGTCTATCAAAGCCTACTCGAACATGTGAAGCATTATTTTTCAGATATGTAACTATTTTAAGAGATAAGGTAGTTTAATGTAATAAATAGGAGTTTGAGTCCTATTAGGAAAAGGATTGTTTTAGAGTGTAGCTACCATTTTCTCATTAAAACAATTGTTTTCCTGTTATGCAAGGTGTGATAGGAAGAGTTCGATGAATCTAGCCAAGAGGCAAATCATCTCTGATGTAATAAAGTCTATTAAAGGGTAGATTATCGAATTTGTAAAGGGTTGGAGACTTTTTTTACTACTGCTGCTTTATGTAATTTGACTGATATCAGTAATACAAAGGAATTTTTCTTGACAGACTTGAGATTCTCATGGAGTTTTTAGTGCTTTTCTGATCTATATTTTTATGTTTAATACTTGCAATGGATTTCATCTTTATTACTCATAATTCATATGTGTATACTTTGACTTCCTTTATTGATGAAATGGATGTGTTATTCCATGTTTCATGTGTGATTTACCTTTGTTAAAATCACTTACCTACCTTAGCTTCCATGTCAAGAGACCTTACCATTGAAATTACTGATTTGTTGACTCCATAAGCCCAATGGTTGCAGACCTGTACTCTTTTCAACCTACACACATCACAATCAAGTTATTTTCCAAATAGAGTTAGCCATCTAGTTTCATCATTATCAAATATCATTAACCCCTTTGAGAGAGTCCTCTCAGACTGAAGAGGCTAAGCTTCAGTCACAAGTTGGTTTGAAATAATTATATAAAGTTGTTTGATTAGCAGCCAATCAAGTGAAATTTTGTGATAACATTTTGGTGCGTCTGTTGGAAGCCTGAAGATTATACTTTCTCGAAATTTTGAAGCTGAACTTCTGAAGGTAGTAAGAGCTCATAAAGTTGTTCGAGGTTGCATCTACCTTGGTGACTCCATTAAAAATTCATATGATCAAAGGTGGCTTCGAGAAGGAGATACACGAGGAGTAATCCTGACCCAGATCCACCTACCATTGTGGACAATCCAAACAACATCTCTAGAGGCAGTCAAGGCATTTATGCAATATTAGGTACTCCATTACATACAAAATCCTTGTCCTCTGAAGTTTTAAGAAGTCTTGAAGATAACACGTTTGATGATAAAATTCAGGAAGTCTTGTTTAGGTTTGAAAGTGAAAAGGATTTGATTGAAATTGTCTTATACCTACATAAAAGAGGTATTGATACCTCAGCCTTAGTAACTCAAAAATATAAACAAGAGTTTTGGGAAGTGGTTACTTCAGATTTATTGTTAGAGAAAGAATCTTTGGATAGGTTGAAGGAACTAGACCCATTTTAAATTTTGTTAAGAAGTAAAAATGGTGTCCCTCTTCCTGATTGGAGTTCAATTGTGACTAGACGACAAAGATCAAACATTCCTTCTCCTAACAGTTCCTCTTCCCCTACTATTGTTGTCCATAAAACTACCATAGTCCCAATCATCATGGAAGGAAATGTGGCACCTCCACCTGCTACTGCACCTGCTAGGTATGCCCCTCTTATTCTTCCAGCTGTCCTAAATGCCCTTCCTAGAAAATAGTCTACTAGAATCAAAACTTGGGGAAGTGATGAAGAGATTACAGCTGAAGAGCATGTAGACAAGTTCAATGATTTCATAGACATGGAGGGGGTTGACCATGAGGATGTCAAGATGAGATTGTTTGCTGATAGCTTTACTGGTGAAGTCAGGAAGAGGTTCAAAGCCCTTACACCAGGAAGCTTACAAAATTGGAATGAATTTGAAGATAGTTTCTTGAGGAAGTGGGGAAATAGAACCAACCTTGTACAATCCCTCACTGAGTATAATAGTTTGAAGAGAGCTATTAATGAAACTATTCAAAACCTTTCAAAAATATTTAAAAATTTTTATGAATCCATCCCTGCCCATCTAAAGCCTCCACCAGGAGCAGCTCAGCTAAGATAAGTTGAAGCCTTTGATTATGAATTTTCTATCCTTCTAGGAGAAAGAGAATCCCCTTCACTTGCTGAAATGAAAAATGATGTAGTGAAGGTGGAGGTCAATATGATAGCAACAAAAAAGTCCAAGATGGGAAAGACTAAATTGAAAGAAGAAGATAAGACTTCCACCTCATATGAAAAATTTGATTCCATGATGAAGACAATGGAAAAATTGATGGATAGGTTTTCCCTTGGGAATGCCTCTGCTCCTCCTGCATAACATGAACCTCAGTTTAGAAATCCTCAGTTCAGAAGACCTCGAAACCAGCAGAGACCAAGGGAAAATAGAAATCAACCACCTAACCCTCAAGTAGGCCTCCTTTTCAGCAAAACTTAGTTAATGAAGAAGGTTAGCCTGAAATACAAGAAGACTCAATTCTTTTCTTAGATGAAAACATGTCAAGAATGTTTTTAACTAAGGAGGAACATGATGAGTCAGATCATGAAGTAAAAAAGGGTGAGGAACCATCTGATTATCTTAAAGGGTATCAACATGCAATCTTTGAGATGCGGAAACAATACAACCTCATAAATAGAAATGTGCCAATTACTGCAAACAAAACACAGCCCAAGAAAGATGCCCCCAAGTCTACTAAGGTTAAGAAAGATACACCACCTCCTCTTTTTGCCAAAGAGACTGAAAAATATGCTTCTGTTTTTAGTTTGGAGAGTGAGATCTCTAAGATAAAAATCCTAGTACCTTTTGGAGAAATTCTTAAGGTGAATGAATACAAAAGTAAGATTGTAAAAATGCTAAATTCCCAACCAGGAGCTATTGATATCCTAAATGTTCAAGAAGATCATCCAACCATATACTTGGGTCCAAGATTAGAGGATGAGCAGAATGAAGAGGTGCCTCCTTTTTATGTTAGCCTTAGTATTCATGACATGAAATTTCATAATGCCATGTTCGATTTAGGAGCCTCTCACAATCTTATGCCCAAAGTGATCATGGAAAGGATGGGATTGGAAATTACTAGACCATATAAGGATTTGTTTTCCTTTGATTCAAAAACAGTTTAGTGCATTGGTTTAATAAAAGATTTTGTTGTTGGTCTTACACAAGTCCCTGCCAAGATAGTTGTAATGGAAATTGTGATAGCAAACATTCCACCTAAGTTTGGCATGTTGTTATCAAGGTCATGGGCAGAAAATATTAAAGGTACAATATAGATGGACCTAACTTATGACACCATTCATGTTTTTGGTGAGCAAAGGAGACTATACAAAGAAACAAGGATGGATTACATGGTAAGTAGTAAAGACAAGCCTCAGAATTTTCTAATATATGTTTTTGATACTGAACTAGGATCTGCTATTCTTTTCAATGAATTGACTGATGAAGTAGAAGATGAAAAGAAAGCAGAAAATCAACAAACTAAAAATCAGGAGATAGAAAATTAGTAAATCAGTGAGGAGAAGGCAAAAGGTTGGTGGTTGTTACACTTTGATGGATCTAGCAAGAAGAGAGGGGGTTGGAGCAAGAATTTGGGTCACAACTCCAGAAGATGAAAGTACGTTATTTTCTTACAAACAAAATTTTAATTGCACAAATAACATGGTTGAGTATGAATATTTATTTTTGGGCTTAGAAATGTTGAAGAGAATGGGTGCCCAAAAGATTTCTATTTGTGGAGATTTTGAATTATTTAAGAAAGTTGATGGCGTATATCAAACTAAGGATGTGAGAATAAGGGAATACAAAAATTTGATCATGGAGATGTTAGAAAATTTCCAAGAATATTCTTTTATTGTGAAGACTAGAGACAAAAACTCAGTAGCTGACTCCCTAGCTGTCTCTGCAAGTCTATTTATCATCCTTGCACATTCCACTGAAATATATGAGGTTGAATTTTGCCATAGAACTGTTATCCCTAATAACATTATCCATTGGAAAGTTTTTGAAGATGACCATAAAGTAAAAAAAATTATAGAACTAAAAGAGGAGTTTGAAAGTACACAAGTAGATCAACAAAAGAGAAATAAAGAGAAATTATGAAGTGTTACAGCTGAAGAACAACTCTATACCCAAAGGTCTCATACCCTTGAGAAGCTTTTTTATCAGAATGATGTGTTTAAGTCTTCGAGGATACAAGTTGATGATGAAGAGGTAGAGAGTTGTAACCTTGGTGCAGTAGCAATGCCAAAAATGATTAAGCTTTCAAAGTTTCTTTCAGTTAACATGAAACATAAATATATTGAGATGATGAAAAGGTTCATAGATGTTTTTGCATGGAGTTATGTTGATTTGAAGAAGTATGATCCTACTATCATTCAGCATACCATTCCCATTAAAGAAAATGAAAATCCTTTCAAATAGAAGCCAGGGAGGATTAATCCACTTCTCATGCCTCTAATTGAGAAGGAAATCAAGAAAATATTTGATGCTAAAATTATTGTTCCAATCATATTTTCAAAGTGGCTTGCAAACTTGGTTCCAGTTAGAAAAAATATTGGAGAAATCAGAATCTACATTGACTTCAGAAACTTGAACAAAGCCTCTCTGAAGTACAACTACCCTTTCCCAAAGAATGACCAAATTTTGTAGAATATTGTTGGTTCCCAAAGGATGTCTATGCTTGAGAGTTTTTCAGGGTACAATTAGATACTTGTGCATCCAAAAGATCAGGAGAAAACAACCTTTACCACACCATGGGGTACATTCATGTATGCCAAGATGCCTTTTGGTCTGATGAATGCAGGAGCTACCTTTCAAAGAGAAATGGACATTACCTTTGCTGAGGAGAAGGAAAAGATGGTGGTTGTCTATCTAGATGACATAACAGACTTCTCAAGGAGAGAAGAATATCACTTGAAGCACCTAGAAACGATTCTGCTGAAGTGTAGAAGGTTTGGCATTTCTCTCAATCCCACTAAAATCATATTTTCTCTAACTTCAGGGAAGTTACTTGGGCATATTATTTCTAAATATGAGATTAATATTGATCCAAACAGTGTCAATGCAATTCAGAAAGTAGATCTACCTAGAAGCAGAAAGGAAATTCATTCTTTCCTTTGAAGGGTAAATTTTGTGAGGAGGTTTATTCCTAATTTTGCTGAGATTATAAAAGACATAAGAAAGATGTTGAAGAGAGAAGCTGACATCAAGTGGAAAGTAGAAAAAAAACACTCATTTGAGGAGATTAAGAGGGCACTCGCTCAAGCACCAGTATTGATCAACACAAAATTTTCAAAAAAAATTATGGTTTTTACATTTGCATCAGAAAATACAATCGCTGGAGTTTTGCTCCAGAAAGGAAAACAAGGTACTGAGCAGCCCATTTTAGTTTTTTAGCAGGACATTAGCTAAGTCAGAGTTGAAGTACAACATCTTGGAGAAGCAAGCTTATGCCTTGGTCAAGTCCATCAAAGATTTCAGAATTTACATTCTGAATTCACATATTATAGCTTTTGTTCCTAATGTTGTTGTGAAGGACATCTTAACTCAAGTTGATCCTGATGGTAAAAGAGGGAAGTGGATATCTAACTTGTTGGAATATGATAGAGAAATTAGGCCCACAAAATTGGTCAAAGTTCAAGGCCTAGAAAACCTAATGGCACAGTCAAATTTTTATTGTCTTGATATGAATTTAATTGCAGAAATTTCAGAATTATCAGATGAAGATGAAGAGGTCATTCCCATTGAAGAGAAGTACATCCTTTCTGACTGGTACATAGACATTTTTTTTGTCTTACATCATCATAGAGCACCTACTGAGTTGACAAAGTCCAGGGCAAGATTTGTGAAGTTAAAGTATTTGAGGTACTGCATCATTGATAAAAGTCTGTATTGGAAGGATACTAGTGGTATTCTTTTGAATTGTTTGCTGGAAGAGGAGGCTGAAAAAGTGATTGAGGAGTTTCACAAATGAGATTGTGGAGGTCATCATTATTGGAAGGCTACAGCAAATAAGATTCTCAGAGCAGGATATTATTGGCTTACTATGTTTAAATATGTCTACAAAAATATTACTGCCTGCCACGAATGCCAAATTTTTTATGGTAAGAAGAAGCTTAGTCCTTTACCCTTGATGCCTATCTATGTTGAGGTGCCATTTTAACAGTGGGGGCTAGATTTTATTCGTGAGATTCATCCATAATATTCAGGTCAACATCGCTGGATTCTAACAACAACTGATTATTTCACCAAATGGATTGAAGCAATCCCAACTAGGCAAGCAAATGATTCAGTTTTCATTTCATTTTTCGAAAATAATATCTTGTCTAGGTTTGGCTACCCTATGAATATCATCATTGATAATGCACAGGCATTCAAATCTAAGAATCTGATCAGTTTTTGTCATCAATATCACATTACACTTGGGCATTATACTGCATATTATACACAAGGTAATGGTCTTTCTGAATCCTCTAATAAAAGAATTATGAGGATTATTAAGAAGGTGTTAGAGTCCCATGATTTGGCTTATTGGAAAGCCAAGTGACAGGGTAACATCAAACCAACTTTGGAGCCTAAGGACCTAGCCTTCCTGGACTGAGAGAGGGCTCTCTCTATTTGTATAAGGGATGTCTATGTGTTTTGCTTCTTATGTTTCTGATTTTAGGCTAGTTATGAAGTAGGTTTTTGGTTTTGCTTTTAGCTTTTTGAGGGATGAGCTGATCAAAGACTAAGATAGATAAAAATATTGTCATATCAACTGGGCTATGGGGTTGAAAAGGTCAAGAAAGCTTCAGATGGTGATACAAGGTAAGGGCCGATTTGATCAAGGTAAAATGGATCTTAAGGTAAAATGAAGTGGGATGGACAATAAGTTTGTGAATAACAAAGGATTTCAAACATAAATAGTTCAATAGCTGACATAAACATGGTAGGGCTAACCATTAATCATGATAAATGTAACTATAAACTGATAAATGTATATAAATAAACATTCAAGCAATACATAGAGATATATGACTCTCTAACTTTAGGAAATTTCTATCAGACTTTGGGGAAAGAAAATCAAGACAAACAAATAACTCAAAGCACTATGAGGAAATGCCTAAGCATAGTATTTCAAGCTATTGGGCACTTTGAAGTGAGATTTCAGAGTTTTAGGCAAAGGGCAAGATCAGTACAAGACCTCCTTGGTTCAACTAAGACAATAAAAAAATCAAAGAAAGGTTTCAGAGGTGGAGCTATGACTAGCCGTGAGTAAGCATGGCATACCATGAATCATACTTAGCATGCATAAAACAATAAATGAAACAATCAAAAAATTTCTTCAGTTATCAAAGAGCAATCAAGGATTCTTTGATGTGACTAAGAAGAAAGAAAACATAGAAGCTATAAAGAAACAGGAAATCTGAGGTGCCTCCAAGGGCATGTCTCAAATATGTTCTCTATTGTATTATAGCAAGCAAGAGCATGAAATATGAATGAAAAATAAGAAGCATAACAGAGAGGGACACTATACCATTTTACCAAGTCAAGGAATCCAACAACACTCCTCTTTCATCATCCAAAAAACATTCAAGAAACTATCCAATGCATGAGACAAGTGTTTCTTCGAAGCTTGTATAACCATATATTGCTCTATTCGTGAAGTTCAACCTTGTTTACAATGAATTGTCTTGGAATATATAAGCCAAGATGAGGGAAAACCTCCTAGTGCAACTAGCAAGCTCATTGGCCCATCAAAAATATCTGATTTTGTCCTTGAGGCTTTGCAAAGCCCAAGGCACAAAATATCTATAAAAAATATCTTAAAAATGATAAAAAAGAAAAATATATTGAATTTTCCTAACTAACCATAGCCAAAAATAGCTAAACGCACATGAGGAAAAGTCACTTCAGGAAAGTGCATTTTCCACAAAAATACTTAAAAAATATATCAGCAGAAAGTCCCTTGTCTTGCGGTCAATGTTTGGAGGCCTTCCTGATGTCGAAACGAGGCCCGTGATGGCTCGTTGGAAAGCTCTAGATGTCTAGTTTCTGAAAATTCTTTTTTTTATCCAAACTATGCACTGGAAGCCTATAAAACTGGACCTGTGTGTAAAAACCCATAAAATTGCCTTTGCTAATATGCGGGGCAAAGTGTTGAAAAAGTGACTGTTTTTCGCCACTTTGCGGGACCAATCATCTTCAATTGATCTGAAAATCGCTAAGTAGGTGCCCTTGAAATTATGGCATCCAATGATACCATTTTCATCCTTTGAGAATGTCCCAAACAAAAATGGCGATGCCCATGATTTTTAGCAAAAAGCCCAAAAATGTCAAAAAACCAAAACTTGTTGAATTTTGCCCAATTTTGGTGAGCATGACCCTCAAGGGTTTTCAAAAAAATGTTGAGAATCTGAAGCCAAAATTTGGAGCTTTGATGTGTCTTTCTTCATTTTTGGTGCCAAGCGCCTCTTTTGAGCCTCCTTGAGTTTTTCTTGTGTGTCTTTCAATTTCCGCCGGGCGAATTGATTAAGCTTCTTATAGTGCCCGATCATCCTTCTTTGAAGGTCCAAATCTCTATTGGCCTTCTCCAAATTCTTCTCCAAATGATCATTCACCCTATCAAGCCATGCTTCTCTATTGTTTTCTATCTCTTGGGTGAATAAGGTAGTAAGAGGCAAAGATTGGAAAAGGGCAGCCTCTTCCTCTTTTTGTTTCTCCAAAGCTCTTCTGAGTCCCATGGTCCTTGGCCTCTTTCTCCTTGGCTGATCTTCTTCTTCACTATCATTGAACTCGCCCATGAGTTCTTCTAACTTAACTTGTGCTTTGGAGGCCTCTTTTTGATATTTGATAGCCCGTGTTTCATACACCGCCATGTGGACACTCATCTGCTTGTTTTGTGTCTGCAAAAAGTGAATGACGCTTTGAGACCTCTCTAGATCTGCCCTCAAATCATGAATTTGTTCTTCTCTATTGATCAAGAGAGACTCTATGATTCTGGCCTCATTATCGCTATCATCACTGTTTATTTGAATAATGTCAAAGTCCCTCTATTTCTCATGGCTGCTTTCTTCCTTCTCCTTCCCCTTGCTTTGGGTGGCCTTCTTGGTCTTCCTCTTCTTGGGTAATTCGACAATGGGTTTCTTAGGCAACTTCCCCTTGCTTCGGGGGCTCTAGTAACATTTGGAGTTATAGTTTGAGGCACTCTCTTTCTTGATGTCCGGGGCTTTGTCACTTTTGGAGAAGAAAGCATGGCCCCTTGCCTAGGAGAGCCAACTAGCACATGCTCTATTTTCTCTTTTCCCTTGCTACTCCCCTCATCATCCTTGCCACTGTTTTGACCTTTTTCATGAATGATTTGACTGTCACCCTGCATGTCTTGAGGGTTGCCCATATCCTTATCAAACTGTTCCATCTCCTCATCATGCTGTTACATTTCTTCATCATTGCCCTCTTCACTGTTTTGGTCTTTTTCATGGCGCTCTTCTTCATCACTGTGCTGCATATCATCACTATGTTTTTCTTCACTTTGCTGCCTTTCCTCACTGTGCTGCTCTTCTTCACTATGTTCTTCTTCATCATGCTTCTCTTCCTCATCATGCTCTTATTCTTGATCAATCATGGGAGATTTTATTTTCTTAGGAATTGGCCTACTTGAAGAAGGCAAAATATGTTGAGTGCAAGGTGAAGGAGATGCATGGGATGAAGAAACAATGGAGAAATTAGGATGTGCAATGAAAGTGTCCTAAGAGATTCCCTTCTTCCCAAGTTGATGAAGAATGACAATCTTGATGAGGGAATGATGGAAAAGGCAAGCTGGCTGCTGAGAGAGGGGTCTCTTTTGAACAGTGGAGGCCATATTTTCAATACTTCTATGGAGGAAAAAGGGGAGGTTTAACAATTGGGCTCTCATGAAGTGCATGAGAAACCAGACATAGTAAGCATAGACCCGGGAAAACCTTCCCTTGCATGTGAAATATTTCATGATTATCTTCATGAGGGGAGCATAGCTAGTCAAAAGATATAAAAAAGGAAAGATGGATGGGCATGCATCCTGATGCTCCGGCTTCAAAAAGGGCTTGTACTGTTCTGGGTCTAGGTAGTTCTGTTTAAACCATTTTTCTCCGACATATGGGATTTTGGTAGCTCTGGAAATGGATCTAGGAGAAAACTTGAAATCTAAGTCTGCCAGTTGAAAATGCTTCCCTTGCAATCTCAAAGCACATAGATGTGTCAAGGGGAGATAACTTTTCACCTCCTGAACCCTTTGACAAAAATGTAGACATCCAACTTCATGAAAGTTAAACAAAACTAAAGGATGGGCATTTACTTCCTCAATTGAAACAAGTTAAAACCTCCTATGAGGGCCACTTCTGCTGTCTTGCCTGGTGTTATTGCCTAAATCTACCTCAGGCTGAAGGAAGGCAGAGTTTAGGGTAACATCAAACCACGCTCAGTCTGGTAGCTAGCCCTACCAGATCAGGAGAGGGCTCTCTCCGGGTCAATCTCAGCAAAGATAATCAATAAGGCTTGAGATGATTTAAAATAAAGGCTAATTTTAGGCTAGGTATATATGTAAAATATTTTGATTTTATTTTGGGGTTTTTTGTTGGAATCAAAGGGAAAGGCAGTTTTGGGTCTGGGTATGAGGCCTAGTTTTTATAGAGTTCTGAATGGGGCAAGGAAGGCAATTGTTTTGATGATTTGGATTGAATGAATGGATAGTTCAAACCGGTGAGGAGCTGAAGAGAGAAAGAGGCTTTTAAGAATCCTCTTCAAACAGATGAAAACATGGAAAATTAAACAAAACTCAAGGCAGAGCAAAGCAATCTAATGAATTCCACCTTTATCACTCATTTGTTTAATTTAAGAAGAAAATAGGAAGGGAAATGGTATACATCAAACATCAGTAAACTTAAAATCACTGAGAGAAACACACCATCAAAACATAGAGCCACATGGATCCCAAAGAGTGCTGCAAACCCTGGTCTATTCCTTTGCCAAAATTGCAGAGATGAAATGTACAATGAAGTGCCAAGCAATCCCAAGTGTCCAACCCTGAAAATGACTAAAGAACTACAAGATATAGACAAGCCTAACTCATCCCCATGCCTCTAGGGGCCAAGCTCACCATTATAGGAGCTTTTTCAACAAGATCTAATCTAAGAACTAGAAAATAGGCAATGAAACAACTTGCCTCTATAAGATAGGAAACTGATTCATTCATTTACATTTCACTTTTTGGTGAATGAATCTACTTGAATGGGTAAAAATGTGCCAAAATTACATCAAAGTCATGAAATTACATCAAGTTACATCAAGAGCTATAGATATGAGGATAAAAAAGTCAAACTGGCCAAAACTAGGCAAAAATCTGAATTGCTGAGTGAAAATTAGGCCAAATTTCCCAATGCATCGCGCCTGAAATCTCTATGAGTAGTGACACTTTGAGGCTGATTTTGAGGGCCTTCCCGAAGTCAAAATTGAGCACATGATAGCTCGTTGGAAATATATGCTTGTCTTATTTCCAACCCAAGTGGAATTTCTGAATTTGGTTTCCATTTTCCCCTCCAAAAATCAAATCTCCCAACACTGCTTCCTGTGTGTCCAAAAAGTGGCAGAAAGGCCATTTTTAAGGTGTTTTTGACCCTTCAAGAAACCGAAAACTTGTCAAAATCCTTAGGTAATGGGTAGGCATGCATAAATTTTGATGAAAAATCCAGAAATAGAAATTTTTCCTCAAAAGGAGCTGCCAATTATAAGCGCGCGCCAAGTGGCACTACGCGTCGGGTAGGAAAATCTGTTTTAAGGCCAAAAATTTCAAAATTGACAAAAAGTCTCCCAAATTTCTTGAAATTTGGGCTTAATGTCCACCATCAAGTGCTATGCTAGGCCAAAGAAGCTTCGACCAAAATTTGGAGTCTATCATGCCTTTTACGACGCTTTAGTGCCTTCTTTAGTCTTGCTTTCAGGATCTTGATCCTCGCTTTGCAAACATGATTTCACGCCCAATAATGGTTCTTCATGTGCCTTAGCATGTTCTTTTCCTTGTTTTTCTTCTCCAACAGCTTCTCAAGATGAATATTGACCCTCTCAATCCAAGTCTCTCTATCAGCCTCAATCTCTCGCTCAATGGATGTCATATCGGTTTGGCTTCTTTGGGCAACTTGCCGGTTCTCACAGATGTTTTGCAACTCCATGATTGTTTGCTGATCTTCCAACTGTTTGTTTCACTACTCCAAGTGTTTTATGACCCATTGGGCTCTCTGCAACTTGACGGTTAATGTGTTTATCTCCGCCTTCTGCTCCTGAATAGTCTCTCTCAACTTTGAGCTTGGAGAGCTCAAATCCTCATCAATCAGTATGAAACCTGTGTCTTGGCCTCCTGAAGGGCCCTCATCCTGCATGGGCCTCTTACCTTTTTCCTTTACCTGTACCTGTACTGTTGATGATGGCAACGAGACCCCTTCCACCCCAGGTGGAGATAGTACTCGCCGGGCTGCTGCAAATAATCCTCTAGTGCCTCTCTGATAAGTGACATATGTCGGCACACTAGTAGTCTCTCCCTCCTGATCTCCATACTGATGTGAAGGTTCACCTGCATCATGGACAACCTCCGAAGGAACCTGAGGAGTTGTGAAGAAATAATGGGAAATGAAATCCTCCCATGAAATACCCTGCAATCCAAGCTGATGTACAACCACGATCTTGATGAGTGCATAGTGATAAATACTGTTGTACTGCTGCTCGAGAGTTTTCCTCTGCACAAGAGTGGTCATTCTCTCGATGTTTCGGCACATGAAATAAGGTATGTTCATCATCCTCACCCTTGTGAAATGCATCAATAACCTGATGTGGTAGGCATAGAGGCGTGAAAACCGGCCCTCACAACTGAAATATCTGATAATGAGTTTCATCAGAGGTGCATAGGATTCCTTTAGGAACCGGAATGGGAACACCCTGCTGAGTTGCCTCACAAAGCTAGGCCTGATGTATGGTTCATAATGAAATCTGTCCACCTACTATCTTTTGTTCCACCGTTCACCCACATTCGGTATTCCAGTTGCTTGAGAGATGATTTCCAGTGTCAAAGTGAAATTTACACCAGGAAGAGTTACCTGACCATCATGTAAATGCAATACAAACAAATGAGCCAACTCCTGATGATAATGAATCCTAGAAATCATTTCACAAAACTGATAGCATGACTATTGTTGGAAACATGCCATGGTAAGTGGGAAAGCCTACAATTCAGTCAATGAGGTGGGCTCCTCTCTGCCACCTTTATGAGGCCTTCTAGGTGCTTGTAGCTCAGTGGTGGAATCACTATCTCAGTCATATGATGTATCAGTGTTTGTCTCCATGGTGTTCAATGTATATGCAAGGTGTATGTTGGCTTGTATGAGATGAAAATGAGAATTTGGGTGTTTTTGTCTTAATTTCCAAATGTATGGTAGTATGGGAGGGATTGTGGGGAAATAGGGGAGTAGGAACAATGAAGTTTTGTCAAGTGGAATTTTCATTCTGAAAACTTGTGATTTGACAAATGTAGAGACAAGGGATAACCACTTGACTTTTAGGATAAACTTAGGATTTGGGGAAAATTTTACAAATGGGATAGGGACAATGGGAATGATATGGTATGAGTGGCTTTAGGGATTTAAGGGAGATAGGGGAATGGACTTTAGTGATGAGATTACAGTGAGGGGGAGTAACAACAAGGTGGGGAATGGAGTATTCGGCACCACAATCAATTTTAAAACTTCAGCTTCAAAACCCTAAGGAAGCAATTTTTCAACAATATGATAGGGTTTGACCTTTTTGTATTAAATTCTCATAATCCATCTTCAAACATTTTTAAATGGCAACTAGAGGTTCACATGAACTTACTTGAGCAGAAAAAACCGAGTCAATTTGAGTTTTAGGAAGCAATGGCCAAAAATTTGTGTTGTCTTCCCTGTGCGCCGCGACCACTGCCCAGTGCATCGCACCCTTTCTATGCACCGTGACAGTTCAAATTTGCACAGTGAAGAGCGGCCCTATGCGCTGCACTCAGCCAATGCGCCGCGCTCAGCCAATGCGCCGCGACAGTTTCCCAGTGCGCCGCGCCAGCTAATTTCACCACAGTTCGGCCTCCAAACCTATTTCTTCACTCCTCCACGATTTTCTTTGGCTCATTGATGTCTTGGCTTGCAAATGAATTGCTGAAACAAAAAAATATCTTTATGCCAAAGATTTTGATTTTTGATTTGAAAGAACCCACTTTACAATGTTTGAAAACTTTGGCACTTTTCAAATGAAATCTGTTTTGCTTGCTTTTGATTTTTGGACTAAATAATGAGTTTCTTGTCTATTTTGCAGGGATGGATGGCATAAAAATTTGTCAAAGGAGACCAGGGCTGCCGATGGAACATTATTACAACTGAAGAACTTAAAAATTACATTGCATTTATTACAAACGGATAAAATAGACAATTTTTCCTGTTTTGAAGAAAAATCATTATCAAGCATTATGATGATGGAAATTTTTTGCAGTAAAACCTTGTTTGAAGCTTCCTCATGTGCCTGCTGGTATTATTAGACACTCTGAAGACCAAATTAATGAAGCCCTAGACCTAATGAGACTAAAAAACCCTAAAATTACTCTTTGCTAACCAGGCGACCCAAAATGACTGTAAATGATTTTGATGAACAAACACGGACCAGCAGGTACATGACATGAGGGATTGAGTGACAAGACCCTTCCGTCAGATGATCCATGCTCCTAATGGAATGCAACTGACTGAACTGAGTGAGACACCTAAAATGAAATGCAACAAGAGAAATTTGATCTCTGACGGAGGGATGATGATACCGACTCTAACATTGGCTCCAATGGGGATGGTAGCTTGTTGGAGGTGCCAAGAACTATAGATTTCTGCGAGAGTAGGTAGTGCCTTCGTCCATTGGGCTATGGAGTCCATAACTTCAAAAAATCAGCACAAGACTCTTGACTCAATTTTATTGACTGAAAATTAACTCAAACCGACTCAATTTTGAAACCAAAATGACTGAAATACCTCACTCAACAAACTCAAACCAAAGCTGAAATCAATCTTCAGAGTTATAGCCTTCACCTCGGGCCCCAAACTGAAGAAAATATCACAACACACACTTGCAATGAAACTGAAATAAACTGGTATGTACAATGAGAATGTAAAACAGCAGAAAACATTTCAGAAATGATACCGCTTGAGCAGCCGACCATTGACCGGCCCTCCTGGACAATCTTCCCCGTTCATCTCTTTCAGAAGAAAAGCATTCTGACCTCGATAGGCAACAATTTTAAAGCGTCCCTTCCAGAGATTTTCGAACTTACCATGCTTACCCTTTTCCTCGTTTCGTGCATCCCATTTCAGCACCACTTCTTCCAATTGAAATTTGTTCGCCTTTGCTTTTATGTCATATATTTTCTTAATTCTCTCTTGCAACTTGAACGTGTTTTGGAAAACTTCTTCTCTAGTCTGCTACAAATGGATCATTTGATTTATTCTTCTTTGCATATGATCATCTTCACTGTCAGCTTCCTGCAGAAGTTTGACCACTGGAACTGTGAGAGAGGTAGGAAATACTGTGTCAACTCCATATACTAGCTCAAAAGGGGACATACCAATGGATTTCTTCTGACTCACTCTGTCTGCCCAAAGCACATTGACCAACTTCTTATGCCAACTTTTCTTGTTTATTTCCAACAACTTTTTAATAATGTTGACCAAAGATTTATTGGAAGACTCCGCCAATCCGTTGCCTTGTGGATGATAAGCGGTTGAGTGTCCCAAAATGATGTGATACTTGTTACAAAACTCAACCATTATTTTTTATTTGAAAGTTGCTGCGTTATCAGTAATTAACTTATTTGGGCAACCAAAGCGAGACAAAATATTATTCTCAAGAAACGAAATTATTACCGAATCCATAGCTTGCTTGGTGGGAATTGCTTCAATCCATTTTTTGAAATAATCTGTCACTGTGAGGATCCACCTATGCTGAGCTGAAGAAGCAGGATGGATCTCGCCAATGAAATCCAAACCCCACTGCTGAAAAGGAGCACTTACCTCAATGGGATTAAGCGGCAAAGGCTGCAATTTCTTCCTCCCTTCAAAAATCTAACATTCATGACAGCTTTTGACAATCTTATACACATCAGCAAAAAGAGTCGGCCAATAATATCCCGCTCTCAAAATTTTGTTGGCCGTTGTTTTCCAGAAAAGGTGACCCCCACAATCTCCCTTATGAAAATCCTCCATAACCTGCTTTGCTTCTTCTTCAACCAGACAATTTAGCAAAACACCACCTGGATATTTCCAATAGAGTTCATTGTTCAAAATACAAAACTTGGCAGCCTTCAATTTCAGAGTTCTAATTATGTTTTTAGCTATTCCTGGTGGTGGTGAGAAATTTTGGAGCACATATACAATATCTGAATACCAAGGAGAATGAACAAAGATTTCTGATACCTGAATTAGCGAACTTTTTTCGTTTTCCTCAGACATAGCAGCAATGAGATTAATGTCCAAGGCATGTAAATTTGATTCAGCCATTAGATTAGCCAGCCCTTGTCCTTTGATAAGCTTTGTAGGCTTTATCTCCACATCATACTCCAACAAGGCAGCAATCCATTTGCCTCGTCTCCCTTCCGGATCTGTTTGCACTAAAACATCCTTAACAACAACATTAGGAACATAAGTAAGAATATGAGAATGCAGAATATATACTCGAAAATATTTCAACGCTTTCACTAAAGCAAGAGCTTGCTTTTCAATGATGTTATACTTTAAGGCTGCATCTCTTATGGTTCGGCTGAAAAAAGAAATTGGTTTTTCATGCTGATCTCTTTTTTGCATAAATACTACTGCCATAGTATGCTCCGAAGCAAATGAAAACAAAATAAAATCCTGAGTATAATCCGGGCTGATCAAAACCGAAGCTGAAGAAAGAGCCAACTTTGCTAAATTGAAAGACTTTACAGCCTCCTCAGTCCACTTCACTATGTTATCTTTCTTAAGCATGTTTTTAATCTCTCTTAGATGTTCGGCAAGATTAGGCACAAAGCGGCGTAAGAAATTCATCTTACCATTGAATGATTGAATCTCCTTTTTGTTTCGGGGAAGATCAATTTTCTGAATAGATTCTACTCGAGCTGGGTCAATGCGGATGCCATCCTTTGATATTATGTGACCAAAAAGTTTGCCCTCATCCATGGCAAACAAAATCTTCTCCGGATTGAGTGACACACCATAATTTCTACATCGCTGAAAAACAATCTTCAAATGGTAAAGGTACTTTTCGTCAGAATTAGAAAAGACTGTCAAATCATCAAGATACACAACTAGAAAAATATCTTTCTCATTTGCAAATTCCATATCCATTGCCCGCTGAAATGTCGCACCAACATTCTTTACACCGAAAGGAATTTTAGCATAATGGAAAGTTCCCCACGGAGTGGTGAACGCTATTTTGTCTCTATCATCCTCATGGACCAGAATTTGATTATACCCTGAATAACCATTGAGTAGAGACATACGAGATTCTCCAACTACTCGCTGAAGTATGTGATCCATTTTGGGCAACGGATAATTATCTTTCAAAGAAACCTTATTCAGATTCCTAAAATCAATGCATAAGCGAATCTCACATGTCTTCTTGCGTATGGGCACCAAATTAGAAATCCAATCTGAAAACCTTATGGGAACAATGATACCAGCCTTGTACAACCGATTGACTTCCTTTTCTATTGAAGGCAACAACTTCAGATTTATTCTTCTCAATTTTTGCCGAAAGGGCTTTTGATTTGGCTTGATTGGAATGGTGTGCTGAATTATATTGGTATCATATGTCTTCAAATCTGAATAATCCCAAGCAAATAAATCAGCAAAAGAAGATAATAAACTGATATACTTTGCTTTTACCTGTGGGGATAATGCTTTAGACAATTTCACCATCTTTGGATTTTCAGCTGATCCAATGTTCACATCTTCAACTCCCTTTTCGGTTGGCCGCAAGGTTGGTTTTCGAGCTACGTCATCTTGATCGAAAATCTCCTCTAAAGGTATCAAACCTTTAGGAATGACATTATCCTTTAGCTGCAAAACTTCCATCTGATTGATTTGTACATCAGCCTCACCATCATCATGCTCTACATCAATAGAAGTGTCTTTGAATTTACCTTTGTTTTGCAGAAATTCATCAATTTCTTCGTCATCTTGAAACACTTGCCAATACCTTTGATTGTCTGGGACAGTTGGACGGTGCTTCACATGAATTTCAAATTTTTTACTTGAGTTCATCGGAATTTTCAAATTACTTGCTGCCTTTGCAAGTGCATCTGTAATACCATTCTGAATACGAGGGACACAAGTCAAAGTATAGTCTGAAAACAATTTCAAGATATCAAGAACTGCATTTCGGTAAGCTCGCATTCGAGGATGCTTAGCTTGGTATTCACCTTTCACTTTCTTGATAACCAATTTAGAGTCGCCATATACTGCAATCCTCTTAGAATTTAACTTTATAAGAATTTTCAAACGAGCAATTAAAGCTTCGTATTCTGCTTCATTATTTGAACAATCAAAAGATAATTTATAAGAACAGACCCTTACATTACTCGGTACCTTGTTTGGGGCAGAAAAAGGGCTGCGTACCCAAATGCCAATTCCAGCACCATCACTCCCTACTGCACCATCAAAATCCATGGTCCACAAACCATCTTCATCCTCTTCCAAGTGCTGAAATTATGTTTGCTCTGTTATTTCTGCTTGCTATCCATCAATTTTTTGTTGCTGTTGGAAGGCTGATTGCTAAGCGAAACTTTCCTATCTTTGTCTCTCTTTCTTTAAAACTTCTCTGAAATTTTCAGTGATCTCCGGAATGTCTTCTACTTCAACTAATTAACTATTTACATCATTGAAACTATCTGAATACAAAACAAATGACTCTAAATCTGTATGTACATAATTGATTGGATGATTTACCAGTTTCTCCTTGCTAGTAATCATATACTTCATCTTTTGTTCCTGGTATAATTTTCTCATCTAACCAAACACGAGAATAGTAGCATAGGAGAAATCAAGCTGCAATTTCCCTTTAAGCTTTCCTCCCCAAGATCTGGAAAGAAGCATGCCAAATCTAGGAGGAATATCTGCCACAACCACATCCATCAAAACATTCTTAGTAGGAATCTGATCCAAACTGACCACCAAGTCTTTGATAAGCCCAATGCATCTTACTCTACTGGAATCAAAACAGTAAAGATCATGATATTTTCTAGTGACATCAAATCCAAATTTCTCCATGATTGCTCTCGGCATGAGATTATGAGATGCTCCGGAATCAAACATGGCATTATGTAACACAAAATCATGCAATCTAAGGTTGATATAAAAATGAGGCACATCACTATCTGGAGACTCACCATCCAGTGCTGGTCCAAATATCAACTCAAGTTGATCATCTTCCACATTTACCATATCAGACATTGGATCGAAATTTAAAATCTTAGATACCTGACCCTTATAGCTGCTATTCTTCATCAATTCAGTCAAAGGAATGGATACTTTTAACTTATCAATTTCAATTTCTAAGTTAAAAAATGAAGTTTTTTATACCTCTTTGGCTGGAACATCCTTATTTTCAGCTTTCTCCCTCAATATATTTGGCTAATTAGATATTTCATTTGCTGATGGGGATTTTCTAGTAGTGGGATCAGCTATCTCTTTTCCCTTCTTCTGTGCAATGGGTGAATCATTCTTTGGTGCTGAAACTTCCTTTCTCTTTTGAATTAGATTAATAGGGACATCTCTATTTATAAGTGAATATTGACGCTGCTGGGTGGACAAAGCATTCATATGACCTCTCTGGTATTCATCCGAGTCTTCTTCAAGAGCTGTCTCATTTTCAAAAATGAAATCCTTGTCTTTTTGTACAACTGAGCTTTCAGAATACTCCTCATCTTTAGTGATAAAGGTTGGCATATCATCGGGTGTAAAGAAGTGATTCTCTTCTCCTATTACATTATCTTCATCATCTTATTCCGGACCAACAAAATTCTACTGTAAATGTGTCTTTACCTGCTGTTGTACTGCTGGTTCTTGTGTTCACTGCTCTCGTTGTTTGATCCTGAATTATGGTTGCTGCTGGCCACGAAAATTAGGATTTCTGATCTGCGATTCAGGCTTATCAAGTGTTAATCTTTCAAACATATTTTCGACCTTACGAAGTACTTGATCTGAAGTGGAAACCTCTTCCTTTATTGCTAATTTCTTTTCAGCTTTCAATCTAGCTCTCGTGTCCTTCAAATTAGCTTCAACACTAACTGCAATTTTATGCATGTCTTCCAAAGTGGCCGGATCTCTTTCTCTAAATTGATAGGCCATGTCCGGATCGAAACCATCTGGAAACTTAAGCAAAGCTGACCTCCTAGATGGCTTTATATCATCAGGAATTGCATTGTAAACCGCATTGAATCTAATACAATAATCTTGGACAAACTCACCAACATTCCGCTTGATTTTGGTATATTCAGAAGTGATCTGAAGAGGATCTTTATTTACTTCCCATCGATCCAAGAATTGTCTCTGAAGTTCAGGCAATGTAGTAATACTTCTAGGCAGCAAAGCTTTGAACCACTTTCTCACTTCACCTCCAAAGGTTTGCACAAATAATCTCATGGTCTCATTTTCTGCATCAATCTCATGAAGGTCAAAGAAATATGCCATTCTATCCACATGTTGCTGAGCAGGAACACTTTGAGGAGTGCCATCAAACAATGGAATTTTTCTTTGATAATCAGTGGGCATGTCATCCAAGTTTTGAGGCAACACGAGGGGTGAAAATCGGGCAGCCATTGTTCTGGGTTGATTTACAATCGGATTTGGAAATATAGGAGGAGTCGGAGCAGTTGATGTATGAGGTGTATGTGGTGTGGATGGAGGTGAAACTACTACAGAATTTTGATCAGAAATAAATGGTGGCACGAGAATGGTAGGAATGAAAGGAGGCTCGGTATGAATTTGTGAACCAGATGTAACTGCAAATGGCCCAAGAGTTTCAGATGCAGACTCTATAAAATCAGGAATATTTGTTGCCACAATGGAATTCTGAATATTCAAAATGTAACTATCAATGGATCTATCAGCCTATTCAATTTCAATATACTTGATAAACTCTGGATTTATGACAGTAGAATCAATAGCACTTTCAGACTTAGTCTCAAACAACGACAACGCAAATTTTTCATCAAATTCGAGATCTTCAAGGTACTCAAACACAACGGGACATGAATGAGATTTAAACAGAGGAATCACAGGACTTTCTAAACGAAGAATTCTTGAAATAATATTGGGATTTTCATACACTGGAGGTGGATCGGGATCTGGATTTTCTCTAGTATGTCTTCTGGAAGCTAGTGTGTTGAATTATTTTCAAAAATCAAAAGGACAAAACCAACTTGTTCAGCCTATCAAATTCTAAACTCATCATCCAAAGTCTAGAATGATTTGATGTACTGGGGGCAATTTACAAGTCAAGTGTCACGTTTACAAACTAGACCGAAGATTGACTGAAGCAGCGTTTATCTACTTTCGCTAATGCAGAGCAAGAGCGTTTCGAAGGCTACCTGGCATAACTTCAGGCTCTGTTTGTAGCTTATAAAACAAATAACACTAACACGCAAACCATTTTAGTCCCCAGCGGAGTTGTCACTATGTTATTTCCTAAATCTACCTCAGGCTGAAGGAAGGTAGAGTTCAAGGTAACATCAAACCACACTCAGTCTGGTAGCTAGCCCTACCAGATCAAGAGAGGGCTCTCTCCGGGTCAATCTTAGCAAATATAATCAATAAGGCTTGAGATGACTTGAAATAAAGGCTATTTTTAGGCTAGGTATATATGTAAAAGAGTTTGATTTGATTTTGGGGTTTTTTCTTGGAATCAAAGGGAAAGGCAGTTTTGGGTCTGGGGATGAGGTCTAGTTTTTGCAGAGTTTTGAATGGGGCAAGGAAGGTAATTGTTTTGATGCTTTGGATTGAATGAATGGATAGTTCATACCGGTGAGGAGCTGAAGAGGGTAATAGGCTTTGAAGAATCCTCTTCAAATAGATGAAAACATGGAAATGTAGAAATTTGAATAATTTGCTGAATTATTCACCGAGATTATCCTGAGTACACACTATTTAAGCTTCATGCATAATACATAACCTCTTCTACAATTGATCATCAATATGTGGAAATAGAAGCAGTTGCATGCGCACATAAACACAATAGTCAAGCACACATAAACACAGTATGTAATCGGGAAAGAATACAGCTGAAAACCCCCAACTATCTGTATATTATAATGATAGAGAACATGTAACAATCATAGTACAATACTCCTCACAAGTACTCAGTACTATCTCCAAAATTTACACACAAAACTAGCTCAGATCTGAACAAGTCACAGGTTCAAATCTCCTCCACAAGTCTGCCTGCCTCTACTGCGCAATCCAAGATGAATAATGATGAGATCCAAGTTCGAATCCCACTAGCTCCAACTGCGCAATCCTCATTGGAAATCTCAATCAATGTGTGTGAAAATCTCATGCACAGCTATAGTCACAAATGATAGTAGACTCACCCTTTCACCCACCTCTAACACTGGTCTCCACTGAACTGTCCATGCATTGCAGTTAAATGATGTATTCTTTAGTTGATTTATGAGTCAATAATTAGTGAATTAATTAATAATTAATTCACACCACTCATCACTAGTGTATTTTTCAGTTAGACTAAATACAACTAGTTCAACTAAGTTAAACCGAACACAACTCCACCAACTGTCTCATCAACTCCACCAAACTATGCCACATGAGTTCTAACTGAAGTCAACCATGCAATAGCTCAACTAACCCTTAGGAAAAGCGTATTTCCTTCTGTCAGTTGCATGTGCCACATCCAAGCATCAAACTGAAGTGCTCCAAGAGGATAAGATAATGTTTATAGTCTAAATATTATTAAGGGTTAATAATATTTGATTGTTCTATTTTTAGCCCGGCAGTCTAAAAATAGAAACCGCACAATGTCTAAAAATAGAGGTCCATCTATTTTTACCAACTCGACCAATCATCCATAAATAGCATCCTGCAACTCATAGACCATGATCCATATGTCTAAAAATAGACATAGTCTAAAAATAGACTTTGCGCCAAAAATAGCCTGTGAGCCCACTTAGTGAAGGCGACTTCATTTCACTAAGCTCCATCATCTTGTTGCATTTTCAACACTCCCTCTCAACAAGATATGGATTATCTGCAACCCCTATCCTACCTCTGTGGTATTCGAATTTGCTCCTGGTGAGCGCCTTCGTCAAGATGTCAGCATCCTGATCCTCCGTGGGAATGTATGAAAGTAACATGATTCTCCGCTGCACACAATCTCTGATATGATGGTACCTGATGTCAATGTGTTTGGATCTATCATGAAATACTGGATTAGTCGAGAGTTTAATGCAACTCTAGTTATCACAATAAATCACGGTAGGCTCCAAGTGTGACCCGAACAACCCGACCAGGATCTTCCTCATCCATATGGCCTCGCATGCAGCCAAGCTTGCTGCCATATACTCAGCCTCTGCTGAACTGAGTGCCACGGATCTCTGCTTCCTGCTGTACCAAGAAACTGTTGTCGACTTTATACTGAAGATCCCTCCAGATGTGCTCTTTCTATCCGTTGGGCTCCCTGCCCAATCTGCATCCGTGAAGCCACAGAGCTTCACCTCATCCTCCTGTCTGTACCACAAACCATATCCTGATGTGCCTCTAATATAACGCAATACATGCTTGCCTGCCTTCTAGAAGAGCTTGGTAGGCTTAACCATAGCTTGTGAAAGTTGGTTAACAGCATAGCATATATCGGGTCGTGTATTGACCAAATACATAAGCGACCCCACCAACTGTCGATAAACAGTGGCATCCACTACCTCCACTGAAGTAGCATCCTCCTTCCTCCAACCTCCAAGAAGAGGAGTATCAACAGGCTTGCAGCCATGCATGTTGAACTTCTCCAGTATCTCCCGGGCATACTTACCCTGAGAAACAAACAGTCCACCACTGCGTTGCCAAATTTCCAATCCCAGGAAATAATGAAGGAGGCCCAAGTCCTTCATCTCAAACTCCTTTGCAAGATCAACCTTGCATGAGTGTATCAATAGTTCATCACCTGTCAAAATCAAATCATCTACATAAAGTACAATGATCAGCAACTTACCCTCCACCACAATCTGGTATAGGTTAGGATCCGTCTCACTCTTGGAGAATCCAAGTCCGGTGAAATAACTGTCTATCCGTGTGTACCAAGCACGAGGTGCTTGTTTCAACCCATACAGCGCTCTCTTGAGCCTGCACACATGCGACTCGCTGCTGAAGATCTCGAAACATTCGGGCTGCTCTATTTACACCTCCTCCTTAATGACTCCATTGAGGAACGCAGTCTTCACATCCATCTGATGAATGTGCCACCCCATCTGCGCTGAGAGAGCAAGAATCGTTCGTATGGAAGAATACCTTGCGACAGGTGCAAAGGTCTCCTCATAATCGATCCCCTCTATCTGTGAGAAGCCTCGGGCAACAAATCTTGCCTTGTACTTCTCCACACTCCCGTCAGCCGCCTACTTCACTTTGTAGATCCATCTTGAACCCACCACTGATTTCCCCTCCGGCCTTGGGACAATCTCCCATGCACTGTTTCTGACAATCGAATCATACTCTTCCACCATGGCATCTACCCATGCGGGGTCCTCCACAGCTTCCTCGAAAGAGGATGGCTCTGTCACAACACATTTTCTCACAAGAGCCATGTATCCAGTGTACCGGTCCGGTGACTGTCTCTGTCTGTGCTGTGCTGTAGGTGGTCCTACAACCTTCTCTGCATCTTGAGCCAGTCGCTCAGCTTCTGTAGTGCGCTTGCGCCCTCTGATGGTTGGCGTTGCATGAGTGGTCTCTTCCACTCCATGAACTTCCTCTTGTGGCTGATCCACATCCTGAAGCTCATCCTTAGGAACTAATAGCTCCTCATCTGCATGCAAGTGTGGCTCCCTCTCAAGCGAACACTTCATGGCTTTCTCCTCCTGAAATTTGATATCCAGTCGCACAACAGTCTTGCGACTGTCTGGAAAATACACACGATAGTTGTGGGGCGTATCATTGTACCCCAAAAATATCCCAACCTCTGCGGTCGACTCCAGCTTCTTCCTAGCATCCTTCGTCACATGAATGTAAACAGGTGAACCAAAAATCCTCAAATGGGAAATATCAGGCCTCTTACCAGAAAACGCCTCCTCGGGTGTACTCATGCCAAGTATCTTGTGAGGACAATGGTTCTGCACATATACTGTAGTATTTCATGCCTCCGCCCACAAGTGAATGGGTAGGCCCTGATCATGCAACATCGCCCGTGCAGCACCCACGATCGTTCTGTTCTTCCGCTCAGCAACCCCATTCTGTTGTGGGTTATGAGGTGCTATGAGCTCTCTTCGAATCCCTTCTGCGCTGCAAAAGTCTTTGAATTCGCCAGAGATGAATTCACCACCATTGTCGCTCCTAAGAGCCTTCACATGCTTCCCCGATTCCTTCTCAACCAGCACCTTGAACTCACAGAACTTTGAGTATGTCTCACTCTTCTTCTGAATGAAGAAGATCTAGCACTTTCAAGAAAAATCATCAACAAAGATCACATAGTACTTGTGCTTTTCTGTCGAAGCTACTGAGAAAGGTCCACACACGTCTGTGTGAATTCTCTCAAGGATTTTTGTGGTGCAAATATCCTTCTCGTGAAAGGTGGCTTTCACAAATTTTCCCAAGGTACACCCCTTGCACTGATCTGACTGTGCAAGAGTGCCTTTAAGAAGCCCAGTAGAAATCTGCTGCAGTATCTTCAAAGCTCCATGGTGAAGGTGGCCCAATCTCTGGTGCCACAACTTGCCATCATCCCGGCTCACCACTCCTTCAGCCTTGCATGCCATTTCTGCATCGCCATCTACATGCAATTGATAAAGGTTCTTGAATCGAACCCCTATCTTTTGGGTTTCTCCAGTTGTCTTACTGCGCAGGAAAGCCTTTCCTTCGCTGAAGACAACATCGTACCCCTTGTCTTCTAACATCGCCACAGAGATCAGATTCTTCTTCAATCCTAGAACATGCATCACATCCTTCAATACGAAGGGTTTACCAGACTCCCTTTTAAAGGAAATGGTACCGATACCGATCGCACTATATCTACCATCATCACCCATCTCGATGTGCACTCCAAGATCTTTCTCATCCAGATCTGAAAACAAATCTCGATCTCCAGTCATGTGAAAAGACGCACCACTGTCCAAGAACCATACTGATCCCATCACACTTGAGACCAAGCATGCGAACAGCGAAAAATCCAGCTCAAACTGCGAGGCTAAGGCCTCTCCAGCTACAGATCCAGCAGCCTGCTTATTTTTCTTCTTCTGCGGACAATTTGTGGCATAATGTCCATGCTGGTGACAGTGAAAACGCTTCACCTTGGACATGTCCTGCTTCTTTCCTTTCGCACCGGAATGAGAAGCTTTCTTGCTCTTCCCCTTATTTTCTTTGGTATCCAAAGCGCAATTTTCTTCATCAGATGCTTTTGATGAAGATCCATCCCTGGTACTCCGCCTTATCTCCTCTTGCACAAGATCCGACCAAAGTCGCTCCCATCCTGGCAATTTCTCCCGACCATTGAAAGAATCTTGATAGGCATGCCAACTCTTCGAAAGACCAAGGAGAGCCAAGCTCACCAATTCCTCATCATCTACAGTCACCCCCACACTTTCCATCTCATCCCTGCATTGGATGAACTTCGTGAGGTACTTGGGCATACTGTCGCCTTTCTCCATCTTTATATGTCTGAGTTTATCCTTGAGCGCCAACTTCCTCTGGTCGCTCTTGCTTTGGAATAAATCTGTCAATGCTTTCCACATCAAATATGGAGAAGCTTTTCCATGCATGCTAGATACAATGTGATCCCTCACGCCCTCCAATAGAATTCTTCGACACTTTTCCATCTTCTTTTGCCAAGCCTCAACTTGAGCAGCATCAGTAGGCTTTGGGATCTCAGCTTCTATGAACTCCTTCAGCCCGTTATCATCTAATACCACCTCCATTCTATCCTTCCATGCAACATAATTTGAGCTGCCCTCAAGGGCATACTCCAGTCGCAATCCGTTGAAAGACATTTTGACTTCGACACCAAGAAAACTTCTGCAAATTCGAATTCCAAATCCTGCTGCAAATTCGAATTCCACTAGCTCAAAAATCAACTGCTTCCGATCTGTGAGAACAAAGTATTTCTAGCACAGAGATCGACTGTAGGGGAATTTACTAGATATATCACCTTTCAGAGAAAGGATGGATCCAGAGGCTACCTGGCCCGCTTACAGACTCTGTCTACCGAAATAAATTGTAATCATTGTAATAGATCCAACGATCAATTTAGCTCTGATACCATGTAGAAATTTGAATAATTTTCTGAATTATTCACCGATATTATCCTGATTACACACTATTTAAGCTTCATGCATAATACATAACCTCTTCTACGATTGATCATCAATATGCGGAAATAGAAGCAGTCACATGCGCACATAAACACAATAGTCAAGCACACATAAACACAGTATGTAATGGGGAAATCATACAGCTGAAAACCCCCAACTATATGTATATTATAGTGATAGAGAACATGTAACAATCATATTACAATACTCCTCACAAGTACTCAGTACTATCTCCAAAAGTTACACACAAAACTAGCTCAGATCTGAACAAGTCATAGGTTCAAATCTCCTCCACAAGTCTACCTGCCTCTACTGCGCAATCCAAGATGAATAATGATGAGATCCAAGTTCAAATCCCACTAGCTCCAACTGCGCAATCCTCATTGGCAATCTCAATCAATGTGTGTGAAAATCTTATGCACAGCTATAGTCACAACTGATAGTAGACTCACCCTTTCACCCACCTCTAACACTGGTCTCCACTGAACTGTCCATGCATTGCAGTTAACTGATGTATTCTTTAGTTGATTTATGAGTCAATAATTAGTGAATTAATTAATAATTAATTCACACCACTCATCACTAGTGTATTTTTCAGTTAGACTAAATACAACTAGTTCAACTAAGTTAAACCGAACACAACTCCACCAACTGTCTCATCAACTCCACCAAGCTCTGCCACATGAGTTCTAACTGAAGTCAACCATGCAATAGCTCAACTAACCCTTAGAAAAAGCGTATTTCCTTCTGTCAGCTGCATGTGCCACATCCAAGCATCAAACTGAAGTGCTCCAAGAGGAAAAGATAATGTTTATAGTCTAAATATTATTAAGGGTTAATAATATTTGGCTGTTCTATTTTTAGCTCGACAGTCTAAAAATAGAAACCGCCCAATGTCTAAAAATAGAGGTCCATCTATTTTTACCAACTCGACCAATCATCCATAAATAGCATCCTGCAAATCATAGACCATGATCCATATGTCTAAAAATAGACATAGTCTAAAAATAGACTTTGCGCCAAAAATAGCCTGCGGGCCCACTTAGTGAAGGCGACTTAATTTCACTAAGCTCCATCATGTTGTTGCATTTTCAACAGGAAAATTAAACAAAACTCAAGGCAGAGCAAAGCAATCTAATGAATTCCACCTTTCTCACTCATTTGTTTAATTTAAGAAGAAAATAGGAAGAGAAATGGTACACATCAAACATCAGTAAACTTACAATCACTGAGAGAAACACACCATAAAAACATAGAGCCAAATGGATCCCAAAGAGTGCTGCAAACCCTGGTCTATTCCTTTGCCAAAATTGCAGAGATGAAATGTACAATGAAGTGCCAAGCAATCCCAAGTGTCCAACCCTGAAAATGACTGAAGAAATACAAGATATAGACAAGCCTAACTCATCCCCATGCCTCTAGGGGTCGAGCTCACCATTCTAGGAGCTGTTTCAAAAAGATCTAATCTAAGAGCTGGAAAATAGGCAATGAAACAACTTGCCTCTATAAGATAGGAAACTGATTCATTCATTTACATTTCACTTTTTGGTGAATGAATCTACTTGAATGGGTAAAAATGTGCCAAAATTACATCAAAGTCATGAAATTATATCAAGTTACATCAAGAGCTATACATATGAGGATAAAAAAGTCAAACTGGCCGAAACTAGGCGAAAATCTGAACTGCTGAGTGAAAATTAGGCCAAATTTCCCAATGCGCCACGCCTGAAATCTCTATGCGTAGCGCCACTTTGAGGCTGATTTTGAGGGCCTTCCCAAAGTAAAAATTGAGCGCAGGATAGCTCGTTGGAAATCTCTGCCTGTCTAATTTCCAACCCAAGTGGAATTTCTGAATTTTGTTGCCATTTTCCCCTCCAAAAATCAAATCTCCCAACACTGCTTCCTGTGTGTCCAAAAAGTGGCAGAAAGGCCATTTTTAAGGTGTTTTCGACCCTTCAAGCAACCCAAAACTTGTCAAAATCCTTAGGTAATGGGTAGGCATGCATAAATTTTGATGAAAAAACCAAAAATACAATTTTTTCCTCAAAAGGGGCTGCCAATTATAAGCGCGCGCCAAGTGGCGCTACGCGTCGGGCAGGAAAATCTGTTTTAAGGCCAAAAATTTCAAAATTGACAAAAAGTCTCCCAAATTTCTTGAAATTTGGGCTGAATGTCCACCATAAAGTGCTATGCTAGGCCAAATAAGCTTCGGCCAAAATTTGGAGTCTATCATGCCTTTTACAACGCTTTAGTGCCTTCTTTAGTCTTGCTTTCAGGATCTTGATCCTCGCTTTGCAAACATGATTTCGTGCCCAATAATGGTTCCTCATGTGTCTTAGCATGTTATTTTCCTTTTTTGCCTTCTCCAACAGCTTCTCAAGATGAATATTGACCCTCTCAAGCCAAGTCTCTCTATCAGCCTCAATATCCCGCTCAATGGATGTCATCTCGGTTTGGCTTCTTTGGGCAGCTTACCGGTTCTCACGGGTATTTTGCAACTCCATGATTGTTTTCTGATCTTCCAACTATTTGTTTCACTGCTCCAGGTAGTTTATGACCCATTGGGCTCTCTGCAACTTGACGATCAATGTGTATATCTCTGCCTTCTACTCCTAAATAGTCTCTCTCAACTTTGAGCTTGGAGAGCTCAAATCCTCATCAATCAGTATGAAACTTGTGTCTTCGCCTCCTGAAGGGCCCTCATCCTGCATGGGCCTCTTACCTCTATCCTATACCTGTACCTGTACTACTGATGACGGCAACGAGACCCCTTCTACCCCAGGTGGAGATAGTACTCGCCGGGCTGCTGCAAATAATCCTCTAGTGCCTCTCTGATAAGTGACATATGTCGGCACACTAGTAGTCTCTGCCTCCTGACCTCCATACTGATGTGAAGGTTCACCTGCATCATGAAAAATCTCTGGAGGAACCTGAGGAGCTGTGAAGAAATCATGGGAAATGAAATCCTCCCATGAAATACCCTGCAATCCAAGCTGATGTACAACCACGATCTTGATGAGTGCATAATGATACATACTGTTGTACAACTGCTCGAGAGTTTTCCTCTACACAAGAGTGGTCATTCTCTCGATGTTCCGTCACATGAAATAAGGTATTTTCATCATCCTCACCCTTGTGAAATGCATCAATAACCTGATGTGGTAGGAATAGAGGCATGAAAACCGGCCCTCACAACTGAAATATCTGATAATGAGTTTCATCAAAGGCGCATAGGATTCCTTTAGGAACTGGAATGGCAACAGCCTGCTGATTTGCCTCACAAAGCTAGGCCTGATGTATGGTTCATAATGCACTTTGTCCACCTGCTATCTTTTGTTCCACCGTTCACCCACATTCGGTATTCTGGTTTCTTGAGAAATAGTTGTGTCAAAGTGAAATTTACACCAGCAAGGGTTACCTGACGAGCCAACTCCTGATGATGATGGATCTTAGCAATCATTTCACAAAACTAATAGCATGAATGTTGTTGGAAACATTCCATGGCAAGTGGGCAAGCCTGCAATTCAGTCAATGAGGGGGGCTCCTCTCTCACATGTCTACCACCTTTACGAGGCCTTCTAGGTGCATGTAGCTCAGTGGTGGAATCACTATCTCGGTCATATGATGTATCAGTGTCTGTCTCCATGGTGTTCAATGTCTATGCAAGGTGTATGCTGGCTTGTATTGAGATGAAAATGAGAATTTGGGTGTTTTTGTTTTAATTTCCAAATGTATGGTAGTGTGGGAGGGACTATGGGGAAATAGGGGAGTAGGAACAATGAAGTTTTGTCAAGTGGAATTTTCCTTTTGAAAACTTGTGATTTGACAAATGTAGAGACAAGGGACAGCCATTTGATTTTTAGGATAAACTTGGGATTTGGGGAAACTTTTACAAATGGGATAGGGACAATGGGAATTAGATGGTATGAGTGGCTTTAGGGATTTAAGGGAGATAGGGGAATAGACTGTAGTGATGAGGTTATAGTGAGGGGGAGTAACAACAAGGTGGGGAATGGAGTATTCGACACCACAATCAATTTTAAAACTTCAGCTTCAAAACCCTAAGGAAGCAATTTTTCAACAGAATGATAGGGTTTGACATTTTTGTATTAAATTCTCATAATCCATCTTCAAACATTTTTAAATGGCAACTAGAGGGTCACATGAACTTACTTGAGTAGAAAAAACCGAGTCAATTTGAGTTTTAGGAAGCAATGGCCAAAAATTTGTGTTGTCTGCCCTGTGCGCCGCGACCACTGCCCAGTGCGTCGCGCCCTTTTTATGCGCCTCGGTAGTTCAAATTTTCACATTGAAGAGCGGCCCTATGCGCCGCGCTTAGCCAATGCGCCGCGACAGTTGCCCAATGTGCCGCGCCAGCTAATTTCACCACAGTTCGGCCTCCAAACCTATTTCTTCACTCCTCCACAATTTTCTTTGGCTCATTGATGTATTGGCTTAAAAATGAATTGTTGAAACACAAAATATCTTTATGCCAAATATTTTGATTTTTGATTTGAAAAAACCCACTTTACAATGTTTGAAAACTTTGGCACTTTTCAAATGAACTTTGTTTTGCTTGCTTTTTTATTTTTGGACTGAATGATGAATTTCTTGTATATTTTGCAGGGATGGATGGCATAGAGTTTTGAAAAAGGTGACTAGGGCTTCCGATAGAGCATTATTACAACTGAAGAACTTAAAAATTACATTGCATTTATTACAAACGGATAAAATAGACAATTTTTCTTCAAAACAGAGTTTTGAAGAAAAATCATTATCAAGCATTATGATGATGAAATTTTTGCACTGATACCTTATTTGAAGCTTCCTAATGTGCCTGCTGACATTATTAGATACTCTGAAGACCAAATTAACAAAACCCTATACCTAATGAGACTAAAAAACCTAAAATGACTCTTTGCCAACCAGGAGACCAAACATTACTGTAAATGATTTTGATGAACATAACTAGACCAACAGGTACATGACACGAGGGATATAAGTGACAAGACCCTACCGTCAGATGATCCATGATCCTAATGGAATGCATCGGTGGTAAAGTGAGACACCTAAAATGAAATACGACAAGAGAAATTTGATCTCCCTAACGAGAGGGATGAAGATCTGGCTACGCTTACCAGGCATTTTTTTCTTTGGATACTCTTTGTTGTTTGACCAAAACAATGGGTGCTTAAAATGGTTTCTGAAATAGTCCCCCCATTAGGGGAATTTTGAGGTATAAATTGGGCCTCCTAAGGAAATTATAAAATAATAGTGGAGAAAATCAAATAAGATTTGATGACATCATCAAATTTTAGAGGGAAAAATGAAAAAACTACTTTTTCAACTCATATTTTCAACTTATCTCCCAAAGTTTTTACTCAAATTTCGAGCAGGAGTACTCGTTGGATGCAGAATTTAATTCCCCATCCAAGGAGTACCCATGTTGCATACTTTCGATGGGTCCTACTACATGAAAAATGAGAAATACATAAAACAACGTGATTACAATCACGTTTTTTATGTATTTCTCATTTTTCATGTAGTAGAGTTCATCGAAAGTATGCAACATGCATATATCTCGGATGATGAATTAAATTTCGCATCCAACGAGTACTCCCACTCGAAATTTGAGTAAAATTTTTGGGAGATAAGTTGAAAATACTAGTTGAAAAAGTAGTTTTATTATTTTATTATTTTTTAATATTTTTACCTTTTTATTTAAAAAATGGTGAATCATCCCCCATGGTTGACATCATCATCTTGAATCCTATTGGTTGTTATAAAGTTGATTTTTGTTGTACATTTTTCTTAGGAGGCCCATTTTAGACCTCAAAATTCCCCTAATGAACAACACACCTTGTCCTCCTTATAAGTCGCTGTGCCTCTTTGATGCCAACCAAACAAGTACTTGTTAAATGACAAAAAAATCAATTTATCACTGTGTTTGGGCAAAGATTTTGAACAAGATGTGTGTGTGTTTCCTTGTTGAACAAGGATCTCCTTTGTTTTGACAAAAACACCTTTCCTTCCAAACAATGCTCTTTTGTTATTCACTGTTCTTTACAAAGTAAACAAGACACCCTCCACTGACTTTTTTTTTTTTAAAACCTTGAAAATAGACTCTGCCTTTTTGAATCCTAGGGGGCTACACAAATTTCACAATCTCTCAACACAAAAAGGAACACTTTATATTGATCAGGCCTTCATCCCTCTACCACTGTCTAGATGATCAAAAATGTTTTGAGACCCCTACAATCATCTGTTTATCTGTCCAGCAATTGTGTATAGTTTTAGTTTTTTAATAACACAAGAAGGGCTTTCAATATTAGTCTAACAAACCTCCCTTTTCATTCACTGTTTTATCCTCTGAGTTTTTAACAAACTCTGCTCCTTTATAGCAACTGTGGGCTATCTGAACTATTTTAATAGCACAATCAAAGAGCCATCAAATTGACATAACAAACCTCCCTTTTTCACTGTACTAATTCTTGACAACCACAACAAACAAAACTCTTTGATTCTGACCAAAGGCCCTAAATTTTAATCACTGCTTTTCTCTTGTTCTTTTTAGATGATGAAATGGTTTCAAAATCATTATTTCTTCTTAGGTAAAAACACCGCAAAACACCCCCTTCAAACTTTGAATTTTACCAAGAGGAAATGGAGAATACCTCGAAGAATGTCTATGGGTCTTTTTTGATCTTCGGAGCAGCCTTTTAAGAATTTTTTTTGGAAGCAATGGAGGAGCGGGCCGTTTGCCACCAAGAGCGTTGCGCAATGGAGACTGTCGGGTCAGTTTCGAGCGGTGGGTGAAAGTGGGCACAAGTGCGCTGTGCGCCGCGCAACAGTTAAGTTCCTTTGTATTTGTGCTCACAGGCGCACTGCGCAAACCTACAGGCATGCCACGCAGGCCTTAAGCGCTGAAAAACTTGAAAATGCTCGAAATCTCTTTGCTTCTTCAGTGGGCGGCTAATGGACGTTCACCTTGGCTTCTTGAATTTGCAAATAGGGCCTTTCAAATGGTCTCCTCCCTATTTTAACTTTCAAATGAGCTTAAATGCCTTGGTAATTTATTTGTAAGGGTTTGGATGCCTTTTGAAAAGGCTTTTTGGTCATATCAAAACATAAAGCACTGTCTTTGATATTTTATCACTTTTAAAACACCATGAAGCCTTCTATTCGAAAAATATTTATAACAAAATGCTGTGGCCAACCTTTTTAAAACACCAAAGACACGACCCTTTTTTGAAGTAAAGAAACTTCCTTAAAAGCCAAAATCTCTTTTACTGTTTCTTCATTAAGGCAATAACCCTGTCACTGTTTGTCCATATCTGTCCTTTAAGGGAAACACTGCTCAAAGCCATATCCAGGATTGTAGATGCATTCTTTTCCATACCTCCTGGAAGGAGATGATTTACAATTCTAGGACCTACTTTGACAATTCAACTCTCTTGGTGTTTGATGATGATTATGCCCATTGTGAAGTTGATCAAAAATTGTTAGGCGCCCTTTGACATTTTCCTTTGACTGTGGATGAAAATTTGTTTGAAATCACCAATGGCTTGATTCATATCTATTGATCAAGGAGAAAGGGCTTTAGAGACCCTTAATGCAATCACATACAACAACAAATTTCTTTCATAGGTTCATAAAGAGGTCTTGTCTATGACTGTGTTATGCCTTGTTTCTTTGAATGTTGTCTTGAATTTGAGACATTTTGTCATATCTTTCCTCATACATACTGTCTCTGTGTTATTCATTTGCAAAGGTCTTTTCAAAAGCAAGGCTTATTCTATCTTCTTGTCATTTTGATGAGGTTGTTCTAAGCTTGGGCATTCTAGCCTTTGTTTACTCTTTGAAGGAGGCTTTTATAGACATGAAAAACAAAGCATCTTGAATCATCATAGTAACACTGCTTGTCATCTGTTTAACACCATTTTTCTACTCATAATCATTCAATTGTTTCCCACTGTATTTCAATTCTGTCTTTCAAACAGTGAAACCATGTAAGCAATCCTTGAAACACCACTGTTGTGTCAGTGGTTTGATCCATTGGAGAAAAAGGTGTAAATAAGTTTTTTAGGCCATTTGTAGCATTTTTAGCCTTGTGCTCTTTGAATGAGGCCATACCTCTATTCCTGACCCTCTTCTTGTTAAATGAAGGAGGCCCTTATCATATTTCTAAACCATCTGCTTTTAAATGAAGGAGGTTTACAACAAATGACCTAACCATCTACTCATGTTTGGAGGAGGTTTTAAATCAAGTGACCCAACCATCTGCTCATGTTTGGAGGAGGTTAACATAGGTGACATTTCATCCCTTTCTCAAACTGTGTCATCTTTCCTTGTAGTGCCTATCTCTGCTTAGTATATCACAGTAAGTAATAAGGTGCAAATTTAGCAATATGTTATCAGAGACCTATTCTGAGATATGTATCCTGTTGTTTAGAATACCCTTGTGAGTCTTTTGGAACCAGGAGCAACATGACTTGTATCTGTAGAGTATTACTTGCTAGTGATTATTCACTAACCTTTTTTACTGTTTTTGCAGAAGTTCATTGAATTACCTCTTTGACTAGCATTCTTATCCCAGGCTCAAGACAACATGAGAAGCAGCTATCTTCTCATGTTTTAGCTTGACAATGTCTTCTGTAATATCTGAACATCTCTACTTTTGAAAAAGACACTAAAACACTGTAGATTAACACAATATCAGTCTGGCTTTTGAAACATGTACTGCTGAGACATCAAGACTTTTTAGTGGCGCGACCTGAGGGTGTATCAAGCTTTGTTTGCAGAATAGGAAGGAAACCTATGACTAGTTGGCTCTAGATAGAGGCTCTTTTGGCTTAGGATAGTTTGCCAAGGGAGGATTTCCTTAAGCGCCACTACCTAACTTAGGGGAGATCTTTGACAGATTTGGAGTATTCTCTTTGGTATGACTATATCTTAAGATGACATATGACCAGAGGTAGGGTAGCTAACATTCTTATCAATAAATTAGTTAATGAATGAGCTGGGGATGAGGGTGAATGATAGAAAATGACTTTAGCTTATGACAGATGATGGACAAGATTACATGACTAAAACTAGATAGGGTTTTGACAACTAGGTTTTTTCTCATCATGGCTGACTGAAAAACGTAGGGGACAAAAAATGTTTAGGGTTGTTTTCTAGCTGACAGATTTGAAAAATTGAAGATCAGCTTCTAGAAAAATTGGCTTTAAAAACTAGTCCTCATCAACATGTGAAAAATACTGATGACTAACATTGGCTCCATTTGGGGAGGGCAGCTCCTTTTCAGGAGTTGTCCAGAAATTCAGATCTCTATCCTTTGAAGACCAATGCCTTTATCCATTGGCGCAAATTTCTTTCTTCCTTGATGCTGTTTCTAAAAATTGACAGCATGATCAGCATCAAAGTCATTTCTACCTACCCTGCTACATTTCCTAACATTTTTTCTTCTTTCGGGTGCATTTGGACTAGCAAACCTTTGACATAATATTTTTGAAAAATGACACTATCTAATTCTACACTTATATCCGTCGGGAGTTCAGATTAAATTGATGAACTCCTTTGTTTCTCTACTTATGCTAGATCGGCCTTCAAGGTTAAGCTGTTTGACAGGATGTTATTCTCTATTCTAAAACATGAAATTGAAAAAATGACCAAATCAGGATTAGACAGTCTGATTTTTCATGTACTTGTGGCATGAAAGACAAGCTGCACACAAATATTATTTTGCATAAAATGAAATCTAGAAAATCAGGGCAAGGATACACAGTTTTTTTTTTTCATCCCTACTTTCCTCTTTGGTTCTGTTTTGAGCATGTGGAACCAATATCTTTTCCTAATCTATTTTCTTTTACAAGTCAAGCTTACACAATATTGACTATCTCTCCTCTCACTAACTTATCAGCAAGTAAATTTAAAACATGTTCAGTTATGATTAGGCTAGATAACTAAACAAGACATTTTGAGCACTAGTAGCGGCATTTAGACTTGCGCGCTTTCAGAATGACTATTTTTTGAACATGGGGCTTTCTTTCTATTTTTCAAACTGCCCTCTTTTTCTGCTTTTCTATTGTTTTTAAATTTTCTGTTTTTTGATTTATTTTTCAAACAATGGTATATACAATGATTAAAAATGAATCTGGAACTAGAAATCTTGAAAATGGTGAAACTTGAGCATCTTATCTTTATAAGGAACTTCTACCACTCTTGGTCCATTTAGCTCTTGAAAAGTAAAGTTCGGAAAATTTTCTCTTTCAAGCATAACATAAGGATTCATGCATGAATCTCTAAACCACCCTGTATCTTCCCGCTGTACTTCTTTATACCTTTGATCTCCACTTCTCCTTTTGTTGTACATCTTTTTCAAATAATGTAGATATTCTTTGTCATTTTTGAAGTATATGATGACATCATCAAGGTAAATCAGAATGCAGAAATTTAGAACTGGAAACATGCTTTTAGGAGCATGTTTTTGGTGTCTGGTGGTTTTGCAATTCTGGGCTTGAAGATGGAACTACTTCCAGCATACTTGAAGAATTCTTTGAGCTGTTTGCTTTGCAAAGGGATTATTTGGCGATACCTTGAAGCATTACTTTGTAAGGACATATGATTAGAAGCACCTATCAGTTGTATAACATGGTTTTGAGCAGGAAGGATATAATTTCTGTCCCAAGGGTGTGTATTTGTGTTTCTGAAATCAAAACAGACCCTATGTCCAACTGTCTTGTCTCTGATTATTATTATTTGGTCAATAAATTTGTATTTTCTTTTGTCAAAGTTGTTTCTTGGAGTGATGGCAGTTGCATAGTGCTTCTCACTGTTTTCTCTACATGTAGTAGTATCTTGAACAATCTTGCAAATTCTAGCAGTTCTAAGTCTTTGGTGGAGTGGCAGAATGTTAGCTAGTTCAAACAACTCAGGTATATTTGGACTGCAGTCGTCATATCCTTTCATAAGAAGTTTATCAGCATTTTTTCTGGATTTTTAGCTGTTGTGACTACAGTCAAGGCTTCATTTGAAGGGGTAGAGTTATGATATGGTAAACCTTTAAGGTATGGTAAGAACATTAAGCTTCCCTCTCCCTGATTTCCAAAGAGGTTTGTAATATGCAAGTCTTCTAATGCCTCTGTTCTGAAAAAATATCCTGATATTATTGCTGATGTTTGTCTATGGTTTGAGCAATTTTCTCAATGGTATATAATGTTTTTTGCTTCCTGCTCTATTTCTGTTTCAAGAGGAACGAAATTTCTTCCCTCAAGACATAACTGCTCATGGTCATGATAATTTTGGTTGTCCAGCTCGTCATAGAGAACTTGGGGTAGCTGATGTGGTGTGTCTAAGTTTCTTTAAATTTCTCCCAACTGTTCCTCAATGTTTTCATCAGTGTGTAAAATGAAAGAATTCAGATTTGAATACAAGGAGTACATCGGGATGTTATCTGGCTTTTCTTGGCTACTAATCATATATTTCATGTGTGATTCCCGATAGAGTATTATAGTTTAGTTAAATACAAGAATAGTGGCGTAGGACATATCAAGTTGAATATTTCCCTGAAGCTTGGCTCCCCAAGATCTAGATAAAAGCATTCCATACTTGGGAGGGATGTCTGCTACCAGTATGTCCATGATCAGGTGTTTTGCAGGTACTTGGGCCAAACTGAAACAAAGATCTTTGATTAAGCCTAGACACTTGAATCTACTTGAATCAAATGAATATAAGTCTTTATAGGGTCTTGTTATTTCTAGGCCTAATCTTTCCATTACCACCTTTGGCATGAGATTATGCAAGGCTCCGGAGTCTAGCATGGCATTGTGTAGGATTTGGTCATGTATATTCATATTGATGTAAAAGGGAAGAGTGGTTCCTTCTTGGAACTTCCCTTCTATTTTTGGACCAAACAACACTTCAGGGGTGTCATCAGCTAGATTTAAGGTGTTTGCATCATTTCCTATATTCAGGACCTTTAGCACTTGGGATTTGTAAGATTTTTGGGCGATAAGTTTAGTGAGAGGCATGGTGATATTTATTTTGGCGATTTAACCTTCAAAACTAAAGGGTGCTTGTAGTTTAGATAGGTTTGCTTCAATTTTTTCAGCCATGACTTTCTATGTTCTTAATTTGTTGACTCTGGTTTGCGATTTTTTTCAACACATCCATCTTGAGAATCTTGGTAGAGGTACCAGGACAATCTGAGCCAAGGTTTCTCTGAATAGCTTTATCTTTGTTTTGATTAGTTTTCTTAACCACGATTTTGTTGCTATCCACTGCTCTTTTAAGGATGGTATCAGGGGTTTTAGCAGTGTATGAGCTACCTTTCTTGGAGTTATCTTGGTTTTTTCTACTTCTAAGCTCATACTGCCTGTGAGCTTCTATTATGGCATTCTGAAAATATATAGCAGGATCTTCGAGATCTTCATAGTTGGTTTCATTTTGATTCGGAGAGAAGAAAGCTTGTTCTTCTTCTTTGAGGTAAACCTCACTCTCGTTATCAGAACCTATTAGGTTCAAATGACTTTCACCAATGGGTTCTGTATCCCTCTCTTCCTCATCAACATAGTTTTCATTGAAGGGTGGCCTGATTTGTTGGTCAGTTTCCCTTGGTTTGTTTTGAGGCTGTTCTCTCCTAAAGTTTTGGTTCCAGTTTCTGTTTGGTGGGTTTGGTTGGTTGTCCCTAACAGGTGTCTTTTCACTTATTTTTTCCCACATCCTTGCCATGGATTTAACCAGGCCATCTATTCTAGGATATGAGGAAGATACTAAGGGGGCAACATCGTCACGGTATGTGACTTTGTTCTCTGATCTTATCCTAGCTCTCTTTTCAGCTAAGTTGGCTTCTGCATTTATAGCCACTTTTTTTATTTCCTCTAGGGTTGGGGGGTCCTTGTCTCTTAGTTGATAAGTCATGTCCGGGTCGAAACCTTCGGGAAAATTTGCTAAGGCTGAGCCAAGTGGAGGTTTGAAGTGAGGCAAGAAGGCATTATAAACATTGTTGAACCTAGTGCAGTATTCCTGGACACTTTCTCCATTTTCCCTTTTTAGGTTGTTATATTCAGACAAGATTTGAATGGGGTTCTTTTTTATTTCCCACTTATTTATGAAATTTTGGTAGAGTTCTGGGAGATTGTGTATGCTATTTGGAGTGAAGCTCTTAAACCATTTTTTGGGTTCTCCGCCCAAGATTTGGGCGAACATCCTCATTCTTATGGTCTCGTCTTCTAATTCCATGTATTCAAAGGCATCGCTAATTCTATCTACATGTTGTTGGGTGGTAGTAGCCTCAAATCCGGTGAAGTGTGGGATTTTGGATTGGTAGTCATGTTGTAAAGGTGCCAAAGGTTGTGGCAACACCAAGGGTGCATACCAAGCTGCCATGGTGGGAGCTAATGGTTGATTTACAATATGAGGGCTTGTGGGATGAGTTGAGGTGATTTGAACAGTGGTGGTTTGGATGGGTGTGGCGGATGTACTCGGACTTGTGAACTGATTTTGAGTAGATATGGGATGGTAGGAGCCAAAGTGGTGGAGAAGCTGAAATTCGGGAGGTGTATTAGGTGAGGCTTCTCTACTAGGACTCTGTTGCAAATCTAAGGGCTCAATATCGTCAAAGTTTATTTTACTTTGTGAATTGCTTCTAAAAAGGGTTTTCACTGATTTTAAGTCAAATGGGGAATCCTGCAAGGATGTGAGGTGTTCAGGTACTGATCTTGCTTTACGGATGGACCTATCGGTAGCTAAGTTGCCAGTTTCGAAAGCTTGCCACAGAATCTTCTCTAGGTTATCAATTATTATAGGGGGATTTGGGTTTGGATGGGAGCTGGTATTGATTCTTCGTGAAGCCAAATTTCGAATTAAGAGTTTAGAGAGGATGGTATTTGTGATTGTTTTGGATGGATGGCATCTCTAGAGGTTTTGCTAATGTGAAGGATGGTAAACACAAAAATGAATGCTAGTGGAGTCGCCAGGTGGATTTCTTTGAGATCTATGGTCCACCACCAATACTATCAAAGATGCTTTCGGGAAAAAATTTTCTAGCAAACTTTGAGGTGAATACTTGTAAGGAAGATTTATCACTTAGTTTCAACAGTTTTCTAGACTGTTTGGACAAGCTAGAGGTTTTATTTGCAAGTTTATTTTGTTTATCTCCTACGTTTAGGTGAAGTTTTCTGAATCACTAAGTTATACTTAGTTTGTCACTTGATCACAGAGTTTACACCATGAATTTTAAGTTTTGGAAAGGATGAATCAACAGAAAGGTATGGTCTATAAATTTTTGGTTTTTATGGAGTTTTTAGGCCTACTAGAGGCTAGTGGAGTCACCAAGTGGAACTTGGTTGTCTTTATAGAGAGTTACTTATGGTCCACCACCAATAACTAGGAAAAGCCAATCTGGTGACGTTTTTGGGGTTTTCTGAGTTTTTATGTGCAGCCTATGGTTTATTAGAGTATTCTAAAATTGATTCATCACTTTGCTAGGGTGGTGAAAACAAAAACAGTTTACTCTAAATGATTCTATGGACTGCTTGCCTGTTTAAATTTTGAAATACTAATGAATCTACAAGAGTTTGCTAGACTGTTATGTACTCAGTTAGTCCCACTGTGATCGCCATTATGTTAGGGTCCCGTGATTTGGCTGATTGGCAAGCCAAGTGACAGGGTAACATCAAACCAACTTTGGAGCCCAAGGACCTAGCCTTCCTGAACTGAAAGAGGGCTCTCTCTATTTGTATAAGGGATGTCTATGTGTTTTGCTTCTTATGTTTCTGATTTTAGGCTAGTTATGAAGTAGGTTTTTGGTTTTTCTTTTAGGTTTTTGAGGGATGAACTCATCAAAGACTAAGATAGATAAAAATATGTCAGATCAACTGGGCTACGGGGTCAAAAAGGTCAAAAAAGCTTCAGATGGTGATACAAGGTATGATGAAGGGCCGATTTAATCAAGGTAAAATGGATCTTAAGGTAAAATGAAATGGGATGGACAATAAGTTTGTGAAGAACAAAGGCTTTCAAACATAAATAGTTCAATATCTAACATAAACATGGTAGGGATAGCCATTAATCATGAGAAATGTAACTATAAACTGATAAATGTATAGAAATAAAGATTCAAGAAATACATAGAGATATATGACTCTCTAACTTTAGGAAATTGCTATCAGACTTTGGGGAAAGACAATCAAGACAAACAAATAACTCAAAGCACTATGAGGAAATGCCTAAGCATAATATTTCAAGCTATTGGGCACTTTAAAGTGAGATTGCAGAGTTTTAGGCAAAGGGCAAGATCAGTACAAGACCTCCTTGGTTCAACTAAGACAATCAAACAATCAAAGAAAGGTTTTAGAGGTGGAGCTATGACTAGACATGAGTAAGCAGGGCATATCGTGAATCATACTTAGCATGCATAAAACCATTAATGAAACAAGCAAAAAATTTCTTCAGTTATCAAAGAGCAATCAAGGATTATTTGATGTGACTAAGAAGGAAGAAAACATAGAAGCTATAAAGAAACAAGAAATCTGAGGTGCCTCCAAGGGCATGTCTCAAATCTGTTCTCTACTGTCTTATAGCAAGCAAGAGCATGAAATATGAATGAAAACTAAGAAACATAATAGAGAGGGACACTATACCATTTTACCAAGTCAAGGAATCCAACAACACTCCTCTTTCATCATCCAAAAAAAATTCAAGAAACTATCCAATGCATGAGACAAGTGTTTCTTCCAAGATTGTATAACCATATATTGCTCTATTCATCAAGTTCAGCCTTGTTTACAATGAATTGTCTTGGAATATATAAGCCAAGATGAGAGAAAACCTCCTAGTGCAACTAGCAAGCTCATTGGCCCATCAAAAATATCTGATTTTGTCCTTGAGGCTTTGCAAAGCCCAAGGCACAAAATATCTATAAAAAATATCTTAAAAAAGCTAAAAAAGGAAATTATATTGACTTTTACTAACTAACCATAGCCAAAAATAGCTAAACGTACATGAGGAAAAGTCACTTCAAAAAAGTGCATTTTCCACAAAAATACTTAAGAAATATATCAGCAGAAAGTCCCTTGTCTTGCGGTCAATTTTTGGAGGCCTTCCTGATGTCGAAACGAGGCCCGTGACGGCTCGTTGGAAAGCTCTAGATGTCTAGTTTCTGAAAATGATTTGTTTTCTCCAAACTGATCAATGAAATCCTGTCAAAACTGGACCTCTGTGTAAAAACCCATAAAATTGCCTTTGTTGATATGCGAGGCAGAGTGTTGAAAAAGTGATTGTTTTTCGCCACTTTGGGGGACAAATCTTCAATTGATATGAAAATTGCTGCGTAGATGCCCCTGAAATTATGGCATCCAATGATATCATTTTCATCCTTTGAGGATGTCCCAAACAGAAATGGAGATGCCCATGATTTTTAGAAAAAAGCCCAAAAATGTCAAAAAACCAAAACTTGTTGAATTTTTCCCAATTTTGGTGAGCATGACCCTCAAGGGTTTTCAGAAACATGTTGAGAATCTGAGGCCAAAATTTGGAGCTTTGATGTGTCTTTCTTCATTTTTGGTGTCGAGCGCCTCTTTTGAGCCTCCTTGAGTTTTTCTTGTGTGGCTTTCAATTTCCGCCGGGTGAATTGATTAAGCTTCTTATAGTGCTCGGTCATCCTTCTTTGAAGGTCCAAATCTCTATTGGCCTTCTCCAACTTCTTCTCCAAGTGATCATTCATCCTCTCAAGCCATGCTTCTCTATTTTTTTCTATCTCTTGGGTGAATAAGGTAGTAAGAGGCAAAGATTGGAAAAGGGCAGCCTCTTCCTCTTTTTGTTTCTCCAAAGCTCTTATGAGTCCCATGGTCCTTGGCCTCTTTCTCCTTGGTTGATCTTCTTCTTCACTATCATTGAACTCGCCCATGAATTCTTCTAACTTAACTTGCGCTTTGGAGGCCTCTTTTTGAAATTTGATAGCCTGTGTTTCATACACCACCATGTGGACACTCATCTGCTTGTTTTGTGTCTGCAAAAAGTGAATGAGGTTTTGAGACCTCTCTAGATCTGCCCTCAAGTCATGAATTTGTTCTTCTCTATTGATCAAGAGAGACTCTAGGATTCTGGCCTCATTGTCGCTATCATCGCTGTTTATCTGAATAATGTCAAAGTCCCTCTCTTTCTCATGGCTGCTTTCTTCCTTCTCCTTCCCCTTGCTTTGGGTGGCCTTCTTGGTCTTCCTCTTCTTGGGTAATTCGACAATGGGTTTCTTAGGAAACTTCCCCTTGCTTTGGAGGGCTCTAGTAACATTTGGAGTTATAGTTTGAGGCACTCTCTTTCTTGATGTCCAGGGCTTTGTCACTTTTGGGGAAGAAAGCATGGCCCCTTGCCTAGGAGAGGCAGCTAGCACGTGCTCTATTTTCTCTTTGCCCTTGCTACTCCCCTCATCATCCTTGCCACTATTTTGACCTTTTTCATGAATGCTTTGACTATAACCCTGCATGTCTTTTTGAGGGCTGCCCATATCCTTATCAAACTATTCCATCTCCTCATCATGCTGTTTCATTTCTTCATCATTTCCCTCTTCACTGTTTTGGTCTTTTTCATGGTGCTCTTCTTCATCACTATGCTGCATATCATCACTGTGTTTTTCTTCACTTTGCTACCTTTCCTCATTGTGCTGATCTTCTTCACTATGTTCTTCTTCATCATGCTGCTCTTCCTCATCATGCTCTTCTTCTTGATCAATCATGGGAGATTTTAGCTTCTTAGGAATTGACCTACTTGAAGAAGGTGAAAGATGCTGAGTGGAAGGTGAAGGAGATGCATGGGATGAAGAAACAATGGCAAAATCGGGATGTGCAATGAAAGTGTCCCAAGAGATTCCCTTCTTCTCAAGTTGATGAAGAATGACAATCTTGATGAGGGAATGATGGAAAAGGAAAGCTGGCTGCTGAGAGGGGGGTCTCTTTTGAACAGTGGAGGCCATCTTTTCAATACTTCTATGGAGGAAAAAGGGGAGGTTTAACAATTGGGCTCTCGTGATGTGCATGAGCAACCAGACATTGTAAGCATAGACCCGGGAAAACCCTCCCTCGCATGTGAAATATTTCATGATTATCTTCATGAAAGGAGCATATATAGTCAACATATATGAAAAAGGAAAGATGGATGGGCATGCATCTCGATGCTCCGGCTTCAAAAAGGGTTTGTACTGTTCTGGGTCTAGGTAGCTCTGTTTAAACCATTTTTCTTCGAGATACGAGATTTTGGTAGCTCTGGAAATGGATCTAGGAGAAAACTTGAAATCTAAGCCTGCCAGTTGAAAATGTTTCCCTTGCAATCTCAAAGCACATAGATGTGTCAAGGGGAGATAGATTTTCACCTCCTGAACCCTTTGACAAAAATCTAGACATCCAACTTCATGGAAGTTAAACAGAACTGAAGGATGGGCATTTACTTCCTTCGTTGAAACAGGTTCAAACCTCTTGTGAGGGCCACTTCTGATGTCTTGCATGGGAGGCATTTTTTCTTTGGATAATCTTTGTTGTTTGACCAAGAAAATGGCTGCTTCAAATGGTTTCTGAAATGGTCCCCCAACAACACACCTTGTCCTCCTTATAAGTAACTGTGCCTCTTTGATGCCAATCAAACAAATACTTGTTAAATGACAAAAAAATCAATTTATCATTGTGTTTGGGAAAATATTTTGAACAAGATGTGTGTGTGTTTCCTTGTTGAACAAGGATCTCCTTTGTTTTGAAAAAAACACCTTTCCTTCCAAACAATGCTCTTTTTCTATACACTGTTCTTTACAAAGTAAACAAGACACCCTCCACTGACTTTTTTTTAAAAAAAACCTTGAAAACAGACTCTGCCTTTTTGAATCCTAGGGGGCTACACAAATTTCACAATGTCTCAACACAAAAAAGAACACTTTATATTGATTAGGCCTTCATCCCTCTACCACTGTCTAGATGATCAAAAATGTTTTGAGACCCCTACAATCATCTGTTTATCTGTCTAGCAACTGTGTATAGTTTTAATTTTTTAATAACACAAGAAGGGCTTTCAATATTGGTCTAACAAACCTGCCTTTTCATTCACTGTTTTATCCTCTGAGTTTTTAAAAAACTCTACTCCTTTATAGCAACTGTGGGTTATCTGAACTATTTTAATAGCACAATCAAAGAGCCATCAACTTGACATAATAAACCTCCCTTTTTCACTGTACTAATTCTTGACAACCACAAAAAACAAAACTCTTTGATTCTGACCAAAGGCCCTAACTTTTAATCACTGCTTTTCTCTTGTGCTTTTTAGATGATAAAATGCCCTTAAAACCACTTGTTTAAGACACCTTCCAAATTGATTTGAGACCTCCAGACACAAGAAAACTTTCTTCAATTTTGACAAAAACTCTGTCTCTTTACCACTGCCTATCTCATTGTTTTTAGATGATGAAATGGTTTCAAAATCATTATTTCTTCTTAGGGAAAAACACCGCAAAACACCCCCTTAAAACTTTTAATTTTACCAAGAGGAAATGGAGAATACCTCGAAGAATGTCTATGGGTCTTTTTTGATCTTCAGAGCAGCCTTTTAAGAATGTTTTTTGGAAGAAATAGAGGAGCGGGTCGTTTGCCACCGAGAGTGTTGCGCAATGCAGATTGTCGGGTCAGTTTCGGGCGGTGGGTGAACGTGGGCACAGGCGCGCCGCACAATAGTTAAGTTCCTTTGTATTTGCACTCACAGGCACGCCGCGCAAACCTACAAGCATGCCACGCAGGCCTTAAGTGCTGAAAAACTTGAAAATGCTCGAAATCTCTTTGCTTATTCAGTGGGCGGCTAATGGACGTTCACCTTGGCTTCTTAAATTTGCAAATAGGGCCTTTCAAATGGTCTCATCCCTCTTTTAACTTTCAAATGAGCTCAAATGCCTTGGTAATTTATTTGTAAGGGTTTGGATGCCTTTTGAAAAGGATTTTTGGTCATATCAAAACATAAAGCACTGTCTTTGATATTTTATCACTTTTAAAACACCATGAAGCCTTCTAATCGAAAAATATTTATAACAAAATGCTGTGGCCAAACTTTTTAAGACACCAAAGACACGACCCTTTTTTGAAGTAAAGAAACTTCCTTAAAAGCCAAAATATCTTTTACTGTTTCTTCATTAAGGAAATAACCCTGTCATTGTTTGTCCATATCTGTACTTTAAGGGAAACACTGCTCAAAGCCATATCCAGGATTGTAGATGCATCCTTTGCCATACCTCCTGGAAGGAGATGATTTACAATTCTAGGACATACTTTGACAATTCAACTCTCTTGGTGTTTGATGATGATTATGCCCATCGTGAAGTTGATAAAAAAGTGTTAGGTGCCCTTTGAAATTTTCCTTTGACTGTGGATGAAACTTTGTTTGAACTCACCAATGTCTTGATTCATATCTGTTGATCAGGGAGAAAGGCCTTTAGAGACCCTTAATGCAATCACATACAACAACAAAGTTCTTTCACAAGTTCATGAAGAGGTCTTGTCTATGATTGTGTTATGCCTTGTTTCTTTGAATGTTGTCTTGAATTTGAGACATTTTGTCATAGCTTTCCTCATACATACTGTCTCTCTGATATTTATTTGCAAAGGTATTTTAAAAAGCAAGGCTTAGTCTATCTTCTTGTCATTTTGATGAGGTTGTTCTAAGCTTGGGCATTCTAGCCCTTGTTTACTCTTCGAAGGAGGCTTTTATAGACATGAAAAACAAAGCTTCTTGAATCATCATAGTACCATTGCTTGTCATCTGTTTAACACCATTTTTCTACTCATAATCATTCAATTGTTTCCCACTGTATTTCAATTTTGTCTTTCAAATAGTGAAACCATGTAAGCAATACTTGAAACACCACTGCTGTGTCAGTAGTTTCATCCATTGGAGAAAAAGGTGTAAACAATTTTTTTAGGCCATTTTCAGCATTGTTAGCCTTGTGCTCTTTAAATGAGGCCATACCTCTGTTCCTGACCCTCTGCTTGTTAAATGAAGGAGGCCCTTATCATATTTCCAAACCATCTGCTTTTAAATGAAGGAGGTTTACAAAAAATGACCTAACCATATGCTCATGTTTGGAGGAGGTTTTAAATCAAGTGACCCAACCATCTGCTCATGTTTGGAGGAGGTTAACACAGGTGACATTTCATCCCTTTCTCAAACTGTGTCATCTTTCCTTGTAGTGCCCATCTCTACTTAGTATATCACAGTAAGTAATAAGGTGCAAATTTAGCAATATGTTATGAGAGACCTGTTCTGAGATATGTATCATGTTGTTTAGAATACCCTTGTGAGTCTTTTGGAACCAGGAGCAACATGACTTGTATCTGTAGAGTATTACTTGCTAGTCATTATTCACTAACCTTTTTTACTGTGTTTGCAGAAGTTCATTGAATTACCTCTCTGACTAGCATTCTTATCCCAGGCTCAAGACAACATGAGAAGCAGTTATCTTCTCATGTTTTAGCTTGACAATGTCTTCTGTAATACCTGAACATCTCTGCTTTGAAAAAGACACTGAAACACTATAGATTAACACAATATCAGTTTGGATTTTGAAACATATACTGCTGAGACATCAAGAATTTTTAGTGGCGCGACCTGAGGGTGTATCAAGCTTTGTTTGCAGAATAGGAAGGCAATCTATCACTGGTTGGCACTAGACAAAGGCTCTTTTGGCTTAGGATAGTTTGCCAAGGGAGGATTTCCTAAAGCGCCACTACCTAACTTAGGGGAGATTTTTGACAGATTTGGAGTATTCTCTTTGGTATGACCAGATCTCAAGATGACATATGACCAAAGGTAGGGTAGCTGACATTCTTATCAATCATTTGGTTAATGAATGAGCTGGGGATGAGGGTGAATGACAGTAGATGACTTTAGCTTATGACATCTGATGGACAAGATTACATGACTGAAACTAGATAGGGTTTTGACAACTAGGTTTTTTCTCATCTTGGTTGACTAAAAAAGGTAGGGGGAAAAAATTGTTTAGCGGTGTTTTCTAGCTGACAGATTTGACAAATTGGAGATCAACTTCTAGAAAAATGGGCTTTAAAAACTAGTCATCATCAACAGGTGAAAAATACTGATGACTAACAAAAGGTGTTGCAGGAAAATAAGAAATCATGGCATTTGAAGCTGAGGTATGCTATGTGGGCTGATAGAGTATGCACAAAGAGATCAATTGGAACTTCACCTTATGAGTTGGTATATGGAGATGAAGCCATCTTTCCTACATCCTTGGGAGTTCTTGTCGTGAAGCTGCTGCAAGGATTAGAGGAGGAGCCAAATGCAATTCAGAGGAGGATTAATCAGTTGATAGCCTTGCAAGAGAAAAGGGAGGAATTCTATAACATTAATCTGTAATCTCAAAACAGAATCAAGAAGACATTTGACAGGAAGGTCAAGGAAGAAAACTTTCAAATCCAAGATGTGGTTTTGAAATGGGAGGCTAAGATTGAAGAAAATGGGAAACATGGTAAGTTCGAGAATATTTGGAAAGGTCCATTCAGAGTAGTTTCATTTCATGGGAACAACACTTACATTCTGCAGGAGATGGATGGACAACCTTGTGTTGGAGGGCCTGTCAATGGCAGGTTTTTGAAGCACTATTCCTCTTAAATTATGTTTATCATTCATTCCATTGTATATATTCCATTTTATATGTTTTTCTACTAATAAAGACAAGTTGATAATCAAGCTTGAGCCCGAGGTGAAGGCCATTAGATTTTGAAGGAAATCTTGGAAAATTTCAAAGTTTTTGTTTTCAAGAAGATGAATAGCAGCACTGGAACTACAGGTTATTTGGTGTACCACAGGGGCACATCATCCCAAGTGGAGCCACTGTTATCACTCAGAAAAAATGAAACATCATTTGACAAAGTCTTAGAGGTTCATGTGTCAAAGGTAGCGTCATAGAATTCATTTTCCATTACTTGGTTAAGGAAAATTTTAATTTTTTCTTATTATCTTATCCTAAAGTCCAACACTCACCCTCATTCAAATCTTTTCATGTCACATCAGTCATTATTTTCTGACATTTTTAATTTCCCAAGTTTATAACACCAAAAAATTCATTTTAGCCAAGAATCCCTACTTTCGTACCGAAATACACAGAGAAAACACACTTTTCGCTACGAAACTGCTAATACTTTCATAGAAAAATTGCCCAGAAATACATTAGGTACACTACGAAATTAAGGATTCATGTTTGTCTTGTCAAAACAACTACTGGGTGTCAATAAATGATTGAAAGGGATAGGGTAGATGCCATTCGAGTAAGTTTGGGTTAAGATCAAGGTACAATGGTCATGGTTGAAGTCATTGTCACCATTTTAAGCATGTATGAGTCATCATTATGCCATGAGTTGTCATCAAAATTCAAATTCTTTCTAAATTAATTCATTTTTCATTATCCATTCCTTCTTTGTGTGTTATTGAGCACTAGAGAGCTATTTCACTGAGTCTAAGATGTGGCTGGTAGTTTCAAATATATGCAGGTATCACTGATCAAGCGAGGTAAAGAAGACACTAAAGAACCATGGCTGCAAGGAGGAATACCATAAAAGGTTTCCACTATCTTAGATATGAGCCATCAAACATGAATCTGATAAATGAAGATGCAACAACTGTAGAAGTTTTCAGAAGAACATTGTTGGGTATGTGTTATATTCTTTCTAATCCAGGGTTAATGGATTGGGGTTTATGTATGCTTCGGCATGTATATATATGTGTTGTAACACTAAAAGGAATATAATGAAAAATCAAGTTGGTTGTCCCAATTTGGGATCCAGGGGAAAATCTCTGTGTTTATCTGTTTTATGTTTTATGCTCTCGCTATTGTTTATTTTCTGTTATAAGATTCGTGTGTAGATAATTTCTGTTCAGGGTTAAAACCTACATTTGGTATCAGAGCTGTTTTGGCTTCAAGGGGACGCCTTTGCTGCTGAGGGTTTTTTGTTCGGGCCTGAGGTAGACCCTGTTCAGTGGGAGATCTGCGGGATCGATTCTTGTGGTGAAAGAAGATGGCGAGCGGTGGAAAGATAGAGATCGAGAAATTTAATGGTCAGAGTTTTGAGTTGTGGAAGCTCAAGATGGAGGATCTGCTGGTGGATAAAGATCAGTGGATCGCGGTAGATCTAGGTACTAAACCAATGGCAATGTCAAATGAAGACTGGAAGAAACTGGATCGGAAGGCCAAGAGCACAATACGGTTGTGTGTGTCAGATTCAGTATTGTTGAATGTATCTGGGGAAGCTACGGTGAAGAATTTGTGGGAAAAACTTGGGACTTTGTACCAATCTAAGTCTCTGGTGAATAAGTTGTTCCCGCGGAAAAAGCTGTATAACCTGAGGATGAAGGATGGAGACTCGGTGACAGAGCATCTGAACGCCTTCAATACTGTGGTAAGTCAGCTGTCATCTGTTGATATTAAAATCTCAGATGAAGATAAGTGCATCAGTTTGTTGTGTTCTCTACCAGACTCGTGGGACAGTCTGGTTATTGCAATAGGTAGCAATACAACTACCTTGAAATTTGATGACATTGTCTCAGCCTTGCTGTCGGAGGAAATGAGACGGAGAAATATGGAGGGTCAGAATGGAGATGCCTTATCTGTACGAGGAAGGTCCCAGAACAGAAACAAGAATAAGGTTTCGAGTGGGAGATATAAATCTAGAGGGAGATCTAAATCTCCTGGAAAGTTTGTAAAGGTGTGCTGGAAATGCGGAAAGGAAGGACACTACAAAAAGGAATGCATATCTAAAGCTCCTGAGAAAGGAAAGGGATCTGATGAAGCTCCTTCTGCAGAGGCAAAAACCACCTCGGATGAAAGTGGGGATGTGTATTTAGCTTCTTCTTCAAATACACATGTAGATCATGAGTCATGGTTGATTGACTCAGGTGCATCCTTTCACTTCACTCCCCATAGGGAGTGGTTCTGCGAGTATGAGAAATATGATGGTGGTGATGTCTTCCTAAGGGATGATAGGAAGGCCAGAATCGTCGGACGTGGAAAGGTCAAGCTGAAGCTGCAAGGTGGGAGGATTAGAACACTTCCTGGTGTTCTGCATATTCCTGCATTGGCCAGAAATCTGATTTCTGTAAGCAAGATGGATGATGCAGGTGTAAAAAAAGTGTTCGAGAAAGATGCCTGCAAGATGGTTCGGGGAGCACTGGTATTAATGCGGGGAGTTCGGACTGGAACTCTATACAAGCTACAAGGTAGCACTGTTATTGATGGGTGTAACAGTTCTATGGTTCCTGAAAGTGGAGCAGAAAGCCTAGCTGTCTCTGGAGAAAAGACCATGCTATGGCATCAAAGGCTTGGATATATTGGAGAGAAGGGCCTTCGGATACTACATAGAGATGGTATGGTAGAAGGTATGTCTAATTGTTCTCTGGATTTTGATTTCTGTGAACATTGTGTATATGGGAAGCAGAATCGGGTGAGTTTTCCTTCTGGTGCTAAGAGGGCAAACAAGATATTAGAACTTTTGCACAGTGATGTGTTTGGGCCTGTGTCAGTTCCATCACTGGGAAAGTCTGTGTACTATGTTTCATTCATAGATGACTTCTCAAGGAATACATGGATATATTTCTTGAGGAAGAAATCTGAAGCTTTTGACAGATTTAAAGAATTTAAGGCTATGGTGGAAAACCAGACAGAGAAGAAGATAAAGGCGCTGAGGACAGATAATGGTGGGGAGTTCTGCAAGAAGGAATTTGAAGAGTTCTGTAAGAAGTGTGGTATAGCACGGCAAAAGACTACTCCATACACACCTCAGCAAAATGGAGTTGCACAAAGAATGAACAGAATGCTAATGGAAAGGGCAAGAAGCATGCTTAGTGGTACCGGGTTTGGACAAGAATTTTGGGCAGAGGCAGTGGAGACTGCATGTTACTTAGTTAATAGATCACCTTCATCAACGTTGGAGGATAGGACACCACATGAGGTATGGACTGGTAAGAAACCCTCACTTTCACATCTAAGGGTATTTGGATGTGATGCATATGTACATGTTCCAAAGGAGAAAAGGACCAAGTTGGATAATAAATCTGAAAGGTGCATCTTTATTGGGTATAAGGATGGTTTAAAAGGTTACAAGCTTTGGAACCCAGAAACAAGGAAGGTTTTGTACAGCCGAGATGTGGTGTTTAGAGAGGTGAAATATGTTGTTAAACATGAAATCATACCAAAGGAACCTAAGAAGATAGAGTTTGAGCTAAAGGAGGATGAATCAGACTCTACAGCAGAAGAAGAGTCAGAAGAGGAAGAGCCACAAACTCCAGCTTTGAGAAGATTAGATCGGGAAAGAAGGCAACCAGAAAGGTATAGTCGATCTGCTTTCTATTCAGGTTTTTCCTTAAATATAACTGATGATGATCCCAGAACTGTCAGGGAGGCAGTAGATTCCGAGGATGGAAAACTCTGGAAGGAGGCCATGGTTGATGAAATGGCATCCTTGCATAAAAATGAGGCATGGGATTTGGTGGAGTTGCCGGCTGGAAGGAAGCCCATCGGGAGAAAATGGGTGTTTGAAAAGAAGATGAATGTAGAAGGCAAGGTGGAGAAATACAAAGCTCGGTTGGTAGCAAAAGGTTATTCCCAGGTGCCGGGAATTGATTTTGGTGATATTTTTTCTCCTGTTGCCAAAGTTACTTCTATTAGATTACTTTTATCTGTTGCTGCTGCATTTGATTTTGAGATAGAATAGATGGATGTGAAGACAACATTTCTTCATGGGGATATAGAAGAGGAGATCTACATGAAGCAACCTGAAGGCTTTATGGTGAAGGGTAAGAAAGAACTGGTATGCAGGTTGAAGAAGTCTCTGTATGGGTTAAAACAGTCACCGAGGATGTGGTATCAGAAATTTGATACCTATATACGGGGACTTGGCTTCACCAGAAGCAAGGAGGATCACTGTGTTTATTTTAAATTAATTGGTGACCGTGTTATTTATTTGGTCTTGCATGTGGATGATATGTTGTTGATTGGAAATGACAAAGAAATTATCCAAGATTTGAAGACCCAACTGTTCTCCAAATTCGACATGAAGGATATGGGTGCTGCAAACTATATTTTGGGCATGGAAATTAAGAGAGATCGGGCAAAGAAGAAGCTCTGGTTAAACCAGAGGAAGTATGTCGAGACTATATTGCAGAGGTTCAATATGCAGGATAGTAAACCGGTGAATGTTCCTATTCCTGTAGGTGTAAAGTTGTCTGTTGAACAATGTCCCAAGACACAAGAAGAAGAGGAGTATATGTCCCGTGTTCCATATGCAAGTGCAGTGGGTAGCCTGATGTATGCAATGGTCTGTACTAGACCAGAAATTGCACATGTAGTGGGAGTATTGAGCAGGTTTATGTCAAACCCAGGGAAGGAGCATTGGACAGTAGTGAAGTGGGTTTTTAGATATTTACGTGGCACTAGTGATTATGGCTTGTGCTACCAGGGAAGACCAGGATTGGAAAGAATGTTGGACATTCGTGGTTTTGTTGATGCAGACTGGGCTGGAGATCTGGACCAAAGAAGATCTACAAGTGGGTATGTGTTTAGCCTATTTGGAGGTGCAGTCAGTTGGATGACTAAAAGACAGTCTGTAGTGGCTCTTTCAACTACAGAGGCAGAATACATAGCAGCCACTCATGCAAGCAAGGAAGCAGTTTGGTTGCAAAGATTGTGTTCAAGTATGGGATTGGTATAGCAAGCTATAAGGATAGACTGTGATAGCCAAAGTGCAATTTTCTTGGCTAAGAACCCTGCTTATCATTCAAAGACAAAGCACATTGATGTTCAATATCACTTTGTTAGAGGTATGGTTGAGGCTAAAAGGGTGTTGCTGGTAAAGGTGGACACTTGAAGAATGTTGCAGATGCATTGAAAAATTCTGTGAGCACTCAGAATTTCTCTTGGTGTATAGAAACAATGGGTGTTGAAGAATTGGCCCAATGACTAAGCTCTCCTGTGGCCCCCTATGGAAAGAAAACAACAAGTGGGAGAATGTTGGGTATGTGTTATATTCTTTCCACAACTAGCCCTTGTGTTGTACGTTGTGCCGGGCAACTCGGGGTCCGGAGCAGTGCCCCGGAAAAAAAAAATTTGGTATGCAGTCCCACTCATAGGCGGACCCACCCATGTTTTGTGCATGAGTTTGCACATGGTTTTGGGGTACGATGGTTTTCGACCCCTGGTATTTTGTAGATCTGGTAAAGGGAACTACGGTTATGTTCTAATCTAGGGTTAGTGGATTGGGGTTTATGTATGCTTCGGCATGTATATATATGTGTTGTAACACTAAAAGGAATAGAATGAAAAATCAAGCTGGTCATCCCAATTTGGGATCCAGGGGAAAATCTTTGTGTTTATATGTTTTATGTTTTATGCTCTCGCTATTGTTTATTTTCTGTTATAAGATTCATGTGTAGATAATTTCTGTTCAGGGTTAAAACCTACAAACATGGTGTTTGCATTTTTTCCAAATATTGCAAGGATGCCATGTACAATTTTTTAAATATTTTGCCCTAAATTTCAATGGGACATCTGCAAAAGTGGGAAAGTGGAACCTCATTATAACACCAAAAACCATTGCAGCAGCAAAAGGATTACAAGGAGCCAAACAGTGGCTAAAGGAAATTTGGAAGACATTCTACATGCTATTGATACTGAAGAGACTCCCATAGTCCAATCTGAGGATATAGATGAGGGAGGAAAGAATCTGAAGAAAGCTAAATCGGCAAAGAAGTTAGAGTTTGAAGGTGAGGATGCAGGATTTATGTTTCAGGCTAGGAAACCCAGGACAAGACAAGTTATAAACTCTTGGAGAGCAGTAAATAAGTTCATAGCGTCACTGACATTGTCCAACCACCACCAGGTATCAGTGACCTATCATCACCTGCAAAAGAGGATCAAGTCATCAAGAAAAATGAAGTAAAGTAGAAAATTATTGAAAAAACAGAGTTTGAGGTCCTTGAGGAATAGTTGAAGTTAGAAAATCATGAAATAGCAGTCATGAAGAAAGAGGCAAGGAAACATAATGTCCAAAAAGTGCAGTTTGAGAAAATGAAAGAGATTTGGGAAGAGCAGGTTGATAATGTGTCAAAGACCTTAGATGATACACAACTATTGATCAAATGGACTATGCCATTGAGGAAAGAGGTGAAGCATGCTAGAAGAATGAACCTGCACTTGAAATCTAGCAGCATAAAGCTGAAGGTACAATTTAAAGATCTCCAAGAGCAGTTAGAATTGATCCATGAGGAGCTGGAGAAGAAAGGTTTAAAGATGACTGTAGTTGAATAACCCATAGCTCAACTCATCATTAATGAAGAAGAAACACCTCAAGGCTCTTAAATTGAGTTTGTTTATATTTTGAGAGGTCAATGGCATATTGAAACCAAATTTTTACAGCTGGAAGGTACCTTTTTGAAACAAGGTCAAAATCTAGAAATTGCACATTTTCGTAGCGTTTCCCAGGCTTGAAGCTAGGAAAACGCTACGAAAATTTCTGTAGCTTTATTTTTTCTTCTAAAAAAAAATTTTTCAACTTCAAAGGAGAGGAAATGGTATTGATGATGTGTCAAATCATGATGACACCATGCAACAGCAAAGAAGCAGAAAATTTGATTGCAAAAGTCATTTTTTGTACGCTACGAAAGCACGCTACAAAACTGCCATGCTTTCGTAGTAAGCTGTTTTGAAGGTTTTTGAGCAGGTTTAAGAGCATTTTTGGATAGGTGGACACATTCAACAGGTCAAGGGACCTTTCCAACAATCATCCATGACTTGAAGACCATGAAATCGGGACAGCTCATCAGTTGAAGACTTTTTTGAATATAATGTCATGTTTTCCTAAAACATAGGGTTTGTTTCCATATGTTGAGGAGAATATTTAAGATGTCAAGTAGTGATGAGTTCTATCAAAGCCTATTTGAACATGTGAAGCATTATTTTTCAGAGATGTAACTGTTTTAAGAGATAAGGTAATTGAATGTAATAAATAGGAGTTTGAGTCCTATTAGGAAAATGACTGTTTAGAGTGTAGCTATAATTTTCTCATTAAAACACATGTTTTCCTATTATGCAAGGTGTCATAAGAAGACTTCGATGAATCTAGCCAAGAGGTAGATCATCTATGATTTAAGAAAGACTATTAAAGGGAAAATTATCGAATTTGTAAAGGGTTGGAAATTTTTTGTACTACTGCGGCTTTATGTAATTTGATTGATCTCAATAATACAAAGGACTTTTTCTTGACAGGCCTTAGATTCTCATGAAGTTGTTAGTGCTTTTCTGATCTATATTTTTATGTGTACTACTTGCAGTGGATTTCATCTTTATTACTCAGAATTCATATGTGTATGCTCCAACTTCCTTTATTTATGAAATGGTTGTGTTATAACATGTTTCATGTGTGATTTACCTTTGCTAAAAACTCTTACTTGCCTCAGCTTCCATGTCAAGAGACCTTACCATTGAAATTACTGATTTTTTGACTCCATAAGCCCAATGGTTGCAGACCTGTACTCTTTTCAACCTACACACATCTTAATCAAGTTATTTTCCAAATAGAGTTAGCCATCTTGTTTCATCATTATCAAATATCATTAACCCCTTTGAGAGAGCCCTCTCAGACTAAAGAGGCTAAGCTTCAGTCACAAGCTGGTTTGAAACAGTTATATAAATTTGTCTGATTAGCAACCAATCAAGTGCAATTTTGTGATAACACTTCCAAACTTGATTCTTTATGGCTTCTTCAAATGATCTAGGCTCATATTGTACAATTTTACTCATGGCTGCTAGATACCCTTGGCATCTATTCAACTTCTTGCTTTCACGTAATGCCCCCCTTGGGGAAATATGTCTCTCGACATCTTCGATAGTATCCCTAAGCCATGAGGGTCTTCTCTTATTTAAAGGAGGTGGATCAATAGGATCCATTGGTCCTTCAACATCGGGCATCGATTCATCCTTCGACTCTTTCTGCTTCCCTGCTTCTTCATCTTATTTGTCTTCCTTGGAGCTAGGGACATTTCTTACTTTCTTGAGGGCAACATATTCATTTAAGGTGACATCGTGGCATATCTCCACTTCTCTTTGACCATGCACATAGATTATATATTCCTTTGAAGTTTCACTGTAGCCCAAAAACATTCCCTTCTTTCCAGAAGCATCTTACTTGCTTCTCTTTTATTTCGGCACATGAAAGTAAACAGGGCAACCAAAAATTCTAAAATGAGAAACATCAGGTTTCTTACCAGAGAAGAATTCTTCAGGAGTTTCGAAGTCCAGAGCAGAATGTGGGCATCTATTTTAAACGTACACAACAGTGTTCGCAACTTCTCCCCAAAGAAACTTTGGAAGACCTTAGTCACAGAGCATGGTGCGGGAAACTTCCACGATGATCCTGTTTTTTCTTTCAGCAACACCATTTTACTCAGGAGTATATACAATTGTGGTCTCCCTCTTAATGCTAGCTTCAATGAAAAATTCATTGAATTCATTTGACTCATAATCAGATCCATTATCATTCCACAAAACTTTGATTCTCTTCTCGGTTTGATTTTCCACCAAGGCCTTGAAGGTACGAAACCATTTGAATGCTTCGTCCTTCTTCTTCAAGAAATATATCCAAGCCTTGTGAGAGAATTCACCTGTAAAAGTCATGTAATATGAACATCCTGCCAAGGATGTCAAGCGCAGCATACCAGATAAATCATAATGTATAAACTGCAAGATATCAGTTGTCTTTGTGACACTCAAGGGGAATGGTCCCCTTGTATGCTTCCCTTCAGCACAAACCTGACATATACCTTCATGTTCATCTTTAAATTCGGGCATCCCTGTCACCACCTTCCTTTCTTCGGGAAGGGATTTGTAATGAAGGTGTGAAAACCTCTGGTGCCATAACTCTGTTTGAAGATTTGTATCACATGACATATCCCCAATGGACTTCCTCCAACCTGGTAGAGTGTATCAACTCTAAAACCCATAATAAGTGCTTCTTTGAATTTCTTCTTCCAGATGCGTACCTTTCCATCAATGAATGCCACCTTGAGTCCTTTGTCTTCCATTTCCAAGATAGACACAAGGTTCTTCTTCAAATTAGGTACTTACAACACATCTTATAAATGGAGGACTTGACCTTGAGATAGATGGAGGGTCACAGTCCCTGTCCATTTCATGGGATAGATGGCATTATCTCCAAGGATAATTTCTAGATTTGTATCCTTTTCAATCAAACCAAAGAGGGTTTCTTTATAACCAGTGAAGTGCCTTGATTCACCATTATCAATCAACCAGAAATCCAGGGTGTCGGGAGGAGATGCAACAGAGAGGGAAGATATAAGAATAAATTCATTTTTCTTATTATCAACAACATTAGATTCATCGTACCAGGAATTTATGGACCTCTTGAAAGGTTTCTCATTTCCACTACGATCAGAGGGAGCCTTCCTTTTTCCTTTGAACTCGTTGTTCATTTGATTTCCATTCCCCCTGGAGTTGTTGTTGTCATCATCCCCGAGAGAGTCCCTTCTATTAGGGCACTCTCTTGCATAGTGACCAAACTTGTTACAAGTGTAACATATTCTCTTCATTCCTTTGGGACCCTCTCTTCCATGGTTTTGATTTCTTGGGCCACCATGGTTCTTATTATTTGCATGAGAAGTGAAGGTAGTAGGGTCACTTCCATTTCCAATAGAGGGATGATCTCTCTCCATCACTTGAGTCTAAGAATCCACCAATTCATTTTACATAATTCCGTGTTAGACTCCGGAGCCTCCCATAATCTAATGCCAAAAGAAATTATGGAAAATCTAGGCCCTGATATCACTCATCCTTACCATGATTTATACTCCTTCGATTCAGGTTCAGTCCATTGTATTGGCCTTATTAAATATTTGGTAGTATCCCTAGAGCAGATCCCGAAAAATAATTTTCTAATGGATGTGGTGGTAGCTGACATACCGCCACGTTTTGGCCTGTTTCTATCTAGATCTTGGGGGGGGGAATTGAGAGGCACATTGCAATTATAATTTTCTTATGCAACTATCCATGTTTTCGGACAATTGAGAAAATTTTATCAGGAAACAAAGATGAAATATATGATCACAAGCAAAGAAAATCCCAACAATCATTCGATAATGTTGTACATACATATTTAGAGTCATTTATTTTGTTTAATGATAGCGGCTTAAATGATGTAGATAGCCAGCTTGTAGATGTAGAAGATGTTTCAAAGATTCATAATTGCATCAGAGAATTTATAAAAAAAGGAAAAAGAGAAACTTCTAAGCTCATCAAAACAACCATCGTATGAGGCAGAGAAAAATTCAGAACAACCATTAGATAAAGCAGAAGAAAGTTCATAAAAGAATGAAGAAACAGTTCAGAAAGTTGAGCCAAAACAAAAAAAAAAGTGTTTCAACACTTAGAGGATGAAAATGATCTCTAGACCATGGAATTTGATGATGCCCTAGGAAAATATGGGACAAGTATCGACATTTAGGTCCACAACCCTTTTCATCAGCAAAGTAAGGTTCCTAAAAATGTTAGACTATGCTCATACAAGTTAGCTTTTGATTGCACTAACAATGAGGCAGAGTATGAAGCACTGGTTACTGGCCTAAATATCTTGAAGAAACTGGGTGCAAGAACAATTGTTGTCTATGGTGATTCATAACTTATGATCGAGAGAGTTAAAGGTGAATATCAAGATAACCATCCACGAGTGAGACAATATAGGAATGTTGTACTAGATATTTTGAAAATGGTTCAAGAGTATACACTTTCAGTTGTGCCGAGGAGTCAAAATCTCATGGCAGATTCATTGGCTACAATTGCAAGCAATTTTAAGATTCCCATCTATTCAAACAGGAAGTTTGAGATTTATGTGAAACACCGGCTCAATGTTCCCAATAACTTACAGTATTGACAAGTATTCTGGGATGATAAGCAGGTAAATAACTTTCTCCAAGGTGAGGGTGAATTTGAGAATTGTTCCATAGTTGAAGTTTGTGATAAAAATGACCAGGATATAGAAGCAACTCAGGTGGATATACTACAGCTGAAAGACAACAATATTTCAAAAGGTCTCATACCTTTGGAAGAATTGTTTGACGAAGATGACGTAGCAAGAAAGCCTACACTAGTGCCTACGGAAAAAGGTGTTGAAGACATAAACATTGGGATAGAGGACAAACCAAATATGGTTAAGCTTTTTAAGTCTTTATCTCCTGAGGTAAGGGTTGAATATTTTAAATTACTTTCTCAATTTTCTGATGTTTTCACATGGGGATATGCAGATTTAAAGGTGTATGACAAGAATACAATTTAGCACACTATTCCAATTAATCCCGATCAAAAGCCCTTTCGGAAAAATTTGAGAAGGATAAACCCCAGATTTTTGTCGTTAATTGAAAAATAGGTAAACAGACTTTTCAAGTCCAATATTATTGTTCCTATCAGATTTTCTGATTGAATTTCAAATTTGGTCCTGGTAAGAAAGAAGAATAGAGAAATTTGGCTTTGCATAGATTTCAGGAACTTGAACAAAGTGTCTCTGAAGGAAAACTATCCACTTCCCAGAATGGATCACATCCTTCAAAGAGTTTTTGGTTCTTCTCGGATGTCACTGTTCGATGGCTATTCAGGATACAACCAAATTTTAGTGCATGAGGATGATCAGGACAAGACAACATTTACTACACCCTGGGGCATGTTCAAATATGAAAAGATTCCATTTGGTTTGAAAAATGCAGGGGCCACATTTCAACAGGCCATGGACATAGCATTTGCAAATGAAAAAGATGTTTTTTTGGTTGTTCATTTAGATGACTTGACAGTGTTTTCACATTTTTATGATGAACATTTTCACCATTTAAGAATTTTTTTCGAGAGATGAAGGAAGTTAGGAATCTCTCTAAACCCAAAGAAAATCCTTTTTGTCATGGAGGAGGGAAAACTTCTTGGTCACATCATCTCTAAGGATGGGATCTGGATTGACCATTCTTGTGTTCAAGAAATTCAGCATATTGATTTCCCTCGCAGCAAAAAGGAAATACAAGCATTCAATGGTAAGATGAATTTCTTACGTAGATTCATTCCTAATTTGGCTGAGCATATTAGAGAGTTGACAAATATGTTGAAGAAAGATAATGATGTGAAATGGTCTGAAGATGCCCGGAAGTCCTTCAACTCAGTAAATTTTTCTTTGACCAATGGCCCTGTTTTGATAAGTCCTGATTATACTATTGATTTCATAATATTCTCATTTTTTTCTGAGCATACCATGGCAGCAATATTGATGTAGAAAAGGGATAAAATTGTGTTACCAATTTCATTTTTCAGTCGCAATATCAGATATGCAGCCCTTCAGTACAAAATCATACAGAAACAGGCTTGGCTTTGGTTAAAGCGCTGAAAGATTTCATAGTTTACATTTTAAATTCACATACTCTTGCCTATGTACCTAATGCAGTTGTAAAAGAAGTTCTCATGCAGACAGACCCAGAAGGTAGGAGAGGGAGATGGATAGCAGCATTACTAGAACATGACCTTGAGATCAAGCCCACCAAGCTGATCAAAGGTCAGGGCTTAGCCAAGCTCGTGGTTGAGTCAAACCTCCATGCTCTAGAAATCAACTTGATTTCAGCCTTGTTCGATAATGAAGAAGAAGTGAATCTCATTCAGGTATCTGATATCTTTTTGTCATCGCCACGATATTCTAATGTTGTATATGTTTTATAACACCTAAACCCTCCTATAGGCATGCCTAAGTGTCAAGGTAGATCTTTGGAGCTCAAAGCTTCTAAGTATTTCATATTAGACAATGCACTTTACTGGAAGGATCCCAGAGGTGTGTTTCTCAACTTTTTGGTTGAAGAAGAATATAAGGAAGTGATGAATGAATTCCATAAAGGAGATTGTGGAGGCCACCTATATTGGAAGACCATGGCTAATAAAATATTGAGAGAGGGATATTATTGGCCGACACTTTTTGTAGATGTATCCAAAACAGTAATTAATTGCCACGAATGTCAATTTTTTCAGGGTAAGAGAAAGATTCTCCCATTACCTCTTCAACCTATTTGAGTACATGCACCATTTCAGTAGTGGGGCCTAGATTTCATAGGAGAGATTCACCCAGCATCATCTGCACAACACAAGTGGATATTTACGGCCATGGATTACTTTACAAATTGGATCGAAGCAATTCTGACCAGGCAAGCAACAGATTTTGTCATCATTCAGTTTTAGAAACTAATATCTTGTCCCGTTTTGGTTGTCCTACTAATATTATCACAGATAACGTTGCAACATTCAAGTCTAAGAAGATAACTAAGTTTTGGGATAGGTCTAACATTAAGTTGGGACACTCTACATCCTACTACCCACAAGGTAATGAATTGGTGGAGTCCTCTAATAAATCCTTGATCATTATCATTAAGAAAATGTTACAGGCAAATAAAAATAATTGGCATAAGAAAATGATCAATGCATTGTGGACAGACCAGGAAAGTAGTAAGAATTCTATTGGAATGTCTCCTTTTCAAGTTGTGTATGGTGTCAATACTATGTTTCCTTCATCATTAGCAGTCCTGGTAATCAAATTGTTGCAAGAAGAAGGGACTAAGGAAAATTACATACAACACTAGATTAATCAAATGATACACCTTCAATAGACAAGAGATGAGGTATTTTAGAATACTTCAAAACCTCATGACAAGATAAAGAAGATCTATGACTCGAAAGCAAAAGAAGACAACTTCAAGGTTGGAGATTTAGTACTCCGCTGGGATGCCAGAAATGAGGATAAGGGTAAGCATGAAAAATTTGAGAATTTATGGAAAGGGCCATATCATATTTTTGCCTGTCGAGAACAGAATGCTTATTTGCTTGAAGAGATAAATAGAAAAAAGTGTTTAGGAGGACCAATCAATGGTAGTCTCCTTAAGCATTATCTTTTTTGAAGAACATTTCTCAATCATTTTTCCATTTCATTGTAGATATCAGTTATATTTTCCGCAAGTGTGAAGTAGAGAATATGTGGTTGCCGCATCTTGTTGCACTCAACTCCTTTGGATGATGCAAACCTTAGAAGACTTTCAAATCAAATGTACACCTCCTATCTCCATTATGTGTGATAATACAAGTGCCATCAGTATCTCAAAGAATCCTGTTATGCATTCGAAGACCAAGCACATTCCCATCAAGTATCACTTCTTACATGAACAAGTGCCTGAACAAAAGGTGAAGTTTGAATATGTTCCCTCCAAAGAACAAGTTGCTGATATCTTTACCAAACCTCTGTCCAGGGAAGCATTCGAATATCTAAGACAGAAGCTGGGAGTAGTCTTTTCCAGTAATAAGAACAAATCTGCTTAAATTCAGAAGATTAAATTTGATACGCGGGTTTCCTGAAAGATAGTCGCGTATATACGCGAGTTCATACAAAGAAAACCGCGTATGAGTGGTTGCTGACAATTTTTTTAGGGTCAGCATTTCCTCAGCACGAGCTGTGGTGTTTTTTGGTTTCTCTGATGCTAGCTGGTGTCTCTGGTGGTGTTTCAGCTCTTATATTTATGTTTGATTCTCTGTTATTGGGTGAATATGCCTTGATGTTCTTGTTTTTTAAAGTGTTCAGGATGCACAAGCTAAGGGGGAGATGAAGGAGTAAACTGTTGTACAGGTTCAGGGGGAGCATTAGCCTTGCTGAGTATAATGCATTGTTGGCATTATGATGATTCTAAAATATGAGCTCTTCTTTGAGGTCCTTTTGGTATTTTTTACAAAAGGTCATATTCGTAATTGGTTGAAAAGGTCATGTTGAGACTCATGATGTAAATTTGTAATATTCAATCCTGTAAATACTTGTTCAAATGTGTAAACCCACTTGGTTGGGTATTTGAGTCGCATATGTAAATCCATTTGGTTGAATCTTTGATGTAAGTATGAGTCCTTGGTGATAGGAAGGTCATGGAGTCATGTACTTCATTGAAAAAATATGTTTGAAGATTCAGCATGAACTCAGGGGGAGCATGGTAACTTCAGTGCACATCAGATCTACAACGCTCTTCTATCTACATGAGGAGAAATATGTACAACCTTGTGTTGGTTTTGATCCACCCTTTGCCCTTGATGTCAAAGGGGGAGAGTGACATGGTGTTTGAATAGGGGAGAATATCATTATGCTTAATGTATCTATCTGTTGTGGTAATCAAACACCATCGTGGTTTCCATCAAGTCCAAAGGGGGAGATTGTTGGCAATATGATGCAGAGTTTTGTCCTTGATGGCAACCCACTTGATGAAGGTGATGGCAACCTACTTAATGAAGTTGTTCTTGATTCTTGATGAGTTTATTAATGATGTAAATCTGATGTTCTACAAGTAGCTCAGAAGTAACAGAAGAAAGGAATTTCAGGAAGTGCCAAAGAAATGTTAAACAAGGTATGTCACAAGGCATACACGGGTTTGCTGAGGCTAAGTCGCGTATGTACGTGGGAAAGTACGTGCAAAGTCACGTATGCTTAATTGCGCTCTAATTTAATAAAACCAAGGGAATCTACCATGGTATTGACCCATTGTATTGAGCGCTAGATTGTCTATGTGATCCCATCCAAGAATACTATCAGAATTTGTGTGGTTTTGGCTCGTGGTATTGTCAAAGGCTAGATCTATTTAAGGAGAAGAAATTCATTGTGTAAGTGTGGGCAAGATTTCTATATTTTAATGAATACTTCACTCTAAAGTTAATCTGTATGGGTGAACTCTGTTCTTAATCGATAGATTTGAATCTATGATGCACCTATGAATGTGATGAAGAATCAAATCCTCTAGATCTGGAAATGATGAGTCTCTAGGATGATCTGAAAAGAAGTAATGAAGACCTGGCACAAATCTATTGAAAAAATTGAAGAAATATGGGTAAGTTCATAGATCTGGTCTGTTCTGCAAAGATTATCTTTTCTAGATCTATACACAGGTTCGTTTCATGGAAAGCGCGTGTATATGCGGATCTATTTAAACAAAGGCGCGTATGGACTGTTAGGGTTTTTCTGGAAAGTGCACAAATGTATACGCGGGTTCACTACATTAAACGCGTGTGTATATGCAGATCTGTTTAAAGAAAAGCGCGTATGGTATCTGAATTGATGGTTGCTCAAAGTTGATTGAGTTTCTGCATATCTATTCTAAAGTCTGGGCTATCTCTAATATTCTGGTTACAGTGGTTTCACTGTTTAGTTTGATGCAATGGGAAAAGGATGTTTGTTGATAAGTGAAGGATTGTGTTGAAGCTCTTTGATCTAGTTTGAAAATTGATGAACCGTGGTCTGCAGTGGATCTGAGGGTTGAAGCCTTCAGTCTGAAAGTAAAAGCTTTCTGCCAGTAGAGGCTAGTGCTAATATCAGGGGGTAGTAGCTCCCTTCTAGTTGAGGCTGGTAAACGAGAGCAAGGGGTTGTTTCTCCCTTCCATGAAAGGCTGGTAAACGAGAGAAGGTTGTAGCCTTCTGCAGGTGGGTGCCTGCGTGCTGGTATGAATCTGCACCAGTACATGTTGTAAGAAGTTTTCTTAATAATAAAGATTGAAGACTGAGACGACGACTGTGGTGGTTTCTCCCCGTTGGTTTTCCACCTAAAAATCCTAGTGTTCATGTGTGTTTCTTATGTGTGATTATTGTTCTATTCTTTACGCTTTGTTTCTTGTTTTCTAAACATCGATGAATGAGTAATGCGATGATGCAAGTCGAGAAATAAATGCATAATCAGATCACTAGATATACGGGAGTTATATAAAGGATATCTGCGTATATATGCGATTTGTCTTCAGGAAAGTAGCGTATGGGTTTTTAAGAAAGAAATATAAAAGTTTTATTGTCTGCACTAAATACTGATTCACCCCCCCTCTCAGTATTTTTCCCAACATAATATTTATGTGAGCAGGTCCTTCTGAAAAGGCTTAACCGCTAGAAGGAAGATCAAGCAAGATGAGCAATCAAGAAAGAACAACATCTATCAAGCCTCCACTCTTCAATGGAAGTAATTTAATCTTCTGGAAAATAAGGATGAGATCCTATCTTTAGTCTATAAGAGCATATATATGGGCCATTGTTGAACAAGGATATCAATATCCAGCTGCTATACCAACAGATCCAACTGAAAGGAAGGACTATGAATCAAATGAAAAGGCGGTCAATGCTCTAACCGGAAGTCTAAATGAATCTGAATTTTTCAAAGTTATGCAAATGAATACAACAAAGGAAATATGGGACAAAATAATTCTAAGTTATGAAGGTGATGAAAAGGTAAAAAGTGAAAAACTTCAAACTCTCAGAATTGAATATGAAAATTTAAAAATGCATAGTGATGAAAGTATTGCCAGTTTCTTTTTATGTCTTGATGATGTTGTAAATCGTATGAAAAATATGGGAGAAACAATCATGGAATCTACTTTGGTTGAGAAAATCTTAAGATCGCTAACGACAAAATTTGAATCAAAAGTCTGTGCTCTTGAAGAAAAACAAGATCTTCAAACTCTTACAGTGGTGCAACTTCATGGCATACTGACTGCATATGTAATGAGGAGAGGAGGACCATTTGAAGTCAAAGAAGTTGTTTTTAAAGCTTCTACAAAAGGGAAAGAAGTTCAAAAACCAGAAGCATCAAGATATATCTCAGAAGAAGATGAGGAAAATTTTGTGAGAAGACTCCAACTAGGCTAGATGCCATTCGAGTCAATTAGGGTTAAGACCAAGGAAGAATGATCATGGTTGAAGTCATTATCACCATTTTAAGCATGTATGAGTCATCATTATGCCATGAGTTGTCATCAAACTTCAAAATCGTTCCAAATTAAGTCATTTTTCATTCTCCATTCCCTCTTTGCGTGTTATTGAGCTCTAGAGAGCTATTTTACTAAGCCTAAGTTGTGGCTGGTATTTTCAAAGGTTTGCAGGTATCACTGATCAAGAGAGGTAGAGAAGACATTAAAGAACCATGGCTGCAAAGAGGAAGACCAACAAAGGTGGCCACTGTCTTAGATATGAGCCATCAGACATGAGCCTGATAAATGAAGACCCAACAGCTGTATAAGTTTTCAGAAGAACATTGTTGGGTATGTGTTATATTCTTTCTAATCCAAGGTTAATGGATTGGGGGTTTATGTATGCTTCGGCATGTATATATGTGTTGTAACACTAAAAGGAATATAATGAAAAAAAAATCAAGCTAGTTGTCCCAATTTGGGATCCGAGGGGAAAAATCTACGTGTTTATCTTGTTTTATGTTTTATGCTCTCACTATTGTTTATTTTCTGTTATAAGATTCGTGTGTAGATAATTTATGTTCAGGGTTAAAACCTATATTTGGTATCAGAGCAGTTTCGGCTTCAAGGGGACGCCTTTGCTGCTGAGGGTTTTTTGTTCGGGCCTGAGGTAGACCTTGTTCAGTGGGAAATCTGTGGGATCAATTCTTGTGGTGAAAGAAGATGGCAAGCGGTGGAAAGATAGAGATCGAGAAATTTAATGGTCAAAGTTTTGAGTTGTGGAAGCTCAAGATGGAGGATCTATTGGTGGATAAAGATCAGTGGATTGCGGTAGATCCAGGTACTAAACCAACGGCAATGTCAAATGAAGACTTGAAGAAACTGGATCGGAAGGCTAAGAGCACAATACGGTTGTGTGTCTTAGATTCAGTATTGTTGAATGTATCTGCAGAAGCTACAACGAAGAATTTGTGGGAAAAACTTGCGACTTTGTACTAATCTAAGTCTCTGGTGAATAAGTTGCTCCTGCGGAAAAAGCTGTATAACCTGAGGATGAAGTATGGAGACTCGGTGACAGAGCATCTGAACGCCTTCAATACTGTGGTAAGTCAGCTGTCATCTGTTGATATTAAAATCTCAGATGAAGATAAGTGCATCAGTTTGTTGTGTTCTCTACCAAAATCGTGGGACATTCTGGTTATTGTAATAGGTAGCAATACAATTACCTTGAATTTTGATGACATTGTCTCAGCCTTGCTGTCAGAGGAAATGAGACAGAGAAATATGGAGGGTCAAAATGGAGATGCCTTATCTATACGAGGAAGGTCCCAAAACATAAACAAGAATAAGGTTTCGAGTGGGAGATCTAAATCTAGAGGGAGATATAAATATCTTGGAAAGTTTGTAAAGGTATGCTAGAAATGCGGAAAGGAAGGACACTACGAAAAGGAATGCATATCTAAAGCTCCTGAGAAAGGAAAGGGATTTGATGATGCTCCTTCTGCAGAGGCAAAAACCACCTCGGATGAAGGTGGGGATGTGTATTTGGCTTCTTCTTCAAATACACATGTAGATCATGAGTCATGGTTTATTGACTCGGGTGCATCCTTTCACTTCACTCTCCATAGGGAGTGGTTCTGCGAGTATGAGAAATATGATGGCGGCGATGTATTCCTAGGGGATGATAGGAAGGCCAGAATCGTTGGACGTGGAAAATTCAAGCTGAAGCTACAAGGTGGAAGGATTAGAACACTTCCTGATGTTCTGCATATTCCTGCATTGGCCAGAAATCTGATTTCTATAAGCAAGATGGATGATGCAGGTGTAAAAACAGTGTTCGAGAAAGATGCCTGCAAGATGGTTCGGGGAGCACTAGTATTAATGTGGGGAGTTCGGATTGGAACTTTGTACAAGCTACAAGGTAGCACTGTTATTGATGGGTGTAACAGTTCTATGGTTCCTGAAAGTGGAGCGGAAAGCCTAGCTGTCTCTGGAGAAAAGACCATGCTATGGCATCAAAGGCTTGGATATATTGGAGAGAAGGGCCTTCGGATACTGCATAGAAATGGTATGGTAGAAGGTATGTCTAATTGCTCTATGTATTTCGATTTCTGTGAACATTGTGTATATGGGAAGCAGAATTGGGTGAGTTTTCCTTCTAGTGCTAAGAAGGCGAACAAGATATTAGAACTTGTGCACAGTGATGTGTTTGGACCTGTGTCAGTTCCATCACTGGGAAAGTCTGTGTACTATGTTTCATTCATAGATGAATTCTCAAAGAATACATGGATATATTTCTTGAGGAAGAAATATGAAGTATTTGAAAAATTTAAAGAATTTAAGGCTCTGGTGGAAAACCAGACAGAGAAGAAGATAAAGGCGCTGAGGACAGATAATGGTGGGGAGTTCTGCAAGAAGGAATTTGAAGAGTTCTGTAAGAAGTGTGGTATATCACGACAGAAGACTACTCCATACACACCGCAGCAAAATGGAGTTGCAGAAAGAATGAACAGAACACTGATGGAAAAGGCAAGAAGCATGCTCAGTGGTACCGGGTTAGGACAAGAATTCTGGGCAGAGGCAGTGGAGACTGCATGTTACTTAGTTAACAGATCACCTTCATCAGTGTTGGAGGATAAGACACCACATGAGGTATGGACTGGTAAGAAACCCTCTCTTTCACATCTAAGGGTATTTGGATGTGATGCATATGTACATGTTCCAAAGGAGAAAAGGACCAAGTTGGATAATAAATCTGAAAGGTGCATCTTTATTGGGTATAAGGATGGTTTAAAGGTTTACAAGCTTTGGAACCCAGAAACAAGGAAGGTTGTGTACAGCCGAGATGTGGTGTTTAGAGAAGTGAAAGATGTTGTTAAACATGAAGTCCTACCAAAGGAACCTGAGAAGATAGAGTTTGAGATAAAGGAGGATGAATCAGACTCTACAACAGAAGAAGACTCGGAAGATGAAGAGCCACAAACTCCAGCTTTGAGAAGATCAGTTCGGGAAAGAAGGCAACCAGAAAGGTATAGTCCATCTGCTTTCTATTCAGGTTTTGCCTTAACTATAACTGATGATGAACCCAGAACTTTCAGGGAGGCAGTAGATTCAGAGGATGGAAAACTCTGGAAGGAGGCCATGGTTGATGAAATGGCATCCTTGCACAAAAATGAGGCATGGGATCTGGTGGAGTTGCCGGCTGGAAGGAAGCCCATCGGGAGAAAATGGGTGTTTAAAAATAAGATGAATGTAGAAGGCAAGGTGGAGAAATACAAAGCTCGATTGGTAGCAAAAGGTTATTCCCAGGTGCCGGGAATTGATTTTGGTGATATTTTTTCTCTTGTTGCCAAAGTTACTTCTATTAGATTACTTTTATCTGTTGCTGCTGCATTTGATTTTGAGATAGAACAGATGGATGTGAAGACAACATTTCTTCACGGGGATCTAGAAGAGGAGATATACATGAAGCAACCTAAAGGCTTTATGGTGAAGGGTAAGAAAGAACTGGTATGCAGGTTGAAGAAGTCTCTGTATGGGTTAAAACAGTCACCAAGGATGTGGTATCAGAAATTTGATACCTATATACGGGGACTTGGCTTCACCAGAAGCAAGGAGGATCACTGTGTTTATTTTTAATTAATTGGTGACCGTGTTATTTATTTGGTCTTGTATGTGGATGATATGTTGTTGATTGGAAATGACAAAGAAATTATCCAAGATTTGAAGACCCAGCTGTTCTCCAAATTCGACATGAAGGATCTTGGTGCTGCAAACTATATTTTGGGCATGAAAATTAAGAGAGATCGGGCAAAGAGGAAGCTCTGGTTAAACCAAAGGAAGTATGTCGAGACTATATTGCAGAGGTTCAATATGCAGGATAGTAAACGGGTGAGTGTTCCTATTCCTGTAGGTGCAAAGCTTTCTGCTGAACAGTGTCCCAAGACACAAGAAGAAGAGGAGGATATGTCCCGTGTTCCATATGCAAGTGCAGTGGGTAGCCTGATGTATGCAATGGTCTGTACTAGACCAGACATTGCACATGCAGTGGGAGTATTGAGAAGGTTTATGTCAAACCCAGGGAAGGAGCATTGGACAGTAGTGAAGCGGGTTTTCAGATATTTACGTGGCACTAGTGATTATGGCTTGTGCTACCAGGGAAGACCAGGATTGGAAAGAATGTTGGACATTCGTGGTTTTGTTGATGCAGACTGGGCTGGAGATCTGGACCAAAGAAGATCTACGAGTGGGTATGTGTTTAGCCTATTTGGAGGCGCAGTCAGTTGGATGAGTAAAAGACAGTCTGTAGTGGCTCTTTCAACTACAGAGGCAGAATACATAGCAGCCACTCATGCAAGCAAGGAAGCATTTTGGTTGCAGAGATTGTGTTCAAGTATGGGGTTGGTATAGCAAGCTATAAGGATATACTGTGATAGCCAAAGTGCAATTTTCTTGGCTAAGAACCCTGCTTATCATTCAAAGACAAAGCACATTGATGTTCAATATCACTTTGTTAGAGGTATGGTTGAGGCTAAAAGGGTGTTGCTGGTAAAGGTGGACACTTGAAGAATGTTGCAGATGCATTGAAAAAGTCTGTGAGCACTCAGAATTTCTCTTGGTGTATAGAAACAATGGGTGTTGAAGAATTGGCCCAATGACTAAGCTCTCCTGTGGCCCCCTATGTAAAGAAAACAACAAGTGGGAGAATGTTGGGTATGTGTTATATTCTTTCCATAACTTGCCCTTGTGTTGTACGTTGTGCCGGGCAACTCGGGGTCCGGGGCAGTGCCCCGGAAAAAAAAAAATTGGTATGCAGTCCCACTCATAGGCGGACCCACCCATGTTTTGTGCATGAGTTTGCACATGGTTTTGGGGTACGATGGTTTTCGGCCCCTGGTATTTTGTAGATATGGTAAAGGGAACTACGGTTATGTTCTAATCTAGGGTTAGTGGATTGGGGTTTATGTATGCTTCGGCATGTATATATATATGTGTTGTAACACTAAAAGGAATAGAATGAAAAATCAAGCTGGTCATCCCAATTTGGGATCCAAGGGAAAATCTTTGTGTTTATCTATTTTATGTTTTATGCTCTCACTATTGTTTATTTTCTATTATAAGATTCATGTGTAGATAATTTATGTTCAGGGTTAAAACCTAAAAACATGGTGTTTGCATTTTTTCCAAATATTGCAAGGATGCCATGTACAATTTTTTAAAGATTTTGCCCTAAATTTCAATGGGACATCTACAAAAGTGGGAAAGTGGAACCTCATTATAACACCAGAAACCATTGCAGCAGCAAAAGGATTACAAGGAGCCAAACAGTGGCTAAAGGAAATTTGGAAGACATTCTACATGCTATTGATACTGAAGAGACTCCCATAGTCCAATCTGAGGATTTAGATGAGGGAGGAAAGAAGCTCAAGAAAGCTAAATCGGCAAAGAAGTTAGAGTTTGAAGGTGAGGATGCAGGTTTTATGTTTCAGGCTAGGAAACCCAGGAAAAGACAAGTTAGAAACTCTTGGAGAGCAGTAAAGAAGTTCAGAGGGTCACTGACATTGTCCAACCACCACCAGGTATCAGTGACCTATCATCACTTGCAAAAGAGGATCAAGTCATCAAGAAAAATGAAGTAAAGTAGAAAATTATTGAAAAAACAGAGTTTGAGGTCCTTGAGGAATAGTTGAAGTTAGAAAATCATGAAATATCAGTCATGAAGAAAGAGGCAAGGAAACATAATGTCCAAAAAGTGCAGTTTGAGAAAATGAAAGAGATTTGGGAAGAGCAGGTTGACAATGTGTCAAAGACCTTAGATGATACACAACTATTGATCAAATGGACTATGCCATTGAGGAAAGAGGTGAAGCATGCTAGAAGAATGAACCTGAACATGAAATCTAGCAACATAAAGCTGAAGGTACAATTTAAAGATCTCCAAGAGCAGTTAGAATTGATCCATGAGGAGCTGGAGAAGAAAGGTTTAAAGATGACTGTAGTTGAATAACCCATAGCTCAACTCATCATTAATGAAGAAGAAACACCTCAAGGCTCTTAAGTTGAGTTTGTTTATATTTTGAGAGGTCAATGGCATATTGAAAACCAAATTTGTACAGCTGGAAGGTACCTTTTTGAAACAAGGTCAAAATCTGGAAATTGCACATTTTCGTAGCGTTTCCCAGGCTTGAAGCTAGGAAAACGCTACGAAAATTTCTGTAGCTTTATTTTTGCTTCTAAAAACAATTTTTTCAACTTCAAAGGCGAGGAAATGGTATTGATGATGTGTCAAATCATGATGGACACCATGCAACAACAAAGAAGCAGAAAATTTGATTGCAAAAGTCATTTTTTGTACGCTACGAAAGCACGCTACAAAACTGCCATGCTTTCGTAGTAAGCTGTTTTGAAGGTTTTTGAGCAGGTTTAAGAGCAGTTTTGGATAGGTGGACACATTCAACAGGTCAAGGGACCTTTCCAACAATCATCCATGACTTGAAGACCATGAAATCTGGACAGCTCATCAATTGAAGACTTTTTTGAATATAATGTCATGTTTTCCTAAAACATAGGGTTTGTTTCCATATGTTGAGGAGAATATTTAAGATGTCAAGTAGTGATGAGTTCTATCAAAGCCTATTTGAACATGTGAAGAATTATTTGTCATAGATGTAACTGTTTTAAGAGATAAGGTAATTGAATGTAATAAATAGGAGTTTGAGTCCTATTAGGAAAATGACTGTTTAGAGTGTAGCTATAATTTTCTCATTAAAACACATGTTTTCCTATTATGCAAGGTGTCATAAGAAGACTTTGATGAATCTAGCCAAGAGGCAGATCATCTCTGATTTAAGAAAGACTATTAAAGGGAAAATTATCGAATTTGTAAAGGGTTGGAGATTTTTTGTACTACTGCAGCTTTATGTAATTTGATTGATCTCAATAATACAAAGGACTTTTTCTTGACAGACCTTAGATTCTCATGAAGTTTTTAGTGCTTTTCTGATCTATATTTTTATGTGTACTACTTGCAATGGATTTCATCTTTATTACTCAGAATTCATATGTGTATGCTCCGACTTCCTTTATTGATGAAATGGTTGTGTTATAACATGTTTCATGTGTGATTTACCTTTGCTAAAAACTCTTACTTGCCTCAGCTTCCATGTCAAGAGACCTTACCATTGAAATTACTGATTTTTTGACTCCATAAGCCCAATGGTTGCAGACCTGTACTCTTTTCAACCTACACACATCTTAATCAAGTTATTTTCCAAATAGAGTTAGCCATCTTGTTTCATCATTATCAAATATCATTAACCCCTTTGAGAGAGCCCTCTCAGACTAAAGAGGCTAAGCTTCAGTCACAAGCTGGTTTGAAACAGTTATATAAATTTGTCTGATTAGCAGCCAATCAAGTGCAATTTTGTGATAACACTTCCAAACTTGATTCTTTACGGCTTCTTCAAATGATCTAGGCTCATATTGTACAATTTTACTCATGGCTGCTAGATACCCTTGGCATCTATTCAACTTCTTGCTTTCACCTAATTCCCCCCTTGGGGAAATATGTCTCTCGACATCTTCGATAGTATCCCTAAGCCATGAGGGTCTTCTCTTATTTAAAGGAGGTGGATCAATAGGATCCATTGGTCCTTCAACATCGGGCATCGATTCATCCTTCGACTCTTTCTGCTTCCCTGCTTCTTCATCTTATTTGTCTTCCTTGGAGCTAGGAACATTTCTTACTTTCTTGAGGGAAACATATTCATTTAAGGTGACATCGTGGCATATCTCCACTTCTCTTTGACCATGCACATAGATTCTATATTCCTTTGAAGTTTCACTGTAGCCCAAAAACATTCCCTTCTTTCTAGAAGCATCTTACTTACTTCTCTTTTATTTCGACACATGAAAGTAAACAGGGCAACCAAAAATTCTAAAATGAGAAACATCAGGTTTCTTACCAGAGAAGAATTCTTCAGGAGTTTCGAAGTCCAGAGCAGAATGTGGGCATCTATTTTAAACCTACACAACAGTGTTCGCAACTTCTCCCCAAAGAAACTTTGGAAGACCTTAGTCACAGAGCATGGTGCGGGAAACTTCCACGATGATCCTATTTTTTCTTTCAGCAACACCATTTTACTCAGGAGTATATACAATTGTGGTCTCCCTCTTAATGCCAGCTTCAATGAAAAATTCATTGAATTCATTTTACTCATAATCAGATCCATTATCAGTCCACAAAACTTTGATTCTCTTCTCGGTTTGATTTTCCACCAAGGCCTTGAAGGTACGAAACCATTTGAATGCTTCGTCCTTCTTCTTCAAGAAATATATCCAAGCCTTGTGAGAGAATTCACCTGTAAAAGTCATGTAATATGAACATCCTGCAAAGGATGTCAAGGGCAGCATACCAGATAAATCATAATGTATAAAATGCAAGATATCAGTTGTCTTTGTGACACTCAAGGGGAATGGTCCCCTTGTATGCTTCCCTTCAGCACAAACCTGACATATACCTTCATGTTCATATTTAAATTCGGGCATCCCTGTCACCACCTTCCTTTCTTCGGGAAGGGATTTGTAATGAAGGTGTGAAAAATTCTGGTGCCATAACTCTGTTTGAAGATTTGTATCACATGACATATCCGCAATGGACTTCCTCCAACCTGGTGGAGTGTATCAACTCTAAAACCCATAATAAGTGCTTCTTTGAATTTCTTCTTCCAGATGCGTACCTTTCCATCAATGAATGCCACCTTGAGTCCTTTGTCTTCCATTTCCAAGATAGACACAAGGTTCTTCTTAAAATTAGGTACTTACAACACATCTTATAAATGGAGGACTTGACCTTGAGATAGATGGAGGGTCACAGTCCCTGTCCATTTCATGGGATAGATGGCATTATCTCCAGGGATAATTTCTAGATTTGTATCCTTTTCAATCAAACCAAAGAGGGTTTCTTTATAACCAGTGAAGTGCCTTGAATCACCATTATCAATCAACCAGAAATCCAGGGTGTCGGGAGGAGATGCAACAGAGAGGGAAGATATAAGAATAAATTCATTTTTCTTATTATCAACAACATTAGATTCATCGTACCAGGAATTTATTGACCTCTTGAAAGGTTTCTCATTTCCACTACGATCAGAGGGAGCCTTCCTTTTTCCTTTGAACTCGTTGTTCATTTGATTTCCATTCCCCCTGGAGTTGTTGTTGTCATCATCCCCGAGAGAGTCCCTTCTATTAGGGCACTCTCTTGCATAGTGACCAAACTTGTTACAAGTGTAACATCTTCTCTTCATTCCTTTGGGACCCTCTCTTCCATGGTTTTGATTTCTTGGGCCACCATGGTTCTTATTATTTACATGAGCAGTGAAGGTAGTAGGGTCACTTCCATTTCCAATAGAGGGATGATCTCTCTCCATCACTTGAGTCTAAGAATCCACCAATTCATTTTACATAATTCCGTGTTAGACTCCGGAGCCTCCCATAATCTAATGCCAAAATCAATTATGGAAAATCTAGGCCCTGATATCACTCATCCTTACCATGATTTATACTCCTTCGATTTAGGTTCAGTCCATTGTATTGGCCTTATTAAATATTTGGTAGTATCCCTAGAGCAGATCCCGAAAAAGAATTTTCTAATGGATGTGGTGGTAGCTGACATACCGCCACGTTTTGGCCTGTTTCTATCTAGATCTTGGGGGGGGGAATTGAGAGGCACATTGCAATTATACTTTTCTTATGCAACTATCCATGTTTTCGGACAATTGAGAAAATTTTATCAGGAAACAAAGATGAAATATATGATCACAAGCAAAGAAAATCCCAACAATCATTCAATAAATGTTGTACATACATATTTAGAGTAATTTATTTTGTTTAATGATAGCGGCTTAAATGATGTAGATAGCCAGCTTGTAGATGTAGAAGATGTTTCAAAGATTCATAATTGCATCAGAGAATTTATAAAAAAAGGAAAAAGAGAAACTTCTAAGCTCATCAAAAAAACCATCGTATGAGGCAAAGAAAAATTCAGAACAACGATTAGATAAAGCAGAAGAAAGTTCATAAAAGAATGAAGAAACAGTTCAGAAAGTTGAGCCAAAAAAAAAAAAAAAAGTGTTTCAACACTTAGAGGATGAAAATGATCTCTAGACCATGGAATTTGATGATGCCCTAGGAAAATATGGGACAAGTATCGACATTTAGGTCCACAACCCTTTTCATCAGCAAAGTAAGGTTCCTAAAAATGTTAGACTATGCTCATACAAGTTAGCTTTTGATTGCACTAACAATGAGGCAGAGTATGAAGCACTGGTTAGTGGCCTAAATATCTTGAAGAAACTGGGTGCAAGAACAATTGTTGTCTATGGTGATTCATAACTTGTGATCGAGAGAGTTAAAGGTGAATATCAAGATAACCATCCACGAGTGAGACAATATAGGAATGTTGTACTAGATATTTTGAAAATGGTTCAAGAGTATACACTTTCAGTTGTGCCGAGGAGTCAAAATCTCATGGCAGATTCATTGGCTACAATTGCAAGCAATTTTAAGATTCCCATCTATTCAAACAGGAAGTTTGAGATTTATGTGAAACACCAGCCCAATGTTCCCAATAACTTACAATATTGACAAGTATTCTGGGATGATAAGCAGGTAAATAACTTTCTCCAAGGTGAGGGTGAATTTGAGAATTGTTCCATAGTTGAAGTTTGTGATAAAAATGACTAGGATATAGAAGCAACTCAGGTGGATATACTACAGCTGAAAGACAACAATATTTCAAAAGGTCTCATACCTTTGGAAGAATTGTTTGACGAAGATGACGTAGCAAGAAAGCCTACACTAGTGCCTACGGAAAAAGGTGTTGAAGACATAAACATTGGGATAGAGGACAAACCAAATATGGTTAAGCTTTTTAAGTCTTTATCTCCTGAGGTAAGGGTTGAATATTTTAAATTACTTTATGAATTTTCTGATGTTTTCACATGGGGATATGCAGATTTAAAGGTGTATGACAAGAATACAATTTAGCACACTATTCCAATTAATCCCGATCAAAAGCCCTTTCGAAAAAATTTGAGAAGGATAAACCCCAGATTGTTGTCGTTAATTGAAAAATAGGTAAACAGACTTTTCAAGTCCGATATTATTGTTCCTATCAGATTTTCTGATTGAATTTCGAATTTGGTCCCAGTAAGAAAGAAGAATAGAGAAATTTGGCTTTGCATAGATTTCAGGAACTTGAACAAAGTTTCTCTGAAGGACAACTATCCACTTCCCAGAATGGATCACATCCTTCAAAGAGTTGTTGGTTCTTCTCGGATGTCACTGTTCGATGGCTATTCAAGATACAACCAAATTTTAGTGCATGAGGATGATCAGGACAAGACAACATTTACTACACCTTGGGGCATGTTCAAATATGAAAAGATTCCATTTGGTTTGAAAAATGCAGGGGCCACATTTCAGCAGGCCATGGACATAGCATTTGCAAATGAAAAAGATGTTTTCTTAGTTGTTCATTTAGATGACTTGACAGTGTTTTCACATTTTGATGATGAACATTTTCACCATTTAAGAATTTTTTTTGAGAGATGAAGGAAGTTAGGAATCTCTCTAAACCCAAAGAAAATCCTTTTTTTCATGGAGGAGGGCAAACTTCTTGGTCACATCATCTCTAAGGATGGGATCTGGATTGACCATTCTTGTGTTCAAGAAATTCAACATATTGATTTCCCTCGCAGCAAAAAGGAAATACAAGCATTCAATGGTAAGATGAATTTCTTACGTAGATTCATTCCTAATTTGGCTGAGCATATTAGAGAGTTTACAAATATGTTGAAGAAAGATAATGATGTGAAGTGGTCTGAAGATGCCCGGAAGTCCTTCAACTCAGTAAATTTTTCTTTGACCAATGCCCCTGTTTTGATAAGTCCTGATTATACTATTGATTTCATAATATTCTCATTTGTTTCTGAGCATACCATGGCAGCAATCTTGATGTAGAAAAGGGATAAAATTGTGTTACCAATTTCATTTTTCAGTCGCAATATTAGAGATGCAGCCCTTCGGTACAACATCATACAGAAACAGGCTTGGCTTTGGTTAAAGCGCTGAAAGATTTCAGAGTTTAAATTTTAAATTCACATACTCTTGCCTATGTACCTAATGCAGTTGTAAAAGAAGTTCTCATGCAGACAAACCCAGAAGGTAGGAGAGGGAGATGGATAGCAGCATTACTAGAATATGACCTTGAGATCAAGCCCACCAAGCTGATCAAAGGTCAGGGCTTAGCCAAGCTCGTGGTTGAGTCAAACCTCCATGCTCTAGAAATCAACTTGATTTCAGCCTTGTTCGATAATGAAGAAGAAGTGAATCTCATTCAGGTATCTGATATCTTTTTGTCATCGCCACGATATTATAATGCTGTATATGTTTTATAACACCTAAACCCTCCTATAGGCATGCCTAAGAGTCAAGGTAGATCTTTGGAGCTCAAAGCTTCTAAGTATTTCATATTAGACAATGCACTTTACTGGAAGGATCCCAGAGGTGTGTTTCTCAACTTTTTGGTTGAAGAAGAATATAAGGAAGTGATGAATGAATTCCATAAAGGAGATTGTGGAGGCCACCTATATTGGAAGACCATGGCTAATAAAATATTGAGAGAGGGATATTATTGGCCGAAACTTTTTGTAGATGTATACAAAACAGTAATTAATTGCCACGAATGTCAATTTTTTCAGGGTAAGAGAAAGATTCTCCCATTACCTCTTCAACCTATTTGAGTACATGCACCATTTCAGCAGTGGGGCCTAGATTTCATAGGAGAGATTCACCCAGCATCATCTGCACAACACAAGTGGATATTGACGGCCATGGATTACTTTAAAAATTGGATCGAAGCAATTCTGACCAGGCAAGCAACAGATTTTGTCATCATTCAGTTTTAGAAACTAATATCTTGTCCCGTTTTGGTTGTCCTACTAAGATTATCACAGATAACGTTGCAACATTCAAGTCTAAGAAGATGACTAAGTTTTGGGATAGGTCTAACATTAAGTTGGGACACTCTACATCCTACTACCCACAAGGTAATGAATTGGTGGAGTCCTCTAATAAATCCTTGGTCATTATCATTAAGAAAATTTTACAGGCAAATAAAAATAATTGGCATAAGAAAATGATCAATGCATTTTGGACAGACCAGGAAAGTAGTAAGAATTCTATTGGAATGTCTCCTTTTCAAGTTGTGTATGGTGTCAATACTATGTTTCCTTCATCATTAGCAGTCCCGGTAATAAAATTGTTGCAAGAAGAAGGGACTAAGGAAAATTACATACAACACTAGATTAATCAAATGATACACCTTCAATAGACAAGAGATGAGGTATTTTAGAATACTTCAAAACCTCATGACAAGATAAAGAAGATCTATGACTCGAAAGCAAAAGAAGACAACTTCAAGGTTGGAGATTTAGTAATCCGCTGGGATGCCAGAAATGAGGATAAGGGTAAGCATGAAAAATTTGAGAATTTATGGAAAGGGCCATATCATATTTTTTCCTGTCGAGAACAGATTTCTTATTTGCTTGAAGAGATAAATGGACAACAGTGTTTAGGAGGACCAATCAATGGTAGTCTCCTTAAGCACTATCTTTTCTAAAGAACATTTCTCAATCATTTTTCCATTTCATTGTAGATATCAGTTATATTTTCCGCAAGTGTGAAGTAGAGAATATGTGGCTGCCGCATCTTGTTGCACTCAACTCCTTTGGATGATGCAAACCTTACAAGACTTTCAAATCAAATGTACACCTCCTATCTCCATTATGTGTGATAATACAAGTGCCATTAGTATCTCAAATAATCCTGTTATGCATTCGAAGACCAAGCTCATTCCCATCAAGTATCACTTCTTACATGAACAAGTGCTTGAACAAAAGGTGAAGTTGGAATATGTTCCCTCCAAAGAAAAAGTTGCTGATATCTTTACCAAACCTCTGTCCAGGGAAGCAGTCGAATATCTAAGACAGAAGCTGGGAGTAGTCTTTTCCAGTAAGAAGAACAAATCTGCTTAAATTCAGAAGATTAAATTTGATACGCGGGTTTCCTGAAAGATAGTCGCGTATATACGTGAGTTCATACCAAGAAAACCACGTATGAGTGGTTGATGAAAATTTTTTCAGGGTCACCATTTCCTCAGCACGAGCTATGGTGTTTTTTGGTTTCTCTGATGCTAGTTGGTGTCTCTGGTGGTGTTTCAACTCTTATATTTATGTTTCATTCTCTGTTATTGGGTGAATATGCCTTGATGTTCTTGTTTTTGAAAGTGTTCAGGATGCACAAGCTAAGGGGGAGATGAAGGAGTAAACTGTTGTACAGGTTCAGGGGGAGCATTAGCCTTGCTGAGTATAATGCATTGTTGGCATTATGATGATTCTAAAATATGAGCTCTTCTTTGAGGTCCTTTTGGTATTTTTTACAAAAGGTCATATTTGTAATTGGTTGAAAAGGTCATGTTGAGACCCATGATGTAAATTTGTAATATTCAATCATGTAAATACTTGTTCAAATGTGTAAACCCACTAGGTTGGGTATTTGAGTCGCATATGTAAATCCATTTGGTTGAATCTTTGATGTAAGTATGAGTCCTTGGTGATATGAAGGTCATAGAGTCATGTACTTCATTGAAAAAATATGTTTGAAGATTCAGCATGAACTCAGGGGGAGCATGGTAACTTCAGTGCACATCAGATCTACAACGCTCTTCTATCTACATGAGGAGAAATATGTACAATCTTGTGTTGGTTTTGATCCTCCCTTTGCCCTTGATGTCAAAGGGGGAGAGTGACATGGTGTTTGAATAGGGGAGAATATCATTATGCTTAATGTATCTATCTGTTGTGGTAATCAAACACCATCTTGGTTGCCATCAAGTCCAAAGGGGGAGATTGTTGGAAATATGATGCAGAGTGTTGTCCTTGATGGCAACCCACTTGATGAAGGTGATGGCAACCTACTTAATGAAGTTGTTCTTGATGCTTGATGAGTTTATTAATGATGTAAATATGATGTTCTACAAGTAGCTCAGAAGTACCAGAGAAATAAATATCAGTAAGGGCCAGGACAATGATGAAAAGTGTGTGTCACAAAGCATACGCGAGTTTGTTTAGGAGAAGTAGCATATGGACGCGGAAAAGTACGTGCTAAGTCGCGTATGCCTAATTATGTTCCAAATTTGTAAAACCAGGGGTTCTTACCATGGTATTGACCCATTGTATTGGTATTTGGATTGTATTTGATCCCGTCCAGGGATACCATCAGAAGTGGTGTGGTTTTGGCTCATGGTATTGACAAAGACTAAATGTATATAAGGAGAAGAAGATCATTGTGCAAGTAGCGAAAGTGTCTGGGCTTTAATGAATACTTCACTTTGAATTTTATCTGTATGGTTGAACTCTGTTCTCAATTGATAGATCTGAGTCTATGATGCACCTATGAATATGATGAAGGTCCAAAATCTCTAGATCTGGAAATGATGAATCTCTAGGATGATCTGAAAAGAAGTAATGAAGACCTGGCGCAAATCTGTTGAAGAAATTGAAGAAATCTGGGTAAGTTCATAGATCTGGTCTGTTCTGCAAAGATTATCTTTTCTAGATCTATACGCAGGTTCGTTTCATGGAAAGCGCGTGTATACGCGGATCTGTTTAAACAAAGGCGCATATGGACTGTTAGGGTTTTTCTGAAAAGTGCACAGATGTATACGCGGGTTCGCTACATTAAACGTGTGTGTATACACGGATCTATTAAAAGAAAAGCACGTATGGTATCTGAATTGATGGTTGCTCAAAGCTGATTGAGTTTCTGCATATCTATTCTGAATTCTGTGCTATCTCTGATATTCTGGTTACAGTGGTTTCATTATTCAGTTTGATGCAATGGGAAAAGGATGTTTGTTGATAAGTGAAGGATTGTGTTGAAGCCGTTTGATTCAGTTTGAAAATTGATGAAACGTGGTCTGCAGTGGATCTGAGGGTTGAAGCCTTCAGTCTGAAAGTAAAAGCTTTCTGCCAGTAGAGACTGGTGCTAATATCAGAGGGTAGTAGCTCCCTTCCAGGTGAGGCTGGTAAACGAGAGCAGGGGGTTGTTGCTCCCTTCCAGGAAAGGCTGGTAAACGAGAGAAGGTTGTAGCCTTCTGCAGGTGGGTGCCTACGTGCTGGTATGAGTCTGCGCCAGTACATATTGTAAGAAGTTTTCTTAATAATAAAGATTGAATACTGAGACGATGGCAGCGGTGGTTTTCTCCCAAATTGGTTTTCCACCTAAAAATCCTGGTGTTCATGTGTGTTTCTTATGTGTGATGATTGTTCTATTCTTTCTGCACCTGTTTACTGTTTTCTAAACATCTGATGAATGAGTAATGCAATGATCTAAGTCAAGAACTAAATACATAATTAGATCACGGTATATACGCTAGTTTTGTAAAGGATATCTGGGTATATACGCGAGTTGGCTGCAGGAAAGTAGCGTATGGGTTTTTAAGAAAGAAATATCAAAGTTTTATTGTCTACACTAAATACTGATTCACCCCCCCCCCCCTCTCAGTATTTTTCCCAAAAATTGGTATCAGAGCAGGTCCTTCTGAAAAGGCTTAACCGCTAGAAGTAATATCAAGCAAGATGAGAAATCAAGAGGGAACAACATCTATCAAGCCTCCACTCTTCAACAGAAGTAATTTAATCTTCTGGAAAATAAGGATGAGATCCTATCTTCAGTCTATGGGAGCAAATATATGGGCCATTGTTGAACAAGGATATCAATATCCAGTTGCTATACCAACAGATCCAACTGAAAGGAAGGACTATGAATCAAATGCAAAGGCGGTCAATGCTCTAACCGGAAGTCTAACTGAATCTGAATTTGTCAAAGTCATGCAGCTGAATACAGCAAAGCAAATATGGGACAAAATCATTCTAAGTTATGAAGGTGATAAAAAGGTAAAAAGTGCAAAACTTCAAACTCTCGGAATTGAATATGAAAATTTGAAAATGCATAGTGATGAAAGTATTGCCAGTTTCTTTCTACGTCTTGATGATGTTGTAAATCGTATGAGAAATCTGGGAGAAACAATCATGGAATCTAATTTGGTTGAGAAAATCTTAAGATCGCTAACGGAAAAATTTGAATCAAAAGTCTCTGTTCTTGAAGAAAAACAGGATCTTCAAACTCTTACTGTGGTACAACTTCATGGCATACTGACTGCATATGAAATGAGGAGAGGAGGACCATCTGAAGTCAAAGAAGCTATTTTTAAAGCTTCTACAAAAGGGAAAGAAGTTCAAAAAGTAGAAGCATCAGGATATATCTCAGAAGAAGATGAGGCAAATTTTGTGAGAAGACTCCAACTAGGAACCGGAAGATTCAAAGGTAAGCTTCCTTTAAAATGTTTTGATTGTGGAAGAGTTGGTCATTATGCTGCAAAGTGTCCTTATAAAGAAACATCTGCTAAAGGGAAATAAGTAGCAAGAAGGAATAAGAACCGATCTAGCACTAAGAAAAGTTACTATAATAATGAAGACAGTGATGGGTTATCTGATAGTGAGGAAGAATGTGAACAAGATCTTAGAATTCTCATGGCATTTGAATCTATAGAAGAAAAGGATACGTTTGTGGATGCTCTAGAGGACAATTATTTTCTTGAAGAAAATAATCAACTCAAAATATGCTTAGAAGAATGTAAAATACTCTTAGAAGAAAGGAAAATAACCATAGAGACTCTAGAAAAGCAGTTTGAAGAAGCAAAGAAACACATTGAGAAATTAGAATGTGAAGTGGTAAGTGTAAGAAAAGATTTTGAGAAAGGAAAGACTCTGAATCTTAGATTTGCTAAAGTATCTGAAACCTTAGATGAGATCATCAAGGTACAACGTTCTCCTCTTATAAAGAAAGGTCTTGGATATACCGGAGAATCTTCTCAAGCTTCAGCACCAAATTATCTAAAAGCAGCTACAACTGGTTTACTACATTCTGCCACTCAGCAAGGGAATAAAGAATCTTTACAAGTAAAGCATGATTATCTCAATTCAAGGAACAATAATAGGGATATATTTCAAAGAAGCTACAACCAATAGGTAAATACAAATAGAAGATTTCATGATCGCAGAAATTTCTACTTCAATGGACAATGTTTCTCATGTCACAATTTTGGTCATAAAGTTGTTGAATGTGTTGCATATAAAACCATCATGACAAGAGAAGAAAGAAAGAAAAGGATGGATATTGAACCAAAGAAGAACACCTATAACAACTTTTCTCCTCTTCAAAATGAAGTTGAATGTGCTTTTTGCAATAACTTTGGCCATGAAGAATCTGAATGCAGGAGCAAAGTCCAGCCAAAAGAACGTGTTCCTTCAAGCTCCAAAGTGTGGAAAAAGAAGGAAAAATAGGTTGAAAATTGTGGCATAGCTTTATTTATAGAAGGTGAAGAAAATCAATGGTATATTGATAGCGGATTCTCAAAACATATGACAGGTGACAAAAACAAACTTCATGCATATAATGCCCTAGAAAAAGAAAGGAATGTTACATTTGGAAATGATACACCTGCTGTCATTAAGGGAAAAGGGTCTGTTTTTCTAAAATAAAAGGTGAAAGCTAATAATGTCATGTATGTGGATGGATTAAGACATAACCTGTTAAGTGTGAGTCAAATGTGTGATCAAGGAACTGAGGTTGTCTTTAGTTCAAAAGAATGTGTGGTACGTGATCTTGATATAGGTAAAACAATTATAAAAGGAAAAAGAACTCCAAGCAACCTATATGTATTGAAGAATTGAAAAGATCAATGTTATTTGAGCAAATCTTCAGAAAATTGGCTATGGCATATAAGGCTGGGGCATCTGAGCTTCTCTCAAATAAAAAAATCAAGTAGACTTAAAGTTGTTCATGGTCTTCCCAATATTACTCTGCCAGAGAGTATCATATGCAAATCTTGCCAATTCAGTAAACAGACCAGAGTACAATTTAATGCCAAGGAAGGTTCATCAAGTAGGCCTCTTGAACTCGTTCATACTGACATATGTGGACCTATGAGGAAAAAGTCACCACGTGGTGAAGAATACTATATCTTATTTATTGATGATTTCTCTAGAATGTGTTGGATCGGGTTGATTAAACACAAAGATGAAGCATTTGAAAAATTTCAGATCTTCAAAGCATTGGTGGAAAATGAATTATATCTAAAAATCAAGTGTCTTAGATCTGATCGAGGAGGAGAATATACATCAAATGAATTCCTTGAATTTTGTGAAAAACATGGCATAAAAAGACAGTTCTCTGTAGCTGGCACTCCAGAACAAAATGGCGTAGCAGAAAGAATGAATAGAACAATTCAAAAAATGGCTAGAGCTATGCTTGATGATTCAGGAACTCCTGACATGTTATGGGGAGAAGCAACACATACAACAGCAAACATTCCCAACAAGGCACATGTTCGGGTAAATAGTGACAAAACTCCATATGAACTCTGGTATGGTAATTCTCCCTCTGTGAAGCATTTTAGAGTTTTTGGAAGTAAATGCTTTATCAAAAATAATGATGAAAAGCTTGGCAAGTTTGAACCTATATCAGATGAAGGAATACTTCTTGGTTACTCATCTACAAGCAGAGCATACAAATGTTGCAATAAAAGGCTTCGAAAGATTGTTGAATGTATTGATGTTGTTATTGATGAGTCTTCTACATCCCGTAAAGAAGAAAAACAAACAACAGAAGAAGACGATGGTGACTTTTGTCCTTCTACATCAAATAGAAATGATATAGACAGTGGATCCAATGAAGAACCTGAAGATGATTTATCTGAAAAGGCTCCATCCAGATATGTTCAAAAGAATCATCTTGAATCTCAAATTTTGGGAGACAAGGAATCAGGTGTACAAACAATGAGGACTCTTGTGGGATCTTCTAGCTATCTAGCATTTCTATCCACGATTGAACCACACAATGTCAATCAAGCTAGCAAAGATGAATGTTGGATTCAAGCCATGAATGAAGAGCTTGATCAAATTGAAAAGAATCACACTTGGGAATTGGTACCAAGACCACATGATAAAAATGTCATTGGAACTAAATGGATATTCAAGAACAAGTTAAATGAGAATGGGGATGTTATAAGAAACAAAGCTAGACTGGTTTGCAAAGGATATACTCAACAAGAAGGTATAGACTTTGAAGAAACTTTTGCTCCTGTAGCTAGACTTGAAGCCATAAGAATGTTTCTTGCTTTTTCAAGTTTTCAACAAATCAAAGTTTATCAAATGGATGTTAAATCTGCATTTCTCAATGGTGATCTAGAAGAAGAAGTTTATATAGAACAACCGGAAGGATTCGTTTTGGGAAATGATGAAAATCTTGTTTGTAGACTTAAAAAGGCTCTATATGGTCTCAAAAAAGCTCCAAGGGCATGGTATTATCGTCTTGAAAAATATCTTCATCAACAAGGATTTTCAAAAGGGTCTGCTGATAGCAACTTATACACAAAAGTTGAAAATGATAAACTATTGATTGTGGTTGTATATGTTGATGATATCATTTTTGGGAGTAATGAAGAATCTATGAGTCCTCATTGTTTGTACACCTAGAAGAATTTGAAATGTCCTTACTTGGAGAACTAACATTCTTTCTTGGCTTGCAAGTGCATCAAACTACAGATGGTATATTCTTATCACAAGCAAAATATCTTAAGCAAATTCTGAAGAAGTATGGCATGGAAGAATGCAAACCTGTAAGTAAACCAATGATAACCGGATGTAATCTCAGCTCTCATGATGATTCTCCCACGGTGAATCAACCAGAATACAGATCAATGATAGGAAGCCTACTTTATCTCACTGGGACTAGATCGGACATTATGCATGCAGTTGGGATTGTTGGAAGATTCCAAGCTAATCCAGAAGAGTCTCACCTTCAGGCTATCAAAAGAATATTCAAATATCTACAAGGAACTCAAGACTTTGGACTATGGTATCCAAAGAATGCTGATCTTACTCTTCATGCTTACACTGATGCAAATTGGGCTGGAAATGTTGATGATCAGAAAAGCACTAGTGGTGGTGCATTCTATATGGGACCCTGGTTAGTATCTTGGTTCAGCAAGAAGAAAAATTCTATTGCCTTATCTACAGCAGAAGCAGAATATGTGGCTGCCGCATCTTGTTGCACTCAACTCCTTTGGATGATGCAAACCTTACAAGACTTTCAAATCAAATGTACACCTCCTATCTCCATTATGTGTGATAATACAAGTGCCATCAGTATCTCAAAGAATCTTGTTATGCATTCGAAGACCAAGCACATTCCCATCAAGTATCACTTCTTACATGAACAAGTGCTTGAACAAAAGGTGAAGTTGGAATATGTTCCCTCCAAAGAACAAGTTGCTGATATCTTTACCAAACCTCTTCCCAGGGAAGCATTCAAATATCTAAGACAGAAGCTGGGAGAAGTCTCTACCAGTAAGAAGAAAAAATCTGCTTAAATTCAGAAGATTAAATTGGATACGCGGATTTCCTGAAAGATAGTCGCGTATATACGCGAGTTCATACAAAGAAAACCGCGTATGAGTGGTTGCTGACAATTTTTTCAGGGTCAGCATTTCCTCAGCACAAGCTGTGGTGCTGTTTGGTTTCTCTGATGCTAGTTGGTGTCTCTGGTGGTGTTTCAGCTCTTATATTTATGTTTCATTCTCTGTTATTGGGTGAAGATGCCTTGATGTTCTTGTTTTTGAAAGTGTTCAGGATGCACAAGCTAAGGGGGAGATGAAGGAGTAAACTGTTGTACAGGTTCAGGGGGAGCAATAGCCTTGCTGAGTATAATGCATTGTTGGCATTATGATGATTCTGAAATATGAGCTCTTCTTTGAGGTCCTTTTGGTATTTGTTACAAAAGGTCATATTTTTAATTGGTTGAAAAGGTCATGTTGAGACCCATGATGTAAATTTGTAATATTCAATCATGTAAAGACTTGTTCAAATGTGTAAACCCACTTGGTTGGGTATTTGAGTTGCATATGTAAATCCATTTGGTTGAATCTTTGATGTAAGTATGAGTCATTGGTGATAGGAAGGTCATAGAGTCATGTACTTCATTGAAAAAATATGTTTGAAGATTCAGCATGAACTCAGGGGGAGCATGGTAACTTCAGTGCACATCAGATCTACATCGCTCTTCTATCTACATGAGGAGAAATATGTACAACCTTGTGTTGGTTTTGATCCGCCCTTTGCCCTTGATGTCAAAGGGGGAGAGTGACATGGTGTTTGAATAGGGGAGAATATCATTATGCTTAATGTATCTATCTATTGTGGTAATCAAACACCATCGTGGTTGCCATCAAGTCCAAAGGGGGAGATTGTTGGCAATATGATGCAGAGTGTTGTCCTTGATGGCAACCCACTTGATGAAGGTGATGGAAACCTACTTAATGAAGTTGTTCTTGATGCTTGATGAGTTTATTAATGATGTAAATCTGATGTTCTACAAGTAGCTCAGATGTAATAGAAGAAAGGAATTTCGGGAAGTGCCAAAGAAATGTTAAACAAGGTATGTCACAAGGCATACGCGGGTTTGTTGAGGCTAAGTCGTGTATGTACGCGGGAAAGTATGTGCCAAGTCGCGTATGCTTAATTGCGCTCTAATTTAATAAAACCAAGGGACTTTACCATGGTATTGACTCATTGTATTGAGCGCTGGATTGTCTATGTGATCCCTTCCAGGAATACTATCGGAAGTGGTGTGGTTTTGGCTTGTGGTATTGTAAAAGGCTAGATCTATTTAAGGAGAAGAAATTCATTGTGCAATGTGTGTGCAAGATGTCTGGGTTTTAATGAATACTTCACTCTGAAGTTAATCTGTATGGGTGAACTCTGTTCTTAATCGATAGATCTGAATCTATGATGCACCTATGAAAGTGATGAAGAATCAAATCCTCTAGATCTGGAAATGATGAGTCTCTAGGATGATCTGAAAAGAAGTAATGAAGACCTGGCGCAAATCTGTTGAAGAAATTGAAGAAATCTGGGTAAATTCATAGATCTGGTATGTTCTGCAAAGATTATCTTTTCTAGATCTATACGCAGGTTCGTTTCATGGAAAGCGTGTGTATACGTGGATCTGTTTAAACAAAGGCGCGTATGGACTGTTAGGGTTTTTCTGAAAAGTGCACAGATGTATACACGGGTTCACTACATTAAACGTGCGTGTATACGCGGATCTGTTTAAAGAAAAGCGTGTATGGTATCTGAATTGATGGTTGCTCAAAGCTGATTGAGTTTCTGCATATCTATTCTGAAGTCTGGGCTATCTCTGATATTCTGGTTACAGTGGTTTCACTGTTCAGTTTGATGCAATGGGAAGAGGATGTTTGTTGATAAGTGAAGGATTGTGTTGAAGCCGTTTGATCCAGTTTGAAAATTGATGAAACGTGGTCTGCAGTGGATCTGAGGGTTGAAGCCTTTAGTCTAAAAGTAAAAGCTTTCTTCCAGTAGAGGCCGGTGCTAATATCAGGGGGTAGTAGCTCCCTTCCAGGTGAGGCTGGTAAACGAGAGCAGGGGGTTGTTGCTCCCTTCCAGGAAAGGATGGTAAACAAAAGAAGGTTGTAGCCTTCTGCAGGTGGGTGCCTGCGTGCTGGTATGAGTCTGTGCTAGTACATGTTGTAAGAAGTTTTCTTAATAATAAAGATTGAAGACTGAGACGATGGCAGCGGTGGTTTTCTCCCGAATTGGGTTTCCACCTAAAAATCCTGGTGTTCATGTGTGTTGCTTATGTGTGATGATTGTTCTGTTCTTTCTACACCTGTTTACTATTTTCTAAACATTTGATGAATGAGTAATGCAATGATCTAAGTCAAGAACTAAATACATAATTAGATCACGGTATATACGCTAGTTTTGCAAAGGATATTCGCGTATATACGCGAGTTGGCTTCAGGAAAGTAGCATATGGGTTTTTAAGAAAGAAATATCAAAGTTTTATTGTCTGCACTAAATACTGATTCACCCCCCCCCCCCTCTCATTATTTTTTCCAACAGATTTGTAAAGAAAAATTATTGTTTCAGCATGTAATTTTGGTTTTCAGATGTAATTTTTAATTTTCACTATGTAATTTTATGTCATTCAAATTGTAATAAATTCATGATTCCCAAGCTGCTAACTCAGAGTTCCAACATGCCAAAGCATCAAAAATGTTAAATTGTAGTGTTCTCAAAGTCATCAGATGATCAAATTTTCAAAGAAAAATTCAAGTACAAAGGTAAAAATTTAGAGTTTAAAGTGAAAGTGAAGAAAGAAAAAGTGGGTCCCAAGGCCCAATTCATTCAAATGAAGAAGTATAAAGACCACGAAGGCATCACAAAGAAGCTCATTTTTCATTTCATCCATCGATCTTGCACTCCCTTAGCCAGAAAAATAAATTTGCAAGGTCAGAGGATGAGTTTTTCAGTGGTGTTGTGCTTTCAGAGGGTGGCGCTATGCTTACATCAGGAAACGTTGCACTTTTTCTCCACTGGCACTGCGCTTTTGGGCAAGGCACTGCACTTTTTCCCGATGCATTGTGCTTTGGCTCAGTGACCTCTCTAGGCACCAAAACTCACCAAATCACCTCCAAACTCTCTCAAACTCTCAGTAAATGCTTGTTACATATTATTTCAAGTAAGTACACTAAATTTTTTTGCTCCTTGCACTCCTAAACAATAATTTCAGAGTGTTTTTTTTCCTAAACAAATTGGAATTTGATCAAAGTGAGAAACCCTAGTTTTACTCCTAATTCTGAAATTTGATGCCTTAATACCATGCATTTCCTTCCCACACATCTAAAAAACATATCCCTACCCTTACATTACCATTTCCTAATCACTAACTCCTTTTTCCTAAAAACCCTAAGTCCTAGGCTTCTACATTCCTTGGCAGCCACCTCCCCAAACCTGTAATTAAATTCTCATTTCCAATTCACTTGACATTTTGACCTCCCATCACTTCCCAAAGTTTCCTAATCCCTTCCCCGATCTCCGTAAATTTTCAAAAACTATGGAGGAAGACAGAGACTATATGGAAGAGGAGGGTAGACAAAGAGAGGAGAAAAAAAAACAGAGAAGGCCTCACAAAGGAGGAAGAATCCTAAGGCTGGAGCCCATCAACACAAATGAACTGAGGGAATATCTTATGACTGTCAGTTCTTTTAAGTATGTAGGTTGCCTTGATTTTTGCAACATGATTCAGAGGGTTCAACATCATCCTATGTTGAGTATAGTTTTCATTTAAAACCTAAAATATAATCAGGTGACCCTTGCAGGTGTGACCTTCAATGTATCTACATATGTCATTGTTGTTGCCACTAAGATTCCAAACATGGGAGAGAAATGGTTTAAATCTAAGGATTTGGAGGATCAGTACTATGAACCATTCATTAAACCAAGGTACATGAATGAAAGGAAGAGAGTTTTCCCTTTCAACTACCTTCTTGATAGGTATTCCCCCATGATGAAGATCATCATGAAGTACTTCTCTTGTGAAGGGAGGTTTTCTAGGCTCTACACATATCACATTAGACTGCTGATGCACTTCACAAGAGTAAGATTGTTGAATATCCCATAATTTCTATTCAGGATCCTAGATAAAATGGCCTTCATTGTGAAAAAGAGAGACTATGACCAGTAGATGAATAGCCTCTTCCACCACTCATTGATCAAGATCATTGTCCTCCATGAACTTGATCAGTTGGGCATATCATGGGACACCTTCATTGCAAATGAAATCTTCACTTCTCCACAAGCTCCACATCCTTAATATTTGCCTTCTTCATCTCATCCTACTACATTTGTGCCTCCACCTCAGTCCACTTCACCTACTCCATCACTATCACCACCATCATCACCATTTCTTGGTCAGGATGAGTCACCTAGCAGAGTTGAGGTCAAAAAATCTAAAGAGGGTAAAATCGGCAGCTTGGAAAAGACATATCAGAGAGGGTATAGGCAAGTGTTTTCTCCAAGGAAATTGGAAGGGAGCTTTCCTTCTTCACCAACAAAGTAGGTACATAAGGGTAAAAAAAAGATGGCAGAGGAAGACGTACATTGTTATCACAAAATTGTACTTGATTGGCTGTTGATCAGACAACTCAGTGTAATTGTTTCAAACCAAATTTTGACTGAAGCTTAGCCTCTTCAGTCTAAGAGGGCTATCTCAAAGGGATTTTATGATATTGAATAATGATGATACTAGATGGCTAACTCTATTGGAAATGTAACTTTTTTATTTTATTTTTGCAGGTTGAAAAGAATGTAGGCTTGCTACCATTGGGCTTATGGAGACAAAAAACAGTATTTTCATTGGCAAAGTTTCTTGACATGGAAGATGAGGTAGATAGGGGTCTTTAACAAAGGCAAATCACACATAAAACATAGGGCAAAATAGTCATTTCATCACTAAAGGAAGTGAAAGCATAAACTTATGAATTCTAAGTAATAGAGAATAAATCTAATGCAATGGTAAACATAAAGATATAAATCAAAGAGACATTAAAAACCCCATGAGAATCTCAGGTCTGTCAAGAAGAAAGTCACTATGTATTACTAATATAAGTCTGTTATGAAGGTAAATCCTCTCTGCGGACAGAGGCAATCCCTCTAGCCCTAGAGTGGGTCTAGTAACAAAGGGGCAAGCTAGAGTGTAGGTTCCTAGTTAATGAATGAAACATACGAGGTAGATCAACCTACCGGGAGTCCAACGTTGTTTTCGTGGCTATTGTGGTGGTAGCCTCTCAATTCCTGTCTCGGCGGGTCATGATCCTTTTGCAGCGATGATTGGATACTTGCGCAAAGATCAACAAACAAGATCAGCATACGAAACAACGATCTCATCCATAATTACTGACCATTTAAGGAGGGTTAAGCATATTGCATCAAATTAAACACATTAACGCAAGATGGGAACCAGACAATAGTCATGCATATGTATTAATAAAAGAAAGATTTACAACCAAAGCCTTGACATCGCAGCCTCCTTCAACGGGGTTCAATCGAAGTGCGTCTCGATGAATGTCACGGTATTAGGAAGGGATGAAGACACAAGCCTAAGCTCTCTCAATTGGGGTCTCTTTCATTCTATATTTTCTAGCAAAGTGCATAGGAATCTCTTCAGCGTTTCTTCTATAATATGTTCAGTTTAGCTAGCTCATCAATGGAATATGGCTATATTTATAGAGGGAGAGGAGGAGGTTGGGATCCCTACAATAGTGGAAGGGAGGCCTTATCCCTTGGGAGGTTTCCCCAAAAGGTTGAAACAAGAGGCCAAAGGAGGAAGGCTGTGGTTATTCAGTCGAACCACTCCCTATGACTTACCCACAAAGTTGTTATGATGGAAAATTCACCTCTATTTTTAAAAAAATTTCCATAAACATATTGGTGCGGGAATCTAACTAAGATAGAGCACCAGCTAGTGTGGAGTCCAATGTTAATCTTCCTCATTGGCAGGAGGGCATAACGGGCTACCAGATCCAAGGCAAAAACACATGTTTCTGATGGTCTGTTCAGGAAATTGTCAACAGAAGGAATATTTTCCTCATGGCAAGGGAAGCAATGATGGTCTTTGCAAGGCATGAAACTTTATTTTGGTCACAGAAATGAGCCTCCAATGTGTGGATGGGGATTTCAGGGACAGTAAAAAAATGTTGTGTAACAGATTCCCCCTAAAGCATGAGGTCCGAGAGAGAGGAAGGGATGAAATGCTTTACGAGAACGAGTTCGAACCAAACACCGTCGTCGGTAGACCTGCAATTACAAATACAACTGATATATCTAATACATGAATATGTGGTATGGGCACAGCCATCCATAATAGAGCACATACAAAATAAGATCCAAGGTATGGGCGCAGCCATCTCACAGTAAGTATCTAGACTCAGGTATGGTCGCAGCCATCCAATAAAAAAAGTCATGCAATAAGTCATGATAAAGTATAATATCTCGCAGCCTAGATCTTATCAGAAAAAACCCAGGGTCTTGTGCTCCATATCGAACCGAACAAGTACAAATTCAAGCATGCGAATATGTGAGCTGAAGTCGAACATGCAATAAAATCACCTGATTACCAGCCAATGAGGAAAGTTGTTAACAAGCTTGAGATAAACCACCAATAATGACAGTGGCTCTCAAGGTACAATAGGTAAAATCCACGGAATGTGAATAGTGATATGGCATTGAACACCTACAGAATCACTCGATCGAAGGCCAATGATATGGACCTATCTTCGAATGTGAATAACCTGCCATTAAGGCATGCAGGCTCCAAGGTACCAGAAGGGAGTCTCTAGATCAACTTCCTGGATAATGAGCTGAATTTGACATGAAGTGACTTGGTCGAAGGAGGACCATAATGTTTCCCACATCATCGACTTGAGACAGAGGAACATGATGATAGTGAATTAGGACCAACAGAGAATCAGAGGGAGGTTGAAAACTACAGAGGCAAAACTTCTCTTGAACATATCAGCGACACGACTCTAGATTTGGAAGTATTTGACATCAAGGTATATGAGGTCATGATTACGTGGAAAAGAGTAGATGAGAGGTCAAAAAAAATTACCCAAACCCATAGAGGCAAAAAATGACGAATGAGCTGTCCCCAACTCGACATGAATGCAGACGAGTGCCATGTTCAAGAGCGACATACTGCCAACACAACTAAAAACTGGTTCCATTTTCCCCCACTATTTCTGGCGAGTACCCCAATTATTTTTTTAAAACAAGCTTGAAGGGGATAGCATATGCTTGCAATGTAAGTTTTTCCTTTGGACAAATCCAACCTAGTACATTTTACGAGCCCTAGGAAGGAGGAACTCGAGTAACGTCATGGTGACGATTTCCGATGTCATTAGGGTTTAACGAGTTTTACAAAGGGAGAACTCGACATATTTTCATGTTTAGAGAGTTTGAAAAGAAGCGAAAAAGAAAAATATAGCATGTCCCTTTTTTTAAATAGCCTCTGAAATCCGAAAAGGTAAAAAACAATATCTGAAAGAACCTCTTATTCGTGATAGGCTAAGGTATTCCTTTTTCGTAAATAATCTATCCCAACCCGAAAAAGGGGTAAACGTATACTGGGTAGATATCGTTTTGCAGCCATTTAACAAGTTCAAAATGACAAGAGTCTCGGCAATATTTTCAGTTTTAGAGAGTCAGAAAAGAGCTAAAAGAAGACTCAAGTAGTGACTTTTTCATGTTTTTACCGAGTCCGAAAAAGTATAAAATACAACTTGTTATTTCATCGCTATCTTATTAAAACCCTGTCGCTGTACAAGAGACAAAAATAAAACCCATTTCTCTAAATGAATTAATGAAATAATTGAAAAATGTTCCTTAAAACCTAATTAGGGTTTTTAAAAGTTATAAAATGCTAAAAAAATTAAAAACATTCACCTTTCACTTTTACCTCTTGTGCAGCAATAGTTACCCATTTTATATGTGATTTTGCGGCAACGATAACATGCAATCCGGTAGATCAATCTCAAATATGTCAGTTCAAGGTAAGAGCCAACATCCTTCCCCACATTTTAAGTCCTCTTTCATTACCTGCAACCTTCATTTTTAATTTCTAAGGGGGAAATTGTGAAAACTAGGGCACGACGGTCGGTGCGAGTTTTAGGCACGGACTTGCGCCAACCACCCGATTTTCTAAACAAGGGCATTCCCATTGGCGCAACTGTTTCCCAAATAGTCGTGCCAACTGCACAACATTTTTTTTTTTTTAACTCATAAGGCAAGTTTTATGGGCCTAAATTTCACAAATCTTAGCTTTAAATTTGGCTAATAATGTCCATATGAACATGTTTGCAGGTGCAGAGTGGAAAAATGGTGATCGAGTGGAAGGAACATGAACACAGTGAAGAGGATGAACTTGCCATAGGAAATGAGAGATGCATGGAAGCTCTCAGAGACTTTGGACTAAAAAATTTCTTCATGACACCGTGTCTCAGAGCTCAATCGGAGCTGCTACAATACTTGATCAGTATCTAGGATGAGGACCAAGAAAAATTTATTCTTCAAGAGCAAGAGCTCGAGATTGATGTTTCAGATGTATTTTTCATAACAGGACTGTTGTGGAGGGGGGTAGCACCGATCTTGAGCGGCACCTGGCCCACCATGGAAAGCATGGGCATGGTAATTGACAGGGTATGTCCAGGGGCACAAGAGGGATCAAAAAGTGAGAAGGTGGAAATCTAGACTATCCCGGATCTAGCACTAAAGGTAGTGCTACACACGATCACATGAGATGTGGGATCACAAGCACCGTAAGAAGCAAAAAAAACACAACTACTTCTTTTTGTAGACTGCTTGACACAAACCATCTACAACTGGGTAGAGGCAGTGACAATAAATATGAAACATCAGCTGAAAAAGTGCAAGAAGGCCAAATTGAAGCAATTTGGTTATGGGTCTATCCTAGTATCGTTCTTCTTAGAACGACAATCAATCCTTCAGCGTCAGGAGGTGATAGTCCTGACACCACCAGCACTGGAACCACGGATGGCCCGACGGGTAGCTCTGATGCCAAGGTCAAGGGGTGGTCAACAGATGTCCTGGAGACCGAAATTCTTTGATTGGCTCCATTGATAGTTGATTGTCGTGGAGGACTGGCCCTACTCTGGCATAGATTTCACTGGTGATCCGTACCTCCCACTCTCGGAAGGAGAGGATTGGGATGAAGCACTTGGTAAGACTCATTTTTAATTTTCATGAGTATTATGAATTTTTTGGTATGTATGTTCTGACATTTTATCCATGCATTTTCAGATGTAGGCCCAGAGAGACCCGCAGGGATGTCTCCGATGGCGAGGTGAATACCTCGCAATTTTGATGTTTCCCCTCAAGGTGAGGAGGAGGATATCGTGCACAACTTGGAGGGAATTACCCATGGGGTCCCATACTATGCGCGATTCGACGATGTTCCTCGTGCATATCAGAGAGACACTATAGGGGTGTCAAATCTATTTCACCGCTTGCTGAGGCAGCTTGGACGGGTAGTGACATGCTATCATGATCATCATGCTGATTAAACACCTAGGATTTATTTCTGCATATTTTTGAGAGACATGATGTCTCAAGATGTAACAAAAACACACATATTTTTTGAAACTTACCGTGCACACTGATGCAAACATTTGATATATATATATATATATATATATATATATATATATATATATATATACATCTATTTTCCTATTTGATATGAGTCTCTCATGTGATGATGATTTTACAGATTACGCAAATGTCTATCCAATATAATGTTAGCCACTGTATCAGTTGATGCATTCATTTGTCTAGGAATATGTCGATATGTGATATAAACAAAACGTCTTTCTAGCAAAATGAACACGTAAATACAATCTTAAAATAGGAGGGTTTCTAGCTGAATAATGTCCATTAAGTTGAAGAACAAAAAGTTGTGAGTCTAGATTTACAATCAATGCACTAATGCCGAGGGTAATCGCCTCGGTTAACAGTTCAATGAAAACACTATATTCAGCGACATTGTTTGTAGTTCATCCTAGACAAATACCTTGCAGGTCTATCAGTTCACCATCAGGATCATAAATAACCCAGGCTTCCAAAGACAAGTTTCGGGTACTATGGGAAGCACCATCCGCGAAACTGACATAAGGGGTGTTAGCGCTCAAATCTACCTTAGGCTGAAATAAGGTAAAACTCAAGGCTACATCAAACCACGCTCAGCCTCGTAGCTAGCCCTACGAGGACAGGAGAGGGCTCTCTCCGGGTCTATCTCGGAAAAAGATCTTCAAAGGGGCTGAGATGACTTATAATGAACAATGAATACTGATTTTAGGCTAGTAAAGAGATAGGAATGTTTGATTTTGATTTTTTGGATTTTTGTTGGAGAAATGGGAAAAACAATTTTTGGGTCCGGGGATAAGGCCAGATCTTTGCAGAATTCGAGTTGGGGCAAGGTAGGCAGTAGTCTTGATGCTTTTGATCGGGTATATGGATGGATCAGAATGACAAGGAGCTGAAGAGGGCAAGGGAGAACATGGATCCTCTCCAAACAGGAAAAAACATGTAAAACTAAACAAATTTAAAGGCAGAGCACTGGAAACAATGGATTCAACCTCATTTACTCATTCATTTAGTTTCAGAAGCATAAGAAGGGAATGGCATACATTAAAAATTAAAGAACTTACAATAAACTGAGAGAAAACACCATCAAGAACTGAAAGCCACAAGAATCCCAACAGGTGCTGCAAAACCTCTGATCTTTCCTTAGCCAAAATATGAGAAATATGTACAATAGTGTGCCAAAGTCTTCCCAAGAGTCCAACCTATCCAACCTCTGAAAAGGATTGAGAAATTACATCATATAGAGCATCCTAACCCCTTCCCATGCCTCTAGGGGTCGAATTCCTCCTTCTAGGAGCAGTTCCAACTAATTCTAAACAAGGAGCTAGAATCTAGGCATCCAAACAACTTGCCTCTAAAAGGAAGGAAACTGATTCTTTGACTTGATTTTCACTTTTTTGGGAGTAAATCTTCTAGAATAGGTAAAAGTGAGTCAAATTTACATTACAAACACAAAATTACATCAAGACAACTCAAAAATTGCATCCACAATCAAAACTGGTCCAACTGGCCAAAATCTTGAGCTGGAAAATGAAAAATCAGCCAAAAAGCTATATGAGTAGCGTGCCTGAGCTATATGAGTAGCGCGCCTTTCATCCTGCTTTTGGGGCACTTCCCGGCATCAAAATCAAGCTCATGATAGATTTTTGGAAAGCCCTGGATGTCTGCTATCTAGCCCAAGTGGAATTTCCCAATTTGGAGCTCATTTTCCCCTCCAAAACTTCATCCTCCCACAAGTAGTTCCTGCTGCTGAAAAAGGTGGCAGAATGGTGATTTTCATGGTGTTTTGGCCCCTTTGATCATCCAAAAAAATTCATCTTTTATTGCTCTGAAACATCATTTGAGTGAAACCCATCCCGATGTGTGAAACAAGGGATTTTGTCGAAATGAAGCGAAATGAAGGGGATAAGGGGCTTCTAAATTCTTGGGGAAATTTTGGAAAGTAGGGAGGGATGTTAGGAAGCAGGGGAAAGTGGAATCTCAGAGATTGAGTGAGGGGAAGGGGTCCAAAAGGGCAAAACACAGGCCTAGCCTAGAAAATTGCCAAGTTGTGGCAAGAAACTAGGGTTTGTGCAAAAATGAGGAATTTGGGGGATCTCAGTGATGGGAAGTGTTTAATAAGGTATATTAAGGATAGGGGAAGGTGTGTGAACATTAGGATACAAGTTTTTCCAATGATTTGACCATCCAAGAGAAATTACCTCCAAAACCCTAGGAGAGGGAAATGGACCTTACCAAGGCACAACTGAAGCATGAACAAGCTGTAAAATGATCCAATGGAACTTGACATGATGATGAAAACCCTCTGAATGATGGCACACTCAGCTTAATGGTGACATGGACCCACATTTGGACAACTTTGACAGGAGTAAAAGCAACCCCTAGACCTAATGCCTAGTGACCAAATTTTGCTTGAAGACTCTTTGAAATGACAAAATTTGACCTTGACACCTTAAAATCACTTTGTAAGAGCATGTTTGATCACCGAAGGAAAGCAATGAAGGTCACACTAACAAGGGGTAGCAGACATCTGCACAATAAGAAATGCCCAATAAGCAGGAAAAGACTCGCAAAACACACCAAGCCAAAAAATGTACAAAAATGAAAAGAACACCTATGTACACAAAACATGCACAAATGACTCATGCATAATATTTTTTGAGATACAACCCATTTCTGGGCTGATCTAAAGGATGACCTTCGTAATCAATGAGCTCATAGGCCCCATTCTTCAAAATGCATTTAACGATGTAAGGCCCATGCCACATGGGTTGAAATTTTCCTACCCCCAACTTATCATGAGCTTGATCATACAGGAGGACGAGGTCTCCTTCTACAAAAGAGCGAGGGGAAACTGACTAGTCAAAATGGGATTTGACCCGCTTTTTCTATGCCTCGATGACCAAAGAAGCAAAGCGACAAGTTTCATCCAGCCTTTCTAAGTAGAGAAGACACTCTTATTCAAGTGAAGTGTTGGGTAGTAATTCAACAGCCAATTTGAGCGAAGTTATTACATACTCAATCGGAAGGGTAGCTTCCGAACCGTAAACAAGCTTAACAGGAGTGAATTCGGTCACATCTTTAACTGAGGTTTAGTATGCCCAAAGAGCCGAAAATAACATGAGATGCCAATTGGATTTGTGGATCCCAATCGTATGTTGAAGCATAGTGACTAGAACTTTATTCACAGCTTCAACCTGGCCATTGGCCTGAGGATAGTATGGCATTGAGCTGTTGTGACGTAGACCCAACTTAGAAGTCAGCTCTGCCACCATATAATGCCGAAAATGGGAACCATGATTGGTAACTATGGCTTGAGGGACACCAAACCTAGAAATTATGTGATTGAATATGAATTGAGTTGTTGTCTTACCGTCAGTCACAAGTGTAGGCATTACTTCGGCCCATTTGTTGAAGTAGTCAAAGGCTACGATAATATAAGCACGCCCCCCACCCAAGTGAGGGTTACACGTCATAAAATAGATGCCCCACTTTGCAAAGGATCCAATGGTAATGACAGGGTCGAGATGTATGGTGGCTGTGTATCTGCGCCGATAGGATTCGGTAATCAGTGATATTTACGCAATCAGTAAAAATGCATTCTCAAGATAGAGGGATATAAATATTCGTGATGAAGAATATTATGTTGGGCAGGGACAGACATGTGATCGGCCACAAAAAAGCACCGTGGCAAACATTCGCAGCTTTCGGTACCCTCCCTCGAGGGTCAAACATTGGTGGAGAATGGAATCGATTCCAATGTGGTAGAGTGTAGTCTGCAACTATGCGATAAGGGCGACGAGTGACGATGCGTCGATGAGAATCCTTCGTCAACGTACCCAAAGGTAGAAGTCGTAGACAGACGATGATACTTCACTGCATTTCAAGGATCAAGAGTAATAATCAAAAGTGTATCGTTCAATGTATTCTTCAACTGCATTTGCCAGACCAGAGGGAAGGGAGTAGATCAAATCAAAAAATATCAATTGTTGGTCGCTTTAATTGCTTTCACAATTCAAGCTCCACATAAATTGTCAACCCGAGGAAGTCTTTTTATTTCAAAGATAATCACGCACTGGATATGCTCAATTTCAAAAGCAGAAACAAGGTTGTAGTAAAAAGCCACACAATTACAAGTCTACTGGTTCACACTCTATTTAATCAAAGCTGAAGTCAATTAAGTTATAGCAGAATTAATTTCTATGTTGCCGTTACAATCCAAACAAAGGAAAACCAATCTGCAAGGAAAGAAATCAATCAACCACAGCAGGAACAGGACCCTATTCCCTGGTGAGGAACTTCAGCACCTGATGCCTGACACTTGATCACACTGTATGAAAGATAACTTCAAGAGACAAGACCCTATTCCTATGAACAGGAACCTTCAGCACTTGTTCTCTTGTTTCTAATCACACTACAGGAAAAGGAAAGCAATGAGTGAGGGCAGGACCCTATTCCCTTATGCGGGAACCTTCAGCACCTGCCTCCCAACATCATACATTCATACAATCAATAGAAATGGAATTCTCAACTTCCAAGAGTGAATGCATTCAACATATGCAGCGCTAAAGAAACAGAGTATTACTAAACTGTGTAACTAGTGTCCAACAACAGAATTAAAGTGAAGCGCAAACAACATAAAGAAATAAACAAATTACAGGAATCAAGGGTGAATCTTGTGAGGAAGGCGGGCCCTTTCCCTCTCACAAGATTCCCCGGGGGAAAGAATTAAATTGGAACGCTCAAAGGAAGAATTTATTCATCTGTCAAAGTAACTGTTATATTACAGATGGAGACTAGCTCCAGTTCTCACACAATACTCTCCTGTAGCTTTACAACCATTGACTCCTTACTAATGATGATGTCTCCTCTTTTTAAAGAGGAGACATCTTTCATAATTTACATGAGAGCGAATCTACATTATCTCAAATCTGTTTTCTTTCCCAAAACAGGACTATTCTGTTCTTCCAAGAAAAGATGCTGTTACAACAGAGACAACAAGAATGCTATCTTCAGGATAATCCAGGTAACCGTGTCTTCATGCTGTTGCTGTTGTTTCCACAAAAATGTTCTTCCAGAATCGCAAATTACGCATGACGGAATTTGCGTGCTTGACAACTGTTTCAGCAACTGAGTCAGTTGTTTCAGCAACGGTCACTTGTTCCTAGCAACGCATATAACTATCTGCGATCTTTGGACTTGTGTTAGCAACGATACACTTCAATTAATGATAAAATATAAGAGTATTATGGAATTAAATGTAACACAGATTAATCATATAATAAAGAAGAGGATTGTATATACCTTGGGATAAAGTAGATAAGAAATGATAATGGAATCCTTTCTAATCATAGTTTAAAAAGTAAAATGGTGTCAAAGTATATAGCAAAAATGATACATAGTGGAGTCCTAACATCCCCCCCAGCTAAAAATGTTGCATGTCCTCAGGCAACCCCTAGTCTGAATCAGAGTCTGAGTACTGGGACTGAGCATGCAAATTACTCAAGCAATAGTTGGAGAAGGTGGCATCTGTAGGAGCTCTGAATCCACTGTTGTTCTGCAAGTTTTGCCATGCCAAGGCTTCATCTCTGTCAGTCAACTGGTAATGACACTGATATTTATCTGAAGGCAGCCATAAAATTGGAAAATGGAAATGATACCCAATCCAGTTTATTCCACAACGTTGAATGCAACCAATGTAATTAGAAACCCTGGATAATGCAGCTTGAAGATTGTGAGGGTTAAAAGGGTGATGATCCTGTCTTTCTTTACATGACTGCTGCCAAAACATAACATTGGCCTTCAATGCAGCAGTACCCTTTACTCTAATCTGTTGTTGACACTTAGAAAGTGTTGAAGCCTGTAACTGCTGTATATACCTCTGCATTCCTGGCTTCTGTAAGAATTTATGATATTTTGCGATGAACATGGCTGGGCTTAAAGGCTCTGGTCTGATCCATAGGAGTCTATTCTCCTCATTATGACTGCTTGTAGTGAACGCAGTTTGCCAAGTGAGCTGGTTAGACAAAAATGAAACAAATGCCCTTATTTGTATATCTCCTGCAATTGGAATAAGATTAACTCTCCTATTGTCGGGAATGACCTCATTATGAAGGTAGAGTTCACACAGCAAATGCTGGTCACTCTCAGGGGCCTCATTAAAAGTCTCCACAAATTTTTCTGAAGTCATTAACTCATATGATCTGCCATCTTTTATTGCTTTTAATTGAAAATAAACTAATCGTTCAGCAAGAAAGAGAGAGTAGTTTACAGAGGGTTTGCGTGTAGCCAATAACTTATGGACTAATGAAAACATCAAGGCCATCTTTTCCTTAGATTCCTTGACTTCCTTTTTGGAGTCCTTGAGCTGTTGCATCATTTGATCCCAACTATCCCAGTTGGCATATACATGGTTCTGCCATTGTAACTTATGCTGTCGTAATATTATATCTTGTTCTTCAGCATATTTCCTCTTCCATTTGTTCATCTGTTCCAATTGATTCCATGGCAAGGTCTGTGTCTTGGCATCAGAAGTACTGGGTTGGGACGTTGTTTGAATGGCTACACTGACTAATTTAGCACGAAATATCTGTGGTGATGCTTCTGTCTGAGTAGCTGCATTAACTGATAAAGGATGAGACATCTGTGGTGGTGCTTCTGTCTGAATAGCTGCATTAACTATCAAAGGCCGAGGTATCTGGGGTTTGATTTCTTTTTCTTCCTTTATAGAGAGCCCTACTGGTTCTTGTGGAGCAGTAGGGCATCCCTCTTGTATTCCAGCTGATGTAGATGCCTCTGACAATTGAATTTTAACTAGCTTGTAGCCTGCATCCTGATAAATGTTTCCACACTCATGGCACATGTAATCCTTGCATGGCTCCTTATTTTGCATTGAGGCTGTGTGTGCTAACATATAAAGATTCAGTTCTCTATCAAAAGCGTCTCGAGCCATGGTTAGTTCATTCTTGTAGGCTTCCAATTCAGACTTCAAAAATTCATTCTCCTGCAGTAAAGATGTCATAGTATGTAAACCTTGTGCGCTGGTTGACTCTGTTGGGGTAGTCTGTTGATGCACAGTCGTAGCTGGTTCTTGTGGGACAGCTACTGCTGATCTCCCACTATCATCATGCTTGGTGTATTTTTGTACCGCAGTGGCTGGTTCTTGTGTTTCAGCCACTGGGTAAGTGACTGGTTCTTGTGTGACAGTCACTTCTTGAGCCATAAACAATGTCGTATTATCCCGGGGCACTGGTTCTTGTGTGGCAGTGCCACCGGACGAGACGGGTTGGGCGGTTTGAATTGGGGAGTGAGATTGGAGTTTTAACAGAATAGTGGCAGGGTCAGGGGAGATGGAGGTGAGTCCTGTGTCAACAGTCATCTTCATTTTTCTTTTTGGTAGGAAGGCAGAAAAATCACTGCCTTTCCTTTTCTTTGAGGGGGAGGGTTCTTCTCTGGGGGAAGGGCTTTCAGAAGAAGTGAGGATTTGAAATCTAGCCCTTGTCCGTCGTCTGGAGACTGAGACTATTGGGGTTCTTTTCTTTTTAAAAGTGCGTGGGGAAGGGGGTGTTAGAGAGTCGTCACTAGGGATAGAAATAGTGGGGACAGATGACTCTGCTAGGTGGGGCGAGCTCGGGGTTGGGTCAACTGGGGAATATGGAATATCGTCCTGCTGTCCTTCATAAGGAATTTCAGGAATATCATGAGAACTTTCGGGTTGTTGGGACGTTTGAGCCTGCTGAGGAATTTCAGGCAGTTGGGGAAGAGGGAATGGGACATGCAGGGGGGAATTTTGCTGAGCAAAACCCCTCTGTATCAACAACTGGCATAAACAGTGGTGGGTGAGGGATAACATTGGAAATTTAGAGCGTCTACAATAATAAGACATGTTTCTAATACAGCCAAGCAAATAATAGGGGATATTAATCAGTCGTCCATTTCTCAAATGATTCATCAAGACAAAATCGTGATTGTACACTACCTGGTAACGTCCTTCACATGTTAAGTAGTGTTTGATGAATTCTGCCACCGATGGCCATGGTTGAGGAAGTGAGTGCAGACTAACCCCGCGGCCTTTGAGTTCCACTGGCTCATCTGGATGAAGAAAATCTTGCTGCGCATTGAGAATAACCTGCTTTCTGCTGAACCAGTGAGTACCAATAGCTGGTAATCCTGATACCTGAACTATGTCCTCCTCTGTTACTGAAATGCGAACCCCTTGAACCACTGAAAAATCACCTTGAAGGTTTTGTGCAAACTCTAAGACTTGTTCCTGGTCAAATTCACCCAATCTTTCAAAATATATTGTCCATCCCGCTTGTTGGAAAATCTGATAGGCTTCGGGAAACAATTGAAGAAGATTTATGGAGCCGGGCTCATGTCTAATGGCCGACCCTCCCATGGCTGTAGCTTTGAGTTATACGCAGAGGCACAGAACACAGTAAACACAGACCCTGATCGCGCTAGTTGTTGCAACAGAGGCTGCAAGGTCTAAATGACGGCGGAAGTAGATATGACAAGGGACGGAGGCTTGGTTAATGCGAAATGATTGTTCAATTTTTGAAATTCCCCCCCCTACGTATGGTGTAATGATGATTGGGCGTGTGAAGATCTGTAATCATTATGAATGAAATCCTCTCTTTAATATAATTTAACTGAATTACATTAAAACCTCATACCTTACATTTTTTTACCTTTGGTTTAATAATTCAAAGTGTCGATTGCTTCAAAATGGCTTAATGTTCATGGAAGAATCTGTAGATTTCTTTGGAATTTTAGAACAGGAGTGTAACTGGCTCTGGTCAGTGCTGAATAATTCTTCACCAGAAGGATCTAAAGTATAATCATGGAGAACCAAAAGCTTATATGACAGTGAAAAGAAATGATGTTTTAATGATAACAGGTTGCTGAAACAGGTGTTTCAGCAACGGAAAAATGAATGGTACGTTGCTGAAACTGGTGTTTCAGCAACGGGAAAAATCAGAGAAATGGGATAAATGACTTGGGTCTGTAACAGTAAGGAAAATATTTGATGGGGAATAATTTCAGCAGTAAGGGATGGGAAATACTGACTGAGGGAAGATATTTCAGGAATGGTAGGGGTGGGAAAAATGGAGAAATGGGAATAATGTAGGAATAGGTATGAAGGGATATTACTAGGAAATGGGATAAAATGATGGGAACAAGCTTCTGTGATTGAAGCTTCAGATCTTCTTATGATGAATCTGTCCTCCTTAATGAGCTTTTCCAGAATCTGCAAAATTCCATTGTAATATGCCAATCCTTGACAGGGATTATTAGTGCTAAATCTAATCTAATACTAAAAATACAGTGCAGAAAATTAAATGCTGTGAGGAGTAGAAGACTCCCCTAGAAAAAGATAATGAATATCAGTCATGCAAGCAGTCTTGAAATCCTCTTTAGAAACAGGGCGCTGATATAGACGGAGCCTATGACCATTGACTAGTAGAGGTGTTTTAGAATAATCAATTGTTAAAAGTCTTACCGTCCCATTTGGAAAAACAACATCTACCTCATATGGTCCAAGCCAACGTGTACGTAGCTTACCCTGAAAATTTTCAAACCGAGAGTCATACAACAAGGCCCAATTACCTTTTTGGAACTGCTTGTGTTTGATCATTTTGTCATGCCACTTCATCCTTTGTTGTTGTATCATGGTTGTTTGATGGATGGCATCTAATCTCTTTTCATCCAACTCCAGAAGCTGCTGCAACCTAGCTGTCTGCACATCAGTCAAATCAAGATTAACAGCTAAAGCAGTTCTTAAAGTTTTGATCTCGAATTCCACAGGAAAAACAACATTTTTACCATAAACCAATTCATAGGGAGAAAAACTTGTAGTGTTTCTCCAAGTAGTTCTGTAAGCCCATAATGCCTCAGGGAGCCTTTGGGACCAATCCTTCCGGTTGTCCTTCACTGTTTTAGTTAGAATGGCTTCTAAAACTTTATTTGTGCTTTCCACCTGCCCATGGGCCTGGGGGTGGTATGGTGTAGTCATTCTATGTTGAATATGATATTTGTGAAGGGTAGATTTAAAACCATGAGAATTGAATGGAGGTCCTCCATCAGTGACTAGCTCTCTAGGAATTCCAAATCTAGTAAAGATGTCTTCAAACAAGAAAGCTAGAACAACCTCTTCATTGGCTCTAATAAGTGCTTTGGCCTCCACCCATTTAGTCATATAGTCTGTACAGACTAATATATAAGTTCTTTGATTGGATGGAGGGTTAATGGGTCCTATGAAATCCAAGGCCCATCTTTCAAATGGTTCAGAAACTACTTGGGAGTTTAATGGCATTTGGTCTCTATGATTGGGTTGACCCATTCTCTGGCAGCTGTCACAAGCCCTTACATACTTCTTTGCATCCTTGAATAATGAGGGCCAATAGTAACCCATCCTCAGAATTTTGTGTGTTGTTCTCTTATCAGCAAAATGCCCTCCACAGGGGCCATCATGACAAGCTTTCAATATGTCATACACTTCATCTTCTCTAATGCATCTTCGGATCTCCTGATCAAGCCCAGTGTAGAAAAGACACCCGCTTATCCAGTTGTACCTGGCACTTTGTTGAACAATTCTTCTCTTTTCTCTGTATGACAGGTGTGATGGTAATTTTCCTGCAACCAAATAATTAGCAATATCTGCATACCATGGAGAGTGAGCAGAAACTGCAAACAAATACTCATCGGGAAAAGAATCATCTACTGGAATATCATTGTCAGTTTTTAACCGTGAAAGGAAATCAGCCACCACATTTTCTTTACCTGGCCGATCTACAATTGTGATATCAAATTCCTGCAATAATAATAGCCATCTAGTAACTCTAGCATTTGTGACAGATTTGTTCATTAAATACTTAATAGCTGAATGATCAGTATGCACAAAAGTAGAATAACCAGTGATATAGTGTCGGAATTTATTAATGGCATAGATTACTGCAAGAAACTCTTTCTCGGTAACTGTATAATTAAGCTCAGCAGGGGTCATATTCTTACTAATAAAGTAGATAGCATACGGGAGATGATTTTCCTCTTGTCCCAAGACCGCTCCAATTGCAGTGTCTGAAGCATCAGAAGATATATGAAAAGGGAGGTTCCAATCAGGCCCCCTCAAAATAGGAGCAGTAGATAACTGATGCTTGAGTTCTTCAAAAGCTTTCTGACAAGAATTAGTCCACTTAAATTCAGCATTTTTCATAAGCAACACAAACAATGGAGAAGCTATTTTAGAGAAATCTTTAATAAATCTTCTGTAGTATCCAGCATGTCCTAGAAAACTTCTCACATCAGTTTGAGTTTTAGGAACAGAAAGATTCCGAATGACCAATATTTTAGATGGATCTACCTGAATACCTTGAGATGAAATAAAATGTCCAAGCACTATTCCTTCACTCATCATCATATGGCATTTTTCAGTACTTAGGGAAAGGTGAGCTTGTATACATCTTTTAAGTACTTTCTCAAGGTTTTGTAATGCATCTTCAAAAGTCACACCATAAGGAGTAAAATCATCCATAAATATTTCCATAGAATCATTCAGCATATCAGAAAAAATTCCTATAACAGCTCTTTGAAAATTTGCTGGTGCATTACATAGCCCGAATGGAAGAACTCTATAGGCAAAAGTTCCCCAGGGGCTGGTGAAAGTGGTCTTGTCTTGGTCTTGAGGTGCAATTCTTATCTGATTATACCCACTAAATCCATCTAGAAAAGAAAAGAATTTCTTCCCTGCCAGACTATCCAACACCTGATCAATGAAGGGTAAAGGAAAGTGATCCTTTTGAGTAGCTTTGTTTAAGGCTTTGTAGTCAACACATACTCTCCATTTCCCGTTTTTCTTAGGGACAATTACCAATGGGGAAACCCATTCACTGTCAGATATAGGGTATATAAATCCTGCATTAAGCAATTTTTGAAGTTCTTCTTTAACAATTTCTCGTAAATTAGGATTCATTCGTCTTTGGGGTTGACAAACAGGTCGGCATCCCTCTTTAATGTAAATTCGATGAGTACATAATTCAGAAGAAATACCTTTCATATCCGTGTAATCCCATGCAAATGCCTCCTTATATTCATGCAATAACTTCATTAATTGTTGTGTTTCAGCATCTGTTAGATCGGGATTTATGTTTAATGTCTTGCCAGGTTCAATTTCAACTGTTATGCTTTTAGATGAGATAGTGGTTAAAGTCTGAGATGAGTCTTCAGATTCAATCTTTTCTTGCGTATCTGTTTCAAAAATTGCAGTTAATTGATTGTGTGTTTCAGCAATGACAGAAGAAGGTTCACAAATAAAATTATTAATTATCTCATCCTCTGTATTGTCTTTAAGAGTTAAAGCTTGTCCAATAGTTAGAATAGGCTGAACAGCATTATCATCATAATCCATCCATATAGAATCTTCATTATTAATTATTGGTGTAGCATGAGGATAAAGAGTAAGCTGTTTTGTTTCATAACCATTAGAAATTGTCATTGAACCAGATCTGCAACTGATAAAAGCATCAGCTGTGGCCAACCATGGCCTTCCTAGAATTAAGGGGTGTCCCCCCAGCTTTGTTTTAGTCTGCAATACAAAAAAATCAGCTGGGTATTTCCAGGATTCAACTGAAATAAGTAGATCCTCAACAACTCCTTCGGGTTTAATTGTAGAACGATCAGCCAACTCTAAAATGGTGGGTGTATCTCTGATTGTGCTATTCAGCTGTAACAATTGTGAAGTTTCAAGAGTCATTATGTTAATTGCAGCACCCAAATCTACCAGAACTTGGGGAATCATTGTTTTACCAATCTGAACTGTTACTGTAGGATGGCCGGGATCACCATATTTCACAGGAGGGGCTTTTCCGGACAGTAATGCAGACAAGTCCCCCATCACATGCACTGTAAGGGGGTCCTTGGTTTTCCTACCAGGTTTCTTGACACAAATATCCCTTAATGTTCTGGCATAAATTGGTACATCTCTTAATGCTTGTAAAAGTGGAATTTTAACATACAAATTTTGCAATTCCCCTAGAAGATTAAAAGCAGGTGTTTTAGCTGTTCTGGTTAAAACCAAACGCTCGGGGAATGGTGGTTCTGTTTTTTCCACATTTTTGTTAGGAGGTGGTTGTGCTTTCTTATGTTTCTCAGTTTCCTCTTTATCAGAATCAGAAGAATTTATGTCATCAATAATAGGCTCTACTATTTTTCCAGATCTCAAATGAATATCATTACATTGCATAGTAGGAAATATAGACTGATTCTGAATATCAATAACTTGCACAACTTTATTATTGGGGTTAGGATTTGGTTGCAAGGCCCCATTCTTCAAAATGTGTTTAACGATGCAAGGCCCATGCCACATGGGTTGAAATTTTCCTGCCCCCAACTTATCATGAGCTTGATCATACAGGAGGACGAGGTCTCCTTCTACAAAAGACCGAGGGTAAATTGACTGGTCAAAATGGGCTTTGACCCGCTTTTTTGTGCCTCGATGACCAAAGCAGCAAAGCAGCAAGTTTCATCCAGCCTTTCTAAGTAGAGAAGACACTCTTATTTAGGTGAAGTTTTGGGCAGTAATTCAATAGCCAATTTGAGTGAAGGTATTTCACACTCAATCAGAAGGGTAGTTTCTAGACTGTAAACAAGTTGAAAAGGAGTGAATCCAGTCACATATTTAATTGAGGTTTGGTATTCCCAAAGAGATTAAAATAACATGAGATGCTGATTGGATCTGTGGATCCCAATCGTATGTTGAAGCATCGTGACTAGAACTTTATTCACAGCTTCAACCTGGCCATTAGCCTGAGGATAGTATGACGTTAAGCTGTCATGTTGTAGACCCAACTTAGAAGTCAGCTCTGCCACCATATAATGTCAAAAATGGGAGCCATGATCGGTAACTATGGCTTGAGGGGCTCCAAACCTAGAAATGATGTGATTGAATATGAATTGAGTTGTTCTATTACCGTCAGCTGAATGTGTAGTCATTGCTTCGGCTCATTTGGTGAAGTAGTCAACGGCTATGATAATATAAGCATGCCCCCCGGCCGAGTGAGGGTTACACGTCATAAAATTGATGCCCCACTTCACAAAGGGTCCAACGGTAATGACGGGGTGGAGATGTACAGGTGGTGCATGCATCTTGCGCTGATAGATCTCGCAATCGTGACATTTACGAACTGCAAAAATGCAGTCCTTGAAGATAGAGGGATATAAATATTCAGCATGAAGAATATTATAAGCAGTGGCATAAACAGACATGTGACTGCCACAGGTGCCACTGTGGCAAACATTCAGAGCTTTCTCAGCCTCCTCGAGGGTCAAACATTGGTGGAGAATGGAATCGATTCCAATGTGGTAGAGTGTATCTCCAACTATACGATAAGGTTGTGATTGATGACGGATGCGTCGGCGAGAATCCTTCGTCAACTCAGATCTAAAGGTAGAAGTCTGGAGATAGACGATGATATCACCGTACCAAGGATCAAGAGTACTAATCAGAAATGCTAGACGTTCAGAATGTATTCTTCTTAAATCCGACGAAGGCACTAGAGGGAAGAGTAGATCAAATCAAAATACTAATTGTTGGTCGCTTTAATCGTTTACAATTCGCTTCCACCTCACATGACAACCCGAGGAAGTCTTTATTTCAAAGATAATCACGCACTGGATATGCTCAATTTCAAAAGCAGAAACAATGTTGTAGTAAAAAGCCACACAATTATTAATCTCACAAATCTACTGGTTCACACTCTGTTTAATCAAAGCTGAAGTCAATTAAGTTATAGTAGAAATGATTTCTATGTTGTAATTAAAGTCCAAACAAAGGAAAACCAATCTGCAAAGAAAGAAATCAATCAACCATAGCAGGAACAGGACCCTATTCCTTAGTTAGGAACTTCAGCACCTGATGCCTGACACTTAATCACACTGTATGAAAGGTAACTTCAAGAGACAAGACCCTATTCCTATGAACAAGAATCTTCAGCACTTGTTCTCTTGTTTCTAATCACACTGCAGGAAAAGGAAAGCAATGAATGAGAGCAGGACCCTATTCCCTATGCGGGAACCTTCAAAGACCGCTCCCAACATCATACATTCATACAATCAATAGAAATAGGAATTCTCAACTCTCCAAGCCTGAATGCATTCAACATATGCGCGCTAAAAGAAATGCAGAGTGTATCACTAAACTGTGTAACTAGTGTCCAACAACAGAATTAAAGTGAAGTGCAAACAACATAAAGAAATAAACAAATTACAAGAACCAAAGGGTGAATCTTGTGAGGAAGGCGGGCCCTTTCCCTCTCACAAGATTCCCCGGGGGGAAATAATTAAATTGGAACGCTCAAAGGAAGAATTTATTCATCTGTCAAAGCAACTGTTATATTACAGATGGAGACTAGCTCCAGTTCTCACACAATACTCTCCTGTAGCTTTACAACCATTGACTCCTTACTAATGATGATGTCTCCTCTTTATAAAGAGGATATTACCTTTACAATTTACATGAGAGCGAATCTACGTTATCTCAAATCTGTTCTCTTTCCCAAAACAGGACTATTCTGTTCTTCCAAGAAAAGATATTGTTACAACAGAGACAGCAAGAATGCTATCTTCGGGATAATCCAGGTAACCGTGTCTTCATGCTGTTGTTGTTATTCCACAAAAATTTCTTCCAGAATCGCAAATTACGCATGACGGAATTTGCGTGCTTGACGGCTGTTTCAGCAACTGAGTCAGCTGTTTCAGCAACGGTCGCTTGTTCCTAGCAACGCATATAACTTATCTGCGATCTTTGGACTTGTGTTATCAACGATACACTTCAATTAATGATAAAATATAAGAGTATTATGGAATTAAATGTAAAACAGATTAAACATATAATAAAGAAGAGGATTGTATATACCTTGGGATAAAGTAGATAAGAAATGATAATGGAATCCTTTCTAATCATAGTTTAAAAAGTAAAATGGTGTCAAAGTATATAGCAAAAATGATACATAGTGGAGTCCTAACACTAATGACTTCTTCGACTTGGTAGTAATAAATTCCAAATCAAACTCTTGAAGGATAAAAATCCACTTTGAGTGTTTTCCCCCCAGCAATTGTCGAGACAATATGTAGGTCATGGGGTTGCATTCATAAATGACATTCACAATACATAGCAGAATATAATGACGAAAAAATTGAATTGCTTGAACTGCAGCTAACGCTAACTTCTTGACATGTGCATAACGTGTTTCAGTGTCGAGAAGGTTACAAGAGAGTTAATAGATAACATGCTCATCACTGTCACCATCGTCTTGTACCAAAACCATGGCAATCGTGCTGAAACCGACGACTAAATAGAGGGAAAAATCGCGATGATAGTTTGGAGGACATAATAGAGGAGCATTGACGAGCAATGTCTTCAGTGTGTCAAAAGACTTCTAAGCAATCTCATCCCAGAGGAATGGAACACCCTGCTTTAAGAGTTGTGTGAATCCTTTAGCCACTTTGGCATAGTTAGGTATAAAATGTCGTAGAAAATTATCCTTCCCTTGCAGACTCTGCAACTGATGTAATGAAGATGAAGAGGCGAGATTAATGATAGCCTCAACTTTGAGAAAATCGAGGCAAATTCCATCTTTGGACACGATAAACCCTAAGATTCTACCAGAATCGACGCAGAAGATGCACTTATGCGGATTTAACTGGATGTTGTAGCGTCGACAATGAAGAAATATCTGACGAAGATGGTCAGGATGGTCCTTACACTTAGTTGAATGGGCCAGAAGATCATCCAGATAAGGCTGAACGATGTGCTTAATGTCGTGAAAAGCGTACGACATTGCTCGTTGAAATGTGGCCCCAACATTTTTTAAGCCAAACGGGAGCTTCTTATATGTGAAAGTACCCCATGGATAGATGAAGGCAGACTTATGTTGATCAGTCGGGAGAATGTTAATCTGGTTGTAGCCAGAAAAGCCATCCATGAGGGAAAAAATCTCACTCCCGGCACAGTCGTCAATGATTTGATCGATAAAGGAAGTAGGATAATTATCCTTAGGACAGGCTCGATTTATATCATGACAATAGACACATACCCAAATGGTACCCTATTTCTTATCTACAGGGACAATGTTGGAGACCCATTCTGTCAAGGGAATCGGATAGATCAAACCAACATTAAGAAGTTTTTCAACTTCACCCTTAATGGAGGCATCCTTTCTAGGGTGCACAGGATGAAGACATTGATGAATAGGCTTTCAACTAGGGTAGGTAGGAATCTTATGCACCACTATACTAGGAACGATGTCGGGCATCTCTTCATAGGACCATACAAAGACGTCGCAAAACTCGTGGAAAAGGCTAGTATAAACCTGAACTTCATCTGAAGAATAGTGTTAGGTAAACTTGACTCGGGATAGAGTCAAAGTTGACTAGGGTAAATAGTAGTGGTTTTGTGGCACATGGTTTTGTGCACCCATGGTTTTGGCCCATGGTATTGCATGTAATGGAGCCTATAAAAAGGCTGGGAAGAATTCATTATAATTAAGGCCTGGAGGTGAGTGGTGAAGGCTCACTTGGCCAGATTGGCCAGGGTTTTGGCTAATGTTTAATGAAATTTCATTGGTTGGGTTTTTCCCCGGAGTTTGGGGTTTTCCCGTTAAAATATTTGTGTTAATGTTTATGATTTTTTGCTGGTTATTTTTCATGATTATTATTCCTCTCGATAAATTTATTATTTCTCCGGTAAATTGCTAACAAATAGGTGACCCCGAGATGGATGTTCTCGACAATTCTTGGTTTTACGGAAATGTCAATAGGCATCGTTTGCGTGATATTACTCAAGTTACCCTCTGTAAAAACTTCATGTGTCAGAATAGGCATTTGAAGCAGAGGAGAAGGAACCTGAGATGCAAACCTCTTAAGACACATAGACATGGCCCCAAGGCCAGGAATGAATGAGGAATGATGATGATTATCGTCCCACGGAAAATCCTCGAGAGACATAGTCTCCACAATGGCTTCATCAGAGGGAAATATCTCTTTCAAAGGATCGGGCAAATCCAAATCACTGACCCAAGGGGATTGAGAATAAGTGTCGAGAGACATGCCCAAAGGAGCATGATCAGAAGGCAGAGGATCTGAGGCCACAAGAAGTTCACAATAGTCAATCTCGATCGGACTCAACAGCATCGAATCTCCGAAGGCATCAACTTGTTTAGGCGAAGGGATGATCCATGGGTCATTAGACCAAGAGATCATATTGATCTAAATAGTGTTGGGTGGAGGAAGGGGAAAAATACCCATGAGGGCAAGGATCTTTGAAGAGACCCGGCCCTACGCTCTCGTAGGGAGTAGGAATCTAATCCACATATGGAATGTTGTTCTCAGAAGAAGAAGTGAAGAATGACAATTGATCAACAGTAACAATCTTTCCTTCATGCGAGAATTTCAGGATACGAAAGAGAGTGGACGGAATGCACAACATGGCGTGAGTCCAAATGTGATCGAGGAGAAGATTTTAATTGATCTTGGCGTCAACTACTTCTACCTCGACATTGATTGTCTTCCCTTTCAAGGTAATTGGTAAACTAGCGAGAACACCTAAGGGTTTTTATTCCCTTCCATCAAATGCTTCAAGGGCATTTGGTGATGAGTTCAAGGCCAAAGAACCAATGGCTTTCCAATAGGAAGATGACATGATGCACGTAGATGCATCTTCGTCCACAACTGCTTGATGGATATCGAGACCATTAATTACAACTTTTATAATGAGTGCAATTTGGTGCGGGAGTCGTGGAACAAAATTTTCTAAATAGAAAGCGAGAAGGTTAGTATTATCAGGATCAACCTTGCCAATCATAGATAACAAAACTTTCCGTTGAGACGGACAACTCTGAAGTAATTCTAGTGCAAACATTGCAGATGGCGCCTGAGCCAAATCCTCAACAATAGTGTAATGTTGAGTGGCACGGGCGTTTGGATTGTAAGAAGACTTGCGGAGTACACCATTAGAAGGTGGTCGTACAATGGGCTCAGCACTGGGCCTTTCAATCTGTAGAGGGCCAGAAATAGGTAGAGGAGGAGGACCATCAGTGATCTAGGCTTCCCCGCTGCCTGACGTGATCCGGTATAATATTTCAATCAAGTAGCAATAGAAACAGATGTAGAACCATTCATCATGAACACCTGAGAGCCAAATGGGGTAGAGGACTGAGGTTGCTCTACCATCTGGGTCTGCTGAGATGGAAAAGGTTCTTTAAGAACAACTATAGTTCCCTAGGTGCCTTTGAGAAATCGACTCACTTCGGACCTTCGAGGACAGTCCTTGGTGTATTGCTCTTCATCACAAATAAAACAAGGGTACTTCGGCTTGCGTTGTGAACCATCATCAGCACAAGGTTTTGAATAATCTGGTTTCGGGGTATCAGCTTTGGCCTTAAATTTACCCTTCTTTTTCCCCTCAGAAGTTTTTTCCACCAGATTGGCCTGAACGACATTGACTTTCGATGTTTTACCAGGATTCAAAGTGAGCTGAGAAGCAGCATCATTGGAAGGATTAGACTTTTGCTTCCCAGGATTTAAAGGAGAAGACTTCCAAGAAGTCTGAGACACGGAACCAACAATACCGTCGACTGATGGGGTTGTCGGTGCTTTAGAAGTTCCAGGTCGAGGGGCATCAGGCAAGATATCGTACAATGTGCCAGACTGAGAGTACACAAGATTAAGGTACTAGGCATGAGAAATTTCTTATTCCTTGGTTACACATGCCCCCATAGCGATGTCTTTCGCGATCTGATTGAAAAAGGAGGTAGTGAACCAATTAGTCAGAAGCTGATTAGGAATTTTAAACTTGATCATGCGACGACGGCCTCCATTCATGAATATGATCTAAAATATGAGTAGCTCGGTCTTGTTTCAAGGATGTGAGGAGGTGTGTCCCAGTCTCATAAAAAACTGGTAACTGAAAATGCATAAGTAATGCCATGGCGAGAGAGTTGAAGTATTGAAAGATGCCATGAGATAGCTCAATGTACCACTTTGTAGTGGCACCAGTAAGATTCCATAGGAAAAGACAGAGTTAGATGGAATCATCAACCCAAGAGTTAGAAGAACACCACAAATGGTAATTCATAACATGCGCTTGGGGGTCTTCTCTGGACTTTCCCTCAAACTTAGGACAATAACCAGGAATCTTAGTCGAAACTGGAGGCCAATACAGGTTATGAAGAATTGGATCATTCATTAACTTTGACACATCAGGCAGTTCCAACGTAGCGACAAATGGTAATTCAGGATTAAAAGGCATTAAAGGTATTTGATAAGGACCCGTGTTAACATTCCACCCAGTCTGCGAGAAATTCTACCCCCATATTTTTTGTCCCAGAGGATTCTGACCATAAGGGTTTTAAGCCTGATAATTCTGCTGATACTGGGGTTGAGGACCAAGATATTGACTCTGAGCATACCATTGAGGTCCTTGCTAAGCAACATATGGATTTTGTTGCGGAATGTAAGCATGGCCTTGAGGTTGATTATATACCAACTGGGATTGATTTTGAGGGTAATAAGTGAAACCTTGGGGCAAACTATATCTCGGCTGATATTGACCGTGGGGGTAATAAGTGCCTTGGGGTTGAGCAGGTTGAATGGGCTGCTGAGCAGGCGGGCCCTGTTGAGCAGATTGAGCAGCTTGAAGCAGCTGCTGAGGTTGGGCAGGCTGCCCCTACGGAGCAAGTTGGCCTGGATATTTCGGGCCACCGGGTTGCCCTCGTGGAAGAGGTTGACCTGATGGTTGTGATGGATCAGGCTTCCCCTGATAACCAGGTTGACCTGGAGCAGGACCGTAGGGTTGTCCTTGTTGCACAAATTTTTGGCCATACTAAACGTACCGCTACTGTTGTACAAGAGGTTGTCCCTGTGGTGGATACATTTCCCCCCAGCAACATACGACATTCTGGTTTGAGGCTGACCTGAAGGACTGTAGGGTTGTCCTTGTTGGACCAAAGGTTGACCATGCGGACCATAAGATTGTCCTTGAGGACCAATGGGTTGTCCCTACTAGGTTGAAGGTTGTCCTTGTAAGGGTTGTCCTTGTAAGCCTGAGGGTTGTCCCTATAACAAAGGTCCTTGACGAGTGATGGTTTGATAAGGATTTGCCGGAGGCAAATAGACAGCCTGATTGGGATCGACAGGAGGCAAATATACGGGGTTACCGAAAGCATAATAGTGACAGGGAGGATTGACAGGAGCTTGGGGCTGCTGAGAACCCTAAGAGTTCTTTTGCTAAACATCCAAAAAATGCTCTTCAAAACTAAGGTCGTCAGGAATCATAGGAACAGTCAAAGTCATACTAGAAGCAGACGTGGACTCAGGAGAATGAGCATCCGGAGAATGAGCATATCGTCGGTGAATGTCCAACATGTGCTCATCAAAAGTATAGGTAGAAACCATAGGGGTAGTCGTAGTCGCACTAGCAGGTGCAACCTCCCGAGCACGAGCTTGTGATCTGCTCAGAACCTGATTGATAGGCCATGTGGGATTGAGAAAGATAGACCTGTGAGTGTGAAAATATCCTGATGACTAAGTCGTAACAACCGACGTAGAAGAAGCCACATTGACGGTAGGTTGGGTAGGGACAGACGTAACAGTGACTAACGAACTCAGTGTTGAAGGTGACAGTCCCAAAAAAGGGAGGACCGACCTCCTTGGGGGAGTTTACGTACTGGATTACGCTATGGACGCAACACCAGAAATAATCTGACTCAAAGTCCAATAACCGAGCGGAAGTGACACCAATTGAGGATAATATTTAACAAAAACATGCGGGAGGTCTTTTGGGAAAAGTTGATATTCTCCTGTAGAAACAAGCATTCATTCACTGCCAACAGGACTTGAAGAACCCATATTTGATGAAGCTGTAAGATCGTCAAAGAGACAACGAGGACTAGGGGGTATAGCAGTAGCTATAAATGGCTATCCCAAAGTAAGAGGAGGAAATTCTTCCTCGTCCCCAAAACTAGACCAAGCACTCGGAGGAGGCCAATTGAACTCAAATGACTCTTCAGGGGGTGATCGAGTAGCGAGAGGCAAGACAATTTGGAGAAAAGGCTACGAAAACTCAGTAGACCTAGTGGACTGAGGGGTTTCGTAAGAAACGTCAGGAAATGAACTACCACCAAGCGGCAGTGAATAAGACTACAAAACTAGTGGTTCCACCACTGTGACAGTAGTTCAACACAGGAAGGAAAACGAGATAGCCAAATGAAGGCTTCAAGATCAAAATCTAAGGAAAAACAAAAACAAGCCAAGTAACAAACTTTTAACGGGCATGTGATCGTGGGTAATTAATTTTATGACATTGAAATCGAAATTTTTTGTTTCATATTTTAAGAGTCGAGAAACAGACAAAAGATTACTCTAGTCACTTTCAATTTTAAACGAGCGTGAAAGGACAAGTGCTCGATGATATCTTCTTTTTCTAAGGAGTCACGAAAATATCGAAATGACTACTCAGGTAATCTAAGTAAGAGGGTGTACCAATTTTCCGTGAACTACCATATACACCTTGGTGATCAAATGAAAGATAAATGACCAAGGACTTAACGTACGTGTAGGTAGTCTCCTCGAATGTTATGCTCAGTGTATCACGGTTATAGGACGGTAGATGTGGCTTCCTATGGATAAAGGATTTGAACCTATAGGGGTCTTCCTTTATATACTTGATGGTACGGGGAGTACAAGTATGTACTAGCGCTATCTAAAGCCAGAAGGCGAATGACAGCTACTAGGTTTAAAGAAGTCGGAACACGTCTCTAGCCTAGACCACTAAAATTTTTGCGTTAGGTTCCAATGTTTCCTTAGGTCAATTTAATTGATTTTATATTTGATCTTGAATTAGTGTTTCAGTTTCAAGGCCCTACCTAATTTCGATCTCGAATTTCCTAAATGAAAACTATATGCAAATGAACACCATTTTCCATTCAATGAATGCTAATTAAGAGAATGGTAGAGATCTTTCAAACAATAGCAATCAATGAAATCACACGAAGAAATCCGCTAATGCATCTAATACAATCATGCGGAAAATGAGAAACTCTTTCCTAGTTGATCAGGCACTAGTTATGCAAAAGAAATTTTCCTTTTTCATGCAAACGAAAGAACACAATTTTTTTATTTTTTCAATGAAATGAAGCACGCGATGCACTAATTACATGAAAAAACAAAACAAACACTAGTTCTGAGTATTGTGAATGTAAAGAGCTAAAACGAATGATTCAATGAAAGAAATACAAACACAAAACTACACTCAAACCAATGATGCACTCTTCCAAACAAAAGAAAGCTTTCAAAACGATTCAAATGAGCAATGTGATATATGCTTGGAGCGGCGAGAAGAAGAATCAAACGAAAATTGAAATGATCATTCAACCAAAAAAACGCTCAAGAAATCAAGACATATTTAAACGCAATTGATCAAAGGATGAGACTGACAAGAAAAAAAATACTCGACCTCCAATCAGAAGGCTCAGTGAGCTAAGACACTTAGAAACCCTAAGGCCATAAACTGCACCGATAAGAAAATGGACAAACAACTGAGAAGAGCAAGCCTATGATAGTAAAAACAATCCAAAAACAAAAATTTCCAATCAGAAAACCAACCCAGAGTCAAGCAATACTGACCAAAAACTCAAGAGGGAGGTCAAACCAAACCCTACATGATTCGGCGCGACTGTAAGGCGGTAATCTGCGCCAAACAAGGGTTGGCACAACTGTAACACAAGAAACATGCGCCAATCGACGCGACTGTTCAATCAAAAAACACACCAAGCCAGATATCTATGGGAGAATGGGAAAACTAGGGAGAAGAGGTCAATATTGACACTCTGGAGATGAACAAGAGGACTCTAAACAAACAAGCAAGCTAGAAAAGATAGACAAACAAGAAAACGACTGAAGTCGACTTGACAAGGGAAAAAATACAAACTCACATAAATCCCCAATAGAGTCACCAATTTGTTATGAAGGTAAATCATCTCCACGGACAGAGACGATCCCTCTATCCCTAGAGTGGGTCTAGTAACAAAGGGACAAGCTAGATTGTAGGTTCCTAAATAGTGAATGAAACAGATGAGGTAGATCAACCTACCTGGAGTCCAATGTTGTTGTCGTGGCTGTTGTGGTGGTAGCCTCTCGATTCCTGTCTCGCTGGGTCACGATCCTTCAACATAAATGCTTGTATACCTGCACAAAGATCAAAAAACAAGAGCATCATACAAAACAACGATATCATCCATAATTACTAACCAGTCAAGGAGGTTCAAGCATATTGCATCAAATTAAACACATTAATGCAAGATGGGAACCAAACAATAGTCATGCATATGTATTAATAGAAGAAAGAGTTACAACCAGAGGCTTGACATCGCAGCCTCCTTCAGTGGGGTTCAGTTGAAGCGCGTCTCGATGAATGTTAGGGAATTTAGATGGGATGAAGACACAAACCTAAGCTCTCACAATAGGGGTCTCTTCCATTCTATCTTTTCTAGCAAAGTGCATAGGAATCTCTTCAGCGTTTATGCTATAATATGTTCATTTTAGCTAGCTCATCAATGGAAGAAGGCTATATTTATAGAGGGAGAGGAGGTTGGGATCCCTACAATAGTGGAAGGGAGGCCTTATCCCTTGGGAGGTTTCCCCAAAAGGTGGAAACAAGAGGCCAAAGGATGAAGGCCGTGGTTTTTTAGTCGAACCACTCCCTATGACTCGCCCACGAAGTTGTTATGCTGGAAACTTCGCCTCTATTTTTAAAAAAAAATCCATAACAGATTGAAACGGGCAGCTAACTGAGACAAAGTGCCAGCTGGTGCATGGTCCAGTGTTAATCTTCCTCATTGGCGCGAGGGCATAACGGGCTACCAGCGCTAAGGAAAAAACACATGTTTCTGATGGTCTGTTGAGGAAATTGTCAACAGAAGGAGTGTTTTCCTCATGGAAAGGGATACAATGATGGTATTTGTAAGGCATGAAACTTTATTTTGGTCACATAAATGAGCCTCTAATGTGCAGGATGAGGATTGTAGGGACAGTGACAAAATGCTGTGTAACAACGTCAAATACATAAAAGCGGCAGTTTAGTGCAAAAATTATCCAACCCTTCACTAATTTGATGCTTTGTCTTTAAATAGACCTTATTTACAACAAGGATGATCTTCCTAGTGGCTAGACCATTGAATTATCCTACGACACATCACATAACTAAAAGACATAAATCCTAACATAAAACTGACAGTTATACGTTAAAGAAATCGTCTCCTAATAGGACTCTAACTGCTATTTATTACGTAAATTTACCTTATCTTGTGAAACACTTACAAAATAAGAATCACATGCTCTAAAGATACATGATAGGTTCATTACCACTTTACATATTTAAAACTCTCCTAGACATGTGGAACAAAACCCTATTTTTCAGGAATACATAACCCTTATCTTCAACGAGAGCTCTGGCTGATGACCTATCTCCACAACACATCCTTCAAGTCATAAATATTTGATGTTAAGGTCCCTTGAGATGTTGGAGGAGTCCATCTATCCAAATCTGCCATTAAGATGCTCCAAAACCATCAAAAATAGCTCACTACGAAAACATGACAGTTTCGTAGCAAGCTTTGGTAGCATTGAAAAAGTGGCTTCTGCACCCAATAACCTTGATCCTTTGTTGTTCCATGGTGTCAACCAGGTCATGACACATCACCACAACCAATATACCTCCTTGAAATCTGAAAAAAGTGACTTTAAAGGCAAAACAACTGCTACAGGTTTTTTCATAGCGTTTTCCTAGCTTTAAGCCTAGGAAACGCTACGAAACTGTGTAAAAATGCAGAAATTGCCCATTTCAAAACTATCTCCAAAAAGTGACTTCCAGTTGCAAAAACCTGATTTTTTGCACGTAATGAACCCTCTAAAACATATTCAATCTCAACTTATGGTTCCTATCGTGTTTCCTCCTCATTTATGATCAGTTGAGCAATGGGATCATCAACCAGAGTCATCTTCAAACCTTTCTTTTCCAGCTCTTCATGAATCAACTCCAGTTGTTGTTCTAAGTCTTTCACTTGATCCTTCAGTGTTATATTCTTGGATTGCAAGTGTAGATTTAACTTTTTGAGGTGCTTGACCTCTCCTCTTAGTGGTTGAGTCCACTTTATCAGTTTTTCTGAATTGTCCAAGGTCTTTGAGACACTTGTGACTTGATCCTCCCAAATCTTTCTCATTTGTTCAAAATAGATCCTTTAAGCTCTATGATTCTTTGTTTCCTTCTTCAAGACTGATATCTCTTCCCTTGCCTCTTTCAATTGCTCCTTAAGGGCTTCAACTTCTGTCTTTTCAGTGATTTTCTCTTTTCCCTTCTTTTTCTTGATGACCAGATCTTCTTTTGCAGGTGAGGAGAAGTCTATGATGTTTGATGGTGGCTAAACAGTTTCACTAACCTTTTGAGCTTCTTTTCTACTTTCCAAGACTTTTCTGGCATGTCTTGTCATTGGTTTTATAGATTTAAATATAAATCCAGCATCATCACATGCAAATTCTAACTTCTTAGTTGTTTTTCCTTTCTTAAGCTTCCTCCCTCCCTCATCTATGTCTTTAGCTTGGACTATGTGAATTTCTTTAATATCAATGGCATGCAAAATTTCCTCTAAGCTACCCTTAACCACTATTTGGCTCCTTGTAGCTCTCTTGCTGCCATGTTTGCTAACTATTGGATTTTGTTTTGCAGGTGTATCTTTAGGTGTATCAACCTTCTACAAAGGCTCTGTCTCCATGCTCACTGGTTGTAATTGCTCTACCAATGAAGGTGATGGAATATCTCTAGGTTTGGGAGTTATTTTAGGAGTGACATCATCTACTTCAAAACCACTTATGAACAGAAAAGATGACCAATCTTTGCATAATCTTTTTAACTCCTCTAACACCAACAACTTGATCAAACCATGATGAAAGAGAGAGGTTTCATTTCCTTATGTTTTAACTTGAACCTTGTCTGACATTTTAGCTAAGCGTCTATATAAGTAAAAAGGAAAATCAAGAAACTTGTTACCCACAAAATGCAGCAGAAGCCTAAGGTGGTAGGAGTATACCATGTGATACCACCCTTCATAGGTGAAGTACTTCTGAATGATCAACAACAGCCTTGAGTAGTTTTCCTTCATGTAGCTCCTTGGGATAGCATTTGTAAGATCAATTTGACTATGCTTACCTTGATGAATTATTTATAGTCCTACATGGTGAAATTGATGCCTTTGAACCATTGCTCTCCTCCTATAGGGATTCCTATTGCTGCTATAATGGATTTTGGTGTTACTATGAGGTTTAACATTCCCACCTTTGAAGCTGATCCAGTAAAATGCTTAGCAAACTCTTTTGAAACCTGCAAATGACCCCCTTGCAGCCTTTGGCAAAATTGCAAACACCATGTTCTTCTAAATACTTCCAATGCAATTGGATCTTCATTTAACAAATTCATGTCCATGGGCTCTATTAGCACCTAATTTGAACCTTACGCTAAAAGAAGGCAAATCAGGGTAACCTCAAACCACGCTCAGCCTTGTAGCTAGCCCTACAAGGTCAGGAGAGGGCTCTCTCCGGGAAATATATTCATTGAAATATAAGAGTAAATTGATTTTAGGCTAGGTATAATAATTGGAAATGGTTTTTATAAATCTTCAGGGCTGTATGGAACAGATGGGGTAGTTTGAAACTAGGGAATTAAATCAGAGATACAGGGTATTTCATGGGGCAATGTAGGTAGGGAATTTAACAATTCAATTTAAATAATGATGGAATGTTTAAGACTGGTGAGGAGCTGAAAAGGTCATAGGAGATGGATCCTTTTCAAACAGAAGAAAAGATCGAGTATTGAATGATTTCCCAAGGCATAGCATTATACAATGGATTCTAACTATCTATCTTGAAAACATTCAACCAGAGATATGAATGAAATGAATGGCAAAAATAACAATTAACAGATAAACACAAAAGAAAGAACAATGCTAAAATCCATACCACAGGGATCCCACAAATCAGTGCTACATTTCTTTATTAATTTCCTGCCAAACTATTACAAATGGAGCGTAGAGCGTACTCAGTGATTTCCAAATTATTCCACACTTTATTCCCCCTTTACAAATGATGAAGAATTACATTAAATAGACAGAATTTGAGGGGGGGGAGATCCACAGAAGAAGGAGTTGTTTCACCAGCTTTGGAACAGAAATCTGAATATAGGAAAAAGACCAACAATATGTCCCTAAAAAGAAGGAGAAACAATACTTTTTGACCATCTGAAGAATTTGCAGTTGCTCAAACAGTGGAGAAGAAAGACAAATTCGGAACCATTTCTCCTTTTTATCGTTACTGTTGTGCTATAATGGTCTCATTGTTTATATTTAGTTCTTGGCCTTGACTATTTCCTTTATTTTTTTGAAAATCCCTTTTATGCTGAGAAATGCCCTTTAGAACCAATAAAATTGAAATTTTGTCATTTAATGAAGAAAAGTCTTTTTTTGGGTGAAAATGAGCAAAGGAAAGGATGGTGGGCCCGAGTTGCGATCTCAAATCGCAATCAGAAAAGGGGGGAAGGTGTATTGGGACAACGAGATTGGAAACTGCGATGCGATAGTGTATAGGGGGAGTCTCGTGGGAAAATCGCAATCGCAAATCGTAAATCACAGCGGAAGAGGAATGGGCACATCGTATTGATAACTTGCGATGCGATGGAAGCGGGTGCGATGGAGTAATACAATAGAGGTGCAGGGATAAGCGAGGGAAAGCGATGTCCAATGGTGTAAATGAAAAATCCCTTTAAAACAAATAAAAATGAGTTTTCCGCATTTTACAAAAGGAAAAACCATTTTTTCATTGAAAAGGTGGAAGGGATTTAAGGTGGGACCCAAGGGGGGAATCACAATCGCAATCGGGAAGGGGAGCGGAGGAAAAGTACTCATGGGAACTGCCAATTGTGATGTGCGATTCATCACATCGGTGGGAAAAAGAGCGGAGGTTTAAAACATGCGATAGAATGATTTTGCGATGAAAAGACTTAAGAAACTTTTAAAATTGATTTATCGCATTTAACAAAGGAAATAGCCCTTTTATTTGGGAAAAGGTGGAAAGGTTTATGGTGGGACCCAGGCCAATCGCAATTGCAAATCGGTGGAGGAGTGGAGTGAGAGCAAGGCTGTGGGAAATGCCGATTGCGATGGTGCGATGGGTTGTGAGCCGTCCGATCGAAAGGGTGGATTGACGGTGCGATCGGTGAGAGTCAATCTCATAGGAAGAAATTATAGGAGTGGGAAAAAATTTGGGAGTGTTGCGAAGTTGTGATGAGATCAAGCGATTCCGATCGGACGTGGGCCGTCATATCGCTAAGCAGATCAACGGTCCATATGTGATCAAGTGGGGTCAATCGCATCAGAGATTTGTGATCGGGGAAGGGTCAATCAGAAGTATGTGATTTGAATGGTGCGATTGGATCGGGGGAAAAAGGTGCGATTGGATCGGAGGGAAAGGGTTTTATAATGAAAAAATTTAAAATTGTATGAAATAAAGTCTAAGGGACAATGAGAAAAGGGGTAAGGTTAGGCCTTTGGGGACTTTTGTTCACTTAGGCATATCTTTCAATCCAGGAGTTAGTTTGTGGAGTATAATATATCGTTGGAAAGCTCTTTCTGGGCTCATTCTGATGGACATACTCAAAACATGATTCTACGCTGAAAATACTATGGAAAATACCTTTGAGAAGCAGGGTGGTGGCTCTATGGAGATAGAAGCTTCTGAAGTTCAACTTATTACATATGAAGACATAAAATTACATAGGGAATAATAATAAAAGAAAAGTACCATGTTTTCACCGGTGAAAATTACATCAATTTTAATAGAACTACTCTTTGATTTTTCCAGATACTGTGCCTTTGAGTTTATTTGACCTCCTCATGACCTTGTTGATACTTATTGACACTTGACTCATTAATTTGACCATGATGAGACCCTAGAACCTAATGAGACCAACCCTATGACCTAATGATATGAATTGGGAGTGAAAGTGAATCATGACTGAAGACCATAGAGAGGAGAATCAACAAGTTTTACATGAGGGAAAACTCATGAAAGGCCACTACCATCAATGAATCCATGACCTAATGGAATGATGAAAATTTATGGTATGGGACTCCTAATATGCAAATGCAAAAGAGTAAGTTTGATCACTAATGGGAGTATGACAAAACTGACACTAACAGGCTCATATATGAGGCAATGACCACCTTTTTTGGTCTTCTTCCTTGCATCCATGGTGATTTTATACCTTTTCAGCCTCACTTGATTAGTGACACCTGCAACTTTTGAAAATGCCAGCAACCAACTTGGCTTGGTGAAACAACTCTCCAAAACTCAATAGCATGCAAAGATGAAGCGGAGAATGAGAAAATACTCAATTGTGTAATGTTTATAAGTCTCGATGACAACTCATGCCTTAATCATGACTCATGCATGCTAAAAACAGTAATGATGACTTCAGACATGACCTTTGTACCTTTATTTAACCCTAACTAACTCAAATGACATCCAACCTAACTCTTATAATCATGGACTGACACCTTGCACTGGATTTGACAAGACAGATAGAAAAACCGTTTTTCATAGCATGGTTAGTTCTTTTTCTGATATTTTTGCTACGAAACTATTAGGCAGTTTCGTAGTGAAAACTGCCATTTTACAGTGTAAAACGCTACGAAAAGAGGAAAAACTGGCTAAAGTGCCCTTTTTGAATTAAAAAGCTTGGGAAATGAAATATGTCAGCAAATGATGACTGATGGGAAATGATATGACTTGAATGGAGGTGGGTTTGAACCTTAGGATAGGTTAAAGATGAAAAAATTAAAATTTTCCTATACCAACTTGTGATAAATGAACTCTATGACCATGTCAAATAGTGTTTCACTTTTTCTGAGTGATAACAGTGGCTCCACTTGGGACGGTGTGCCCATGTGGTACACCAAAGAACCTGTAGTTCCAATTCCATTCATCTTTTAGAAATAAAACTCTGAAATTTTCCAAGCCTTCTTAAAACTCTTATGGCCTTCACCTTGGGCTCAATCTTGATGATTACTGCTGAAAAACCAAATTTGTACCTACTAAAAAGATGCTTAGCCTACTTTGAGCTTAATATCACATAATCCTACCTACCCTAACAGTTGCAATCTTCATGTTTTATTCAAGCAACATGAAACCTCCAATAAAGCCAGTCAATGAGTTGATCTGATTATTGAACCCCTTGACTGCACTTGAACCAAAAGTAAATTGGATACTGAAATTACCAAGGAAACATAAAATGAGTCTAATTTTCATAATGAAAACATAATTGGAAATTTGGACTGTAGAACTCTTCCATGTAGTCAGCTTTACGATCATAGAAGACATAGTTTGTTTGATAATTCTCAAGAAATTCTACAGTTTTAGACAACTTATATATGCTTTCTTTAGCAACATAAGATTTCACTTGTGTGCTATCAAATTCATTTTCAAGAACAATGCATTCCTCCTCAATCTCAAAATAAAAAGGTAGCACCACCTTCTATTTTTATTTTGGCATGAAAAGCTTTTGAAAAGGCTGATCTTGACCATGAAGACTATAGGACTGAATTTGATCTTCTAAAACTTCAATTTCTTTCTCAATGTTCTTAGCAAAATCATCCAGAAATTGAATCTTATCTTCTGACTTGCATTCAAATGACTTTAAATAAGAATACAAGGTCGAAGAAAATTTTTCATCCAGCTCCTCATTAGTGTGATCATCATTCCATTTTTTAAAACCTTGAATGGAAGGAGAGTATAGCACCAACTCTGTTTTTTCCATCCATGTTTCCAAAAAAATAAGCCAAAAATTTGCAAAATGACTTAATAGATCTAATAGGAAAAATTTCAATCCATTGTTTACATTTCCCTTGAAATGAATCATAGAACAATATTATGAAAATATCTTCATGTCTGACTCTAAGAAACTCAGTAAAGTCACGGAAATCTGATATATAATTTAAGGTCAAACTCAAATATTCTCCATTAAATTTTGGACCACTCCTTAAAAAATATGTATCCTTGGGAAAAGGATTTGGGAATCCATAAATTTCTGAAAAATATACACATGCATACCTTGAAACAAGAATGGAAACATCTGAGTTCTTCATAAGTCTAGTGGAATCACCATGAAGCTATGAAATTTTTAATTCTTCAACAATGGAGTTGCCAAGGTAGTTGCAGCCTCAAAAAAAAATTTGAGCTCCTGCTACCTCCAAGATTTCATCTTCAAAATTTCGGGAAATGTATATCTTCAGGCTCCCGGCAGACGCACCAAAATGTTATCACAAAATTGTACTTGATTGGCTACTGATCAGACAACTCAGTGTAACTGTTTCAAACCAGCTTTTGACTGAAACTTAGTCTCTTCAGTCTAAGAGGGCTCTCTCAAAGGGATTTTATGATATTGAATAATGATGATACTAGATGAATAACTCTATTGGAAATGTAGCTTGTTTTTTATGTTTTAGGTTGAAAAGAATGCAGGCTTGCTACCATTAGGCTTATGGAGTCAACAATCAGTATTTCCAGTGGCAAATTTTCTTGCAATGGAAGCTGAGGCAGATAGGGATCTTTAACAAAGGAAACTCACACATAAAACATAGCGCAACACAGTCATTTCATCACTAAAGGAATTTAGAGCATAAACTTCTGAATTCTGAGTAATAGAGATGAAATCTATTGCAAGTGGTAAACATAAAGATATAGATCAAACAAACATTAAAAACCCCATAAGAATCCTAGGTCTGTTAAGAAGAAAGTCACTCTGTATTAATGATATAAGTCAAATACATAAAAGCAGTAATTTAGTGCAAAAAATCTCCAACCCTTCACTACTTCAATGCTTTGTCTTTAAATAGACCTTCTTTACAACAAGGATTATCTTCCTGGTGGCTAGACCATCAAATTATCCTATGACACATCACATAACTGAAATACACAACTACTAACATAATATTGACAGATATACCTTAAAGAAATCATCTCCTAATAGGACTCTAAATCCTATTTATTACGTAACTCTACCTTATCTTGTGAAACAGTTACACAATAAGCATCACATGCTCGAAAGATACATGATAGGTTAATTACCACTTTACATATTTAAAACTCTCCTAGACATGTGGAACAAAATCCTATTTTCCAGGAATGCATAACCCTTATCTTCAACGAGAGCTTTGGCTGATGACCTGTCTCCATAGCACATCCTTCAAGTCATAAATATTTGATGTTAAGGTCCCTTAACATGTTGGAGGAGTTCAATTGTCCAAAACTACCATTAAGATGCTCCAAAACCTTCAAAAATAGCTCGCTATGAAAACATGACAAATCGTAGCGAGCTTTGGTAGCGTTGAAAAATTGGCTTCTACACCCAATAACCTCACTCCTTTACTGTTCCATGGTGTCAACTAGGTCATGAAACATTGCCACCATCAATATCCCTCCTTGAAAACTGAAAAAAGGTACTTTAAAGGAAAAAATACCGCTATTATTTTTTTCGTAGCGTTTTCCTAGCTTTAAACCTAGGAAACACTACAAAGCTGTGTAATAATGCATAAATTGCCCATTTCAAAAATATCTCCAAAAAGTGACTTCCAGCTGAAAAAACCAAAATTTATGCATCTAATGAACCCTATAAAACATATTTAATCTCAACTTATGGTTCCTGTGGTGTTTCCTCCTTATTTATGATTAGTCGAGCAATGGGCTCATCAACCACAGTCATCTTCAAACCTTTCTTTTCCAGCTCTTCATGAATCAACTCTAGTTGTTTTTCTAAGTCTTTCATTTGATCCTTCAGTGTTTTGTTCTTGGCTTGCAAGTGTAGATTTACCTTTTTGAGGTTCTTGACCTCTCCTCTTAGTGGTTGAGTCCACTTTATCAGTTTTTCTGAATTGTCCAAGGTCTTTGAGACACTTGTGACTTGATCCTCCCAAATCTTGCTCATTTGTTCAAACTAGATCCTTTCAGCTCTATGCTTCTTTGCTTCCTTCTTCAAGACTGATATCCCTTCCCTTGCCTCTTTCAACTGCTCCTTAAGGGCTTCAACTTCTGTATTTTTAGTGAATTTCTCTTTGCCCTTATTTTTCTTGATGACCATATCTTCTTTTGCGGGTGAGGAGAATTCTATGATGTATGGTGGTGGTTGAACACTTTCACTGATCTTTTGAGATTCTTTGCTACTTTCCAAGACTTTTCTGGCATGTCTTGTCATTATTTTTCTAGCTTGAAACATAAATCTAGCATCATCGCCTACAAATTCTAACTTCATAGCTATTTTTCCATGCTTAATCTTCCTTCCTCCCCCATCTATGTCTTCAGCTTGGACTATGGGAGTTTCTTCAATATCAATGGCATGAAAAATTTCCTCTAAGTTATCCTTAACCACTGTTTGGCTCCTTGTAACTCTCTTGCTACCATGTTTGCTAATTGTTGGCTTTTGTTTTGCAGGTGTATCTTTGGGTGTATCAACCTTCTACAAAGGCTCTATTTCCATGCTCACTGGTTCTAACTACTCTGCCACTGAAGGTGATGGAATATCTCTAGGTTTGGGAGTTATTTTAGGAGTGACAACATCTACTTCAAAACCACTTATGAAAAAAAAAGATGACCAATCTCTACCTAATATTTTTAACTCCTCTAACACCAACAACTTGATCAAACCATGATGAAAGAGAGAGGTTTCATTCCTTCTGTTTTAACTTGAACCTTGTTTGATATTTTAGCTAAGCTTATGTATGAGTAAAAAGGAAAATCAAGAGAACTCTTACCCACAAAATGTATCAGAAGCCTAAGGTGGTAGGAGTAGACCATGTGATACCTCCCTTCATAGGTGAAGTACTTCTGAATGATCAAAAACAAATTTGAGTAGTTTTCCTTCATGCAGCTCCTTGGGATATCATTTGTAAGATCAATTTCACTATGATCTGTCTTCATGAATTCTTTACAGTCCTGCATGGTGAACTTGATGCCTTTGAACCATTTCTCTCCTCCTCTAGGGATTCTTGTTGCTGCTGCAATGGTTTCTGGTGTTACTATGTGGTTTAAAATTCCCACCTTTGAAGCTGATCCAGTAAAACTCTTGGCAAACTCCTTTGAAACCTGTAAATGACCCCCTTGCAGCATTTGGAAAAATTGCAAACACCATGTTCTTCTAAATACTTCCAATGCAGTTGGATTTTCATTTAACAAATTCATGTCCATGGGCTCATAAGGTAGTGACCACCTTTGTCGGTCTTCTTCCTTGCAGACATGGTGATTTTATACCTTTTTAGCCTTGCTTGATTAGTGACACCTGCAACTTTTGAAAATGCTAGCAACCAGCTTGGCTTGGTGAAACAGCTCTCCAGAACTCAATAGCATGCTGAGATGAAGTGGAGAATGTAAAAGACTCAATTGGGTAATTTTTTAAATTTTCTATGACAACTCATGCCTTAATCATGACTCATGCATGCTAAAAACAGTAATGATGACTTCATACATGACCTTTGTACCTTTATTTAACCCTAACTAACTCGAATGACATCCACCCAAACTCTTCTAATCATGGATTGACACCTTGCACCAGATTTGACAATACAGACAAAAAAACCATTTTTCATAGCGTGGTTAGTTCATTTTCTGATAGTTTCACTCCGAAACTATTAGGCAATTTCGTAGCGAAAACTGCCATTTTACGGTGTAAAACGCTACGAAAAGAGGAAACAATGGCTAAAGTGACCTTTTTGAATCCAAAAGCTTGGGAAATGAAATATTTTAGCAAATGATGACTGATGGGACATGATATGACTTGAATGGAGGTGGGTTTGAACCTTAGGATAGGTTAAAGATGGAAAAATTAAAATTTTCCAATACCAACTGGTGATAAATGAACTCTATGACCATGTCAAATAGTGTTTCACTTTTTCTGAGTGATAACATACATGAGGAAGACATTCATGAGGAGGAAGACCTCCATGAGACAAAGATTGATTTTGACCTTGTTGACTTGGATGAGCAGCATGATGATGAGACCTCCAAATTGATTATCAAGTAGAAGGGTGCCCAAATCAGGGAGCTTCAAACCAACTTAGAGAGATTTAAGTTTCTCATTTCATACTATGAGCAAGAAAATGAACAACTCAAGACCAAGTAAGCCATCATGGAGATTCAGCTTCTCAAGACAAAAAGAGAAGAAAACAAGGCAGAGACCTTTCTTAATGAGGCTTATGAGAGGTATGGTGAAACAAATGAGGCAAAATAACAAGTGCCAAGAAGAATACCTAGGACTAGAGGGCTAAAAAGATCTCTAGAACTAGAGAGGAAAAAGGAGGTTGAGCTTGCAAATGAGCTAACTCTGAATGAACATTTTTCCATCATGGTCAATGAGAACCGGGAGCATTGGCTTGACAGGGCCAACCAACAGCTTGAGAAGCTCCTAGAGAAGGAAAATAAGGACAATGACATATTGAGAAAGAGGGCCAAGCATTACTTCAAGAAAAATCAAATAGCAAGTTCAAAACTCCAAAAGGCCAAATCAAGACTTGAAACCATAACCAAGAAAAATGAAGGGGACAAGATTGATATTCTTGCTGAGGCATCACTCATTTCCTAACACACCTCATCAGCATCCCATGGAAGAAAATTTGAAGCAATTCGGACAATTTTTGAAATTTTTAGAATTTTTTGTGTTTTGGGCAATTTTGCACAGTAGCAATGGCAAAAGCACAACGCCCTGGGCATTGCGTCTTTCCTAGGGACCTCCAATGGAAAAACTAAAGGTACCATTGGATTAAGAAGGCAATTTACAGTCAGGAAAACAACTTTTATAGGTTTTTTTGGGTCAACAAGGAAGTCAAAAGGTTAAAAAACACTCAAAAAATGACATTTTTGCCCTGTTTTGGAGGTTGGCACTGCGCTTTTGACCAGTCTTGGGAGACACTTTTTGGAGGGTCAAATCAACACCATTTTCGAAACCAAGCATAGATCTAGAAACCAGACTGAAAATTATTTCCAATGAGATATCCTGAGCACAATTTGGACACCTGGAACCCCCTCAAAAGTGGAGCTGAAGTTGCTACTGCGCTTTTGAATTTTTATTTTTTTCAGTTTGCTGGTAGTTCCAAATTTTCTCACTTTTTCTCAATTTCACTAGGAAAATGGAGTTTTTACCTCTATAAATCAATGATGTAAATTTAATTATGGTGTTTTTACACTTTCCTAGGGTAAATACATTAGATGAAAACTTTTAATGATGATGTAATGAATCAGTTTCCAAAAAGTGAGGGATGAGTCAGTTTGACCTCCCTATACTCTAGATATCAGTTTAGTTTTTGGTGGAACTACTCCTCCACTCAGGGATTCGACCCCTAAGGATGAGAGAAGTTGCTTTGTGGTCTATATATTTTTATTTTTGACTCATTTCCCAAGTTGGATGTTGTTGCATTGATTAAAGACTCTAGTGTATTCAGTATTTGGGAGGCAATTACTGAAAGAGTTGCAACTATTTCTTCGGGATACCTGTGGTATGGAAATTTAGCATTTTTTTTCTTATGTCTCATTATGTATGCATATTTTTTTTCATGATCCATTTCATCTCTATTATATTATGGCTTTCAAGTTGATAAGCAGAATACATCTCTCATGCTTTTTTTTGGGAAAACCTTCATAGTTTGTTCATTTGCTTCAGTTTAGAAAGTATACATGATTTTCCTTGCTCTTTCTAGCTCCTCATCAGTCTGATCCATCTCACCCTGAAACCCTAAAGTGTTAGGTTTTATACCTAGATTTCCCCATTGAATCTCTGCAACCCTAATTTTATTGCTCTGACCTAGCCTCTTTGACCTAATTCACCCATCCAACAAACCAATTCAATCAAGCAAACCCATGTACTCATACCTAGCCTAAAATCCTACTTCATCCAGCCCTCTTGGCTATGAATTTGTGGAGAGATCCCTCTCCAATTTGGTAGGGCTAGCTACCAATCTAAAATATCGGTATGTGGTTACCTCTGTTTGGACTATTTCTCAGCCTTAGAGATCCGGTGGAGCGATAACATGTGACACATCTATTAGGCTTGCGAGCCTACATTACAAATTTGTCCAACCTTGCACATGCGTGGGAAACAAAATTAAAATATATGTTTTTCTAATCCAAACAATATGGTCTTTAGATCAATTTTGCACCTCTCCGAAAGAGGAATCCAACAAAAATATAATCATCATCATATGAGCAATGCGACTTCAAGTTTGGACCTACTTGCCCAAAATTAACACATATTCCAAAAATGAATGTGGGACTTGTTGTATATTAAGAAACAATCCCTTAGCTGTGATAAGGAATCAGTGCTCAAGACATATATATATATATATATATATATATATATCAAATGGTCTTCGCTTAATCACCTTCAAAAATTAATTATTAAAACCCTCAAGAATTTGATGCAATAAATGCTTCACAATGCCATTATCTACTTATATTGAATGGAGTGATAAGAAGAACATGAAGGAACCTCAAACTAATATGCTGGTGAATAGAATCTATCACTTTAAACTTCAGAGGAAATTTTATGAAAGTAGAGTAGTTAAAATGAAGCAGCGCCCATTAAGGATATTTAACTCTTATTCATATATGTAAAAAGAGACCTGTAACTGTATTACTTCATTTTATTCATAGAAGGAAATCAACAGAATGGAAACTGGAAAACATATCAACAACAACAGATGCAAGAATCTTGATCTTCATTCATTAATCATTAGAAAATTGAGTACAAAATTTGCAGTAGTCCAAAGGTCCAAAACTCACAACCTTTTCCTTTCTTCTCTTTCTCTTTTAATACAATGTAAAGCAGTTTGTAAATGTTGAAACTACTCCTAACTTCTCAAACTACTTGAAACTTCTTCAACTACATATTACATATCATCAAAATGTCTTATTACAATTGAACTCCCTTAACAAAGATAAAATAAAACTTAAATCCTAATCTATTTTCTGAATATGAATTGGTCCTATTGCTGTTGTGTTTTCTTGATTGGATGACTTGGCTTTCTTTGAAGTTTAGGGATCATTAGGTAGAATATTCATCCAGGCTCTGCATTTCTTCCACACTTCAATGTTTGTCTTAGGAGAATTAATCAACCTGTCGTACTCCAGCCTAAAGGCAGTGATCCAGTTGAATGTTGGTCGCTCTGTAAATAGGGTCTTCAAAAAGCAAAAGACTCTACCTTCTGGAGATATCAGTAAAAAGCCATCTCATGTGCCATGTTTTGAATAGGCACCATCAAAATAACACTTCCAAATTTTGTTTGAACCCAGCTCATTATGTACAATTGTTGAAGGGAGTTGCTTCTCTGAGTCTTCAACAAACTCTGCATCTTCATGTAGCATAATATAAGAAAGATCTTCTTTCTCTTGACCATAGATAGGGGAATTTCTTGCATCTTTCTTTGTGGTAGTTTTAACAAATCTTGTTTCTCTGTATAACCTTCTTTCTTCCCCATTGAACACAGGAATAATAGCATATGTGAAGTCTAGTTTTAAAACACCTCCAAGCTTCGCTCCCCAATATCTGGACAAAATAATACCAAATCTAGCTGGAATATCTGCAACCACTACATCCATCATGATACTTTTAGCTAGAATTTGGGCCATGGATACCACCATGTCTTTGATAAGCCCAACACACTTCACCCTTTTTGAATCAAACTAATATAGATCTCTATAGGGTTTAGTAATTTTTAAATTCAATTCTTTCATTACAAATAATGGCATGATATTATGTGAAGCACCAAAGTCCAACATACAATTATGAAGAATGAAATCATGAAGAAGTAGTGATATATAAAATGGGGGAACAGAAGAATCTACCTCCAAAAAGTGACCACTAGTTTTTCCTCTTGCAAATTCACAGTATCACCAATATCATCAGACTGAGAAAGATTAATGAATTCTGAAATATCCTTCTTGTAACCTGGTGTCTTAGCTAGCTCAAGAAGGGGTACTTGAATTTTGACCTTTTCTAGCTCTTTGGATAGACTAAAGGCTTGATTTTGTTTGACAATATTCTCAGGTTCTTCTTGATTTCTACTTGGATTAGCAATCTGTTCAGGCACAGTAACAACATTCTCCAAATTATTAGTATCAATAGAATTATTTTGGGAAGTCTCAACCTGTTTTTTTTCAGTTCCACTTACTGGATTCATAGGCTATTTCCCCTTATCTTATTTTTTTACTGAGTTCTTTAGTTGTGGAGTCGTCATTGGAGAAGGAACTGACTCTGGTTGTTGTTCTTCATCATCCTACGTTCTTGATCTCTTTCTTGATCTTAAATCATATTTATTATGCAACTCTACTTGCATAAAGTCTGTAAATTGTCTACAATAATCATCCATCTCTTCTTGGTCAAAGGATACCTCAACTTCTGTGTATTCTTCTTCACATTCTTCCTCTTCTTCATCTTCTTTCATGTATGTGGAAAATATTTGATCTTCAACTTCCCTTTGATCATCTTTAGTAGACTGTGAGGGTTTTGTTTCTATGTACAGTGGTGCTTGAACTTGATCTTGGTATCTTCTCTCTCTCTACAAGATTTGCAGGGGTTGCTTTCTAAATTGAGGATTGAAAACTCCTCTGTTTTGTTGTGTATGCCTTTTGGAATTTTTATTCTTTAACTCCATCTTAACTAACTTATTTGAAAAAATCTTGATAACCTTTGTCATCTCATCAATCCTCTGATCTTGTGGTGATTCTTCTTTGGCATTGCCTTTCTCTTGAACTGACTGCTTTTCTTGTGTTTTCCCAATAGCAGTCATGTTTGCTTCAATTTCCAAAGCATCAATTTGGATTTTCTCAAGAGTAGGAGATCTCCTATCTCTAAAAGTGAAACTAAAATTTGACTCAAAAGCACCAACAAAAACTACCCTTTCTCCAATAGGAGGAGGTTTCATTTCTATGGGTAAACTATTATACAATTTTTTGAATCTTTTAATAAAATCATTCATGTTTTCATTAGAATTTTTCTTGATTGCATTAAACTCCGTTAATGAATAACCATGATATCTTTTTTCACCCCATCTTTGGGTGAATTGTGTCTCTAATTCCTCCCAATTATTAATTAAGCCATTCGGCAAACCTTTAAACCATTTTCTTGCCTCTCCATTCAGAGACTGTACAAAAAGTCTCATCACTACATCAAGATGTTCAACATTTAGATTCTCAGCAAAAGTGAAAAACAATGGCAAGTGCTCTTTTTCCATCACTTCATCTTCACCAGTTAAACGAGGAAGTAACTTGAGGTATTCTTGGGGCATGGCATTCATAGGTTGTGGAATATTTAACGGTGCATACCTATTCATCAAGAAAGTAGGGGTTTCTATGTTTATGCCTTGGTTAACCACTCCTTGAGTAGGTGGGCTTTGTGAACCAGTTGTGAATGTGGATGAATGGGGTGAAACAACTGATATGGGAAGGGGTTGATGAACAATAGTAGAAAAAATAGCAACTGTATTTGGTTTAGCTTCTATAAATGTGAATGAAACAAACTCAAAATATTGTTCTTCTAACCTTGGTTCTTGAAAATGAACTGGTGGGGAAAATGATTCGTGTTCCGAGAAAATCAATTTTCGAGAAATATCCTTAGATGAAGGGTTATGTGAACTGCTGCTAGGTGCAGGCAGTGTAGCATCAGGTGTAGAAAGCATTTTTGGTTTCTGAGCTTTTCTAGAAACCGATTTTTTAGGATCTGATAGAAAAGGAGCTTTATGTTGCGAGGTGTCTAACCTCGTATGTGGCCTTTTGTACGCCATAATTATGGAATAAAAACACAGCTTGATATTTCCTCCTCTCTAAACAACCAGAGGAAATATGACAAAAACCCAGGGATGAACTTCGCTTCTTCATCCTCGGCAACGGTGCCAAAAAAATTTGTATCTTAAGAAACAATCCCTTGGATGTGGTAAGGAATCAGTGCTCAAGAAATTTATATATATATATATATATATGTCACAGAAATATTACATCAAATGGTCTTCGCTTAATCACCTCCAGAAATTAATTATTAAATCCCTCAAGAATATGATGCAATAAATGCTTCACAATGCCATTATCTGCTGATATTAAATGGAGTGATAAGAAAAACATGAATGAAGCTCAAACTGATATGTTGGTGAACAGAATCTATCACTTTAAACTTCAGAGGAAATTTTATGAAAGTAGAGTAGTTAAAATGAAGGAGCGCCCATTAAGGATATTTAACTCTTATTCACATATGTAAAAAGAGATCTGCAACTACATTACTTCATTTTATTCATAGAAGGAAATAGACAGAATGGAAACCGAAAAACATATCAACAACAACAGATGCAAGAATCTTGATCTTCATTCATTAATCATTAGAAAATTGAGTACAAAATTTGCAGTAGTCCAAAGGTCCAAAACTTAGAACCTTTTCCTTTCTTCTCTTTCTCTTTAAATACAATGTAAAGCAGTTTGTAACTGATGAAACTACTCCTAACTTCTCAAGCTACTTGAAACTTATTAAACTACATATTACATATAATCAAAATGTCTTATTACAATTGAAATCTCTTAACAGAGATAAAATAAAACTTAAATCCTAATCTATTTGTTGAATATGAATTGGTCACGTTGTTGTTGTATTTTCCTGATTCGCTGACTTGTCTTTCTTTGAAGTTGAGGGATCATTAGGTAGAAAAATCATCTAGGCTCTACATTTCTTCCACACTTCAACATTTTCTTAGGATAATTAATCAGCATGTCGTACTCCAGCCTAAAGGCAGTGATCCTGTTGAATGTTGGCGCTCTGTAAATAGGGTCTTCACCAACCATAATAGTTGGAAATGCCTCTGAAGAAAGTTAATAAATGTTGCTCATTTCAAAATCTGAGTCTTCTCATGAGTGTTATCCACCTTTCTTTTTGCTAATACCAATAGTGGTTCATAGGAATCCCATGATAAAAGACCACCTTTAAGGCCCCAACATGATGGCAATCCTGCCCTGGCTCTTTTGTCATACAGATTGTCAAACTTTTTTACTGCTTTCTTAATCTCTATCAACTTCTTCTCAGTGGTCTTCCTGCAAGTATTTTTAACAATCAATTTGTTAATATCTACAGCATACATAATCCTATCTTTAATCTCATTTTCCTCTAACTCTTGATCAGTCTTAGAATCAATGAAATCAAGAAATTTCTTTGCCCATATGGCTCTATTAATAGTCTTCTGCTTGTCTGCCATAACCTGCTCCTCAAAATCTCTGATAATGCTTTTCTCTTATGATACAATAGTGAGAGATCCCCAAGCTGCTCTAATTTCTTCAATGATTTCCTTCCAAATGATATCTTTAGCCTGAATTAAAATTATGTTTCCCTTCAATTTCTCCTTCAGGCTCTTGATTTCAGCATTAGCTATTTGACAATATTCCATGTATTTATCAATTTCTCCATCCTTGGCCTGCATTATTTTCGTTATTGTCTCTGAATCATTTTGTGACTTTTTGAGATCTTTCTCTATCATCTTCAGTTCAGTGTTCAATTGGGATAGCTGTGTTGTTGGATCATTATTTCCATATGGAAAAATGATGGTGCACGGATGGGAATCAATCTGGTTTTGTAATGACAGAACAATTTCCTTCAGCTTAGAAATTTCTTCTTCTTTCTGCAAGAGTTGCTAAAGAATACTTTCTTTCTCACTTTCCACTTCTGCCACCTCTATTACCATAGAATTCTCATCTCTAGGAGACTTCAACTTTTTCTTCAACACAGAAATCTCCAATTCTACACTTTGTAGCAGTTTCTACACAACAGACTTGTCATTTGGATCTACTCCAATCTTTACCATCATCTTCTTGAGCTCTTCATTTTGTGTTGTTAAAGCCCTGGAGTTGGCTTTCTCCAATTTCCCTTCCCTAGCATGTTGACAGCCTTAAGAGCCATTGCATTAGTTTTGGTCAAATCATTTACTATTAGTTGTCCTGTTTGCATATGTAAATTTACTTTATGAAGCAAAGGAATCTTTCTCACATCAACAGTTAAATTTACAGTATTGAAATTATTTTATGACCCTATATTCATATCAGAGGGGTGAGAAAGAGCAATCTTAAACTAATCTTTTTCAAGATCCATGGCAGTCAGCAATCTTTTCTGATCTGGAGTTATTTGATACTCGGCCTGTGCCTCCATGCTAGCCTTCATCCTTTGATTTCTTTCAGCAATCTGAGAAAATATTTGTTTAATCAAAGGTACTTGCTCCTAAGCATCTCCATGTCTTCTTAGTGAGGCTGGGACATTTTTCTCATCTCCTAGTTGAAGTGAGAAACCAGGTTGAGCACCTACTAAGTCTTCATTGAATTTTCTCCTTTTTTCATCTCTCTGCTCCTCATCTTCAGAATAAAGGATATTGCAAATGAGCCACAACATGACTCATAACCAACCAAAAATAATGAAATAAGCATGGATGCTACTAGAGTTCTCCACCTACATTATGAGGGATTTTAATATCTCCCAGTCTCTCAAGCTTTACCACAATCCACACCGGATCACTAGGCCCTAAACTGAGACCCACTCTCCAAGATTTATTGTATATCCCATCTCAGGATTCCTAGGCCTGATTGAGAGCATGCACCTCTATTATTTACCATATATCCTGCCATTTACCGGTCGAGGATTCCTAGGTACACTGAGGCACACAATACCTGCCTTTACCGCAACCCACAGTCCAGTTCAGGGGTCACTAAGCCCGTGGATTTACCACAATCCATAATCTATTTCAGGGATCACTAGGCCATGTGTTCTTCCTTTCGGAGATCCAGCTCACTCGGCTTCGAATCCATATGTAAATCCAGCTCAACCAAAACATGAGAACCCCATCACACCATGGATATCTGGAAATGACAAGGCTAGGCTGAAAACATTGTCACGCGAAGCAAAACCCATGCCATGACAACAAAGAATCACATGCAATACCATGCATGCCAAATATAGCAAGGAAATCATACATGAAAATAGATACCTATAAATAATCCTAGTATAGATGCTTGATCCTGCTCTTCCTTGCTTGCTCCTTCCTTCCTCTTGCCTTATATTCCTTTCTTGATCCAATGCCACAATGCTCCAAGAAAATTTGAAGTGTCCAAGAGTGAGAGAGAGAGAATAATGGGAGACATCCAAAACTAAACTGACAAAAGGTTTGAGAAAAATCTTTCCAAATAATCCTCAAAATCCTTTTTATCAATGAGGCCTCTATTTTCTTCATTTTCCATTATTTTCCTTCATTTTCTTCCTCACATGCAACATGTGACCTTTCATCTTCCTTTTCTCCTATTTTCCATTATTTTCATAAATAAATGTGCCAAACTGCCATTTTTCCTTTCTAAAGTCTTTGTCATTGCCTTTGCCAATTTCCTTAGCCATGATAACTTCAATGAACACCCACTAGGATGTTTTTCCCACCATTCATCTTGGAATAAGTGTCCCATCAACCATGGTTATTATTTTTCCTTTATTAACATTTATTACATGGAATTTTCACCAGGGTTGTTACAAACTCACTCCAAGTCAACTACTCTTTATGAATACCTCTAACATTCTTTACATCTTCCCACCAAATGTCTACCTTACCTTTAAGACTAGATGAATCTATTCTAGCCTTCATGTTCGTTGAGTAATCATGCAATTTGAATAACTTATTCATCCCAATAAACCATGCTTCAACACCTTGTCACTTCTTCATTTATCCAACAAATGTAGGTGGATTTGATTTCTTAAACTCATCTGGAAAATATACCTTATCACTCCTCCTGTAAGGATGATAACGATGATGTCCATGATACATGTCTGAACCAAAACTAGAGTAAATCCCATGTCCATTGCCTTGTCTATTAGGTGTATCCAAATATATGCTATCATTGACTATGTCATCTCTATACAACCTGTACCCACCATGTGACCTACTACCATATGCTCTGTTAGTCCTATTCTCATGTCCATGACTGATCTTAAGCTATCCCTGCCTCTGAAATTTTGAAAAACTCTGAAGGATTACTACATTGACTTCTACTTTATTCTCCTTTTCCTGAATGATTCTATCACTATATGCTTTGTAGCTTCTTATTTCTATCTTCAAAATTCTCAATGTGTTTTCTATGTCTGGAGAGCACCCATTACCATGCTGCTCATCTGATCTATAAGGATAATCTAGTGAATTTTAGTATACCATCTTGCTTGTCATCTTTGTTCTTCTCTTCCTGCAATATATATCATGTCAGCTAAACCAAATCATAAACAAACCAATGTACCTTAGTTTAGCTCAAGGGAGGATATCTCATTTGCAAGATCAACTAGATTAGCACAATACATGTATAATCATAAGCATCATAGTATATAGACATCATCTCAATCATCATCCCAATTACCATGGATGACACCACAACTACAACACCGACTAGGTACCATGCATGAATAACAAACATATGTATGACACACATGCATAAAAAATACGTATAACACTGACATGCATTCATGGTGAAGACATTCTGACAACACGGCATCAACTTCTACATGACATCACAATGGCAACAATGACCACTGTCATGCATACACAATAAACACATATACCAAAACATAAGGAAACATAAACAATTTACATGTACACATGACAACACATTCATACAAGGATAAAGGAAACCATAAATCACCCAAGGAGAACGAAACCATGCTCTGATGCCACTCTATATCACCCTCCTCCCAAATTTACCCAAGCTAACTGGTCCAATGGGGTAAACATGTGATGAAGAGTTACTATGATATGATTCAACTCCCTATGTGTAGTTAAGGAAGTGGAACCAACATCACAAGAAATTTGTCCTTCCCTAGGAGCTATAGAACCTTCAGGAGCCAACTGACCCCTTAAGGTGTCCAAACCGTGAGAGAAATTGATGTTTTTTTGAACTAGACCCCCATTCACTCCCATGACAAGGAAAGCATGCAACTGATGCCCTCCAGTCACTCCCACAACAAGGAATCCATGTGACTGTGGCATTTTTCAGGTAATTTTGTGCCAACGACCCCAGATTCTGAGCCACTTTTTCAGGGCTAGGTCTAAGGCCACTACCTACAACTTCATGAAACTTACAAAAATGATAAATAACAATGAAATAATGTTACTAATTCAAGAATTTGAATACAAACTTGACTAGAAACCTACCATCCATGACAGGAATTCTGTCAAACAAATCATGAACATGTAATGTACAGGTCATAACAATAGATTTGAACATAGGGATCTCATACTTATCTGAGAACTGTCACGGACCAATATCTCATCCCAATAGCTGCAATGTTATCTACTAGGTCATTCATTCATTAAAATTTCATATACTAACCAAAAAATGATGAGAACCATACATCAAGATCGTCATAAAACATGTTTATAACCAACAAATAATGAAATATATATTCATGATGAAACAGCCATTAAATCCACATAATGACAAGAAAATTTCCTCATAAAATATTTTTTAAAAAAGTATAATTTATTAACATATCAAAATCCAACCAAGTCAGGGACTTCCATGTACCACCTGAACATAGATTGATCTGAACAAAATCTCTCTTTCAACCAATCATCCCCGTGCCATATTCCAAGCATGAATGTGGGATCTCATGGAAGAATCCAATAAAACCAAACCAGGGCTTCCAGAGGCCTAACCACCTCAACCCTCAACTAGTTATTCGAATTCATGGCTGGAAATCACTAACCATCACCAGATCAGTCTCTATCTAAGTTTTCCAAGGCAAAGGAGATTTTTTTCCAACTAGGGCTTCCAAGACCAGTAACTCAACCTGTTATCCATGATAAAATTTGGTTGGTCTTAAGTTAATTAGGTTGAGTCACTTAGAGTTGAAAATGGTCTTTTGGATTCATAATTTTCAAAAAAATCACATATGTGAGGGGTCTTAATCGTCATAATTCGTGTGATGGGATTCAATGTCAAATAAAATCCAAAAATATCTCATACATGAGCAAATCTGGTCATTACAGTGAAATTTGACAAGAATGCCAAAGTTCGTAGTGAAATCAGTGTAAAACAATCAAAATTCGCTATGAACTTGCCTAAAATCTCTATTTTTTCAGCGAGAGATAATTTTAAAAATTTTAAATCATTAAATGTATTTTTGAAGCACATCAATCATTTGTAATGGTTAAAGTGTATCAATGGATACTTTGGTTAGTGAGAACACTCATCATAGAAGATGATTGGGCTGCCAGCTCATCATGTTCGACACATTATCAAGCATAACAACACATCACTTTTTCCACCTCACCATTGGATAACCCACCATATCAATTCAGGTTTACAAGGTCTTAACTCCAGTGTATCAATTGGCTAACACCTCAGCATGTTAGCTTGGTTCGATAGAGATGCTACAAGCTGAATTGAAGAAAAAGGGTCTTAAAGTGATTATGAAAGATGTTGATGTTAAACATGGTAAGAAAAACATTTTTGGTCACTTTTTGTCTTAATATATGATCACAATAAATATACAGGTGGAAAAGATGATTTTTTGCAAAGAAGAAGAAATTACAAAAAAATCTGCCAAACTAGGTGAGTTCGTAGCGTGCTCTAGGCTTGAGGTTGATTTTTCACTATGAACTCGTTGTAGGTTTCCTTAAGCTAAAAATAATTCAAAAAATACATGGAAGAAGGTTCTAGAGGCATGTATTTAGCTTATTATACCTAAGGAATACCCTCCAATTTTCATAAGTGTCAAAGGTTATGCAAAAGGTGGTGAAATGAAAATGCTACAAACTCTCCTGAAATTTCTTGTACATGACTATTTTAGAAGTCAAATGAAACTTGAATTTATGAACAAATGAAAAATAATTTTGTAAATATGAAAGATTTTTTTCTTTAGAACAATCCCATCTAAAAAAACCTCTCTTAGTTTCTTCAAATCCATTAGGGTTTGGAAATTATGCACTCATCGTTGAGGCTTATTTTTCAGAATTTTCACTAACCAGATTTGTGTAAAATTTGTAAATTTAGACTTGGAAGAGTTCCAAATCAGCATCCACATGGCACGATGACACAACAACACTCCAGTACACTCAAAAAATTAGTTGGTTTCAATTTATAAGGGTTATTAAATAGATTTGTTAAGTTATTTAATGAAAGAAGAGTACTTTTTGTATTCAAACTCTGCCAAACAGAAAATATCCCTCGAAAGTCTCCAAGTGAGTAATCATATTTGAAATAGGTCTCTTAGGTAGGAATTCAAAGCTATCAAGGTGGAAAACCATTTTTATGAGTCCTCACTCTATAAATAGGCAGATGAGAGGATTAGAAGAGGCTGGATGGAGGTAATGATACAAGCTACTTTTGTAATTTTTTTCTGACAGTAATATACAGTTGTAGCAAACTTCTTTCTCATCTTAGATTCATCATGTATTCTTGTATGTTTTTTGCCTTCAGCCTCTTTTAATCTTCTTTCAGTTTACTTTGTGTGCAATTACTTGGAATTCATGGTTAAACATGCTCCAACTTCATTTATGCACCTGGTCTACTGCTTATGTTATGTTTTGATGAGAATACACATGCCTCAGCTTCCAGAGAGATGTTTTATATGTGATTTATTTTCCATATTGACTCCATTCCCATTGGTAGAAATTTATTTGCGTCCTTCACCTGCATAAAAATATTCAAAGAAAATTTAAGATTTAGCCATCTTTTTTTTTCAGGTTGGAAAGGGTAAGTTCCAACAAAAAGTAGGTTAGAAATAGTTACTCTGAATTGACGGTTGAAGCAGCCCATTAGCCTCAATTTGGTGATAACAATTTGGTTCCTTTGCCGGGAGGCTGAAGATACATTTTCCCAAAATCTTGTGCTCAAATAGAAATATTGAACTCTTGAAGGTAACAAGAGCTCAGAAGCATTCGAGGTTGCATTCTACCTTGGTGACTCCATTATTAATATAAATTCATAGCTTCATGGTGACTACACTACTTGAAGACCAGTAGCTTGATGAAGTTCCAAGATGAATTCTATTACAAGAAAGAATGCCAGGTATGCCCCTATGATTCGGTCTCACATCCCTGGTTTTTCAAATCATATACCGAGAGTTAATTAGTTAACTTATCTTCCCATATTTAAAGATGAAAAGAAAGATAATGATGCTCTTAACTTGGTTAGATTCCATATGCATGTGCATAAGTTTAAAGTTGAGTTTCCTGAGGATTGTCTCATGAAAATTTTTATGGCCACCCTAAAGGATGAAGCTAGAACATGGTATGAAGGGTTGCAACCAAGAAGCTTGTTCTCTCTAAAATATTTCCATAGGAATTTCTTAGAACATTATGAGAAAACCCATTCTTCTTTATCATTGTTACAAGACTTTTGTGATTTTTGTGAGGTTTTCATTCCATATCTTAAAAGTCTTGGTGATAATGGAGACTGCATGGATGAGGATATGTTAGAGGCACTTTATGATTTCTATTCTCATGTTAGTTGTGATGATAATCAAGAAGGTTTCCAACAAAAAGATGTGCCTTCTTTGCTGGAAGATGAAATGGATCAGCAATTTGACAACCAAGTTATATCCTATGAAATTTGTGAAAATTTGCTGCAACTTTCCCAGTATTTAGGTGATAAAGAGGAACATAAATATGTTCAGTTACAAGGCTCTTCACTTTGTTCATTTTCTAAACCTTTGAATGTTGAGCAACGTGAAAATGGGCAGGAGCAAGGAGAAGCTTTTGTGAAACATGTTTCTTTTCTATCATCAAGAGTAGGTTGATTCCTTGACTATGCTTAAAGGTTGTCATGAGGAAGCACTAATCGAGAATAATCAGCAAGTTTTTGATCTACAAGTTGATGTCCCAAAATGTCCTACTACAGATTTAAATGATCAAAAATTTTTGTTTTTGCATGATGATATACATGAAGTTCTAATTGTAATGCATGAAAATTCATTTTTAAACATCCATGTAGCACATGATATGGTTCCTCCCATTGAATATTTTCATAAACAGTCAGAGCCTTGTCTCAAGAATGATGTTGAAAATGAAGACATAAAACAGAGACAACCTGCAGTTATGAATGAAATTATCCTTTGGATCATCAAGACATGATACTTTTTATTGTTTTTAAGGATCATACTGTTGATTTGCTGATTTCATCAAAAGAGGAAATTTTTCATGATTATCAAGATCCTTTGGTAAGCCTATTTTAGGCATCAGTGAAGGTGGAGTTTATTTCATTTATAAGTTCAGGTTATGGATTCAATTTTTATTATGAGTTTCTAATAGATGGTCCACTGAAGAACAGTCAAGAAGCCTAGGTGTTGGTTCATCTCTCTGATTAGTTATACTAGAGGTTTCATATCGCTTGAATTGAAATTTTTGTCTTCAGTTGTTAGAGTAGGATTGGTATGTATTGTTAGCCCTCTGTAATTTGTAAGATTGGCAAGAACAAGGAGCAGAGGACAACATCAAACCTCTTTGGAGTCCAGTACCTAGCCTTCCTGGGCTCAAAGAGGGCTCTCTCTGTATCTTTATGACTTAGGATTTAACTTTGATGATTGATAATGCTGATTTTAGGCTAGTTATAGAGATTGGGGTTGTCCGTTTGACTAATTGGGTGGTTGGACAGATAGAATGTGAGAATTTTAATCCATTGGGCAATGGATTCATAAAGGGCTGAGTTGTACATCAAATTTTCAAGGTCATTCACAGGGCAAGCTAACTATATAAAATGTATCTCACTGGTAGTGTGAATATGATATGATAGGAGGTAGTGAAAGCTAAAGAGAATTTAAGAATTATTTAACTATACTTTCAAAGAAAAAAACTTGTGATACTAGTTCCATGAAGCTAAAGAGTAGTTAAGAATTCTTTAACTAAACTTCACAAGGGAAACTTTAAAGATATCAACTTTGGTAAGGCTAAAGAGAAGTGGAGAATTCTTTAAATATACTTCACAGGAGAACCCTAAAGACAACAATTTTAGTATAGCTAAAGGGAAATTAAGAATTAAATAGTTGTATTTCAAAGAAAAACATTAAGATAACAAAAACAGACAAAATTGAGGTGCTTTATCAACATATTTTAGTCTAAAACTTATGTTCTGTAATCAGAGAAATTGATGTACAACATGGTAAAACAATGGAAACATTAACATAAAAGAAATTACATCACCATTAACATAGCTCAAGGATCATGTGAACGTGATTTTATCATTGATGCCCAGCTCAAAACTGTTACAGAGCTCCAATACAATAATCCAACAACGCAAAGTCTAAACAAAGTCCAACCCTTGATAATGAACATTCAAGCAGTATTTAATAGTGAGTCACGACAGAGGTGGTTGCCCTAATATAGATTGGTAATCCGCATTAACTACAAAGTAAATGGAATTTTGACAATTGTTGCCACACAGGGTCTGGACTAAAATATCATCTAGTAGATCACCTACAATATTAAATTATATAATAACTTCTGAGCTCTCTAGAAAACTGACTGTAACATTAACTTCTGCAACTCTTCGTACATTAATAAAGAAGGCCAAATGTTGGTTGAGACGATCACGAAGAAGCAAGGAACACGGCTTCGACATCTAATTTGTTCCACAAAGAACTGGCACTGGGTAATCAAATATGTGCAGTGCTGGCCACTTTTCATTTATTTAAGCGGGTACTGATGTATTTTGATGCCTATTCCATCTTTACTATTATACCATGACAGTCTTGAATGAATGCCCTTTGCCTCTTGACCTCCTTTGCTTGCACGCATGGTCGGGACTTATTTCCCCCGTGAATGCATTTTGCTCGTTATAACACAATAATCATGTATGAAACACCCTTTGTTGCCCGACTCAACTTGTGGTGTTTTTTGCTACCTGAGCCCTTCTTTGTCGTGTTTTAACCCTTTTTCAAAGAAAAACTACGTAAAACTTTATTTACCCGAATTTGATAACCTTTAGATTTTACCTTGGAGCCGCTTCGCATCCACAACAGCATCGCATATCGCACTCCGTATATTTTAACATTAACCTTCCGCACTTATCCTTTATCACTTGTGACCTGTGATATGAAATCGGGTCCCACTAGGCATTGCACATTGCACGTCGTCATTTTTAACATTTTACCTCATGGTAACCTTTGAAATTTGCGATGTGCATTATGCGGGGCAGGGTCGAGTCTCGCACATCGCACTTCCAGGATTTTAACATTTACCTTTGCACTTGTCCTTTAAAACTTGTGATTTGCAGTATGCAGGTGGGTCGTATCGCAAGTTAAAAATTTTAACTTGCAGGCACTTACAAATAAGTTATAAATGTTGTGAAGTGCGCCATGCAATGCGCTAAATGTTGGCAAGTGCGAAAAGGTGGAAGGTAAGGAAATTATGAAATTCAGAGGTTTATATGCGAATTTTGGTAATTTATAAGGTTTTAGGTGGGTCCTGACTCCGACTCCTACCAAATCGCATTGACAAATTTTAATTTTATTGGAAAATATTTACAAAGAGAAGCTGGAAACTTATGGGTCGCCGAATGCGGGTAAAGTTTAGACTTTTTCAAATTTTTCAACACAAGTGGGTCTTATGAAGCAGTAAGTCTGAAAAGGTTATCTATGTGGGTTCTAGGACTTTGAATGGGATTTCAGAGCAAGGGATTGTCAAAATTTGGTATAATGAAAGGTAAGAAAAGGGTAGATGGAATAAATGAAGGTAGTATGGATCTTTCTCATCGTCATACTTAATTAGCAATGTTTTTCCTCTTTCAACTGAACTAAATGGTAGATAGACTCATTTGACACTCTTGACAGTCAGGACCTTCCTTACTTTCTCTGAAAATAAATGATATCCATGGAATATTATTTTCAGTAATAATAAAATCAATAATCAGTCACCTTGTGATACTGTAAATTACAGGACTCTAACATGTACATAAATAAGCTTGTTAGGCAAGCATCTCTTTTGGAATTTAGTTTGAAGATTGTAGTTGCAAGTTTTGATTTGTACAAGTTTTTTTTGCTTTAAGAACATATCAAGGATCGAATACAGGCTGAAGAATATGGCAAGTGGTTGGGAACTACCTAATGAATAAGGCGTTGGAGCTGCTGGTTCTTTGTTGTACCACAGGGGCGAAACATCCCCATTGGAGCCACTATTATCCATGATAAAATTTGGTTGGTCTTAAGTTAATTAAGTTGAGTCACTTACAGTTGAATAGGGTCTTTTGAATTCATAATTTTCAAAAAATGCACATATGTGAGGGGTCTTAATGGTCATCGTTCGTGCGATAGGAGTTAATGTCAAAGAAATATCCAAAAATATCTCGTGCATGAGAAAATATAGTCATTACAGTGAAAATTGACAAGAATGCGAAATTTTGTAGCGAAATCAGTGTAAAACAGTCAGAATTTGCTACGAACTTGCCTAAAAACTCTGATTTTGCAGCGAAATCAGTGTAAAACAATCATAATTTGCTACGAACTTTCCTAAAAACTCTGATTTTTCAAGAATTAAATGTCTTTTTGAAGCACATCAATCATCTGGAATGGTTAAAGTGTATCAATGGAGACTTTTTTTAGTGAGAACACTCATCATAGAAGATGATTGGGATGCCAACTCATCATTTTGGACACATCATCAAGCATAACAACACATCACTTTTTCCACCTCACCATTGGATATCTCACCATCTCAATTTAGGTTTACAAGGTATTAGCTCCAGTGTATCGATTGGCTAACACCTCAGCATGTTAGTTTGGTTCGATAGAGATGCCACAAGTTGAATTGAAGAAAAAGGGTCTTAAAGTGATTATGCAAGATGTTGATGTTAAACATGGTAAGCCACATATTTTTGGTCACTTTTTGTCTTAATATATCATCACAAGACATATATAGGCTGCAAAGATGATTTTTTGGCAAAGACGAAGAAATTACAAAAAAAATCTGCCAAACTAGTTGAGCTCGTAACATGCTCCAGACTTGAGGCTAAGTTTTCGCTATGAACTTGTTGTAGGTTCCCTTAAGCTAAAAATCCTTCAAAAAATACATGGAAGATGGTTCTAGAGGAATTTATTTAGCTTATTATACCCAAGGAAGACCCTACAACAATCAGAAATGTAAAAGGTTATGAAAAAGGTGGTGAAATGAAAATGCTACGAGCTCTCCTGAAATTTATTATACATGATTGTTTTAGCAGTAAACTCCAACTTCAATTTATGATAAAATGAAAAATAATTTTGGAAATTTGAAGGAAATTTTCTTCAGAATAGACGCATTTACAAAAACCTCTCTCAATTTCTGCAAATCCATCAGGGTTTGGAAGTTATGCACTCATCTTTTAGGCCTATTTTCAGAATTTTCACTAACCAGATTTGTGTAAAAATTGTAAAATTCGACTTGGAAGAGGTCTAGCTCAACATCCACATGGCATGATGGCACATCAGCAGTCCAGTACACTCAAAAAATTGTTTATTTGCAGTTGATAAGGGTTATTAAATATATTTGTTGAGTTATTTAATGAAAGAAGAGTCCTTTTTGTATTCAAACTCTGCCAAACAAAAAATATCCCTAGGAAGTCTCCAAGTGATGTAATCCTATTTGAAATAGGTCTCTGGGGTAGGAATTCAAAGATAGCAAGATGGAAAACCATTTTTATGAGTCCTCACTCTATAAATAGGCATATGAGAGGATTAGAAGAGGTTGGATGGAGGTAATGCTACAAGCTACTTTTGTAACCTTTTTCTGTCAGTAATATACAGTTGCAACAAACTTCTTTCTCACTTGAGATTCATCATGTCTTCTTGTATGTGTGTTTCCTACAGGATCTTTTAATGTTATTTCAGTTTACTTTTTGTGTAATTACTTGGAATTCATGGTTAAACATGCTCCAACTTCCTTTACGCATCTTGTCTTCTACTTATGTTATTTTTTTTATGAGAATAAACATGCCTCATCTTCCATGAGAGATTTTTTATATGTGATTGAGTTTCCATATCGACTCCATGCCCAATGGTATCCATTTATTTGAATCCTTCACCTGCATAAAAATATTCAAACCACATTTAAGAGTTAGCCATCTTTTTTTTATCTGTATCTATTGAATATCATTCGTGTCCTTGGGAGAGCCCTCTCAGGTCGGAAAGGCTAAGTTCCAGCCAAAAGTAAGTTTGAAATAGTTACTCTGAATTGACTGTTGAAGTTTCCCATCAGCCTCAATTTGGTGATAACACAACCCACAGTTGTTGTTGGGATCCAAAGCATTTTTCCAACTAGGGCTTCTAGGACTAGTGACTCAATTCACTAAGGGCTCCAGAGTGTTTTTCCAACCAAGACTTCCAATACTAGTAACTCAACCTCAGTTGTTACAAAGCTTCTAGAGAATTTGTCCAACCAAGGCTTTAGGAACTGCTAAATCAACCCACATCCAAAGGAACATGAGAACCAACCAGAAAAACATAGATGAAACCCACAACACCATGGCTATCCAGGAAATGGAAAGGCTAGGAAAATCCACTGTCAATTGATCCAAATTTATGCAGGAATGCAACAGAATACGCATATAAAAATAAATACAAAGGTGCAGTGGAAATAACACTTAATTTCATTAATATCAAAGAAATGATTTTTTTTACAGACAGAATAGAAATAAACTAGCTAGGGCGTTGGTAGCTTATCTCTGAGAATATTTGTGGTGGATACAGGCCTCTGAACTGTGATAAAATGAGGCTCGAGAGCCTATTTATTATTTATAAATAGTGGAAAACCCTAAACATCAGAAAACCTTACCCTAGGAGATGAGGCGCCAAAACTATAGGCCCCGTTTGGCAAAATTGGTACATCAACTTCCCGAGGACGTAACTTTGGCATACGATCTCCATTTGGCGCACACAATAGCTTGTTAGAAATATCTATCTGAGGAATACAACTTGTAATGTGAGAAACATCAAAGGAGCTTCCACTTTTCTCCCAATTTTCCCAAAAAACATCGTTTAGGGCCTAAAAACGGCTCCGGAAGTTCAGGACCTGAAAAAATAGTAAAAATAGTAAATTGTGCTACAATTAAGGAAATTGAAAAACTGAATGAAAAAATGGTGGGGCCCAAAGTGGAATAGGCGGTTGGCCACCAATATCCACCTGGATCATTCCTCCCCCCATAGGAAGCAATGGTCCCAATTGTGTTGAGTTCCTCCATGAGACGAGGAAACTTCTGCTGAACTTGGTCCCTGGTGAACCACTTGCCTTGGTGTAGGATTTGGCCAGCTTTGAAAACCTGATACAGTTGGATCTTCTTCTATCGAGTGTTCTTGATTTTCATGTCCATTATATGATCTATGGTGTCATGTTCCATGCAATTTGGGTTTAACTCTGTTGGTGTGATTTTTTCTGCAATGTTGGATGTGTCCACTACAGGTGGGAAGTAGGGTTGAAGGTAGTCCATGTTGAACACTAGGTGCAGACCAAGGAATGGCGGAATACTGAAATCGAAGGCATTGGCCCCTACAACCTTGTTTATGGTGTATGACCCGTATCAAAGCGGTCGAAGCTTGCGGTGGGGTCCAACGAGGCACTCCTTCTGCAAATGTAGCCACACATTGTCACCCACCTGGAAGTTGTGTGGCACCCAATGTTGATCATGTCGTTGCTTATACTTAGCATTGGCTTTGTCCAATATTTCAGGAACCTGTTGGCAGATGTGCTAAATGTGCTCAATGAAGTTGTTCACCTTGTCAGCTTCATACTAGACATGAGCCAAATTGGCCTTAGTAGTCGCAAATGGCATGGCTACGTCAATGGGACATAATGGTTGGAATCCCAAGCCCACCTGAAATGGGTTGTTGTCGCTTGACACGTGGAGAGCCTGGTTATAACTATGTTGTACATAGGGAAGGATCTCATCCCATGTGTGTGGATACTTTGAATTTTACATGTGAAAAATGTGTACGATCATCCTGTTGACAACTTTTGTCTAGTCATTAGTTTGGGGATGGAAAGTTGTGGAATTGGTGAGCTTGGTGTCCAACATTGACCAGAGGCTGGACCAAAATGTGTTAAGGAACCTATTTTCCCAATCTGAGATCATAAACTATGGGATCCCAAAGTGCACCCACACTCGTTCAAAGAATATTTTAGCAATGGATTCTAATGTGATATTCATCTTGCAGGCCGCCATAATTTCCATCTTCAAGAATCTATCGACGACCATGAAAACACAGTCATTTCCATGCTTAGTAGAAGGAAGGACTGACATGTAATCCATGGAAATGGATTCCCAAGGTCGACTAGGGGTAGGTAGCGGATTATAGAGGCCTTGCTTCTTGATGGTCGGTTTGGCAATGGCGCAAGCAGTGCAGGATCTGATGTACTTCTTGACATACTATCGAAGGTTCGAATAATAGAAATAATTTTATAGTATTGCCACTGTTTTATCAACCCCAAAATTCCTAATGACTCGACTGTAGCATGCTTCCCAAATCATCTTGGCACACTCACTTAAGGAACACAAAGGTGTCACAGGTGACATAACAATGCATCCTGGAGGTGAAAATTTGGAACTTGCGTACCCTCCAAGAGTGTCTTGTATGTGTGGCTGAATTCCATACTGTTTTGGTAGAGAAGTGGCCAATCAGAAGTCTCGTGCCCACAAGAGTTGACAATGGTGGTTGGTGCCACAATCGGTGGTCGGCTAAGGCAGTCTGCAACATTATTGGTGTTTCCCTTATTATACTTGATGTTCAAATGAAACTGTTGCAAATAGGTGGACCACTTCTGATGGTGATCGTTCTGCAACATCGCTTGTGTCTGTATGAACTGCAGGGGTCGGTGGTCTGTGTGGATGACTGTTTCCTTCCACAAAATGTAATTCTTCCATTCTCAGCAAGCCTACACAATGGAATACGTTTCTTTTTCATAAGTGGGATACTTGTGGACTGTGTCGGGCAGTGTCTCACTGTGATATGCCATTGGATTCCCCTATTGAGTAAGAACTACCCCAATAGCATAGTCATAGGCATCTATCTCGATCTCAAATGGTTGTTGCACGTCTGGTAATGTGAGCACTGGGGCGGAGAAGAGGTGATGTTTCAATTTACAAATGCCTTCTATTGAGATTATTACCAAAAGAATTTTTCTCTCGCTCCTCCCTTGGTGACTTGACTTAACGGCCAAGTGATATGAGAGAATCCCAACACGAACCTACAATTGAAATTAGCAAGACCCAGAAAGTTGCGAAGCTCTATTAGAGTGGTTGGAGCTAGCCAATCCCGAATGAATTGGATCTTGGTTGGATCCACATGTACCCCCCTCTCATCAATAATGTATCCCAGATACTGAAATTGGGTCATGCCAAAAGTGCACTTCTCCAAACTGGCACAAAACTTGTGTTGTCATAGTGTTTGGAGGACCTGTCGGATGTGGTGGAGGTGCTCTTCCCAAGTCTGGCTGAATATCAGGATGTCATCCAAGTACACTACTACAAATTTGTTGGTGAATGGCCGCAATATGTCATCCATCAGCGTCATGAAGGTTGTGGGAGTATTCGTCAACCCGAAAGGCTTGAACAATGATTCAAAAAGGCCCTCCTTGGCTTTGAAGGCAGTCTTACACACATCGGAGGGTTCGATTGGTACCTGGTCATATCCTAACTTCAAGTCGATCTTACTGAAATATTTCGCCCATTTGAGTTGTTCTAGAAGGTCATCAATTCATGGGATCGGGTGCTTATTTCGGATGGTGATCTTGTACAGTGCTCGATAGTCAATACAGAGCCTCCAAGTCCCAACCTTCTTCTGCACCAACATGATAGGGCTTCCACAGGGAGATGAACTCGACCGTATGTAACCTTTCTGCAACAGCTCCTGAATCTGCCTCTTGATTTCATCGTTCTTCATAAAAGAGTGTCGATAGATTGGTCCATTGGGCAGTGACACAATTGGGGTCAGATTGATGGGGTGCTTGACCTAAAAATGCAGAGGTACCCCTGTGGGTGAGATTAATATGTCGCCATACTCCTCCATGACCTTTTCCATTTGTTTTTGTCATGCAGAGGAGACATGTTTGGAGGTTGTGGCCAAAGTCTTCTTCTTTCCCTGAGGGCGAATCATCAAGAAAACAAATTTCCCGGTTTTGGAAATGAGCTTACTGCAGTTTTTTGTAGTAACCAAAGAGATAGTGGTAGTCGGTGGTACCTATGGTATCATGTACAATTTATTTCCCAAAGTAACAATAATAGTGCGAGGCTAGGACTCATACATAGCATTTCATTTCCACAAGTATGGTTTGCCTAATAATACATCACAAACATCAAGAGGAGAAATGTCACATAATACCTCATTCGTGAAGGGCTTGACGTTGTAGGGAAGGTGGCACTACTAGCTGACACGGAGATCCCATCCTTGGTGAAGCCACCTAATGGTGTACGGTTGTGGGTGTGTTGTGGTCAGCAAGCCCAACCGCTTCACGAGCTCTAATGAAATAAGGTTCTTTTGGCTCCCCCTTGTCGACAATGAACTATAGCGGGGAAACCTTTACTCACATTTGGGAGTAGAAGAGACGCTCCTCCTCCTCTAGATCTTCTAGTTCCTCCTTTTAGATATTCATGGTGGCAACGGTGGCATTGGGCTCCGCATCAATAATCTGCTTCCCTTTGTCATTCCCCTTCTCTGGTTCTGATTCTAAGTCAGAGCATGCATCTGATTTAGAAACCTTCACCTCGGCCACCAGTGACTACTTGCCCCAACACTCACTCGTGTTGTGAGTGGAGCTCTTATGGAACTCACACCACTTTCTCGTGTCCTTCTTAAGCTTTGCGGTGTTGTTATTTTCTTGAGGCTTTAGCAGGTTGTCTTGGGCTGCCATGCCTTAGATTTGTCCTTTGTTCTACCATTTGGGGGCACCTTTTCCTTGATTTTGATTCATAGATCTAAAGTCTCACTTCTTCTATTTGAATTTCTACTCATTCTTGGCAGCATACCGGTATGCCATACCATGCCAGGGGATGTTGAAGAACTCCATTTCCTCCTGAATGTATCTGTGTACACAACTGCAGTACTTCAGCACCAAATTTTTCTCTGAATCTTTGATAGCCAACTTTGAGCCCAGGTTATGGAACATATTCGTCAGCTCATGCACATCTTGATCCCTTTGTTGTCGTAGCATAGTCCATTTTACATACTTGTCCTCATACCTCCCCATGAGATAATATTGTTCCTTGTTGGCATCTCAGAAATAATTCCAAGTGGGTATGGTTGAGAACAGAGAGGTTTCTCCCTCATCCTTTTTATCAAAATAGGTTTCCCACCAGTCCTTGACATGGGGAGTGGCTTTGAGGATTGAAAAAATAATATTCTCCCGGTCGTAAAAGTCATGAACCAAGAAGTATCCTTATAATATATTCAACCATCTATCTACAAAGTTTGCATCTATTTGGCCCTCAAATATGGGAATGTAAAATTTTACTTGTACCTTAAAAGGAGTTGTGCCTCTAGAGTGGCTGATAGATGCAGATGTGTCATCGAAGGGCAGCCATTGAAGGATCTAGGAAAAGTTATCCATCATCGCGTTCATTTGTTTTTCTAGGGATATCCTGATCTCTTGTCTTTATTTTCATCCCCCATGGGCGGTCATCAGGGTTTGTGAGGCTGATCTTGCAAAGGTTCAACCAGATCGAGGCCTAACTCCTTATACTCGGACCTTGTTGGGGACATGCAAAGAAGGATCGAGAAAGAGAAGACCGCTCTGATACCACTGATCTAAATTTATGCAAGAACACAATAGAATACAAATATAACCATAAATACAAAGATGCAATAGAAATAACACTTAATTTCATTAATATCAAAGAACTGAAATTTGTTTACAGACATAATGGAAATAAACTAGCTAGCGTGCTGGTAGCTTATCTCTGAGAAGAGATGTGGTGGTTACAGGCCTCTGAACTATGTTACAATGAGGCTCAAGGACCTATTTATTATTGAGAAACAATGGAAAACCCTAAACATCCAAAAACCTAACCCTAGGAGATGAAGCGCCAAAATTATGGGCCCCGTTTGGGTAAATTGGTACATTAACTTCTCGGGGACATAACTTTGGAATACGATATTCGTTTGACACGCACAATACCTCATTAGAAATACCTATCCAAGGAATTCAAATTTTTATGTGAGAAACATCAAAGGAACTTCCATGTTGCTCTCGGTTTTCCTAAAAAAATCATTTAGGGCCTCAAAACGGCTCTAGAAGTTTAGGACCCGAAAAAACTGCTAATAATAGTAAATTGTGCTACAGTTAAGGAAACTTAAAAACTGAAAGAAACAATGGTGGGGCCCCAGTGGAATAGGTTATTGGCCACCAATATCCACTTGGATCATCAATCCAAGCAATCCTCCATGCCAATGACAGATCATAACCAAGAAACTACATGCATGTTCCATGTATGCCAAAACTAGCAAGGAAATCATACATGCAACTCAGTACCTGCAAGAAAAATTTGTTGTAGCTGTTGATCCCATTGTCCTCTTGCACTTTCCTGCTCTTCCTTTGCCTTCTTTTTCCAAATCCAAAGTGTGCCACGCTCCTCCAAAATAGCTCCAATAAAACTCTAAATGTCCAAGTGTATGAGACAGAGAGATAGTAGAATGAGAGCTCTAAAAATGAACTGAAAAAAGGTTACAAATTTATCCTCAAAAGAATTTTTATTAATGAGGCCTCTATTTTTCTTAAATTTCCATTATTTTTCCTTCTCACATCCAACCTCTGACCTTTCACCTCCATTTTTTGATATTTTCCATTATTTTCATAAATAAAATGCTAATTAATGCCTCATGCCTTTCCAAATCCTTTGCCATTGTCATTGCCAATTTCCATAGCCATTAATTAATCACAAGTGATCCCCATCACTATTTTTCTGCCCAACATTCAGCTTGGAATACATGTTCCATAACCCTGCTTATTATTTTATCTTTATTAACTTTATTACATTGATTTTTGACTTGGTTATTACACTCCATTTCTTCCTAAATGCATTTCTGCAGACAAACGCAGTATTTGAGCATCAATTTTTTCTCAAACTCTTTGATACCCAAATTTTTTCATAGAGTATGAAAAATATTTGTCTAATCATGCACATCTTGACCCCTTTGTTGTCGTAGTGTGGTCCATTGTATGTACTTGCCTTCACATCTCCCAATAGGATATTATTGTTCATTGACAACGTCTCAGAAAGAATTCCGACATGGAGGGTTCATCGATCATTCTCTCATAGTACATTTCCCACCAGTCCTTGACATGGGAACAACTTTAAGTAGTGAAAAAGTAATATTTTTCCTATTGGAGAAACTATGGATTGAAAAATAACCTTCCAACAAACTTAACCACTTATCTACAACATTTTCATCTATCTGAACTTCGAATAAAAGGATATCAAAGTTAACTTGTATCTCGAAGGGGGTGGTGACTCTGAAGTGACTACTGAATGAATATTTTTCGCCTATTGGCATCCCTTGAAGGATTTGGGAAATTTTTTCCATCATTTAATTCCTCTGTCACTCGAGGGATTCTTCGAGCAAAAATTTGATAGGATCTCCCACTCCTTCATATTTCTCTTCTTCTGACATGGGAGGTCATTGGGTTCGGCAAGAGTGGTCTTGCAGGAGTTCGACTAACTTGAGTCCTAATTCCTTATACCCCAACCTCATTGGGGACATGCACAGAAAAATAGAGGAAGAAAAGACCACTCTGATACCACTTATTTGGATTTTTGAAGGAGCTAAATGAAATACAAATTAAACAAAAACATAGAGATAAAATAATATTGAACTTCAATTAATAAATAACAAATACTGAAAATTGTTTACAAGTAGAATGAAAATAAACTAGCCCATTCAATGGTAGCTTATCTTAGAAAATATATGTGATGGCTACATGCCTTCTTAACTGTGTTACAATGAAACTCAGAGGCATTTTCATAATAGATAATAAGTGTGAAACCCTAACCCTAGGAGATGAAGCGCCAACGGTTTTGGTCCCCGGTGGGGTATGTTGGACTCCTAGATTCTCTGGGTCATAACTTTAGCATATTATCCTCATTTGGCTATCATAATACATCAATTCAAAGATATCCATGAGGACGAAAAAATAGAATGTGTGAAACAAATTTTGGAACTCTTTTGGTCTCTCTAGTTTCTCAAAAGAAGTCTTTTAGGACCTAAAAATGGCTCTAGAAGTTTAGGACTCGAAAAAATGCCATAAAAGAAAGTTGTGATAGAATTAAGGAAATTTAAAGGAAACAATGTTGGGGGTCCAAGTGGAGTAGGCGGGTGGCCACCAATATCCACTTGGATCATAGCTAGCCCAAGTATAGTTTGGAAAACATGGTTCCTTGAATAGTAGTTGGCATTCGATGAAGGAAATTCATTGCATAGGTTGAAGAGACCTACTGCAATGTGAGCCCTTCACCTAGTTGTCCCTCAATACCTGTAACACCCTCCTCCCACATTTAACCAAGATAACCAGTCCACTGGGGTAAACATGTGATGAAGAGTTACTATGATGTGATTCAACTCCCCATGTATAGTTAAGGAATGGAACCAACAAAACAATACCAATCTGACATTCCTTAGTAGCTACAAAACCTTCAGGAGACAACTAACCCTTACAGGTGCCTAACCCCTGAGACAACTTGTCATTTTTCTAAGTTAGACCCCCAATCGCTCCCATGAAAAGCCATGCATGTGACTAAGGCCCTTTATTCTCTCCCATAGTAAGGCATGCCAATGATTGTGGCCTTTTTCAGGAAGTTTTGAGCCAACGACCCTAGATTGTAAGCCACTTTTTTAGGGCTAGGTCTTAGGCCTTTGCCCAAAACTTCATGAAATTTCCAGAAATGATAAATAACCATGAATTCAAGCTACTAATGAAAACATTGGTACAAGGACTTGACCTGACCCCTACTATCCATGACAACCATTTCATTAAACATATCACAGACATGTAATCTACATGTCATAACAATAAATCTGAGCATAGGAGTCTCATACTTATCTAAAAATCGTCAAGAAGATTTGATGTCTTATCACAATAGTTGCATTATCATCTATTAGGTCATATATTCATTCGCATTTCATATAATAATCAAATCATGATGAGATCCATGACCAAAGTCTATCATAAACCATGATTATAACCAACATAATAACAAGAATAGAACAACCATAAAAACCACATATTAACAAGTACATTTACACATTAAATACCAAACTAAAAGGATTTCTTATTAATGTATGCAAAAATTAACCAAGTCAGTGACTTTTACAAACCACCCGACCATAAATTGCGCTGAACCAAATCTTTCTTTTAGCTGATCACCCCCGTTCCATATTCCATGTATGAATGTGGGACTCACAATAGAACCAATCAAGGCTTCCTATGGATTTATTGTATATCCCAACAAGGTATTCCTAGGCCCAAAACCCTCATAGATAAAACCAGGCTTTATTGAAATCCCACCAAATCACTAGGCCCGGTGTTCAATGACACCTACAACCAACAAGACTACTGAAAAGAAAAACATACTACCCATGGGGCTTTATAACTTTGCTCGATGTAGTATTTACAATGATCAACTTGTTGAAAAACAAACCAACATGAAAACATAACAACCATAACAACATGACACCCATACCGCTTATTGGAACTTCATAACACAACTCATGGTAGTATTTACATCCATATACATATACCAAAAAATCACACCAAAATATATGCAAAAAACATTCTCTCAACCAGCGAATAGAGAAGGATACATAGCCCACATCTGATCAACCATCTCCCTTGTAGCTCCATCGAGCCCAAAGTGCTTCCACTACATTTTAACCTGCTCGATTGCTTGTTTCCGAAGCATGAGCCATATTTCTCTGTAAAATACACAGAGGTTCTGTCTAGAATTCTCCTTCTGGCTCCACCTGCAATACAGTCCAGTCAATCACATGATCAACATATTCAACATACTTCTTAAGAAATGATACATGGAAAAAATCATGGAATTTCACTGTGGGTTGCAAGTTGATAGGCTAATAGTCCAATCCTTTCAAGAATATTGAAAGGTCCACAAATTTCAATTAATTTCTACATGAAATGCACTTTCCATAAATTTAAATGAAAAAAAGAATGAAAACAAACTAATTAGACTTTCATTGAACGCCAAAAAATATGAGTCATTTAAATTGTGGACATACATTCTATCTCATCATAGAACTTGTATTAGGTAATATTCAATTCATTCTTTGTTGAGGTAGAGAACATTATTCCTTGACATTAATTGTGAATCTAAGGATGGATTTTAAATTTAAATTTGGATAATCAATTTTAGAAAATAAATTTTTAATTGCTTAATGCTATTGTGTATAAAACCTATGAGCAAATATCAAGGTGGTAAATACCTAATGTTGTGAGGGAGTATTCATTATTTCTTTCCACATAGCCTACTCCAAACTATATTAAGAATAGTATGTTGTCCCTAATCATATGCACCAACCTACTCCTATTCATCCTATTCATATCTAAAGTTGGTTAATAATGAATTTAAGATATGGTATGTTAATTTATTCTAATTCTCGATTATAATAAACATTATTCCTATCTAAAGGTGATCTAACACTTATTAATAATGAATTTAAGATTTGGTATGATAATTTATTCTAATTCTTGATTATAATAAACATACTCAAGAATAACTTATGCTCTTTTGCTAAGTCTCAAATCTTTAAGATAAGTATGAAGGGCCTTGCCTTGATGGAAGTGAAGCCTTGAAAAAATATTAACACAGGGAATATCAAAACCAAAAAAATAATCATTATGGGCAACCCAAATAAAGAGGTTAGTTGAATTAGACCTATAAACATATATACATTGGAAATTATGCTTCTTGAACTTGAAAATTATGAAAGAGTTTTAAGTTCTCTATAGTAGTGGTCAATGAGATATGTTTCTTGAGTATTTAGAAGAAGTTTGCAACTCTTTACATGAACCCTATTTATTAGGATTATCTCTAACTACTCAAATCTTAGAAGAATTGGTGGAAGTCTTATCATTTTGATCCTAGTGGAAAGGTCAACCCTAAAGATATTATAAGGTGAGGCTGGTCCTATTAACAAATGGTCAAGGAAATATCTTGGATGGTCTTAGAAATACTTTACTAAAGAAAAATTATTACAAATCTTCATTTTGTACTTAAATTTCTTTATTCAATTTGTATGGAATAATTGAAGATAGCGACTTTATTCATGATGAGATCCATGACCAAAGTATGTCATAAACATGCGTATAATCCCGACATATAACCAAAATAATAGCAAAGAATAGAACAACCATAAAAAACCACATATTAACAAGTACATTTACACATGAAATACCAAAGGAAAAGGTGTTATTATTAATGCATGCACAAGTCAACCAAGTCGAGGACTTCCACCAACCACCCAGACCATAAATTGGGCCTTTGAACCAAATCTTTCTTTTAATCAATCACCCTTTGTACATATTCCAAGCATGAATGTGGGACTCACAACATAACCAATCAAGGCTTCATAGGGCTTTATTATATATCCCACCAAGGGATTCCTAAGCCCAAAACCCTCATCAATACAATCGTGATTTATTGCAATCCCACGGATCGCAGGAGGCCCTAAACAAGCATGGATCTCCTACGGATCTCTCCACCTAAGCCATGAGAAATTTGTTCTGTTTCAACCTCTCGTATTTACCATGTACCTTGTTATTACTGACCAAGGGATTCCTATGACTACGAGGTATCCACCCTTTGGGATTTATCTTGTATCCCACCATACGATCAAGGGATTCCTAGCCCAATCAAGGGTATTCACAATCTGGATTTATGATATATCCGACCCATCGGGATTCCTAGGCCTTTTGAATAATCCTAAGACCACCCCACTCAGCTTCAAATCCATATGGAAATCTATATCAACCAAAACAAGAGAACCGCATCACACCATGGCTATTCAAAAATGGGAAAGGAAAGGATGAAAACACTGCTATCACACTCCGGGAAAAGCCCATGCCAATGATAGCAAGAGAACCAAAAACACACATGCATGTACCATGCATGCCAAAACTAGGAAGGAAATCATACATGCAACTCGATGCTTACAATTAATCCCGTTGTAGCCGCTTGATCCTACTCTTCCTTGCTTGACCTTTGCTTCTTCTTGCTTTCTCGTCTATCCTTTTCCGTCTTTCCTCCAATGTCTAGTGTGCTCCAAGAATGCTCTAAGTGTCCAAGAGCATGAGAAAGAGAGAGAGAATAGAGAGAGCTCCAAAACTAAACTCGACAAAAAGCTAAAAAACTGATCCTCATAAGCCTTTTTTATTGATGAGGCCTCTATTTTTCTTCATTTGCCATTATTTTCCTTCATTTTCCTCCTCACATGCAACTCTCTGTGACCTTTCACCTTCCTTTTCTCCTAATTTCAATTATTTTAATAAATAAAATGCCAATAATTTCCACTTTTCCTTTCCAAATCCTTTTCCATTTCCCTTGCTAATTTCCTTAGCGATAATAAACCAATTGAACACCCACACTAGGATATTTTCCCAACATTTAGCTCGGAATAAGTGTCCCATAACCTTGGTTATTATTTTTCCTTTATTAACTTTATTACATGGAATTTTGACCAAGGCTATTACTGAACCCCTCCCCTTTTGGGGACACACCGTTCTCTATGTTCAATGACACCTACAACCAACAAGATCATGGAAAAAGTAAAAAAATATTGCCCATGGGGCTTTATAACTTAGCTCGATGTAGTATTTACAATGATCAGCATGTAAAAAACTAACCAACATGAAAACATAACATCATGAAAACCATAACAACATGAGATCCATACCACTTATTGGAATTTTATAACACAACACAACTCATGGTAGTATTTATATACATATACATATATACATATACCAAAAAATCACACCAAAACATATGCCAAAAACATTCACTCAACTCTGCAAACAAAGAAGGATACATAGCCCACATCCGATCAACCATCTCCCCGTAGCTCCATCAAAGCCCAAAGTGCTTCCATTTCATTTTAACCTACTCAATTGCTCGTTTCCGGAGCATGAGCATGTTCTCTTCAAAAATACATCGAGGTTCCGACTAGAATTCTCCTTCTAGCTCCACTTGCACATGCATCAGCTTTAATCACATGATTAGCATCTTCAACATATTTCTTAACAAATGATACATGGAAAACATCATGGAATTTCGCTATTGGTTGCAAGTCGATAGGCTACTAGTCCAATCCTTTCAAGAATATTGAAAGGTCCACAAATTTCAATTAATTTCTACATGAAATGCACTTTCCATAAATTTAAATGAAAAAAGGAATGAAAACAAACTAACTAGACTTTAATTGAACGCCAAAAAATATGAGTCCTTTAAATTGTGGACATACATTCTATCTCATCATAGAACTTGTATGAGGTAATATTTAATTCATTCCTTGTTGAGGTAGAGAACATTCTTCTTGACATTAACTACTTTTAATTCATTTATTTAATATTATGCATCTAAGGATGGATATTATTAACTAATTTTAATTCATTTCTTTAATATTATGCATCTAAATATGGTTATTATATTTAAATTTTGGATTATCAATTTTTAGAAAACAATTTTTAATTGCTTAATTATATTGTCTATAAAACCTATCAGTAAATATCAAGGTGGTAAATACCCCAATGTTGAGAGAGTATTCATTATTTATTGCCACATAGCCTACTCCAAATTATATTAAGAATAGTATGTTGTCCCTAATCATATACACTAACCTATTCCTATTCATATCTAAAGTTGGTTAATAATGAATTTAAGATATGGTATGATAATTTATTCTAATTCTCGATTATAATAAAAAATATTCCTATCTAAAGATCATATAACACTTATTAATAATGAATTTAAGATTTGGTATGATAATTTATTCTAATTATTAATTATAATAAACATACTCAAGAATATTTTTTACGAAGTCTCAAATCTTTAAGATAAGCATGAAAGGTCTTGCCTCTGATGGAAGTGAAGCCTTGCAAAAAAAATTAACACATGGAATATCAAAACCAAAAACATAATCATTATGGGCAATCCAAATAAAAAGGTTAGTTGAATTAGCCCTATAGGCTATAAACATATATACATTGGAAATTATGCTTCTTGAATTTGAAAAATTATGAAAGAGTTTTAATACATTGGAAATTATGCTTCATGAACTTGAAAATTATGAAAGAGTTTAATTTCTCAATAGTAGTGGTCAATGAGATATGTTTCTTGAGTATTTAGAAAAAAGTTTGCAACCTCTTTACATGAACCCTCTTTATTAGGATTATCTCTAACTACTCAAATCTCGGAAAGAATTGGCTAGTCTTATCATTTTGGTCCTAGTGGAAAGGTCAACCATAAAGAGATATTATAAGGTGAGGTTGGTCCTATTAACAAATGGCCAAGGAAAAGATCTTAGATGGTCTTGGAAAGATCTTGGATGATCTTACCAAAACTTTACTAAAGCTAAATTATTATAAATCGTCATTTTGTACAACAATCACTTTATTCAATTTGTATAGATGATTGAAAATGTTGACTTTAAATCATCATCTAAAAGTTTATTAGAATTTTGAGTAGCACTACATCATGAATTATATTTCTATTGCTAGGGAGCAAAGGAAACCCTTATACAAGATACTTAATATTCCAACCAAGATAAAAAGAAAAGAAAGTGAATTATATTTCTCATACAAAGAGCAAAAGGAAATCACATACAACATACTTAATATTCCAACCAAGATAAAAAGAAAGAAAGAAAGAGAATATGAATAAAATGTTTCTAAAATACGCCTTAGATTTTTTTAATTGATGGATTCATTTGATACTCAATAATAAGTACTCAATAGAATTTAATTATTCAAAATTAGTTACTATTTACTAATTAATAAATTGAAAATTCATTTATTTTGTGATGCATCGCTATTATGATATGGTAATTATGCCCGAAAGGCGTTCCCTTTGCCGGCTTTAGCCGAATGTCACTGTTCACTAGAGCCAATGACAGCGCTTTCTCATCGCCCTTCCAGCCACTGAAAATCTGACATTTGGCACCTTCTCCTCTTACCAGCTCACAGTTTTCAGCTCGCAGTTTGATCTTAGCGGTGTAATTTAGTCTCTTTACAGCTATCCACGATCCGTTTGGCAGCGTACCCCGGTAAACAGTGCTGAAACCTCCCGGGCCAAGACAGTCATAACAGTTGATGCCTCCTCCCACATAAATCATCACAAGCAATGGGCAATTCGATTTTCCTCCAGATCCTTCATTCAGCGACCCCAGAGCCATCGCCATCCAGCTCACAGTTTCCAGCTCGCAGTCGGCTTCTTCATCCGATAGCAAATATAGGTTTATGCGAGACATTAGACAAATATTAATTACATTCGCAGAAATTCAAACAACAGTTGAGGAGGCTTTCAGTTGTAGAGGCTTTGACAAAACAAGAATAGCTCAATCGGCTTACATTTGCAGAAATTCTAACAGCAATTGCAGAGGGTTTCACTCCCCACTTACCAGCAGGTTCTCCAGTTGATTCTTAGCTTGATACAGCTGCACTACCGGGCTTTGTACCTGCACACAGTGAGGAAGGATTTTGCACATTCCTTCCAGGCCAGCTTAGAAATCCTTGCACCGAGCTTCTTTATCCTATAGAAGAATATAGGTTCCTGCGAGACATTAGACAAATATTAATTACATTTTTGCAGAAATTCAAACAGCAGTCGAGGAGGCTTTCAGTTGTAGAGGCTTTGACAAAACATGAAAAGCTCAAACAGGAATCTCACCTTCTCCTGAGGATTGATTCCAGCAACTCTAGGCTCCAGCCTCGAGGCATCCACAACGACATGAGAGCCAGCGAGACAGGCTACAGCCTTGGCTGTTGTTCTTTGTTATTACCATCCGCAGTTATCTCAAAATTGGGTCTGCCATGATGAATAGCGAGAACCTGGAGTGCTCTCATCAAGCAGAGCCGATTCTGCTTATACCCACTGCAAACAGAGGATTGTATCTCTCCCCAACTACACACCTAGAGCCCATTCGACTTATAGCCACTGCAAACAGGATTGCACAACGACATGAGAGCCAGCAAGACAGGCTACAGCCTTGGCTGTTGTTCTTTGTTATTACCATCCGCAGTTATCTCAGAATTGGGTCCACCATGATGAATAGCAAGAACCTGGACTACTCTCATCAAACAGAGTCGATTCTGCTTATACCCACTGCAAACAGAGGATTATATCTCTGCCCAACTGCACACTTAGAGCCCATTCGGCTTATAGCCACTGCAAACAAGATTGTATCTCTGCCAACTGCACACCTAGAAATAAATAGACACCCACTAATTTCCCACGCGCTGCCTTTTTTGGCAAGTGACTATGACACTGTTGCCCCTTCTTTGGTAAGTGAGGCCAGATGCTGACACCGCTGCCTTTTTGGCACAGTAACCAATGAACTCTCCGCTCCCGCTACCACGTTTTATTGGGAAGTAATCATAACCTGTCATGGATTCCCACAACTGGTTAGCCGCACATTACTTGAAAATTTTGAAAAGGGAGCATATGTTTTTATGGTAAAATTAATCGTTAGGAATTATAAATAATTAAAGTTTTATATATATTTAAATTTTGTTTATGTACATTCAAATTAATTTTAAATTTATATAGATAGTTGTATTTTCAAAAAAATTGCTGCAAAATTCCCAGTAGAATCTCTGATCTCCGACAGGCTGAAGAACGTCAGTCCCGTGCTCACACTCAACACTTCGTATCTCTGCATCAACTTCTTCCGTTTCGAATTGCGGAGACGAGATTTTCGGCCGTTTAAATACACACAAATGCTCAACACCACGATGAGGATTCCTACCGCAGGAATAGCCACGAGTAAATATATCTTCCTCACTGATCTATTTCGTTGTATGGTAGAGGCTGCCAATGACGTTAAGTTTTGTGCGCTCTGAAGGCAGAAAGCAGCATCTGGGCCAAGACAGTCATAACAATTGATGCCTCCTCCCACATAAATCATCACAAACAATGGGCAATTCGATTTTCCTCCAGATCCTTCATTCAGCGACCCCAGAGCCATCGCCATGGCCCTCAAGAATTTATCGCATTGAAAATCACCCGGGCGAGAGGCGTTGCACTTCAACTTCATGCAGGACGAATCCACCCTGCTCTCGAAGGTGCTCCGATTCTCAATTCCGAGGCAGGTGCTCGAATCCGACACCAGCCTTTGAGGCCTCACTTTGCAGCCGATGAATAACGCCTGAGCTCCTATACCAGTCCGGACTTCCAAGTGCCTATGAAATTCGTTTAAACACACAGCCGCCGTGTAGTTAGTGGGGAAGACGAAGGAACCGGTGGTGTGCATCCATGAAAAGTGAAGGATCTTTATTAAATCGTTGATGCTTACGCAGCAATGAGATTTGTCCGGCCCGGAACATTGGTTAACCATCCATGGATGAGCATCAAGCTCTTTGCTCATGTTCAGCGGACAAGGTCCAGCGCCAGCTTCAAATGAAATGTTCAATGTCTCTGCCTTAATTGATGCGAAATTAAGCAAAAATATAATACATAACCAGAAGCTCTGGCCCATCACAGCGTTCATCGAATTGTTTCCTGCAGAACTATTCATTGAATGGGAATAGAATCATATCGGTTGAATCATATAAAGCTTGTGAAACTCGGAAATTGGCAAACAATTCTACTCACTCAGCCGACGTTCCTCTTCCACTCACCCAGGATTAAAAGGAATCCGAATGGCACAATTAATGGACTTAAGCGGGCAAAAATCGACCAATATTGTAAACCGTTAGTCCACAACTTGAGGGATGATGCAAAACTTAGTGGGTTAGGTGTTTGTAGGAAATTCGCGACAGCGGCGTCAAGAACAGGTTTGACGAATTCATCTTATATTGTGGGTTTTGCGTTATGCAGTCCCCGTCAATCGATTACAGACTGTTGTGAGTGAAATATGACATTATATTAATAAAAAAATTATGATTAACATATGGTTGATTAGAAACTATTATACTTATTCATATTGGCCATATCCACTCAACTCATACATATTTACACATATATTTACGCCAAAAGGCATTCTCTTTGCCGGCTTTAGCTGAATGTCAGTGTTCACTGGAGCCAATGAGAGGGCTTTCTCATCGCCCTTCCAACCACTGAAAATCTGACATTTGGCACCTTCTCCTCTTACCAGCTCACAGTTTCCAACTCGCAGTCTGGAAATTAATGCTGACGGCAACGGCTCTCACACCCCTTACCAGCTCACAGTTCCAAAATTCGAGAAATCGTCGACTGGTTAGACATTCATCACGGGCGGTCACGTAACGCTGGCAAAAAAAAAAAACGGAGCCAACATCGGCAACCCATTTCAAAGCTGTAGCTCTCCAGTATGTTCTTTGCTCAGTTACAAAAACCCTATTTTCACACCGATCTGGAGGCGTCACGGTAAGAAGGCGACGACAGGAGGAGGAGGTCGTGACGACGAGGCCCGCAAGGAATGTAATGGGAGTGCTCTTCTTCACAGACTCATGGAGAGGCAGAGGCGGCGTAGGATGAAAGCGTTTTGTTCAGCGCGTCAGGCTCAAGGGCTAGGATTTGCAGGAGTTGCATCAGCTTCTTGATCCTCACCTGGTCGTTAATGGCTTCAAGAGTGAAAAGTCTGGAGCAGCTATCCTTAAGGAATTTGGTTTCAAATAATATTTGTGCTTTGCAAGAATAATGTCCAGCTTGGCTCTGATAAGTTTGTGAATTCTGGAGCCATGGATAAAAGATGTAGATCTTTGTTTTGTTAAACCTATCAATACATGTATCATTGGGGATCTAAACTTAAAAGGTCCCTATGAATAGGAAGAGGGTTTCCATTGCATGTCTAGTCGGGAATGCATAAATGAGTTCATTCCCGTTAGTCATTTCTTGTGACTCAATGTGAAGGTCACCATGAAAGTAAAAGATAAAGCTAAGGATGTATTTCTTTGTATATATCAGCTGAGAAGCTATTTTTACAACTCTTTCATTGCATTACCTTTTTATTGTAGCTTCTCTGTATACTGTGAGCAGTTGTTTGTTTTCTTTCATTAATCAATATTTAAAAAAATACAAATAAATGAATAAAGCAAAATATGAATAGATAAATAAAAAAAATAAAAACAAACAAAATAAAATAAAGATAGAATTACAAATAAAAATATAATATATAAAACAAAAACAAAAACTATTAAAAAAAAATCAATAAATAAACAAATAATGTAAAATAAAATAAATTACATTTTACTAATATTAAATTAATAATTATTCTTTTTATTAAAATAAATATTAAAATTTAAAACTAAGTTTATCAGCTTTGATCATTTGGTTTATTCTTTTTTAAATAAAATAGAATGACTTTTATTATTTGAGTCACACTGGCCATTATTTTACAAACGCCTAGTAGGAATTATAGTTTCTATTTAAAGAGGTTATTTGATCAGGTTTTCCATCTTATATGAGTTGAAAAAAAAACTTGGAATATTCAAGATATACAATTGCAAGTAGCATACTTCAAAAACTAATTTACAAATATGGTTATTTGACATTACTATTTCCTTTCCTTTTATACCTACAAACCAACATCCTCTCCTAAGCTATTTTGTGCCTATGCCTTGTTTACCATTGAAATAATTCAACATGCCCTATTCCAAAATATATGTTCCATAAGGAAAGCCTTTAAACTACTCATTGTCAAGAACATATTTGCAAAAATTACATTTGTAAAATTAGTCAAGACTAATAAGATTCATCTTAATATCTAAACTTTAAATCAAATTCTTCAAGAAAGTTGTTCTCAAACAGTGTTTCTTAAACGCTCATTCACACAGCTCCTCCTTTCGGCGTTCCTTTGCACCACAAGTGCAATTGCTAGT